>CM076583.1:120786533-121478594 GCA_034641835.2 Pinus albicaulis
ATCCATGTATTTACAGATGTCGGCCCAGAGCGACCCGTGGGCATGTCTCTGATAGCGAGACGAATTCCTCATGATTTCGACCCTCATGGTGAGGGAAGCGAGGAAGAGGAGCTCGTGCACAACCTAGAGGGGATCACACATGGAGTCCCATATTATGCACGATTCGATGATGTTACTCGCACTTACCAGAGACATACCGTCGAGGTTTCAAGCCGTATTCATCGCTTGCTGAGGCAGCTTGTATGGGCAGTGACATGCTATCATGAGCATCACGCTAATTAGACACCTAGGCTTTATATCTGCATTTTTGAGAGACATGGTGTCTCAGGATGTAACAGAAACACACGTGTTTTTTGAATGTATGATGCATACTGATGCAAACAAGCGATATATATATATATATATATATATATATATACAACTATTTTCCTATATGGATATTTTTCACATGATGATGATTTTACAAATTATGCAAATGTCTATCTAATACAATTTTAGCCATTGTATCAGTTAATGAATTCATTCGTCTAGGAATATGTTGATATGTGATAAAATCAAAATGTCTTTCCAACAAACGAATACGTAAATACAATCTCAAAATGTATGGATTTCTCACTGAATAATGACGATTGAGTTGCAGAACAACAAGCTGTAAATCTAGATTTACAAGCAATGTGCGCATGCTAAGATTGATTGCCTCGGTTAATAGTTCAAGAACAACACTATATTCAACGACATTGTTTGTAGTTCGTCCTAGACAAATACCTTGCAGTTCTATCAACTCACCAGCAGGATCATAGGTTACCCAGGCTACTGAAGAAAAATTCTTGGTACTGTGGGAAGCACCATCCACGAAACTGACATAAGGGGTAAAATACATCTGCACAAATAAGAAAGACCCAAATAAGCAAGAAAATTCTCGCAAAGCACACCAAATCAAAAAATGTACAAAAATGAAAAAAACACCTATGTACACAAATCATGCATGAATGACTCACGCATAATACTTTTTGAGATACAACCCATTTCTTGGTTGCTCTAACAAATGACCTTCGTAATCAATGAGCTCATAGGCCCCATTCTGCAATATGTGTTTAACAATGTAAGGCCCATGCCACATGGGTTGAAATTTACTTGCCCCTAGCTTATCATGAGCTTGGTCATATAGGAGGACGAGATCTCCTTAAACGAAATAACGAGGGGAAACTGATTGGTCAAAATGAGCTTTGACCCGCTTTTTCTGTGCTTCGATAACCAGAGCAGCAAAGCGGTGGGTTTCATCTAACCTTTCGAGATAAAGGAGACGATCTTCTTCAGGTGAAGTGTTCGGTAGTAATTAAACAACCAACTTGAGTGAAGGTATTTCACATTCAATTGGAAGGGTAGCTTCCAGACCATAAACCAACTGAAAATGGGTGAATCTGGTTGCACTCTTAACGAAGGTTCGGTATGCCCAAAGAGATGAAAATAATATGATATGCCAATTGGATTTATGGATCCCAATCGTACATTGAAGCATGGTAACAAGAACTTTTTTCACGGCGTCAACCTGGCCATTGGCCTGAGGATAGTACGGCATTGAGCTGTCGTGACGAGACCCAACTTAGAAGTCAAATCGGCCACCATGTAATGCCAAAAATGGGAACCATGATCGGTGACGATGGCTTGAGGGACACCAAAACTAGCAATGATATGATTGAATATGAATTTAGCAGCTATCTTACCGTTAGTGGCAAGTGTAGGCATTGCCTCGACCCATTTGGTGAAGTAGTCCACGACTACGATAATATAAGCATGCCCCCCAGCCGAGTGAGGGTTACACATCATAAAATTGATGCCCCACTTCGCAAAGGGACCAACGGTAATGACAGGATGAAGAGGTACAGGCGGCGCACGCATCTTTCATTGATAAACTTGGAAATCATGACATTTACGAACTGTGACAATGCAGTCTTTGAAGATAGGAGGCCAGAAATAACTAGCACGAAGAATATTTTGTGTAGTAGCATAACTAGACATGTGACTGCCACAAGCACCACTGTGACAATCATTGAGGATTTTCTCAGCTTCCTCGAGGGAAAAACATCGACGGAGAATGGAATCCACTTCGACACGATAGAGGGTATCCTTGACTATACGATAAGGTTGTGATTGATATCGGATGCGTCGGCGGGCATCCTTTGTTAACTCAGATCTGAAAGTAGAATTTTGGAGATAAATGATGATATCACCGTACCACAGATCGAGGGTGCTAATCAAGAAAAGCGTATCGTCTATTATGTATTCCTTAGAACGAGACAGAGGAGAGTCTGAAGGGAGGGAACAAATCAAATCGGCAAAGACTAATGACTTCTTCAACTTGGCATCAGTAAATTAAAAATCAAACTCTTGGAGGATGACAATCCACTTCGAGTATTTTCCCCCTAGCAATTTTCGAGACAATATATAGGTCATGGGGTTGTAATCGGAAATCACAGTCACTATACGCAAAATAATATAATGACGAAAACACTGAATGGCTTGAACCGCAGCTATCGCTAACTTCTCGACATGTGCATAGCACGTCTCAAGTCGAGAAGGTTACGAGACAAGTAATAAATAACATGCTCATTACCGTCATCATCATCTTGTGCCAAAACCATGGCAATCGTACTGAAAACGACGACTAAATAAAGGGAAAAATCATGATGATAGTTAGGAGGATGAAACAGAGGAGTGTTGACAAGCAACATCTTTAGGGCCTCAAAATACTTTTGAGCAATCTCATCCCAGCAGAATGGGACGCACTGCTTTAATAATCGCGTGTATCCTCTAGCCACTTCTGCATAGTTAGGTATAAAACGTCATATAAAATTAGCCTTACCTTGCAAAATCTGCAACTGATGTAATGAGGATGGAGAGGGGAGATTACTAATAGCCTAAAACTTGAGAGGATCGAGGTGAATTCCGTCTTTCGATACGATAAACCCTAAGAGTATATCAGAATCAACGCAGAAGACACACTTGTGTGGATTAAGCCGAATATTGTAACGTTGACAATGAAGAAAAAATTGACAAAGATGGTTAGGATGGTCCATGCACTTAGCTGAATGAGCGGGAAGGTCATCCAGATAAGGCTGAACGATGTGTCTAATATCGTGAAAAGCATACGACATCACGCGTTGAAATGTAGCCCCAACATTATTTAAGCCAACAAGGAGCTTTTTAGATGCGAAAGTACCCCAAGGACAAATAAAGGCAGTCTTATGTTGATCAATCGAAAGAATGTTAATCTGATTGTAACCAGAAAAACTGTCCATTAAGGAAAAGATCTCACTCCCGGCACAGTCATCAATGAGCTGATCAATAAAGGGAGTGGGATAATTATCCTTAGGACAAGCTCGATTAATATCACAATAATCAACACATACATGAATAGTTCCCTGCTTCTTATCTACAGGAACAATATTAGAGACCCATTTTGTCAAAGGAATTGGATAAATAAAACCAGCTCGAAGAAGTTTTTCAACTTCAGCCTTAATGGCGACAACTTTTCTAGGGTGCATTGGACAAAGATGCTGGCGAACGGGTTTCGAACCGAGATAAGTAGGAATTTCATGCACCACTATACTAGGATCAATGTCGGGCATTTCTTCGTAGGACCATGCAAAGACATCACAAAACTTGCGAAAAAGGCTGGTATAAACTTGGACTTCATCATAAGAACAAGTAACCCAAATATGGATGTTCTCGATAATTCCCGGTTTAAGGGAAATTTAATTAGGCATCGTCTGTGTAATGTTACTCAAGTTACATTCTGTAAACACGTCATGTGTCAAAACATGCAATTGAAGTGGAGGAGAAGGAACCTGAGTTACAAAATGCTCGAGACAAGTAGACATGGCCCCTGTAGAAATTACATAACTAATGTGTTATATATCCAAGATTCTCCTGATCACACACTATTTTAACTTCATGCACCATACAGAATCTATTCCACCATTGATCATCACATGCGGAAATTAAATCAATTGCAAAGCACACATGAAACCATAAAAATTCACACACATTAACACAGTGATTTTACGAGAAATCCTGAAGCTGAAAACCCCAAATATCTGTATATAATATATGTCATAGAGATCATGTAAAAATCCTCATACAAAGCTAATCATATCAAGCTCTCAATACAATACAATCGCTACACACTAATCAGGTCCGATCTAGAAAATCCATGCACCGATCTCTGCCACCTGCTAGCCTGCCTCTACTGCGCAATCCCTGCTGAAGAATGGCTTTGAATGAAATCGAATCCACCTGGCTTGCACTGCGCAATCCTCATTGGAATCTCTACTGAGTGTTTGGATGCAATCAATGCATCACTATAGTCACAACTGATAGTCATCTTTCCCTTTCACCTATCTCTCCACTGGTCTCTACTGAAACTGTCCATGCACTGTAGTTAACTGATGTATTCTTCAATTGATTAATGAGTTAATATTTAGTGAATTAATTATCAATTAATTCATACCACTCTCACTAGTGTATCAATCAATTAGACTAGATACAACTAGCTCAACTGTGTCTAACTGAGTTAAACTGAACACAACTCCACCAACTACTTCTACAACTCCACCAAACTCTGTCACATGAGTTCTAACTGAAGTCTCCATGCAATAGCTCCACTTAACCCTCAGGAATAGCATAATTCCTTCTGTCATCTCCTGTGCCACATCTGTGCACTTAACTGAAGTGCTCCAAGAGAATAAGATAATGTTTAGAGTCCAAATATTATTAAGAGCTAATAATATTCGACATATCTATTTTTAGACTAGCAATCTAAAAATAGATTCTGCCCAATATGTCTAAAAATATAAGTCCATCTATTTTTATAACTTGACCAACCATCCACAAATAGCATCCTGCAACTCATAAAATATGATCGACATGTCTAAAAATAGACTTTTCGCCAAAAATAGCCTGCGGGCCCACTTAGTGAAGGCGAATCGTTTCACTAAGCTCATCATCTTGTTGAATCTCAACACTCCCTCTCAACAAGATAGGGATTATCTGCCACCCCGATCCTATCTCTATGGTATTCGAATTTTCTCCTAGTGAGCGCCTTCGTCAGAATATCTGCATCCTGATCCTCCGTAGGAATGTAAGAAAGCAACATGATCTTCCGCTGCACACAATATCTGATATGATGGTATCGGATGTTAATGTGTTTAGATCTATCATGAAATACTGGATTAACTGATAGTTTAATGCAACTCTGATTATCACAATTTATCACAGTAGGATCTAAGTGTGAACCAAAAAACCCGACCAGAATCTTCCTCATCCATATAGCCTCGCATGCAACCAAACTTGCTGCCATGTACTCGGCCTCCACTGAACTGAGTGCCACAAATCTCTGTTTCCTGCTGTACCAAGAAACTGCTGTAGACTTGATACTGAATATCCCTCCAGATGTGCTCTTTCTGTCTGTTGGGCTCCCTGCCCAATCTGCATCCGTGAAGCCATGCAACTTCACCTCATCCGACTGTCTGTACCATAATCCATATCCCGATGTGCCTCTGAGATATCTCAATACATGCTTTCCTACCTTCCAAAAGAGCTTGGTAGGCTTAACCATAGCTTGTGAAAGCTGGTTAACAGCATAGCATATGTCGGGTCGTGTATTGACTAGATACATAAGCGACCCCACCAACTGTCGGTAAACAGTGGCATCCACTACCTCTGTCGATGTAGCATCCTCTTTCCTCCAACCACCAGGAAGAGGAGTGTCGATAGGCTTGCAGCCATGCATGTTGAACTTCTCTAGTATCTCCTGGGCATACTTGCCTTGAGACAAACAGCCCATCCTTTCGCCAAATTTCCAATCCCGTGAAATAATGAAGAGGGCCTAAGTCCTTCATCTCAAACTCCTCAAGCAAGATTTGCCTCGCATGAGTGTATCAACAAATATCACACTGTTAGTAGAAAATCATCTACATAAAGTACAATGATCAACAACTTACCCTCCACCACAACTGGCATAGGTTCGTATCCACCTCACTCTTGGTGAATCCAAGTCCCAAGTGGGAAATAACCGTCTATCCGTGTACCAAGCACGAGGTGCTTGTTTCAGCCCATGCAACGCTCTTTTGAGCTTGCACACATGCGAATCACTGCTGAAGATTTAGAATCCTTCAGGTTGCTCTATGTACACCTCCTCCTCAATGACTCCGTTGAGGAATGCAGTCTTCACATCCATTTGATGAATGTGCCAACCCATCTGTGCTGAGAGAGCAAGGATGGTCCGTATGGAAGAATACCTTGCGACAGGTGCAAAGGTTTCTTCATAGTCGATCCCCTTGATCTGTGAGAAGCCCCGCGCAACAAATCTTTCCTTTTACTTCTCGATGCTCCCGTTAGCAGCTTGCTTCACTTTGTAGATCCATCTCGAACCTACTAATGATTTCCCTTCTGGCCTTGGGACAATCTCCCATGCACTGTTTCTGACAATCGAATCATACTCTTCTACCATGGCATCTACCCATGCAGGGTCCTACATAGCTTCCTCGAAAGAAGATGGTTTTGTCACGATACACTTTCTCATCACAACCATGTATCCAGTAAATCGGTCAGGTGACTGTCTCTGTCTGCGCTGTGATGTAAGGGCTCCTACATTCTGCATTGCATCAATATTCTGTCGCTCAGCTTCTGTAGTGCGCTTCCACCCTCTGATGTTTGGCACTGCATGAGTGGTTTCTTCCACTCCATGAACCTCCTCTTGTGGCTGATCCACATCTTGAGGCTCATATTTAGGAACTAGTAGCTCCTCTTCTGCATGAAAGTGTAGCTCCCTCTCAAGCAACAACTTCATGGCTTTCTCCTCATGAATTTTGATATCCCGTCGCACAACAGTCTTTCGATTTTCTGGAAAATACACACGATAATTATGGGGTGTTTCTGTGTACCCCACAAATATCCAAACCTCTGCAGTCGGCTCCAGCTTCTTCCTGGCATCCTTCATCACATGAATGTAAACAAGTGAGCCAAAAATCTTCAAATGAGAAATATCAAGCTTCTTACCAGAAAATGCCTCTTCGGGTGTACTCATGCCAAGTACTCTATGAGGACAATGGTTTTGCACATAAACCGTAGTGTTGCATGCTTCTGCCCACAAGTTTATGGGAAGGCCCTAATCATGCAACATCGCCCATGCAACACCCACGATTGTTCTGTTCTTTCGCTCCACGACATCATTCTGCTGTGGGTTATGAGGTGCTATGAGCTCTCTTCAAATTCCTTCTGCGCTGCAAAAGTCTTTGAATTCGCCAGAGATGAATTCACCACCATTATCACTCCTAAGAGCTTTCACCTGCTTCTCCGACTCTTTCTCAAACAGTGCCTTGAACTCACAAAACTTTGAGAATTTCTCGCTCTTCTTCTGCATGAAGAAGATCCAGCACTTACGAGAAAAGTCATCAACAAATATCACATAATACCTATGATTTGCTGTCGAAGCTACTGAGAAAGGTCCACACACATCTGTGTGAATTATCTCAAGGATCGTCGTGGTGCGACTATCCTTCTCATGAAAGGTGGATTTCACAAATTTTCCCAAAGTACATCCCTTGCACTGATCTTACTACACAAGTGTACCTTTGGGAAGCCCGGTAGAAATCTGCTGCAAAATTTTCAAAGCGCCATGGTGAAGATGGCCCAATCTCCTGTGCCACAATTCACCCTCATCCCGGCTCACCACTCCTTCTGCTTTGCCTGCCATTGCTGTGTAGCCATCTACCTGCAATTGATAAAGGTTCTTAACTTGAATCCCTATCCTCCGGGTTTCACCAGTTGATTTACTGCGCAGGAAAGCCTTTCCCTCGCTAAAAACAACATCATATCCCTTGTCTTCCAACATCACCACAGAGATCAGATTCTTCTTCAATCCTGGAACATGCATGAAATCCTTCAAGATGAAAGGTTTTCCAGACTCCCTCTCAAAGGAAACGGTCTCGATACCATTTGCACTGTATCTACCATCATCGCCCATCTCGATGTGCACTCCAAGATCTTTCTCATCCATATTAGTAAAAAAATATTTGTCTCTGGTCATATGGAAAGACACACCACTGTCAAGAAACCACACTGATCCCATAACACTTGAAACCAAGCATGCAATCAGTAAAAAATCAAGCTCAAACTGCAAGGCTAAGGCCTCTCCAGCTGCAGATCCAGTAGCCTGCTTATTTTTCTTCTTTTGTGGACAATTAGTGGCGTAATGTCCGTGTTGGTGACAATGAAAGAACTTCACCTTGGACAAGTCCTGCTTCTTGCCTTTCGCACCGTATTGAGAAGGATTTTTCTTTCCCTTCCCTTTCCTTGCTTTGGAATCCAAAGCGCAATTTTCTTCATATTCATTCTTCGAAGAAGATCCATCCCTGGTACTCCGCCATATCTCCTCCTGCACAAGATCCGACCAAAGTCACTCCCATCCTGGTAGTTTCTCCCGACCATTGACAGAGTCCTCGTAGCTATGAAAACTCTTCAGAAGCCCAAGGAGAGCCAAACTCACCAAGTATTCTTCATCAACAGTAACCCCCACACTTCCCAGCTCATTCCTGCACTGGACAAACTTTGTGAGGTGCTTGGGTATACTGTCGCCTTTCTCCATTTTTATTTTCCTGAGTTTTTCTTTAAGCGCCAACTTCCTCTGGTCGCTTCTGCTTTGGAACAAGTCTGTCAAATCTTTCCACATAAAGAATGGAGAAGATTTACCATGAAGGCTGGACACAATGTGATTCTTCACACCTTCCAACATAATCCTTCAACATTTTGCTGTCTTCTTTTGTCATGCGTCAAGTGCGGCAACATCGCTAGAAGTAGGTTTTGGAATTTCTGCATCTATGAACTCCTTCAACCCATTATCATCCAGCACTGCCTCCATCCTGTCCTTCCATGCAATATAATTCGATCTGCCCTCAAGGGAATACTCCAATTGCAATCCGTTGAAAGAAATTTCAATGAATGCTCAACTTCGACACCAAGAAAACACTGCAGCAAATTCGAATTCCACCAACACAAAACTCAACCGCTCTATCAATTGCAATTGCTCCATCAATAACGCCCTCCGAAACCATGTAGAAATTACATATAAATAATGTGTTATATATCCAAGATTCTCCCGATCACACACTATTTTAACTTCATTCACAATACACCCATTCCACCACGATCATCACATGCGTAATTAAATCAATTTGTGCCACACATGAAACCACATAAAAATCACACATTAACACAAATTGATTTTACGGGAAAGCCTGAAGCTAAAAACCCCAAATATCTGTATATAATATATGTCATAGATATCATGTAACAATCCTCATACAAATCTGATCATATCAAGCTCTTAGTACAATACAATTTCTACACACTAATCAGGTCCGATCTAGCAAATCCATGCACCGATCTTTGCCACCAGATAGCCTGCCTCTACTATGCAATCCCTACTAAAGAATGGATCTGAATGAACTCCAATTGGTCCAGCCTCGCTCACGCAATCCTCATTGGCATCTCCACTGAGTGTTGGATGAAATAAATGCATCACTATAGTCACAACTGATAGTCATCTTGCCCTTTCACCTATCTCTCCACTGGTCTCCACTGAAACTGTCCATGCACTGTAGTTAACTGATGTATTCTTCAGTTGATTAATGAGTTAATATTTAGTGAATTAATTTTTAATTAATTCACACCACTCTCACTAGTGTATCAATCAGTTAGACTAGATACAACTAGCTCAACCGTGTCTAACTGAGTTAAACTGAACACAACTCCACCAACTACTTCTACAACTCCACCAAACTCTGTCACATGAGTTCTAACTGAATTCCTCCATGCAATAGCTCCAGTAAAACCTCAGGAATAGCGTAATTCCTTTTGTTAGCTCCTGCGCCACATCTGTGCACTTAACTGAAGTGCTCGAAGAGAATAAGATAATGTTTAGAGTCCAAATATTATTAAGAGCTAATAATATTCGACATATCTATTTTTAGACTGGCAATCTAAAAATAGATTCTACCCAATATGTCTAAAAATAGAAGTCCATATATTTTTCCAACTTGACCAACCATCCACAAATAGAATCCTACAACTCATAGAATATGATCAACTTGTCTAAAAATAGACATAGTCTAAAAATAGACTTTGCGCCAAAAATAGCCCGCGGGCCCACTTAGTGAAGGTGACTCTTTTCACTAAGCTCATCATCTTGTTGAATATCAACAGCCCTAAGGCCAGGCATAAGCGAGGAATGATGATGACCATCATCCCACGAAAGATCCTCAAGAGACATGGTTTCCACGATGGCCTCATCGGAAGGAAACACCTCTTTCAACGGATCAGGCAAATCTGAATCACCAAGCCAGGGAGATTGAGAATAATTGTCAAGATACATGCTCAAAGGAGCACAATTAGAGGATGAAGGTTCTGAAGCAGCAATGAGTTCACAATAATCAATCTCAATCGGACTCAAAGCCATCGAATCGCCGAAGGAATCAATATGTTCAGGTGAAGGAATAATCCATGGGTCATCAGACCAAGAAATCATATGAATCTGAATAGTATTCGGAGGAGGAAGAGGAAAAATACCCATGAGGGTAGGTTCTTTAAAAACACCCGACCCTACGCTGTCGTAGGGAGTGGGAATCTTATCCACATATGGAACGTTGTTCTCGGAAGAAGAGGTGAAGAAAGACAATTGATCAATAGTAACAATGTTTCCTTCATGCGGAAACTTCAAAACACAAAAGAGAGTGGATGAAACAAACAACATGGTGTGAGTCCAACTGCGACCAAGGAGAAGATTATAATTGAGCTTAGCATCAACGACTTTGACCTCGACATTGACTGTCTTCCCTTTCAAAGTAATCGGTAAACTAGCGAGAACACCTAAAGGTTTTGATTCTCTTCCATCAAATGCTTCTAGGGAATTTGGTGATGAATTCAGGGCTGGAGAACCAATGTATTTCAAACACGAAGATGACATGACAGAGGTTGACGCACCTTCGTCCATAAATACTGGATGAATGTTGAGACCATTAATAACAACTTGAATAATGAGTGAAATCTGATGCAGAAGTCGTGGAACGAAATTCTCTAGATCGAAAGAAAGAAGGCTGGTATCAACAGGATCAATCCCACCAATCGCAGATAAAAAAGCTCTTTGATGTGACAGACAGCTCTGAAGTACTTATAATGCAGACATCGCGGACAACGCTTGAGCCAAATCCTCAACAATATTGTAATGGTGAGCAGCATGGGCGTTGGGATTATAAGAAGACTTACGGAGGACACCTTTGGAAGGTGGTCGCACAACGGATTCAACATTGGGTATTTAAATTTCAAGAGGGCCAGTAACAGGCGGAGGAGGAGGACCATCAGCAATCTCCTTCCCCATGGCCTGATGAGATCCAACACAATCTTTCGACCAAGTAGCAATAGAAACGACGACAGAACCGTTCATCATGAACACCTGAGAGCCAGATGGGGTAGAGGATTGAGGTTTCTCTACCATCTGAGTTTGCTGAAATGGGAAAGGTTCTTTAAGAATGACCGGAGTTCCCTAGGTGCCTTTGAGCAATCGGCTCACTTCGGACCGTCGAGGAAAGTCCTTGGTGAAGTGCTCTTCATCAAAAATCAAACAAGGGCACTTCGGTTTGCGTTGAGAACCATCGCCAGCACGAGGTTTCTAAGAATCTTGTTTTTGGGTATCGGCTTTGGCTTTACCCTTACCCTTATTTTTACCTTTAGAATTATTATCCGTAGGATTGGCCTGAACGACATTAACCTCTGTGGATTTACTAGAATTCGAAGTAGACTGATAAGCAACATTATTGGAAGAAGCAGACTTCGGATTCCCAGTATTTGAAGATGAAGACTTTTGAGAAGTCTGAGACACAGAACCAATAATACCATCGACGGATGGAGTCGCTGGTGGTTTAGAAGTTCCAAGTTGGGGAGCATCATGCAAGATATCATATAATGCGATAGACTAAGAATACACAAGATCAAGGTACTGGCGTAAACAATGGCTTGTTCCTCGGTTACACATGTCCCCATAGCTATGTCTTTGGAAATTTGATTGACAAAGTAGGTGGTGAAAAAATGAGTTAGAAGCTGATCAAGAATTTCAAATTTTATCATGCGACGACGACGTTGCCACTCATGAATATGATCCGAGATATGAGTAGCTCGGTCCTGTTTCAATGAAGTGAGGAGGTGCGTCCGGGTCTCATAACGGACTGGTAACTGAAAATGCGTAAGGAATTCCATGGCTAAAGAATTAAAATCTTGGAAGACACCACGAGATAGCTCAATGTACTACTTTGCAGTGACACTAGTAATAGTTCGCTGGAAAAGACAGAGTATAATAGAATCGTCAACCCAGGAGTTAGAGGAACACAAAAAATGGTAAGTCATAACATTCACTTGGGGGTATTCACTAGACTTGCCCTCAAACTTAGGACAATCACCAAGAATCTTGGTTGGAACCGAAGGCCAATACAAGTTATGAAGAATGGGATCGTTCGTTAACTTTGACACATTAGGTAATTCCAACATAACAAGAAATGGTAATTGGGTATTGAAAGTCATCAGAGGTCTTTGATAAGGACCCGCATGTACATTCCATCCAGTCCGAGCAGGATTCTATCCCCATACATTCTGTCCCGAAGGATTTGGATCATAGGGATTAGAAGCAAGATAAGCTGGTTGATACTAGGGTTGAGGACCAGGATATTGATTCGGAGTAGACCATTGAGGTCCTTGCTGAGCAGTGTATGGACTCTCTTTTGGAATGTAAGCATGGCTTTGAGGTTGATGATAGACAGGTTGATTTTTAGGGTAAGGAACCTAAGGTACAATATATACCGGTTGATATGAACCTTGGGGGTAGTAAGCGCCTTGTAGTTGAGCAGGCAGACCCAGCTGAGCAGGTTGAGTAGGCTGCTGAGGGGGTAAGCTCGAATGACTATAAACAAGTAAAAGAGGCTGTTGAAATAATGGAACCGAATGAGGAGAAGGTTGAATCGGTTACTGAGGGCCACCAGGTTGGCCTTGTGGGAAAGGTTGGCCCGATGGTTGCGATGGGCCAGGTTGTCCCTGATAACCAGGTTGACCCGAGGAAGGACTATAAGGTTGTCCTGGTTGCACAACATTTGGGCCATACTGAGCATGTGGCTGCTATTGTGTTGCAACAGGTTGTCCCTGTGGTGGGTAGATTTCCCCCCCAGGAGCATAAGATAGTCCTGGTTAATTCGAAGGTTGACAGAAAATACCGGAGGGTTATCCATGTTGGGCCAAAGGTTTCCCTTGTAAAGGTTGGCCTTGTGCACCATATGGTTGTCCCTGTGGACCAGAGGCAGGGCCCTGCTAAGCTAAAGGTTTTCCCACAGGGGTTTGTCCTTGCAAGCCAGAGGGTTGCACAAGCAAGGTAAGCCTGAAACGAGAAACTGTCTGATAAGGATCAGTAGGAGGAAAATAGAGAGGATTACCATGTTCATCATAATGAAGCGAATATGAATAAATAGGTTTATCGACAACATCATAATGATGAAAAAGAGGATTACCAGGAGCCTGAGGCTGCTGAGAACCCTGAGAGCTCTATTGTTGAACAGCCAGCAGATACTCTTCAAAAGTAAGACTGCCAGGAATCATAGGGGTAGTGAAAATAACACTAGAAGTAGGCGTGGCCTCCGTCGAAGGAGCATAATGTCGGTGAATATCCAACATCTGCTCATCAAAAACATAGGTATAAACCATAGGCGTGGTCGAGGTAGACGGGGTTTCCATGGCACGGATTTGTGAGCTACCTTAGCCAAGATTAACAGGCCACGTAGGGTTGAGAAAAATAGACATGCGTGTGTGAAAAGATCCTGACGACTAATGGGTAACAACAAGTGTGGATGAAGCCACACAGACCGTCAGTCGAACTAAAACAGATGTAATAGTAACCGAAGAACTAGGTGTCGAAAGTGATAGTCCTAACAAAGGTAGGACCGAACTCTGAGGAGGAGTTACTGTACTGGATTGCGAAATGGAGGCAAAACTAAAAATAATCTGACTCAAGGACCTATAGCTAGGCGGAAGTGACACCGATGGTGGAGAAGACTGAGTAGAAACATGAGGGACATCTTTTGGAAAAAGCTGATATTCTCCTGTAGAAATAGGCATTCATTCAATACCAAAAGGACTAGACGAGTCCATGTCTGACTCCGCCGTAATATCTTCGAAAAGACTACGGGGACTAGGAGGCACAACATCAGAAAAAAATGGCGAGCCTGATGTAAGAGGAGGAAAATCTCCTTCTTCCCCAAAACCAGACCAAGCACCAGAAGGAGGCCAATGGAACTCAACTAGCTCTTCAGGAGGAGATCAAGTAGCAAGAGGCAGGACAGATGGGAGAATAGGCTGCGAGATCTCAACAGACCTAGTGGACTGAGGAGTTTCAAAAGAAACATCTGGGAAAGAACTACCACTAGGAGGCAGTGAGGATGACGAAACCAGTGGTTCCGCCACCGTGACCGTATATCAAAACAGAAAGGAAAAAATAAAACCAATCGAGGACTTCAAGATCAAAACCAAGAAAAAAACAACAAGCCAAGTAATAAAACTTTAACGGGCATGTGATCGTAGGTCATTAATTTTATGACACTGAAACCATATTTTTCTGTTTAATTTTTAAAGAGTCGAGAAACAGGCCAAAGATGACTCTAGTCGCTTTCAATTTTAAATGAGTGTGAAAGGACAAGTGCTTGACGATCTCTTCGCTTTTAAAGAGTCATGAAAAGATCAAAATTACTACTCTAGAATACTAAGCAAGAGGGTATACCAGGTTTCCGTGAAATGCCATATACACCTTGGTGATCAAATGAAACATAAATGACCAAGGACTTGACGTACGTGCAGGTAGTCTCCTCGAATGCTGTGTTTGGTGTATCATGGTTACAAGGTGGCAGACTCGGATTCCTATGGATAGAAGGATTTTCAACATAGAAGGGTCTCCCTTTATATACTCGATGGTACGGGGAGCGCAAGTCCGTACTAGCGCTGTCTAAAGCCAGATGGCGAACGACAACTACTATGTTTTATGACGCCGGAACACGTCTCTAGCCTAGACCACTAAAAATGTTTCGTTAGTTTTCAATGCTTCCTTAGGTTAATTAAATAAGTTTTATAGTTGATCTTGGATTATGTTTCAGTTTTAAGGTCCTATCGATTTCAGATCTCAAAAATCCCTAAATGCAAGCTAGATGCAAATGAACATCATTTCTGATTTAATGAATGCTAGTTATGAGAAGGATAGAGATATTTCAAACAAAAGAAAACAATGAGACTATGTGAAGAAATCCATTAATGCATCTAATAGAATATAATGAAAATGAAACTCTTTCCTAGATAACCAGATGCTAGTTATGCAAAAGAGTATTTTACTTTCAATGCAAATAAAGAATGAAAAATATGTTTTTTTTTTTTAAATTTTTTCAATGAAAAGAAGTACATGATGCACTAATTACATGAAAAACGAAAACAAACACTAGCTTAAGTGTTGCGTAGGAATCAAAATTGAATGACTCAATAAAACGTGAAACAAACACAAGAAAACACTCAAATTAATGTCACAATCTTTCAAACCAAGAGAAAATGTTCAAAATGATCCAAAACAAGCAATTTAATCTATGCTTGGAGCAATAAGGCGAAGAACCAATCGAAAAAACAAAATGACTCTGCAACCAAAGAAATCACTCAAAAGATCAAGAAAACTAAGTGCAATCAAGCCACAAATGGGACTGACAACAATCAAATCGACTCGATTTTCGAACAAAAGGTTCAGTGCACTAGGACACCTAGAAACATTAAGGCCTCAAATGACACTAATAAGAAGATGGACAAAGAACTGAGAAAATCAAGTCGACAGTAATTAAAACAATCCCAAAGGCATAATTATGCATAAAAAATAACCCATAAGCAAGCTCAATTGACCAAAAGACTCATCAAGGAGGTCATACCAATTCCTACAGGGGTTGGCGCGACTGTAAGGCTATGATCCACGCCATACAGGGGTTGGCGCGACTGCAAAAAGAGCAACCTGCGCCAATTGGTGCGACTGTTCAAAGGAAAACCATGCCAAGCCATATAACTATGGGAAAAAGAGTAAAAACCAAAACCTAATGAGCGAAGGTCAATCTTGACACTCTGGAGCTGAACAAAGGATGGAAACTAAGAAAGCAAACCAAAAAAGAGAGATAAATAAATCAATAATTGAAACTGACCCAACAGAATGAAACAACAAACTCGCATTGATCCCCAGTGGAGTCACCAATTTTTTATGCAGGTAAATCCTCTCTATAGACAAAGACGATCCTTCTAGCCCTAGAATGGGTCTAGAAACAAAGGGACATGCTAAAGTGTTTCTTCCTAATTATTGAATGAACAAGGGACGCGGTAGATCGACCTACCTGGAATCCAACGCTGTCGTTGTTGCTATAGTAGTGGTGGCCTCTCACTCCTATCTCGGCAAGTCACAATCCGTTCGCCATTACGCTTGGATACCTCCACATAGAACAAGAAACAAGAACAACATACAAGCTAACAACATTTCATTCATAACTATTAACCAGTCAAAGAGGGATAAACATATTGAATTAAACAAAAATCATAACACAACAGTGGAACCAAACAGTAGTCGTGTATATAAATGAATCGAAGGAAGAGTTACAACCGATGCTTTGACGTCACAGTCTCCTCCAGCGGGGTTCAAGCGAAGTGCGTCTCAAATGCTTGTCAAGGAATTAGGACGGGATGAAGGCATGGACTCAAGCTCTCTCAGAAGTCATGGACTCAAGCTTCCTCAACATAATTCCTTCTTATTCTATCTTCTCTAGTAATTCAGCTATAGTATGTCTAATTCTCCAAATTAAACTACCTTGTTCTAAGAGAGATAGCTTCTTTTATAGAGGAAAAGGAGGAGGTTAGGATCCCTACAAAGGTGGGAGGGAGACCTATCCTTTAGGGAGTTCCCATAAGAGGTGGAAACCATAAACCTAAAGGAGGTAGGTTTATCAGTTCAACCACTCCCAATGACTCATCCTCGAGGCGGTTGGAGTGGAATCTCCGCCTCTATTTTTAAAAAATATTCCATAAACAGCTTGGCACGGGTGGAAAACTAGGACAGAGCGCTAGCTGGCGTGGGGTCCAGTGTTAATCTTCCTCTTTGGCACGAGGGCATAACTGATTACCCGTGCCAAGGCAAAAACAAGGGTTTTTGAGTCTCTGCTCAGGGAATTGTCAACAAAAGGAATGTTACTCTCATGTAAAGGGACACAATGATGGTTTTTGCAAGGCATACCACTACTTATTGGTCGCAAAAATGACCCTCCAATGGGCAAGATGGGGATTGCAGGGACAGTGAAAAAATGCTGTGTAAAAATTATTCTGACAAACTTAGCTACTTTTATTGTTGGAACTGTCCATTTGAAAAATTGCTCTGTATTACTTAAGTTTTCAGAAGTAGAATCAACTTGTCCTTCCCACATTGCCTTCATTCTTTTAAACTGTACTTTCTCGACATTGTGCTTTCTAGCTTTCTTTTTCATGACAACAATTTCCTGATTTGCCAACTTTAACTTCACCTCAAGGCGTTGAAACTCTGTTTTCTCTATCACTTTCTCCTTTCTCCTTTTTAATTTGCTGATTGTATCCTTCACTATGGGTGATGAGAGGTCAATTATCTCTTTGGATGCTTTAGCTATCTCCATGGGTATTTGAACTTCTTTGCTGACTTCCATTAATTTCCTAGCATGCCTTGTTATAGGCTTTCTTGCTTGAAAAATGAAACCTGCATCTTCCCCCTCAAACTTTAGCCTCTTTGCAGACTTGGCCTTTTTCAGCTTATGCTCATCATCCCCAATGAACTCATCTTTGACAATGGGTGTTTTCTCTATGTCAATGGCATGAAGAATATCCTCTAGATTCCCCTTTTTTACTGGGTTGTCTTCTGTAGAAACTGTCTTTCCTTTCAATGCCACTGTTTGGCTTATAGTTACTCTTTTGGTCCCTTGTTTGCTAACAAATTGTTTCTGTTTTGCATCTTTGACAACCTTTGATCTCTGTTTTGTAGGTGGGAGAGTTGGTTTATCAAGCATTTTCATTTGCTCTGGCCCTTTCTCAGTTTTCTTTCTTGGCTTCACTCTTGCAGTTGCTTTTGGTTTTGCAACCATAGGTTGGCTTGGTTTTGCTACTAGTGGTGATGGAACTCCTTTAGCTTTAGGGTTTCTTGCAGGAGTTAGGGTTTCCAAATCAAAACTATTTATAAACAAGAATGATGACCAATCTATGCCTATCTTCTGAAGTTCATCTAAAATTAATAATTTCATTAAGCCATGATGAAATAAGGATGTTTCACTCCCTTCATATTTTTTCTGCACCTTATCAGCCATCTTTCCAAGACTCCTATGTAGATAAAAAGGTAAATCAAGTGAAATCTTACCAGTGAAGTGTAGAAGCAATTTGAAATGATATGAATAAACCTTGTGATATCTTTGACGCAACTTCTAGGGATAGCATTATTAAGATCCATGTCTATGTGATCGGGCTTCATGAACTCTTTACGTTGCTCCATATAAAATTTGAACCCTTTGAACCATGTTTCTTGAGCTCTTGGTGTCTCTGTAGTGACAACAATGACCTCTGGTGTAATAGACACACTTAGCATCCTAATTTTAGTGGCTGTTCCATTGAAATTCATAGAAAATTCCTTGGATACCTCTGTGTGACAACCCTGCAACTTATCACAAAACCGTAGGCAAATTACTCTTCTAAATGCTTCCATCACTGCTGGGTCTTCAATTATTGCCTTCATGTCTTCAGGTTCATGCCTTAAGCACTGTCCTCCTCTGTGAATTTTTCTTTCTTCTATCATATTCTTCAAAGAAACTATCAGCCTCGCTTGGATAAATGTATCAGCCTTGCTTGATATGGGTGTATTAAAACCTTTGGATGAACCAGCCACAGGTTTGGCTTGACACTCAGAGCTCAGACATTTCAAATGGAGGCAAAAGGAAATGAGAATGAATAATTAGGAAAGATTTTGAAATTTTAAATGTCCTCTCATAACTAAAATGATGCCTCATTCATAACCTATAATGAACATGATGACTGCAAACATGGGTGTGTACTTCAATTTCATCATTACATGACTCAACAAGCACTTATCATATCGTTTCCCAACGGTTTTCTGACATTTGACACCTCGACTGAAAAGACAGTTACAAAACCGCACTTTCGTAGCGCCTGTAGTGTATTTTCTGCTGTTTGCACTATGAAACTATCAGCACTTTCGTAGCGTAAAGTGATTTTTTTCAACGGGTGGCGCTACGAAACTACGGTTTCATGGTTAATTGGGCAGTTTTGACACAAAACTTTGGGAAATGAAATACAAATGTAAAATGATGAATGTTTGACATGAAATAAATTTAAAGAAGGCTTCATTTGAACCTTAGGATGAGCTTTAAACTATAAAAAATATAAAACCTTCCCTTGATCAAACCTAAATTGACTCCTAAAACCCTATTTTGATCCATGAAATTTTATAACCTTGTCAAAATGATGTTTTGAATTTTTTTTTGGGTGATAACACATAGCACAATCCAGTACATTAACTCCTCCTCAGAGTTCGGTCCTCCCTTCGTTAGGAATATCACATTCAACACCTGGTTCATCGGTTACTGTTACATCAGTCCCAATCCAACCAACTGTCTTTGTGGCTTCATCCACACCAGTTGTTACGACTCAGTCGTCGAGATATTTTCACACTTGCAAGTCTATTTTTCTCAATCCTATGTGGCCTGTTAATCCCGGTCATAGTAGATCACAATCTAGTGCCGTGGAGGCCCCACCTGCTTCTAGTGCAGTTTCCACTACTCTGGTGATTCCTGGTGGCCTTACTTTTGAAGAGTATCTGTTGGCTGTTCAAAAAAAGAGCTCTCAGGGTTCTCAACAGCTCCAAACTCCTGGAAATCCTCGATTCCATCACTATGATGCTGTCGGTAACCCTATATATATGTTTCCACATCATTATGACAAATATGTTGAAAATGGTCACAAGAAAGAATGAAGGAGGCCTCCTGAAACATCTTTCCTGATCCTAGTTGGAAAGTGATCACCTAAACTAGGTGGGGACCACACATGTGATTTTTGTCGAAAAGTCTATTTTTAGACATATTGGGCGGAATCTGTTTTTAGATTTCCAGTCTAAAAATAGATATGTCAAATATTATTAGCTCTTAATAATATTTGGACTCTAAACATTATCTTATTCTCTTGGAGCACTTCAATTAAGTGCACCAGGATGTGTACCAATTTGTGAAGGTCGCTATTCCTGAGGGTTAAGTGGAGCTATTGCATGGAGGCTTCAATTAGAACTCATGTGACAGAGTTTGGTGGAGTTATTGAGGTAGTTGGTGGAGTTGTGTTCAGTTTAACTTAGTTAAACATAGTTGAGCTAGTTGTATCTAGTCTAACTGATTGATACACTAGTGAGAGTGGAGTGAATTAATTAGTTAATTAATTCACTAATTATTAACTCATTAATCAACTAAAGAATGCATCAGTTAACTACAGTGCATGGACAGTTTCAGTGGAGACCAGTGGAGAGATAGGTGAAAGGGCAAGATGGACTATCCGTTGTGACTACTAGTGATGCATGAATTGCATCTATATATACATTGGAGTTGCCAATGATAACAATGCAGTCAATGAGAGTGGTATTACATTGAATTGGTCTTTGTATTCAGCTTGGATTGCGCAGTGGAGGCAAGTTAGCAGGTCGCAAAGATTGGTGCATGGATTTGCAAGATTGGGCCTGATTAGTGTATGATGATTGTATTGTACTGAGAGCTTGTGATAAGCTTTGTATGCTTTGTATGAGATTGTCATATGATCTCCATGATACATAATATGATAGTTGGGGTTTTTAGCTTCAGGCTTTCCCGGTAAACAACTGTGTTATGTGTGTTTTTATTGCTTCATGTGTTTTGCAATTGTTGATTAAATTTCCGCAAGAATTATAGTGGAAGGACTCTGTATTTAGCAAGAAGATAAATATTGTTAGATCAGGAGAGTCCAGATATATACATGCATATTGTATATAATTTCTACATGGTATCGGAGCTGTGTTATAGATTTTCTACATGGAATGAGAGCAGGAATTTTTGGGTGCGCGAGTTTGTAGAGAATATCTGTAATTTTTGGTGCAATATTTTCAGAAACAAATAGCATATTTGGATTCCTTGCGAAAAAACACCCAAATTGAAAAAACAAATCGGTCGAATTGGAGCTCGGATGAGGGAGATATCATCGATTTAAAAGCAACTCTTTTGTTAGAAAATTTTGCGACGGCGGGACAATTGCAATGTGCGCGAGCCAAGAATCTACATGCACTGAGGTACAAGATGCATGCAAAGCTTTGAGGAGAAAAGCAGGGGTTAGTGACTTGGTGGTTGAGAGGGAGCCTCTCAACATGCAGCGTGAGAAGCAGTCTCAGAAGGTTGTGGAGCAGCCACAACTGGAGATGCAGAAGAATCTTTATAGATTTGAAGTAGATGGGATTTCTATGGAGCTTCCTACTGTTGGGAAGTGCAAGAAAGACATGCAATTGAAGCTTGAGAGGGAGCAGGATTTGCATGCAGGTAAGAGTGAACCTCGGGATGTGGAGCAGCCACAAGATGAGGATCATGGAGTGGGAGAAACCACTCATGTAGAGAAATTTCGTGCCAAATGGGCAGAGGGAGTGCATGCAGCTATACCACCAGGTGAGAGGTGGGGCGACATGCATGATTAATCCCAAGAGGAGATTTCTGGGCAGGATTCATGAGATGGTGTGGATCTCATGAGTTGAACCTGGCTACGAGGTGCCCACAGCGCAGCAGTAGTAGATCAGTTGGATTGATGCAGGCAGATCAAAGTGACAGTGCTAGATACTGGAGCGCGGATCAGAGTTGACAACAAGTGCAGAGTGCATAGGTGCAAGATTTCAACAGCGCAGTGGTTCCTGATGACATGTGCAGTTGGTACCAGCAAAAGTCGAATACTTTGATGATAGATGCATCAGACTGATTGAGTTGTTTGGAGCCTATTCAGTTTCGGAGATGTTGCATGCAAAGGGTGCATGGCGCATGCATGGAGTTGCATGGTCCATGCATGAGTTTGCATGGCGCATGCAAAGGGTGCATGGAAAATGCATGGAGTTGCATGTCGCATGCATGGAGTTGCATGGCGCTTGTGAAGGTTGCAGGGCGAATGCATGGAGTTGCATGTCGCATGCAAAGATAGTCCTTTCTTGTTGAGAGGGAGTGTTGAAAATGGCAACAAGAAACAGTGAAGGAGGCCTCCTGAAACATCTTTCCTGATCCTAGTTGGAAAGTGATCACCTAAACTAGGTGGGGACCACACATGTGATTTTTCGTCGAAAAGTCTATTTTTAGACATAATGGGCGGAATCTATTTTTAGATTGCCAGTCTAAAAATAGATATGTCGAATATTATTAGCTCTTAATAATATTTGGACTCTAAACATTATCTTATTCTCTTGGAGCACTTCAGCTAAGTGCATAGATGTGGCACAGGAGCTGACAGAAGGAATTACGCTATTCTTGAGGGTTAATTGGAGCTATTGCATGGAGACTTCAATTAGAACTCATGTGACAGAGTTTGGTGGAGTTAGTTGAGGTAGTTGTGGAGTGGTATTTGGTTTAACTCAGTTAGACTCAGTTGAGCTAGTTGTATCTAGTCTAACTGAATGATACACTAGTGAGAGTGGAGTGAATTAATTATTTAATTAATTCACAAGTAATAACTCATTAATCAACTGAACAATACAACAGTTAACTACAGTGCATGGCAGTTTCAGTGGAGACCCAGTGGAGAGATAGGTGAAAGGGCAAGATGGACTATCCGTTGTGACTACTAGTGATGCATGAATTGCATCTACATATACATTGGAGTTTCCAATGATAACAACGCAGTCAAGGAGAGTGGGATTACATCGAATTGGTCTTTGTAATCAGCTTGGATTGCGCAATGGAGGCAGGCTAGCAGGAGGGCAGAGATCGGTGCATGAATTTGCATATTTCTTCTATGTTAGTGTGTGACGATTGATTGTACTGAGAGCTTGATGTACTAAGCTTTGTATGAGATTGTTACATGATCTACATGATACATAATATGATAGTTGGGGTTTTTAGCTTCAGGCTTTCCCGTTAAACAACTGTGTTATGTGTGTTTTTATTGCTTCATGTGTTTTGCAATTGTTGATTAAATTTCCGCAAGAATTATAGTGGAAGGATTCTGTATTTAGCAAGAAGATAAATATTGTTAGATCAGGAGAGTCTAGATATATACATGCATATTGTATATAATTTCTACAAAATATGGTAATCCTGTCTATTTGCCTCCTATTGATCCTCATCAGGCTGTTAATGATCCTTATTAGAACGTTTCTCATTTTGGACCTACCTTAATTGTGCAACCCTTTGGCTTGCAAGGACAACCCTCATTGGGACAACCTTTGGCTCAGCAGAGCTTTGCCTTTGGTCCACAGGGACAACCATACGGTCCACAAGGTCAACCTTTGGTCCAACACGGTCAACCCTATGGTCCATCTGGTCAACCTCAAAATCGACCAGGGGGGAAAATCTACTCACCACGGGGACAACCTGTTGCACCACAACCACAACCACGCGTTCAGTATGGCCAAAATTTTGTGCAACCAGGACAACCCTATGGTCCTCCTCTAGGTCAACCTGGTTATCAGGGACAACTTGGTCCATCGCAACCATCGGGCCAACCTTTCCCACAAGGGAAACCCGGTGGCCCTCAGTACTCGGTTAAACCAACTCACAAACTGATTCAACCTGCTCCACAGCCGGTTCCATCATTTCAGCAGAAAATTTTACTCGTTTATAGTCAGCCAGGTTTACCCACTCAAAAGCTCACTCAACCTGCTCAGCAGGGTCCACCTGCTCAACCTCAAGGCGCTTATTACCCTCAAGGTTCATATCAACCAGTATATAGTGTGCCCCAAGTTTCTTACCCTCAAAATCAACCTGTATATCATCAACCTCAAAGCCATGCTTACATTCCACAGCAGACTCCATAAGCTACTCAGCAGGGACCTCAATGGTCTACTCTGACTCAGTATCCTGGTCCTTAACCCCAGTATCAACCAAATTATCTTGCTTCTAACCCCTATGGTCAAAATCCTTAGGGACAGAATGCATGGGGACAAAATTCCTCTTGGACTGGGTGGAATGTGAACACGGGTCCTTATCAGAGACCTCTGATGGCTTTCAACACTCAATTACCATTTCTTGCCATGTTGGAATTACCTGATGTGTCAAATTTAATGAACGATCCCATTCTTCATAACCCGTATTGGCCTCCGGTTCCAACCAAGATTCCTGGTGAATGTCCTAAATTTGAGGGCAAGTCTGGCGAAGACCCCAAGCGCATGTTATGACTTACCATTTGTGGTGTTCCTCTAACTCTTGGGTTGACGATTCTATTCGACTTCGTCTTTTCTAGCAAACTCTTATTGGTGCTGTTGCAAAGTGGTACATTGAGCTATCTCGTGGCGTCTTCCAAGACTTCAATTCTTTAGCCATGGCATTCATTACGAATTTTTAGTTACCAATCCGTTATGAGACCGGGACGCACCTCCTCACTTCATTGAAACAAGACTGAGCTACTCATATCTCGGATCATATTCATGAGTGGCGACGTCATCGTCGCATGATCAAATTTGAGATTCCTTATTAGCTTCTAACTCATTGGTTCACCAACTCCTTTGTCAATCAGATTGCAAAAGGCATAGCTATGGGGGCATGTGTAACTGAGGAACAAGCCATTGCTTACACCCAGTACCTTGATATTGTGTACTCTCAGTCTGGCGCATTGTATGATATCTTACCTGATGCTCCCCAACCTGGAACTTCTAAACCACCAACGATTCCACCCGTTGATGGTATTATTGGTTTCGTGTCTAAGACTTCTCAGAAGTCTTCTTCTTCAAACTCTGGGAAGCCAAAGTCTACTTCTTCCAATAATGTTGCTTCTTAGTCCACCTCGAATTATAGTAAGCTCGCAGAAGTTAATGCCATTCAGGCCAATCCAGCGGATAACACTTCTAAAGGTAAAAATAAGGGTAAAGGTAAGGCCAAAGCTGATACCCCGAAACAGGATTCTCAGAAACCTCATGCTGGCGATGGTTCTCAACGCAAGCCAAAGTACCCTTGTTTGATTTGTGATGAAGAGAACTTCACCAAGGACTGTCCTAGACGATCCGAAGTGAGTTGGTTGCTCAAAGGCACCCAGGGAACTCCGACCATTCTTAAAGAACCCTTCCCATCTCAGCAGACCCAGATGGTAGAGCAACCTCTGTCCTCTGCCCCATTTGGCTCTAAGGTGTTAATGATGAACGGTTTTGTAGCCGTTTCTATTGATACTTTATCAAAAGATTATACTGGATCACGTCAGGAAATGGGGAAGGAGATTGCTGATGGTCCTCCTCCTCCGCCTGTTTCTGGCTTGCTTGAAATGAAAAGGCCCAATGCTGAATCCATTATACGACCACCATCCAAGGGTGTAATCCGCAAGTCTTCTTACAATACCAATGCCCGTGCCGCTAACCATTACAATATTGTTGAGTATTTGGCTCAAGCGCCATCTGCGATGTCCGCATTAGAAGTACTTCAGAGTTGTCCGTCTCAACGAAAGGCTTTGTTGTCTGTGATTGGTGGCGTTGATCCTACCGATACTAGCCTTCTCGCTTTCGATTTAGAGAATTTCATTCCCCGACTTCCACATCAGATTGCACTCATTATCCAAGTTGTTATTAATGGTATTGAAATCCATCGAGCAGTTGTGGATGAGGGTGCATCAACCTGTGTCATGTCATCTTCTTGCTGGAAAGCTATTGGTTCTCCAACCTTGAATTCAACACCGAATGCCCTTGAATCATTTGATGGTAGGGAATCAAAGCCTTTAGGTGTTCTCGCTAGTTTACCGATTACTTTGAAAGGGAAGACAGTCAATGTCGAGGTAGAAGTAGTTGATGCTAACCTCAATTATAATCTTCTCCTTGGTCGCAGTTGGACTCACGCCATGCTGTGTTCTGTCCACTCCCTTTCGTGTTTTGAAATTTTTGCACGAAGGAAATATTGTTACTGTTGATCAATTTTCCTTCTTCACCTCTTCTTCCGAGAACAACATTCCATATGTGGATCAGATTCCTACTCCCTACGAGAGCGTAGGGCCGGGTCTTTTTAAGGATCCTGCCCTCATGGGTATTTTTCCTCTTCCTCCACCAAACACTATTCAAATTCATATGATTTCTCGATCTGAGGACCCATGGATTATTCCTTCGCCTGAACAGATCAATTCCTTTTGAAATTCGATGCCGTTGAGTTCGATTGAGATTGACTATTGTGAACTCATTATGGCTTCGGAAACTCCATCCTCTGATTGTGCTCCTTTGAGCATGTCTCTTGAAATTTATTCTCAATCCCCCTAGCTTGGCGATTTAGATTCGCCTGATCCTTTGAAAGAAGTGTTTCCCTCCAATGAAGCCATTGTGGAAACTATATCTCTCGAGGATTTGTTGTGGGACGATGATCATCATCGTTCCTCGTTCATGCCTGGCCTCAGGGCCATGTCTACTTGTCTTGAGCATTTTGCACCTCAAGTTTCTTCTCCTCCGCTTCAAATTCCCGCTCTGACAAATGATGTCTTTATGGAAGGTAACTTGAGTAATATTACACAGACGATGCCTATTGACATTTTCGTTAAACTAAGAATCGTCGAGAACATCCATATCGGGGTCACTTGTTCTTCTGCCGAAGTACAAGTTTACCCTAGACTTTTCCATGAGTTCCGTGATATATTTGCCTAGTCCTACGAAGAAATGTCAGGCATTGATCCTAGTATAGTGGTGCATGAAATACCTACTTACCCTGGTTCGAAACCTGTTCACCAACGTCTTCGTCCTGTGCACCCTAGAAAAGCTGTTGTCATTAAAGGTGAAGTTGAAAAGGTTCTCAGAGCTGGTTTCATTTATCCAATTCCTTTGATAGAATGGGTCTCTAATATTGTTCCTGTAGATAAGAAACAGGGAACCATTCGAGTCTATGTTTATTATCGTGATATTAATCGGGCTTGTCCCAAGGATAATTATCCTACTCCCTTTATCGATTAAATCATTGGCGATTGTGCCGGGAGTGAGATTTTTTCCCTAATGGATGGTTTTCTAGTTATAATCAGATTAACATTCTCTTGACTGATCAACATAAGACTACCTTCATTTGTCCCTGGGGTAATTTCACATATAAGAAGCTCCCTTTTGGATTAAATAATGTTGGGGCTACATTTCAGCGAGCGATGTAGTATGATTTTCACGACATTCGTCACATTGTTCAACCTTATCTGGATGACCTTCCCACTCATTTATCTAAGCATATGGACCATCCTGACCATCTTCGTCATATTTTTCTTCGCTGTCGATGTTACAATATTTGGCTTAATCCACACAAGTGCGTCTTCTGCGTTGATTCCGGTAGACTCTTAGGGTTTATTGTGTCCAAAGACGGAATTCGCCTCGATCCACTCAAGGTTGAGGCTATTATCAATCTCCCCTCTCCCTCCTCACTGCATCAGTTGCATAGTTTGCAAGGGAAGGCTAATTTTCTACGCTGTTTTATACCTAACTATGCAGAAGTGGCTAAAGGATTCACATGATTATTAAAGCAGGGCGTTCCATTCTGTTGGGATGAAATTTCTCAAAAGTATTTTGAGGCACTGAAGACGTTTCTTGTCAATTCTCCTTTGTTGCGTCCTCCAAACTATCATCATGATTTTTCCCTCTATTTAGCCGTCGCTTTCAATACGATTGCCATGGTTTTGGTACAAGATGATGATGACAGTAACGAGCATGTTATCTATTACTTATCTCGTAACCTTCTTGATCCTAAGACATGCTATGCACATGTCGATAAGTTAGCGTTAGCTATAGTTCAAGTAGTTCAACATTTTCGTCATTATATTCTTTTTCATACTGTGACTGTGATTTATGATTGCAACCTTATGACCTGTATATTGTCTCGAAATTGCTGGGGGGAAAATACTCGAAGTGGATTTTCATCCTCCAAGAGTTCAATTTGGAATTTACTACTGCCAAGTCGAAGAAATCATTAGTCTTTGCTAATTTGATTTGTTCCCTCTCCTCAGACTCTGCTCCATCTTGTTCTGAGGAATAAATTCCAAATGATACGCTTTTCCTGATCAACACCCTCGATCCTCGGTACAGTGATATCATTGTCTATCTTTAGACTTCTACTTTCATATTTGAGTTGACGAAGGATGCCCACCGACACATTCGAAATTAGTCGCAACCTTATCGTATATTCGAAGATACGCTCTATCGTGTTGGAGTGGATTCCATACTCCGCCGATGTTTGACTCTCGAGGAAGCTGAGAAATCCCTAAATTATTGTCATAGTGGCGCCTGTGGTGGTCACATGTCTGGTTATGCCACTACACAGAAGATTCTTCGTGCTGGGTATTTCTGGCCTTCTATCTTCAAGGACTACATTGTCGCGGTTCGTAAATGTCATGATTGCCAGATCTATCAATGCAAGATGCATGCGCTGCCTGTAACTCTTCATCCTGTCATTACCGTTGGTCCCTTTGCAAAGTGGGGCATTGATTTTATGATGTTTACCCCTCACTCGGCTGGGTGGCATGCTTATATTATCGTAGCCGTGGACTACTTCACTAAATGGGCCGAAGAAATGACTACACTTTTCGCTGACGGTAAGACAACTACTCAATTCATATTCAATCACATCATTGCTAGGTTTGGTGTCCCTCAGGCCATCATTACTGATCATGGTTCTCATTTTCAGAATTATATGGTGGCGGAGTTGACTTCTAAGTTGGGTCTGCGTCACGACAGCTCAACGCCGTACTATCCTCAGGCCAATGGCCAAGTTGAAGCAGTGAACAAAGTTCTTTTCACCATGATTCAATATATGATTGGGATCCACAAATCCAATTGGCATCTCATGTTATTTTCGGCTCTTTGGGCATATCGAACCTCAGTTAAGAATGCAACCGAATTCACTCCTTTTCAGTTGGTTTATGGTCTGGAAGCTACTCTTTCAATTGAGTGTGAAATAGCTTCGCTCAAATTGGCTGTTGAATTACTGCTGAAAACTTCACAAGAAGAAGAGCATCTCCTTTACTTAGAAAGGTTGGATGAAACCTGCTGCTTTGCTGCTCTGGTTATTGAAGCACATAATAAGTGAATCAAATCTCATTTTGACCAATCAGTTTCCCCTCATTCTTTCGTTGAAGGTGATCTTGTCCTCCTGTACGACCAAGCTCATGATAAGCTGAGGGCAGGAAAATTTCAACCCATGTGGCATGGGCCATACATTATTAAACGTGTGTTGCAGAATGGGGCCTATGAGCTCATTGATTACAAAGGTCATCCTCTAGAATAACCCAGAAATGGGTTGTATCTCAAAAAATATTATGCATGAGTCATTCATGCATGATTTGTGTACATAGGTGTCATTTTCATTTTTGTACGTGTTTTGATTTGGTGTGCTTTGCAATATTTTTCCTTCTTATTGGGTCTTTCTTATTTGTGCAAATTTCTATTACCCCTTATGTTGGTTTCATGGATGGTGCTTCCCGCAGTACCAAGAATTTTTCTTCAACAACCTAGGTAATTTATGATCCTACTATTGAGTTGATAGATCTGCAAGGTATTTGTCTAGGATGGACTACAAACAATGTCGCTGAATATAGTGCTATTCTTGAACTATTAACCAAGACAATCAACCTCGCCATACGTGCATTGCTTGTAAATCTAGATTCACAGCTTGTTGTTCTGCAACTCAATGGTCATTATTCGGTTAGAAACCCGTGCATTCTGAGATTGTATTTACATGTTCATTTGTTGGAAATACATTTTGATTTTATCACATATCAACATATTCCTAGACGAATGAATGCATTAACTGATATAGTGGCTAACATTGTGTTAAATAGACATTTGCGTAATTTGTAAAATCATCATCATATGTAAAAGCACAATGTAGGAAAATAGATGTATATATATATATTTGATGTTTGCATCAGTGTGCATCATAAATTCAAAAAATATGTGTGTTTCTGTTACATCTCGAGACACCATGTCTCTCAAAATATGGAGATATAAAACCTAGGTGTCTAATCAGCGTGATGCTCATGGTAGCATGCCACTGCCCATACAAGCCTCCTCAGTAAGCGGTGAATGCGGCTTGGAACCCCTACGGTATGTATTTGGTATGCACGGGGAACATCGTCGAATCGTACATAGTTTGGGACTCCACGTGTGATTCCCTCTAGGTTGCACACGATCTCCTCCTCCTCGCCTCCCTTGCCATGAGGGTTAAAATCGCGAGGGATTCGCCTCGCTATCAGAGACATGCCTTCGGGTTTCTCTGGGCCAACCTCTGCAAGTGCATGGATTTAACGTCAGAACATACATAATTAAAAAAAAAAATCATAACACTCATGAAAATTAAAAAATGAGTCTTACTAAAATATTCATCCCAATCCTCTCCCTCCGAGAGTGGGAGGTCTGGATCACCAGTAAAATCTGTACCAGAGTAGGGCCAGTCCTCCACGATGATCAACTATCAGTGAAGCCAATCAAAGAACTCTGGTCTCCAGGACATCTATTGACCGCCCCTTGCACTTGGCATCAAAGCTTCCCATTGGGCCATCCGTAGTTCCCTCACTGATGGTGTTGGGACTATGATCTCTTGACACTGAAATATTGGTAGTTGTTCCAGGAAGAACGATACCAGGACAGACCCATAACTAGATTGCTTCAATTTGGTCTTCTTGCAATTTTTTAGCTGGCATTTCATGTTGATTGTCACAGCCTCTGCCTAGTTGTAGATGGTCGGTGTCAAGCAGTCTACAGCAAGAAGCAACTGTGTCTTTGTTGCTTCGTGTGGTGCTTGCGATCCCGCAGCTCATGTGATGGTATGTAGCACTAATTTTAGTGCCAAGTATGGGATAGTTTGGATATCGAATTTCCCACTTCCTGATCCCTTCCGTGCCCCTGGACATACCCTGTCAATCACCATGGACATGTTCTCCATGCAAGGCCGGGTGCCAGTTAGGACTGGTGCTACTCCCCTCCACGATAATCCTATTATGAATTAGACATCAGAAACATCGATCTCAAGTTCTTGATCTTGAAGGATGAACTTTTCATGATCCTCATCCCATATGCTGATCAAATACTGTAGCAGCTCCGGTTGAGCTCGAAAACACGGTGTCAAGAAGAACTTCTTCAGTCCACAGTCTCTGAGAGCTTCCATGCATCTCTCATCTTCCATGGAAAGTGCATCCTATTTGTTGTGTTCCCATTCTTTCCATTCAATTACCATTTTACCACTTTTTACCTGTAAACATGTTCATATGGATAGTATTATCTATTTTAGAAACTTGGATTTATAAAAAAAATGGGTCTTTAAATTGCATTTTTTTTAAAAAAACTGGTCTGCGCGGTTGGCACGATTGTTTCTCAAATAGTCGTGCCAATGGGTGCGCCCTAGTTCAGAAAAATCGGCAATTGGCGCGAGTCTGTGCCCGAAACCCACGCCAATTGTTGTGCCCTAAATTTTACATTTCCTCCCCCAAAAGTCAAAATTCAGGGTTGTAGGTAGTAAAAGAGGACTTAAAATGAAGGGAGAGATATCGGCTCTTACCTGGAGCTGACAGATTCGAGATTGGTTTGCTGGATCGTCCGCTATCGTCACCACAAAATCGCAGTGTCAAATGGGTAACTATTGCTCCACAAGAGGTAAAAAGTGAAAAGTAATTATTTTTACCATTTTTGGCATTTTATAAATTTTCACAACCCTAATTAGGTTTTAAAACATATTTTTCTCTTATTTTATTATATTATTTTCGATAAATTGGTTTTACATGTGTCTCTTGTGTAGCGATAGGTTTTCGGGCCATAGTGATGAAGTAACGAGTTATATTTTATACTTTTTTGGACTTGGTAAAAACACGAAAAAGTCACTACTAGAGTCATCTTTCAGCGCCTTTCTGACTCTCTAAAATTGAAAAGATTTTTGAGACTCTTATCTTTTTGAGCTCGTTAAATGGCTGCGAAGCGATATCTATCCAGTATACATTTACCCCTTTTTCGGGTTGGGATGGATTATTTACGAAAAAGGAATACCTTAGCCTATCACGACTAAGAGGTTCTTTCAAATGTTGTTTTCTACCTTTTCGGATCCGAGAGACTATTTACGAAAAGGGCCACGCTAGAGTTTTATTTTCTACCTTCTTTTCAAACTCTCTAAACATGAAAAGATGCCGAGTTCTCCCTTTGTCAGACTCGTTAAACCCTGATGACATCGAACTTCGTCACCATGACATTACTCGAGTTCCTCCTTCGTAGGGCTCATAAAATGTACTAGGTTGGATTTTTCTGAAGGACAAACTTACATTGCAAGCATATGCTATCCCCTTCAAGCTTGTTTTAAAAAATAGTTGGGGTACTCACCAGAAATGGTGGGGGAAAATGGAACCAAGTTTTAGTTATGTTGGCAGTATGTCGCTCTTGAACATGGCACTTTTCTGCATTCGTGTCGGGTTGGGGACATCTCATTTTGTCACTTTTGCCTCCATGGGTTTGAGTAATATATTTTGACCTCTCGTATGCTCTTTTCCATGTCATCATGACCTCATATCCTTTGATCTCAAATACTTCCAAATCCAATGTAGTGTTGCTGATATGTTCAAGAGAAGTTTGCCTTTGAATTTTTCAACCTCGCTCTGATTCTCTGTTGGTCCTGATTCACTATTATCATGTTCTTTTGTCTCGTGTCGATGATGTGGGAAACATTATGGCCCTCCTTTGAACAGGTCACTTCCTGTCGACTTCAGCTCATTATCCAGGAATTTGATCTAGAGACTCCCTTCTGGTACCTTGGAGCCTGCATGCCTCAATTGCAGGTTCTTCGCATTCGATGCAAGGTTCACATAATTAGCCTTAGATTGGGTGATTCTGTGGGTGTTCGATGCCAGATCATTGTTCACGTTCTGTGGATTGTACCTATTTTACCTTGAGATCCATTGTCATTATTGATGGTTTCTCTGATGCCTGTTAGCCACCCGCGTCGAGCTGTTTATGGAATGTTTTTTAAAATAGAGGCAGAGAGTCTACTCCAACAACTTCGAGGATGAGTCATTGGGAGTGGTTGAACTGAATAACCACGAACTCCCTCCTTTAGTTTATGGTTTCCACCTCTTATGGGAACCTCCTAAAGGATAGGCCTCCCTCCCACCTGTAGGTTTTAACCCTTAATAGAAATTATTTGCAAACAAATCTTAAAAACAGAAAAAAAAAACAATAGCGAGAGCATAAAACATTAAACATATATACACAGAGATTTTCCCCTGGATCCCAAATCCGGACGACCAGCTTGCTTTTTCATTATATTCCTTTTAGTGTTACAACACATATATATACATGCCAAAGCATACATAAACCCAAATCCATTAACCCTGGATTAGAACATAATCGTAGTTCCCTTGACCAGATCTACAAAATACCAGGGGCCGAAAACCATCATGCCCCAAAACCATGTGCAAACCCATGCACAAAACCATGGGCGGGTTCGCCCATCGAAAAATAAGGACCAATTTTTTTTTTTCTTGGGGCACTGCCCCGGACCCCGACAGGAGGGGCTACCACCCCCCCTTCTGCGCCAAGTGCAACGTACAGGGGGGGCTATCGCCCCCCTTGTGACCCCCCCCACGCGTGACTAGTCGTGGAAAGAATATAACACATACCCAACATTCTCCCACTTGTTTTCTTTCCACAGGGGGCCACAGGAGAGCTGAGTCATTAGCCCAAATTTGCAACACCCATTGTTTCTCTACACCAAGAGAACTTCTGAGTGCTCACATAATTCGTCAATGCATCTGTAACATTCATCAAGGTGTCCACCTTTACCAGCAACACCCTTTTGGCCTCAACCTTATATCTCACAAAGTGATATTGAACATCAAAGTGTTTTTTCTTTGAATGATAAGTAGGGTTCTTAGCCAAGAAAATTTCACTTTGGCTATCACAGTCTATCCTTATAGCTTGCTGCACCCACCCCATACTTGAACATAATCTCTAAAACCAAACTGTTTCCTTACTTCCATGAGTGACTGCCATGTATTCTGCCTCTGTAGTTGAAAGAGCCACTACAGTCTGTCTTTTACTCATCCAACTGACTGCACCTCCAAATAGGCTAAACACATACCAACTTGTAGATCTTCTTTGGTCTAGATCTCCGGCCCAGTTTGCATCAATAAAACCATGAATGTCCAACACTCTTTCCAATCCTGGTCTTCCCTGGTAGCACAAGCCATAATCACTAGTGCCACGCAAATATCTAAAAACCTGCTTCACTGCTGTCCAAAGCTCCTTCCCTAGGTTTGACATAAAATTGCTCAATACTCCCACTGCATGTGCAATGTTTGGTCTAGTACAAACCATTGCATACATCAGGCTACCCACTGCACTTGCATATGGAATGTTGAGTCTTAAAAGTGTCTTCCATATTCATACATATTTCCATTATGTCATAACCATTTAGCTCTTATTTCATAGCCATTTGACCTAAAACCCTACATCAAGTAACCATTTTCATAAATATATGGCTTAGGATCCTTGCTTTCCAAAGTTATTTATTTTATGTATTTTAAGTGAATTTATGATTAAAAACTAGAAAATTAACATAGCTTCATATATCTATATATGTGTTATGAGTTTTGTGACATTTGTAGGTCAAAAGGAGACTTCTAGAAGACCCTTAGGTGGCACTCTAAGGCCAAATTCGAATTTGGTTGGAGAAAATTATGGGATCAAGAGGATATGTGTCTCACTTCCTTGTTGTATTGAAACTCTAAGAGGATATGTGTCTCATCTCTTAGTTGTGTTGAAACTCTAGAAAGACAAGTGTTTTATCATTTCCTATTTTGATTGTAACTCTGGAGATGGAGGGAGAGATTCATGGACTCCCATTAATGAGACGACTCTTCATATTTTGTATAAATAGGAGAAGCTATCTCCTATCATAAGTAATGAGGAAGTAATGAAAAAGTAGTAGAGAAGTCTTTTGTAACAAAGTTCAAGATGGAATGGGATGTAGATTTGTGAGTTCTTTTTAATAGAGAAATTCAGTTCTTTGATGCTGTTTTGATTATAACTTTAAGGAGTTGAAGAACTTCACCAAATTGGTAGCAGAGGGCCCCTGCTATCCAAGGAGGCTTTTACATGTTTTCTAGATAAGTTGCTTTCAATTATGTTTTGTCATATTTCCTTACTTAGATTGCTTTCTGAAATCATAGCTTTTAGCATAATTTTTAGCTTTTAGATTACAGTAGGCAGCCCGGGCATTTGCACATAGTTTTATAATGACTAATGACATGGAATCAATATTTTCCTTCTGCTGATTTCTTTTTCTTAGTTTTTAATTCTAGCACTGTTTTATTCATTTCAGTTTTGAACATTTGCTTTACTAGTTAGATTAGATATTAAACTGCTCATGTCATTATCAGTTACCTCCGAAAGCCATAGCGAGACTAATGGTGAGGGATTGAAGTATGAGTGTGTAGTTTGATATTAGTTTATTTTTCTGCAAGTTAGATATTAAATTGCTCATGTCATTATCAGTTACCTCCGAAAGCCATAGCGAGACTAATGGTGAGGGATTGAATTATGAGTGTGTAGTTTGATATTAGTTTATTTTTCTGCAAGTTAGATATTAAATTTCTCATGTCATTATCAGTTACCTCCGAAAGCCATAGCGAGACTAATGGTGAGATCGAGAATATGAATTGATGTGGTTGATTTGAATTTCTTTTGTTACCAATTCTTGATTTCTTTAAGCATAGTTTCTTTTGTGTTGGACGGTGACAAGGAATGTTAAGTTTCATGATCAGTAGTTTACTGTTTGCTTGACTAGAATAGTGATGCAATTTCATTTTCATTTCCTTTTAATTTTGTCATTGTATGTTTCAAAATCCTTTTGAAGTTTGAAGTTTGGTAAATCATTATAAAGGACAACATTGCCTTAAATATTCATAACCATACTTGTCTTTGTCTTTTGAAATTTCATAAAAATCCCAAAAAACGACAAAGTAAAGAGATAGGTTATCTTGTGTCAATATGGTCCGCCACCTTGATAGAGCTTACGAATCCCTGGTTGATAATTTATGTTAGCAATTTAGGACACACTAAATTGACCAAACATTTTGGCGCCGTTGCCAGGGAAGTGTAACTAGGTAGCATTATTTCTTACATCTAAAAAAAATTAATAATTCTTGAGTATGCTTTCCTCCTGCACTTTGTGTGATCTGGAGGATCAGAAAAAGGATTGTTATGTAAAAAAAAATTAATAATTCTTGAGTATGCCCTCTTCCTGCATTTTGTATGATCTGGAAGATCAGAAAAATAATTATTATGTAAATAAAAAAAAATAAAAAAAGAAAAAAATAAAAAAGAGAAGACAAAATAAACTTCATCATTTCAATTGATTCAATAAAAAATAAAAAATAAAAAAATTCCAATGCATTGTTTTGTTTAATGAAATATATATGTGTATTTTTAAATTTTTGAAAATATAACATACATAATTTTATTAACAAATCAATTAAAAAAATAATAATAATTAAAAAAAAAATGACTCAGGAAATAAGACTCACGCATATGCATGAGACCATTCTTTGGCTTGACTTTACACATATATAAAAACCTTCAATCCACACAAAGACCCATGCACTGCAATTTATAAAAAAAAAAAAAGGAACATTCTCTTTTTCATATTCGTTTTTCCTCAAACAACAGTTACTAGAAATCATTTAAAAAAAAAAAAAAATTGCACACACTGAATGTATATCACATGAAGAAACTGTTGATGAGGAAAATATTGCAAATTGTTGATGAGAAGAAGATTGCAATCTGCTGATAAAGAGAAGATTACAAATTCAATTGTAGGGACATACAATGGAAGTGTATCATATGAAGAAATTGTTGATGAAGAGAAGATTTCAGACTGTTGATGAAGAGAAGATTGTAGATTCCATTTCAAGTAATTGGAATGAGGAAGATCAATCTGAACTTCTCTGTGAGATACAAGCCATTACACTTCAAAACCTGCAAAATAAAAACAAATCAAACCACAAGTAATTGCCAGAAAACGAAATGCGTAATTGTCAAAAACACCCGATTTTAAAACGAATTTTCTGAGCAAATCAGGACGAATTAGAAAAAACTAAAACATGGGTTTTTTTGAGAACAGGGTGAATTAGGTAATCTTTTAAGAACTTTCTGAAATTCGCAGCCATTTGGGAGAAATTCAGGGTTCTTCGAAGCACTAATTTGCAGTGTGCGTGAGGGAAAAATGTTTTTTTTTTTTAATTATAAAAACAGTCACGGTTTTATAAAATTCAATTTTGAGAAATAATCAAGGAACTGATTTCCTTACTTGAGGGAAAATGTGACAGAATTCATGTGTGGTGGCACATGATGAATGACAAATGGATTATTTGAGGCAAGCACATTATCACATGTGCATCAAATGCAAGTTGTATAAATTGAAAAGGACTCTGCCTTCATCTCCTTCATAGTTAGGAATTTGACTTTAGAAATTTCAAGCTTTTTATTTTTATTTTTGCATGAAAGAGGCATTGGCATGACTTTGTTTCAAAAATATTCATAAGGACAATTATTTCATCCATGCTTTATTTCATTTAAAAAATAAAAATAAAAATAAAAATAAATTTCAAAAAATTAAAAAATAAAAAAATAAAAATAAATAAATAAATAAAAATTGAATCAATGAAATGAATAAGTTATTTGCTCACTTTTCTGAAGGTATTGATTAATTTTGGACTGATGATGAAAGATGAATGACTAACTTTTTATTCAAGATTTTTAGCAGCTGAAAAACCTCATTGTTCAAATCAGTCTAACTTTCTCATACAAAATCAGATTTTGGTGATTTAAGTATCGTTGGAAAGGTCTCAATAAGATCTACACAATGAGAAAACTATCATTAAAGTTTGAAATGGTAAATAATGAAATAAATTGCTGAAAAGAAGCTACATTCAACTTGAGGCACTAATTCCAAAACAGGTATAAATTCTTTTGATTTTTCCTTTGAGAACTTGTTTCATTAATACAAATTCTTAGTTTTGTGTGTAAATATCATAACTAAAGAGATTGATCACCTCTCTCCTTTGATAATCTTACATTCCATTGCAGAAGAAGTATTAGTTTTTTTTGCAGGTTCCAGGAGGAAAGACAAATAACTACAAGAGAATGGTGTCTCTCTAAGAGACCAATTTGTTTCATAAGAGGATGATCAGCAACAAAGAGGAAATATGTTGATGCAAAATCAGATCCAAACACTTGAAAAACTTTCAGATACTATTGTCTCCATCACATCCATACCTCATAATAAACCATTCATCTCATTTCACTTCATGTTTTCCATTTACATTCACATCCACTTTCCATTTCTTTTTGTCCATACATAATCCACAAATAAAAGCAAGAGGCTCATTCACATGCTTATTGCCCATTTCCATTTCTACTCTCCATTGCCATCTTCCATTTTCATTTTCCATTTCTTGTCATTTTCATTCCGCAAATAAGCCCTGCTTCAATGCAAATTATTGAGTCCATAGTCCTTTGAGTCTAAGTTCTTTGTAAAAAAACCTTGAGGCTTGCATGTCTTAATGACAAGTTCTCATGCTGACAAACAATGAGAATACATTAATGTCCCTTGTTCATCAGATCTTCTAGGTGACTCGACATCAGCAAAATCATTCGTACCTAGCAAGATGTGTTTGGGCATCTTGACTCTCATTGTCATCAATGGTGAGAGTTCTAGTGTTGACTAGTGGCATCCATTAATGGCCACTAAGTCAACAATTTCCTACTATGTTCGACATCAGAACATCTTTTCACATAGTAGGAATTGTGCCAATGAGTATTGAAGACATGAAGACTATTATTTTCAGCATTTTGGAGCAGATTCAACAAGTTTTAGTAAGAGCAATAAAAAGTCATCTTATCTCTTTATCCATGACTCCTCTTGTTCAGCCACTTGAAGAAAAATATGATCAGAATTTTGCAGCCACCACACATACACAACTCATCCACATTTAAGGTAAGTGAAGGTATGTTATTTTCTAATTTTTAGTCATGTAATTCATTAGAATGTTAAAATTGTAACTTTGGAAAAATTCCTCACTCCCTTTTTCACATTGTCATATCTTTAGTTGGAGGGAAGGGACATCATTTCATATCCACATGTCATACACTATCACACATTTTCATTTCATTTCCACCCACATATACTTCCCAACCAACTATTGTTGCAACATGATCCACAAGATTATATGCCTTGCAAATGATCAATTCATTGATGAAGTAATTGATTCTAAATGTTTTCATGAACTTTGATGCAACAAAGAAAATAAAGCATTGTTACACAAGAACCAATGCTCAAAAAAAAAAAAAAATGGTTGTCACACAAGAACCAACCATTGAAAAAAAAAAAAAATGTTGCAATCAAATGTATTATACTTTGGCAAAAAGGAAAATATCAAGAAGCAAAGTTTGGAATGAATCTATATGAGTCAAAACTCATAAAATATCAACTCATGGACAAATGAATCATTGCAATAGTTGCATGAGGACATGCAACAACTTCAGTTGGGGGGTATGTTGAGTCTCAAAAGTGTCTTCCATATTCATACATATTTCCATTATGTCATAACCATTTAACTCTTATTTCATAGTCATTTGACCTAAAACCCTACATCAAGAAACCATTTTCATAAATATATGGGTTAGGATCCTTGCTTTCCAAAGTTATTTATTTTATGTATTTTAAGTGAATTTATAATTAAAAACTAGAAAATTAACATAGTTTCATATATCTATATATGTGTTATGAGTTTTGTGACATTTGTAGGTCAAAAGGAGACTTCTAGAAGACCCTTATGTGGCACTCTAAGGCCAAATTCGAATTTGGTTGGAGAAGATTATGGGATCAAGAGGATATGTGTCTCACTTATTGTATTGAAACTCTAAGAGGATATGTGTCTCATCTCTTAGTTGTGTTGAAACTCTAGAAAGACAAGTGTCTTATCATTTCCTATTTTGATTGTAACTCTAGAGATGGAGGGAGAGATTCATGGACTCCCATTAATGAGATGACTCTTCATATTTTGTATAAATAGGATAAGCTATCTCCTATCATAAGTAATGAGGAAGTAATGAAAAAGTAGTAGATAAGTCTTTTGTAACAAAGTTTAAGATGGAATGAGATGTAGATTTGTGAGTTCTTTTTAATAGAGAAATTCAGTTCTTTGATGCTGTTTTGATTACAACTTTAAGGAGTTGAAGAACTTCACCAAATTGGTAGCAGAGGGCCCCTGCTATCCAAGGAGGCTTTTACATGTTTTCTAGATAAGTTGCTTTCAATTCTGTTTTGTCATATTTCCTTACTTAGATTGCTTTCTGAAATCATAGCTTTTAGCATAATTTTTCATGGCAGCCCGGGCATTTGCACATAGTTTTATAATGACTAATGACATGGAATCAATATTGTCCTTCTGCTGATTTATTTTTCTTAGTTTTTAATTCCAGCATTGTTTTATTCATTTCAGTTTTGAACATTTGCTTTACTAGTTAGATTAGATATTAAGCTACTCTTGTCATTTTCAGTTACCTCCGAAAGCCACAGCTGGACTGATGGTGAGGGATTGAAGTATGAGTGTGTAGTTTGATATTAGTTTACTTTCTGCAAGTTAGATATATTAAATTGTTCATGTCATTTTTAGTTACCTCCGAAAGCCACAGCTGGACTGATGGTGAGGGATTGAAGTATGAGTGTGTAGTTTGATATTAGTTTCTTTTTCTGCAAATTAGATATCAGATTGCTCAAGTTGTTTATGGTTATCTCCGAAAGCCATAGCTGGACTAATGGTGAGGGATCAGGATATAAGTTGATGTAATTTGATTTAGATTTACTTTGTTACAATTCTTGGATTTCTTTAAGCATAGTTTCTTTTGTGTTTAGACAGCAGCAAGGATGATTTGGTTTTCATGCTCAATAGTTCACTGTTTGATTTATTAGGCTAGCAGCACATTTTCATTTCCTTTCAAGTTTTGTCATTGTATGTTTCAAAATTCATTTTTAAGTTTGAAGTTTGGTAAATCATTATAAAGGACATCATTGCCTTGAATATTCATAACCATACTTGTCTTTTAGAATTTCATAAAAATCCAAAAACGACAAAAAGTAAGAGATAGGTTATCTTGCACATATAGTGCGCCACAATTCGTCAGGCTTGAATCACACAGTTTGATAATTTATATTGTGATTTAGGACACTAAATTGACCAAACATCGTTGTGGGACATATCCTCCTCTTCTTCTTGTGTCTTGGGACACTGTTTAACAGACAAATTTACACCTACAGGAATCAGAACATTCAACGGTTTACTATCCTGCATATTGAACCTCTGCAATATAGTCTCGACATACTTCCTATGGTTTAACCAAAACTTCCTCTTTGTCTGATCTCTCTTAATTTCCATGCCAAAAATATAGTTTGTAGCACCAAGATCCTTCATGTCGACTTTGGAGAACATTTGGGTCTTCAAATCTTGGATAATTTCTTTTGTCATTTCCAATCAACAACATATCATCCACATACAAGACCAAATAAATAACACGGTCACCAACTAATTTAAAATAAACACAGTGATCCTCCTTGCTTCTTGTGAAGCCAAGTCCCCGTATATAGGTATCAAATTTCTGATACCACATTCTTGGTGACTGTTTTAACCCATACAAAGACTTCTTTAACCTACATACTAGCTCTTTCTTCCCCTTCACCATAAAGCGTTCAGGTTGTTTCATGTAGGTCTCTTCTTCCAGATCCCCATAAAGAAATGTTGTCTTCACATCCACCTGTTCTACCTCAAAATCAAATGCAACAACAACAAATAAAAGTAATCTAATAGAATTAACTTTGGCAACAAGAGAAAAAATATCACCGAAATCAATTCCCAGCACCTGGGAATAACCTTTTGCTACCAATAGAGCTTTGTATTTCTGCACCTTGTTACTACATTCATCTGCCTTTATTGTAAACACCCATTTGCTCCGTTAGGCCTTCATCGACCGACAACTCCACCAGATCCCATGCCTCATTTTTATGCAAGGATGCCATTTCATCAACCATGGCCTCCTTCCAGAGTTTTCCATCCTCTGAATCTACGGCCTCCCTAATGGTTCTGGGATCATTATCAGTTATAGTTAAAGCAAAATTTGAACAGAAAGAAGATGGACTATACCTTTCTGGTTGTCTTCTTTCCCAAACTAATCTTCTCACAACTGGAGTTTGTGGCTCTCCCTCTTCTGAGTCTTCTTCTGTTGTAGATTCTGATTCATTCTCCTTTAGCTCAAACTCTATCTTCTCAAGTTTCTTTGGTAGGACTTCATGTTTAACAACATCTTTCACCTCTCGAAACACCACATCTTGGCTGTACACAACCTTCCTTGTTTCCGAGTTCCAAAGCTTGTAGCCCTTTAAACCATCCTTATACCCAATAAATATGCACCTTTCAGATTTATTATCCAACTTGCTCATTTTCTCCTTTGGAACATGTACATATGCATCACATCCAAATACCCTCAGATGTGAAAGAGAGGGTTTCTTACCAGTCCATACTTCATGTGGAGTCTTATCCTCCAATGCTGATGAAGGTGATATGTTAACCAAGTAACATGTAGTCTCCACTGCCTCTGCCCATAATTCTTGTCCTAACTTGGTACCACTGAGCATGCTTCTTGCCTTTTCCATTAGTGTTCTTTTCATTCTTTCTACAACTCCATTTTTATGAGGTGTGTATGGAGTAGTCTTTTGCTGTGCTAGACCACACTTCTTACAAAACTCTTCAAATTACTTCTTGCAGAACTCCCCACCATTATCTGTCCTCAACACCTTTATCTTCTTCTCTTTATGGTTTTCCACCAGAGTCTTAAATTATTTAAATCTGTCAAAGAATTCAGATTTCTTCCTCAAGAGATATATCCATGTATTCCTTGAGAAGTTATCTATGAATGAAACATAGTACATAGAATTACCCAATGATGGAATCGACACAGGTCCAAACACATCATTGCACACAAGCTCTAATATCTTGTTTGCCCTCTTAGCACCAAAAGGAAAACTCACCTGATTCTGCTTCCCATATACACAATGCTCATAGAAATCGAAATCTAGAGAGCTATTAGACATACCTTCTACCATACCATTTCGATGCAGTATCTGAAGGCCCTTCTCTCCAATATGTCCAAGCCTTTGATGCCATATCATGGTATTTTCTCCAGAGACTGCTAGGCTTTCCGCTCCACTTTTGGGAACTATAGAACTGTTACACCCATCAATAACAATGCTGCCCTGAAGCTTGTACAGAGTTCCAATCCGAACTCCCTGCATTAATACCAGTGCTCCCCTAACCATCTTACATGTATCTTTATCGAACACTGTTTTTACACCTGCATCATCCATCTTGCTTATAGAAATCAAATTTCTAGCCAATGCAGGAATGTGGAGAGCATTAGGAAGTGTTCTAATCCTTCCACCTTGCAACTTCCGATTGAATTTTCCACGTCCGATGATTCTGGACTTCCTATCATCACCTAAGAAGACATCACTGCCTTTATATTTCTCATACTCGCAGAACCACTCCCTATGGGGAGTGAAGTGAAAGGATGCACCTGAGTCAATCAACCATGACTCATGATCTACATGTGTATTTGAAGAAGAAAAATACACATCCCCACCTTCATCCGAGGTGGTTTTTTCCTCTCCAGAAGGAGCATCATCAAATCTCTTTCCTTTCTTAGGAGTTTTAGATTTGCAGTCCTTTTTGTAGTGCCCTTCTGTAATGTTCCAAAATTTTCATTAAGTTAATTGGAACATTAATTTTGCTTTCCTTTTTATAAAATGAATAAAATGGGTAAGGGATCCCATGAAGAAGCATAATAAACACTCCAAATGTACAAAGGGGTCACTTAAGTGGCTTATTGTTCATCTCCTAGTGTGAAAAGGGGAAAATATATGAAGACTAGGTCCAGTTTGGCCAAGTCAAACAACGCTGCATGGAGGGAGTGAGTCACCTAGTGGGACATCGCAGTTTTCATAGGAGGGATATTATTGGATGAGAGAAACCCTAATGGGTGGGGTCCATGGCAAGGAAACCTCTTCTTGGCATAAAAGGGGGAAGGAGATCCATTGCTCATTATGTTGAAGAATTTGTTTTTTCTCTGCTCTCTCCAGTTGTGCAACTGGGATAGCTTGTGCTGCTTAGCACAAGGGAGATTTCTGTTTAGAAGTTTCCTCACCTTCATTGGGAAGCTTTGGAGAACCTGTTCTTCATTCTCCTCACATCCAGGCTTGAGGCAAAGGTGACCATATTCAGCTACAACGTTTTCCAGCTTTGCAGAAACGTTGAGTTGCTGGGGGTTGCAGTGAGGATTCATTATCACCCACTTCCGGAGCTAGTTTTGTAGAGGAGGAGCTTATTTTTTCTCTGGAAGATCAGTGAGGAAGATCCCGAAGCTTCATTGTAGATTTTGGCATTGGGCCATACATTTCATCTCATTCCCAGCGCTGTCTCTTCCCCATACTGCATTATTTTCAGAGGGCACTTGCAGGAGGGATTCACACTGTGGATTGGAGGGTGTAATATTCAGTGAAGGGAGCAGCCTTTCACTTAGAAGATCAGTGGAGGATTTTTCTACATTGTTTGTAGCATTTCCATCCTTCTCCCTTTTTGTATTGTATTTGAGTCGCTGCTGCTACCCAGCAACTCCGACATTTTTCCATTTAGTGTATTTTGGCCAATCCCTTGGAGGATTGTTGTAATATTGTTTTCTGGGGTTGAGATCTTGCTCCCCCACTTTAATTGAGCCTATTATTGCTACATCATTGTATTTATATCATTTTGCAGTCATTTCTCACCATATACTGCGCAATCATAGCTTGTTGTTGGATTGTGTTGCTGTGTACTTTCTCTTTGTATGTACAATTGTCTTGAGGCTGATATAGCTTAGCTTGAGAGGACTTTCCTCAAGTTCTTGTATACCTAATTGCTGTTGCACATAATATAAGGGCTATGCACTCTTCTTGCACCTCATGTATTGATATTTCATAGCTGTTACTTGTTAGAGTTCATGTATTGCTGTAGCTCTCCCTTTTGAGCATTATTTGGGATATACAAGTTTGGAGGATCTGAATAACCTTCCTAAGGTTATTTATTTGAGCTCATCTTCTAGAAGAGTAATGTATGAAGGGTGAAAAAAGGGATCCAAGTCCCGGTTCAGCTTATTTTCACATTGGCTTTCTTATACAGCGTCCTTGAGGACCATTTTCCCGAAAATTCCAAAAATGAATATTACAGTGGTATCAGAGCTTCGAACTTGGCCCAGCCTGTGGAAGTTTGAATTGCAGAAACATAAGAGATCAAGATGATGCAAAGGATGAGATTAATCTCATCAGTTTTTAGATCCAGCAAAGGCCTCTCCAAGGAGGTTGAGAAGACTGAAGAAAGAGAAAAGGAAGGACCATGCACTTCCTACTCTCACCAAGGAGGAGAAATAGAGCATGAGAAACAATTGGAATTTGAAATTATAAGTGAGTATCTTGCTGATTATAGAGAAAACCCTAGAGCCTTCCAAGAGACTCTATATTTTCCACAATGTATTCAGTAGAAAGAAGAGAGAAGACCCCACAACTATGGGATGATGAGAGGCAATAGATTTCTATTGTCCACATTTGATGGATCACTGACATGTGCAGTAGAGGTCTGGGTAAAGAAGCTAGAGGCTTTCTTCCTGCTACATCCTGTAGTAGACAGAGAGGCTGTAGAATTTGTAGTGCTGCACCTTGAGGGTGAAGCAAAGAATTGGTGGTTCAGCCATTGGGACCATGCAAGGGTTTCTACTCTTGCTGATCTTTCTCAAAGATTGATCAGGAGATTTGGTCAAAAGAGGGATGAGCCCTCACCACCAGTTGCAGAGGCACATACCAGCGCTGTCATAGTGATGGAGAAGCAACCTTCATCTCCCGCTATTGAGGCATCCAACACTATTGAGGAAGAGATTCTTGTAGCCACACAAGATTCTTCCGAAACTCCCCAAGGTATGCCTAAGTTTTCATTTCTTATGGAGGATTGTATATCTTTGCATGTTGATTGTCTAGAGCAGGAAGTTGACACTGCGTTGTAATATCATCCTCATAAATCATTGATATGTTGTGTACCACTATTGAGGTCGGGGTTTGGAAACGTTGTCATGGAAGAGATTTCATTTCAATGTCCCATGAAATGAAAAAGCCAAAATCTGTTTTGGGAAGAGGGTAGCCCTTGTTGGGAGGATACCAAGATGCAGGATGAAGGGGGACATCCACAAGGATTTGAGTGGATGTGGATGAGAGGAAAGAGGATGGTGACCCTTTTGCAGATTTATGATACAGGGTAGCAAGAGGCAATGCTGCGTTGGCTACTCTTGAGAGAGTTTGGCCAGCATGGGACCTATCCTTTTTCATGGGGTATGGAGAAGGAGGAGGACTGGCAGGATACTTACACCATGGGGCAGAGAGAAGCATGGGTGCAGTATGATGAGATGGAATTCTTCTTACCACTCATTATGCCACCTTCACATATTGGTTATGGTGGAAGTATGGAGGAGTAGCAAACATTCTTGTTGCTCAGATTATATTCAGATGTTGCAGGAGCTAGAGGAGGCACTAGCATAGTGCAAGGGGGTTGCTCCTTGGCCTTAGATGCCCAATAAGTACCTTCTTTATGGGAGGGAATCTATATGTGTAGCAACATGATGAGTAGAGTCTTTGACAAGATCCATGTCAAAGAATTAAGCTTTGAGATGACAGTGGCCCTACTCCACAGGCTAGCAGCGCTGTCACTTCAGAGATGGGATTACTTGTTGAAGTGTTTCCAAAACCACTTCACAAGTGATGTAACTTGGAGGCATGTAGGAGATGAGGATGAGGGAGTAATGGATGGAAAAATCCCTTACCATATCTTGATCTTCTTGTCTTGGGTCCACAAGCACAAGGGGAGACACCTACATGCAGCATTTATGGATTCTCCTTTCATGCATTCTCATGCATCCTAATTGTTGATGGAGGAGCCCACTTGGGAGGGCATCCTAATGGATGTATATCAGCATATGGTCAGATGCATAGCCCGAGAGATGATGTTATGGTTGGCACAACCACTTCCCTACGTTGCTGCAGTAAGGGAGAATTTTCACTTGAGCCATTTCAGCTCGAAGACCGGAGTACATGATGAGGGAGGTAACTATTTGCTTTATGTTTTGCACTCTCTTATATTTTTTGAGTAGCATATCATATCAAGGAGGATCTTTCCTTCTTGCACATTATGTTTTGTTGTAATTATGGTCCATTGCAGCAATTATGATGGCCATCTTATTGGTGGATTTTGGGGGAAAGCCACAGGATTTTCGGTGTGCACCATTGGCACCAAGTTATGTTTTCATGATCTCATCTTGCAGGATGAATGTGGCAGAAAAAAAGTGGCTAAAAGGACACTTGTTGCACTATATATTGTGGCAGGCCGATGATGCCCTGCATTGGTTCCATGCGTGGAGCTATGTTTTACCTCCTTTCTCTCACAGATTTATGCTTCCATATTCTGCTAGTGGAACGTTGGACATGGGAAGCCCCATTGGAGGAGTGGCACAAGAGTTGAGGATGCCCATAGGGAGTATGATTTCCCATACTTCTCACATTGCATGTTTCAGAAAAACAAGTGGGTCAGCCTTGATTTCCATGTTGCATCTCTTGCTTTCAAAGGGGAGGAGCCATTTGGAGAGCTTGAGATTTTTGGGGAGGCACCCCATGGGTGTTGGATTTGATGGGATGGCTTGGGTCTCTTTTGAAGATAATTATGTTTCAGCCATATAATAGCAACAATCCCACATGTATCATAAGGGAGGAGAAACACATTGGAAGGATGTGTTCTTTGGGGGAGAAGACCCCCATACTTTTTGCAGTGCATACTCTAAGGGGAGTATGGAAGAGGATATGGTCACCATGACAGAATGCTTGTTTCTCTATGAGGTTAACCATATGATTGGATGAATACTATATGATGATGATTTCCAACTCATCACATATGAGATGATTTGGGCCAACTTGATTTACAGCGCTGAGGGAGAGATCCTTGGAGGTCTAAAATTCATCTTGCCACTTGAGGGAAACACTATTGCAGCCCAAGTTCAGCTTTCACTCCACACTTACCATAAGTGGAGAAGAGGACAGCGTGGGGTAGGCCATGAAGCCTACCATGATCATATTTCCATCCCATCCATTCTACATGAGCCCAGGATGGAGGATGATTTCCCGGAGTTGCCTAGTTGGAAGGTGACTAATTTTGTGTGGTTGATTGCTTGGGGATGGAGGATACACATGGGTAGGATGTCTCCCAACCTATTTCAGACTCCATACCTTGGGAGGACCTCTAGACAACACTTTTCCACTCTCTTGAGCACCTCACTTTCTCATGATGATAGCTTGATAGCTAATTTACATGCCGAGGAGAGGCATTGTGGGAGCTTATTTGATATGATAGCATCATAGTTCTTGGAGGAGACCCTCATACATGGGTGCTGCATGAAAGGATGAGAAGAATCATTCTACCCTTGCACTTTCTTGAGGACAAGCAATCTTTGGCAGGGGAGGACTGTAATGTTCCAAAATTTTCATTAAGTTAATTGGAACATTAATTTTGCTTTCCTTTTTATAAAATGAATAAAATGGGTAAGGGAGCCCATGAAGAAGCATAATAAACACTCCAAATGTGCAAAGGGGTCACTTAAGTGGCTTATTGTTCATCTCCTAGTGTGAAAAAGGGAAAACATAAGAAGACTAGGTCCAGTTTGACCAAGTCAAACATCGTTGCATGGAGGGAGCGAGTCACCTAGTGGGACAACGCAGTTTTCATAGGAGAGATATTATTGGATGAGAGAAACCCTAATGGGTGGGGTCCATGGCAAGGAAGCCTCCTCTTGGCATAAAAGGGGGAAGGAGATCCATTGCTCATTATGTTGAAGAATTTGATTTTGCTCTGCTCTCTCCAGTTGTGCAACTGGGATAGCTTGTGCTACTTAGCACAAGGGAGATTTCTGTTTATATTTTTCCTCTCCTTAATTGGGAAGATTTGGAGGAACTGTTCTTCATTCTCCTCACATCCAGGCTTGAGGCCAAGGTGACCATATTCAGCTACAGTGAGGATTCATTATCACCCACTTTTGGAGCTAGTTTTGCAGAAGAGGAGCTCATTCTTTCTCTGGGAGATCAGTGAGGAAGATCACGGAGCTTCATTTCAGATTTTGGAATTGGGCCATATATTTCATCTCATTCCCAGCACTGTCTCTTCCTCATACTGCGTTATTTTCAGAAGGCACTTGCAGGAGGAATTCACACTGTGGATTGGAGGGTGTAATCTTCAGTGAAGGGAGTAGCCTTTCACTTAGAAGATAAGTGGAGGAGGTTTCTACATTTTTTGTAGCATTTCCATCCTTCTCCCTTTTTTTATTGTATTTGAGTTGCTACTGCTACCCAGCAACTCCGACATTTTTCCATTTAGTGTATTTTGGCCAATCCCTTGGAGGATTGTTGTAGTATTGTTTTCTGGGGTTGAGATCTTGCTTCCCCACTTTATTTGAGGCTATTATTGCTACATCATTGTATTTATATCATTTTTCAGTAATTTCTCACCATAGACTGCGTAGTCATAGCATGTTGTTGGGTTGTGTAGCTGTGTACTTTCTCTTTGTATGTACAATTGTCTTGAGGCTGATCTAGCTTAGCTTGAGAGGACTTTCCTTAAGTTCTTGTATACCTAATTGCTGCTGCACATAATATAAGGGCTATGCACTCTTCTTGCACCTCATGTATTGATATTTCATAGCTGTTACTTGTTAGAGTCATGTATTGCTGTAGCTCTCCGGTTTGAGCATTATTTGGGATATACAGGTTTGGAGGATCTGAATAACCTTCCTAAGGTTATTTCTTTGAGCTCATATTATGGAAGAGTAATGTGTGAAGGGTGAAAAAAGGGATCCAAGTCCCGGTTCATCTTATTTTCACATTGGCTTCCTTATACAGCATCCTTGAGGACCATTTTCCCGAAAATTCCAAAAAGGAATATTACACCTTCCTTTCCGTATTTCCAGCAGACCTTTACAAACTTTCCAGGAGATTTAGATCTCCCTCTAGATTTAGATCTCCCACTCGAAACCTTATTCTTGTTTCTGTTCTGGGACCTTCCTCGTACAGATAAGGCATCTCTATTATGACCCTCCATATTTCTCCATCTCATTACCTCCAACAGTAAGGCTGAGACAATGTCATAAAAATTCAAGGTAGATGTATTGCTACTTATTGCAATAACCAGACTGTCCCACGAGTTTGGTAGAGAACACAACAAACTGATGCACTTATCTTCATCTGAGATTTTAATATCAACAGATGAAAACTGACTTACCACAGTATTGAAGGCGTTCAAATTGTCTATCATCGAGTCTCCATCCTTCATCCTCAAGTTATACATATTTTTCCGCAGGAACAATTTATTCACCAGAGACTTAGATTGGTACAAAGTCCCTAGCTTGTCCCACAAGGTCTTTGCCGTAGCTTCCCCAGATACTTTCAATAATACCAAATCTGAGACACACAACCGTATTGTGCTCTTCGCCTTTCAATCCAGCTTCTTCTAGTCTTCATCTGACATTGCCGTTGGTTTAGTATCCGGATCTACTATGATCCACTGATCTTTATCCACCAGCAGATCCTCCATCTTTAGCTTCCACAACTCAAAACTCTAACCATTAAATTTCTCGATCTCTATCTTCCCACCGCTCGCCATCTTCTTTCACCACAAGCATCGATCTTGCAGATATCCCACTGAATAGGGTCTACCACAGGCCCAAGAAAAAAACCCTTAGCAGCAAAGGCATCCCCTTGAAGCCGAAACAACTCAGATACCAAATGTAGGTTTTAACCCTAAACAGAAATTATTTGCAAACGAATCTTCAAAACAGAAAATAAATAATAGCGAGAGCATAAAACATTAAAAAAATATACACAAAGATTTTCCCCTGGATCCCAAATCGGGATGACCAGCTTGATTTTTCATTATATTCCTTTTAGTGTTAAAACACATATATATACATGCCAAAGCATACATAAACCCCAATCCATTAACCCTGTAATAGAACATAACCGTAGTTCCCTTGACCAGATCTACAAAATACCAGAGGCCAAAAACCATCATGCCCCAAAGCCATGTGCAAACCCATGCACAAAACCATGGCCAGGTCTGCCCATCAGAAAATAAGGACCAAATTTTTTTTTCCCGGGGCACTGCCCCGGACCTCAACAGGGGGGGGCTGCCGCCCCCCTTGTGACCCCCCTTCTGCGCCTAGCGCAACGTACAGGGGGGTCTATCGCCCCCCCTGTGACCCCGCGCATGACTATTCATGGAAATAATATAACACATACCCAACACCACCTTTGTAGGGATCCTAACCTCCCCCTTTTCCTCTATAAAAAGAAAATATCTCTCTTTTCATAAGCTAGATGAACATGGAGAATTGAGTATACTATAGCTGAACTATTGAAGAGATTGAATAAGAAGGAACTTCGTTGAGAGAGCTTGAGTCCATGCCTTCATCCCATCCGAATTCCCTTACGAGCATCTGAGACGCGCTTCGGCTGAACCCTGCTGGAGGAGACCGCGACGTCAAAGCATTGGTTGTAACTCGTCCTTCTATCAATACATATACGTGACTATTGTTTGGTTCCCATTTTGTGTTATGTTAGATGTTTAATGCAATATTCTTAGCCTTCTTTGACTCGCTGGTAATTATGAATGAAGTTATTATGTCATATGCTATTCTTGTTTTCTGATCTATGTGCAGGTATCTGAGCATGACTGCAGAAGGATTGTGACTTGCCGAAGCAAGAGCGAGAGACCACCACCACTACAGCCACGACGACATCATTGGATTCTAGGTAGGTCGATCTACCGTGTCCTCTTTTCATTTAGTAATTAGGAATCAAAATTCTAGCATGTCTCTTTGTTTCTAGACCCACTCTAGGGCTAGAGGGATCATATCTATCCGCAGAGAGGATTTACCTGCTTAACACTCACTTAGCAAATGAATTAAATTGGAGGGAAAACACCCTTTTATAGGAAACCCCCAAAATTTCCATCGCTAATTGCGACCAAAATGTAGCTCGGTTTGACAAACCGTTAGTACCTTTGGAAATCTATCATCGAACACTATAATGTGTTTTCTTTTATTTTTTGTGATTTTACACTTCTCCTAGAAGCCATTTTTTCCATTAAGTGTCACTTTGCCGCTATTTAAAACCGATTTCTTCATATGAGCCGCTTGTACTTTGGCACCACTTTTATTTTGTACTCATTGTCTCATGTGTTGATTTTCTTCATGGGAAACCATTATTTGATTATGTTTTTATGGTCCCCCTGGGCATATCCTATGTGGAAACATCATTGAGTCACCCTTGTTTAGAGCATCCGAGTTGAGTCATCATCGCATTCATGTTGTCTATCCTGAGCTTCTTTATCTCTTGTTACAGTATTCCATCCATATTTGTGTCACGTTCATCCCATGTTTCCCATTTTGGCCTACAGTCATATTGACCCTCATCCCCTCCAGAGTCGAGTCCTTCGCTACCAGGTCAACCATGTTTTTTTATGATCTGACAAGGGAATTCATTCGTCCGCTACTCAGCATCCCCTTCCTCCATCATACTCCCTGGTGTCAGTCTGTTAATAACTTTACTATGATCCCTCGTGCCTTAGTTGAGGATTCATCATTTCCTCTCCTATGGCAGGTCTTCTTTTGTCGACATCAACACATTCATTCTAGAAGAAAGGTCTAGAGGGCGGTGTTCCTTGGTTCCAACTTCCATTCTTGTTATGTACCTCAGATCAAGCAAATGGAATCATCATTGCCCTTTGACTTGGTTATTTCTCATGTGCTCGACCTCAACTCATTATTGCATGATTGAGATTCATATACTTGATGGTCAGGTGATCCAACATATTGTACCAGTGATTCCCAGGTGTGTGTGAAATTTTTCAGACCTCATGAGATGGTGGCCCTTCAGGTAGCCCCCCACATGCCTGGATGACCTCAAATTATGCTACAACCTCAAATGCAGCTCCACAGATTTGATGGGTTCGGATCCAGCTACTTGAAACACCTACAACATGCATGTCTCATTTAGATGATCCATTCAGATCTTCAGAGCCCTTTCGTATTCAGCAGGGCTTATTTGGTTGTTATACCCACCCCCCTCCCCATGTTATATGGAGGGGAATTATGTCTCATGTACTCATATGTTATTGTATTTAGTCCCGACCCATGTTTTTCAAGGCACATTATGTATGTGGGATTCATTATATTATTTTCTGGCCCATTAATGCCAACATGTCATGTATAATGTATTATACATTTTGTAGCTCAGTCCCACATTGCTGGGCTCACCATTATTCTTTGTACTTTTTCAGAGTCAACAGGCATGGGTATGCCTCCCCCGTCTCATTGAGAACAAGTACTTCAACATAAAAGAAGATTTATATCACTTCGTAGGTCTCGCCCCCTCAATTACTATTCTCTCTCACTTCACTTCATTCATGTCTCTATCTCTCTGACTCCCCTTCAGTATCTAGTGATTGTGTTCTTACAACGTACTTCAATCATACGATTTTCTCCTGACGCTCGTGTGTTGGGGGGAAATATGTTAACACCAAAATTTGGTCATCTAACCATTTCTAATTAGATAGATCGAAGTACATCATGTAAGACCAATTTTACCATAGTAACATTTCTTTCACTATAAGAAATAATTTAATAAACCATGTTTTATTAAGTTATTTCTGGTTAAAACAAGAAACCCCATGAGGAATAATTAAACAAATCCTTATTTATTCTATTTTCAACTAGGAATAATTAATTAAACCATTGTTTAAATAATATTCTTAGTCATATTTAACTATATTATGAGAAAAAATTAGATAAATCATTATTTTTATTATTTTTCTCTTGGAATAATTAATTAAATCTTAATTATGTGATTAATCCGAAAGACATTTATCTAATTAAATCATTATTTAGTTATTATTCCTTGTTAAATTTGACTAAATCACCTAAGAATAATTAAACAAATCATTATTTGTTTATTATTATTTAACCACATTCTTGAAATGATAAATAAAATTTATTTGTTTATTATTTCTAACTAAAGGTATTTAACCAATTTAAATATCTTTTGCCTCCAACAAAATATAATAAAATATTCCAAGCGGTTAGAACTAGATTATGGTTAATAACACTTTTTTATTATCCATTATCGAGGATAACTCAATATTTTGTTATAAATAGGAGGGTTTTCCCATTCATTATTCACTTTGATCATTCTCATTGTCACTATTATTTCCTTTTTCCATTTGAGCTCCCACTTGAGTTCAACAAATACTTTGGGTTTTTTACACCATTGAGAGAGAGAGACTCGCATGTTAGGTCCCTATATTACTAGTATAGTCCCTTATTGTTGTTATTGTAACCCCCTTATTTTTATTATTGTACCCTTGTAACCCCCATTTTGTTATTATTGTGCCCTTAAATTATTATTGTTAGCCTGGCTAAATTGTTAGGTATTACACAAGTTGCTACTGCAAGCAGCTCCTATATATAGAAAGGAGGTTTTGTAAATTGTATCATCCAAGAATTTTTCATTTATGTAATGTATTGGAGGTTTCCCCCTCGAAGTGTCTCATTTCTAAGGCATTGATATCTCTTTTCTTCTCTTTTTGGAGTTGGTTACGCAACATTTGGTATCAGAGCTTTGGATTCTAGGGTTTCGCTGCTCCAAACAGGTCATCGTGGAATTTTCGCTATAACTTGTTTTCTACCACGTTTCAGAATCTGAAATTTTTAGGGTGCGAAGCAGAAATACTGAGGAAGATTGTCTAAAAATTTCAGAGCTTGGTTCGCAATATTTTCGGAGATATGATCTGTGGAAGTTAGGTCTTTTTTCAGGCTCCTAAACAGGTCATCGTGGCATTTGCGCTATAAATTTTTTTCTACGAAGGTTCAGAATTTGAAATTCTTATGGTACGAATTTGAAATCCTGAAGAAATTCTTCAAAAAATTTCAGAGCTTGGTTCGCAATATTTTTGGAGATATGATTTGTGGAAGGTAGTGCTTTTGCAAGCTCCTAAATTTCATCTCAAAGTGGTGATCGTGGGAAAAGTTCAATAACTCTCTCTCTGGGCATTGGATTGGAGTGCCGTAAAAATTGGTCACAATTACACGGACTTTAGTTTCTTGGCTATCAATTTCAGAGACAAAGGATGAAACAGTGACACATGGCAAGTCGTACAAGTTCGCTCTACTGAACCAGTGCATAATTAGGTCATTGTGGGAGATTGGACACAAATTTGTCTTGGAGAATCCAAATCAGGTCAGACCTATGGCATTCGAAAGATAATTCAGAGGGCTACAGTGGTACCGAAAATAAAATATTGAAGTACTGTAATCACAAATATAATCCAATTTCAATATCAAGCTCCTCAAAATCAAGAAAAAGGTGTGTATTTTTTTTTTCTGAATTGCATAAGTCTTGTTTGAAGAATCAATTTGAATTGATTCCAAGGGCATATTGTAGAATAGATATCAGTATTGGGTTCTAAAATATGCCCCGTAAAAATAATTCAACACCCATTAAGCCTCTTAAGGCTCTACTATGACTCATGAAGATGAAGAATTGCAACATGATCTATCAAAATTACAAGACAAGTGCAACAAATTTCACTCTCGCAAAGAGCAACAAAAATGAAATGGAAGTTTTGAAGAAAGGTGTGGAAGCTAAGATGGATGCGTGCAAGCTAAGATGGATGGCATGGAAGCTGGAATGAAGCTAAGATGGAAAACATGAAGAATGATCTAAAAGAAAACATGGAAGGTTTGAAAAAGTTGATACAAGAAATGTTTCCCAATGGTGAAAAGATAGTAGAGGAAACTCATGATGAGTACGAAATAAATGTTAATCGTGATTTCATAAAATCTAATGTTGGTGGGAAGAACCACCATATTCCAAAATGGATATGAGGAAGTTTGATGGAAAGGATCCTGTAACATGGATACTATAGATGGAGCAATATTTTGATCTCCATAATGTGCAAAACACACAAAAGGTACGCATTGTAACTTTACATTTAGAACAAAATACATTTGTATGGTATTGATGGCGTTGCTCCCGTAAAAAAATTGTCACTTGGTCCATTTTTATGGAGGAAATGATAGCACATTATGAGGATACAAAGAGAAACACCTTCTTTAGCCAATTGATAAATCTCAAACAAAAGGGTTTAGTGGGGCATCACATTGAGGACTTCCAAAAATTGAATATAAGGGTAACTGATATGCTAGAGGAACACAGGATCGATCTCTTCATAGGCACTTTAAAGGATAATTTCCAACATGAAGTTCGCGTTTTGGAACTAGATTCATTGGAGAAGGCTTTCAGGTTGGCAAGAAAAGTTGAATGTAAAATAATGGCGACAAGGAAGCCTACCACTCAATTCTATAAAGAAGGAAGTGTTGCTACGCCTAGATTTCCACAACCTACAAGGTTGACACCACAAAAATTGGAAGAAAAAAGAGAAAAAGGGTTTTGCTACAGTTGTGATAGAAAATACACTAAAGGTCATAAGTGTGCTGAGAAGAAATTATTTTACATAGATTGTGAAGAGGAAGAAGAAAATGAACAAGAAGAGGATATACACCAGGAACCAGCCCCAGAAGAGGAAGAAATGAATCAAACCATATCGTGTAATGCACTGGCAGGAATTACCACTCCTCAAACTCTCAAGATAAAAGGACAAATCAAGAAGAGAAAGGTAATAGTGTTGATTGATTCAGGTAGCACCCATAATTTTATTCATTGTAAGGTAGCCAAGGAATTAAATTGTTTCCTATACCAAGCACCAGAATGTCAAGTGATGGTTGCAAATGGAGGAACTATAAATTGCTCTGGAAAATGCCATAATATCAAGCTAACCATGGGGAATATGTATTGACTAGTCCAATGCTTTCCATTCCTATGGGAGGTGCTGATGTTGTACTAGGAGTACAATGGTTACAATCTTTGGGGACGGTAGTTTTTAATTTTCAAGAACTTTTCTTGAAATTCTTTTCAGAAGGAAAGGAAGTCGAATTACGGGGTATTGAAGGGAAGCCAGGAAGGATAATAAGCTCTAATGGCATGACAAAGCTTCTAAAGAAACAACAACGAGGCGTAATTGCACAATTATGCTCACTAGAAGTTCCAACATCAAAATCATCTATTTCTGCAGATCTCCAACAAGTCTTGGACAATCATTCCAAGTTGTTTGAAACTCCCAAAGGAATCCCACCTATTCGTGATCATGATCATGCTATTCATTTGATTCCAGGAAGTGTTCCTCCAAACATCAGGCCTTATAGATATCCTTACTTCCAAAGAGCGAAATTGAACGTATGATTGCAGAAATGTTAGAGGCGGGTATAATTCAACCTAGTCAAAGTTCTTTCTCTGCTCCTGTAGTATTGGTACACAAGAAGGATGGATCATGGCGAATGTGTCCGGATTATAGGGAGCTCAATAAACTCACCATTAAAGATAAATTTCCCATTCCTGTGATTGATGAATTATTGGATGAATTACATGGAGCAATTTATTTTACCAAGTTGGATCTTCGTTAAGGATATCATCAAATTAGAATGAAGACTGAAGATATTCCAAAAACAGCATTTCGAACTCATGAGGGTCATTATGAATTTTTGGTCATACCTTTTGGCCTTACCAATGCACCTTCTACATTTCAAGGGTTGATGAATTCCATTTTCAAACCCTTCCTTAGAAAATTTGTGCTAGTATTTTTTGATGATATACTAATCTACAGCGGGTCTTGGAAGGATCATGTTGAACATGTTGATAGGGTACTCAAACTATTGCAGGAGAAACAATTATATGCAAAAATATCCAAATGCTTCTTTGGAGTACAAAAGGTGGAATATCTGGGTCATATTATATCTCACGAGGGTGTTAAAGTAGACCCTAACAAAATTAAAGCCATTAAGGAATGGAAAGTCCCCACGACCATAAAGCAGTTGCGAGGATTTCTCGGGTTAACAGGGTATTATCGCAAGTTTGTTAAGAATTATGGGAGAATAGCGGCACCTCTAACAACATTATTGAAGAAAGATGCATTTTCATGGACTCCTGAAGCAACTAAGGCCTTTGAACATCTTAAAGAGGCAATGTGCCTAGGACCGGTCTTAGCTACGCCAGACTTCACAAAAACCTTTATTGTGGAATGTGATGCCTCAGGAAATGGAATTGGTGCAGTTTTAATGCAAGAAGGAATATCCATTGCTTTTGAAAGTCGTCTAATCAAAGGAAAGTATTTACAGAAACCTATTTATGAGAAGGAAATGTTAGCAATACTGCATGCACAAAAGAAATGGCGAACTTACCTAATGTGAAGACACTTCAAGGTAAAAACTGATCATGATAGTCTTAAACACTTTTTGGAACAAAGACTATCTTCAGAAGAGCAGAAAAAATGGGTCACAAAGATGTTGGGTTATGACTTTGAAATAATCTACAAAAAGGAAAGCTTAATGTTGTTGCAGATGCACTCTCAAGAAAGAATGAAGAGGTGGAAGCATTGCTTTGTGCCATTTCTATTATCCAACCAGATTGGATAACCAAAGCAAGAGATGAATGGAAGAAGGACAAAGATGTATGGACACTCATTCAAAAGTTGCGGCAAGATCCTAGTACATCTGATACATTTAGTTGGAAAAATGATTCCTTATGGTACAAAGATCGCTTATATCTTTGCAAGAATTCCCAACTAAAACAAAAGATTCTTCTGGAATTGCACACTTCTCCTTTAGGAGGACACTCAGGATTTTTAAAAAACTTACCACAGGGTGAAGAAAGAATTTTTTTGGGATGGCCTTAAATCTGATATTCAAAAGTTTGTGGCGGAATGTTTGGTTTGCCAACAAAATAAAGTGGAGACAATTAAGACCCCGGGACTTCTACAACCTTTATCCATTCCAAGTCAACGTTGGGAGGAGATTTCAATGGATTTTATCACAGGTTTACCTAAGTCCAAAGGAAAGAATGTCATCATGGTGGTAGTTAATAGACTTACCAAGTATGCACACTTTTATGCATTATCTCATCCATTTAAAGCAAGTACAGTTGCTACTACATTTATGGACAAAATTCAAAAGCTACATGGAAGCCTAAGGGTTATTGTGAGCGAAAGAGATCCCATTTTTACTGGAAATTTTTGGACGGAGTTATTTTCTTGTTTGGGTACTCAATTAGCTCATAGCTCATCTTATCATCCTCAATCTGATGGTCAAACCGAGATAGTAAATAAATGTTTGGAAGGATATCTTCGTTGTTTTGTATCTGATAAACAAACACAATGGGTCAAGTGGCTACCTCTCGCTGAATGGTGGTATAACACTTCCTTCCATACTGCAGCAAAAATGACCCCATTTATGGCACTTTATGGATATCATCCACCATCGATCACATCATCTTTAAGGGAAAATTCGAAGGTTCAAGCAGTGGAAGATCACATCGAGCATCAGCAAGAAGTTCTCCAACTCTTAAAGGATAACCCGAATTTGGCACAAAATCGAATGAAACAACAGGCAGATCAACATCGCAGCGAGAGAAGTTTTGATGTAGGAGATTGGGTATTTTTACGGCTACAACTATACAAACAAATGTCCCTCAAGCAAGCTAAGAAGGATAATAAATTATCGCCAAAGTACTATGGTCCTTACAAGGTGTTGCAAAAGATTGGTACTATGGCATACAACTTGGAGCTTCCTGCTTCTTCGCGAGTACATCCAGTTTTCCATGTTTCATGCTTAAAGAAGGTTATAGGAGAAAATCTTCCAGTTCAAACAATATTGCCAGAACTTGATGAGGAAGGAAAAATCATATTGGAACCAGAAGCGGTCATGGAAACAAGAACTCGACAACTACGGAATCGATCAATTTTAGAGTATCTCATCAAGTGGGATAACTTACCCACTAAAAATTTTACATGGGAGGATGATAATTTTATACAAAAGAACCCAGAGCTACTCAAGCGTTGAGGACAACACCTTTTTTAAGGAGAGAGGCATGTTAGGTCTCTATATTACTAGCCTAGTCCCTTATTGTTGTTAGTGTATCCCCCTTATTGTTATTATTGTACCCCTGTAACCCCCATATTGTTATTATTGTGCCCTTAAATTATTATTGTTAGGTCGGCTAGAATTACATTGTGGCCCACTAGGATTACATTATGGCCCCATGGACTCCTATATATATAAAGGAGGTTTTGTAAATTGTATCATCCAAGAATTTTTCATTTATGTAATGTATTGGAGGTTGCCCCCTCGAAGTGGCTCATTTCTAAGGCGTTGATATCTCTTTTCTTCTCTTTTTGGAGCTGGTTACGCAACTTTTTTATTATCCATTATCGAGGATAACTCAATATTTTGTTATAAATAGGACGGTTTTCCCATTCATTATTCACTTTGATCATTCTCATTGTCGCTATTATTTCCTTTTTCCATTTGAGCTCCCACTTGAGTTCAACAAATACTTTGGGTTTTTTACACCATTGAGAGAGAGAGACTCGCGAAACTAAAGCATTGAGGACAACCAAGAACCGATCCCATTGAGGGGGATTGGTAACATTTACTTGTTTCCTTCACCAACTGTTACATAATAAAAAAATCATTCTTTAATATTTCCTTGTCTGTTGGCTACTTGGAGTTAATTTTGCATCAGTTGTTATTTCTTTTTGTTGTTTAAATACTTAAACTACATAGATATGGGTTTCTGCAGGATTTGTTTCAATTGTCTATTGTAGATCTAAAGGGTTGAAAAATCACTTTGTTGTTAGGGCTAGGGCTATTCGTCACTAAGAGCTAAATTAGGATCTTTTCATACACCTTCGATAAGATTTTACACTAACACTCTCCCTCATCACTCATACAAAGCTAAAAGCCTAAAACATGTAGAGAAAGAGGCTACTACAAGAAGAAGTAAATTCTTATAGCAAGCCTTGTGTAAGCACTAGAAAATCCATGAAGATGGTTTTGACCAATCATGGATACCAAGAAGACTTTTGAGATGACTCTGAAGACAATAATGGCACTATAAGGAGGATCCTCCACTAGCAGACATACATGTGAAGACTCAAGAAGGTACCTTCACACACAAAAAAAAAATTCAAGTTAAAACGCCTAAAAAAGAAATAAGACACAACAAAGAATCAAGCAACAAGACGAACACAATGATGCAACTCTAACTCCAACACGCATCATACTTCAACAACTCGACCAAGAGGTGAGGCTCATATATGCAACTCTCTAACCTCACCCTTCAAATATATTCTAGCTTAAGAAAACATTAAAAGTGTGAGAAGGAAAGGTTTTTTATAGCCAAAATTAATAGCTGCTAGCTTCACTTTTCGACCAAGACACACATACATGTGGGAAAAGAACAAGAAAAAAGTGAAGAGGACTTGAGAAAGTGGGTGGTAATCATTTAGTTGTGATGGAGGACAAGGAGTGACAAGGGGTAACTAAGGGACAACTCAGTGAACAAAAAAACATTCTAAGTTTATTTTGCTTGCAATGAAAAAAAATTTAAAAAATAAAAATAAAAGGTGTACCCACCACCTCTTGGCATGAAAATATTGGTTACTACAGGTGAAATAGAGCTGCTATAGGAAGTTTCTATAGTAAGAACAAATTTGCTACATGAAGAACATATTTTCTATAGGAGACAAATTTTCTGCAGAAAGGAACAAAGCTGCTACAAGAGATAGGATGATTGTTACAAGAAGTTAACAAAGGGTTGCAAGAGAAATTTTTTTCTACTAGGGTGTTGGAAAATGATTAATTAATGAATACAAGGTAAAAAGAAACACAACCGAGCTGCAAAGGATTTACTACAAACATGGTAAATTCTCCAAGGTGAAAGGTATCCAAGTCACCAATTTGGTCATCGAATCATTCATTTCTTTTGCTTCGGTTTATTGACCATCATTTCTCCATTTTTAAGAAGAAAAAGCTCTCTATTAACTGTTTTTAATTCCATAATTTAATGAGCAAGAAGAATTTAGATTTCTATTTAAGGGTGTTCAGAAGAATTTGATGGATAATATGATGTTTCATGGCCATGAAATTGTATCAACAGTAAGAAGCTTGGAATTCAATGAGAATGCTGTTACTAATAAGGTAATGGATGCCAATAAATCCTTACTTTCACAAGGAGAAGTGCTAGAGGAATACCAAGAAAAAAAACCAAAATCAAGGTGTTTCCCTCACAAATAGGAACCATTACAATTGAAGAATCACCTGAGAGAAAGAAGCATCCTAAACCCAGATTAGAAGTTCCATGGGAAACTGATAGAAGGGAAGAAATGAAAATAGAAGAGTAGCAAGAAGAACAATAGGAGGAGAAACACATGGACCAACAGTCACAGAATTAAATAGGCCAACATACATGAAGAACCACAGGGCAAGGAGGATGAATAGTGTACTCAGAGGATGAGCAATAATTTCAGTAGGGGGGTATGACGGGCCTCTAAATTAGACACAAATTAAGGCCCATCTAACCTTTCTTAGGTACATAAAGGCTATATTAAATATCTCCTTATACACTTAATAACATTTTTTTAGCTTTAATATGGTTCTTAGGAAGGTTTAGAGAGAATTGCATATTTGTGCCTAATATTATCTATTTTTGAAGAATATTGTGAGAATATTGGGCATATTATGAAGATTTGGAGGATAAGATAATCTAGGGACTTGCTCCCTACTATAGGAGGATCAATATTGGAGAATAAATGAACAAAATATCATGAAATTATTGAGAAATTCTGGAGCTCCAATGATTGAGAAAATATAGGAATATGTTCCCTGTCATATAATGCAAATTCCTAGTGTTGGGAAATAGATCCACTTTTTGAGGGATTTTGGAGGGGAAAGCTTGCTTCATTCAAGGATAATGCTTACTCATAATTTTGTATAAGTACCAATTCAAATTAGCCTCTAGGGGTAGGTATTTTTTAGTCTTCTAGTGGAGAAAACTTGTTGTTTATTGGCTCCATTTTCATTTCTTGCAGGGATGTACTTGGATTGATTCAAATAATGAAGTTTGGTGGCATTTTTAGCTTCTAAAGCTTGGTTTCTTCCATAAGAATCTGAGTCTCCTTTTTCTTGGCCATCCTAGGAGCCTCAAAGCCCTCTTTCACAATTTATTTATGTTCTTTTCACTTCTTATTCACAGGCATCTCTTATTCTTGTTTTTCCTATTTTTGTATTTAGTATTGATGCTTTTCTTGATGTAGGTTTGAGTTAAATGATTGAAGTGAGTTATGTTTCAATTTATATACAAATTCAAAAGCATTATTCATCCTCATAATAACTTTGTAAGGTCATATTCATCATTGAGCTACTTGGATTTGGTTACTAGTTCCCAAATATAGGATTTCTAGAATTGCCTTATAGCAAAATAGTAGTAATTTTATGCTATTTTTTCGAATGGATTAATGAGCTTCATTTGAGTTGATTCCAATTTTATTAGGTCATAAAAAAATTCAATTTAATAATTTTTTTTTTAATCTCATTTCAAGTTCTTGAATTTCCAGTTTTTAGAGTAGTAATTTTCTGTTATTTTTTAGCACGTGTGAACATGGGTATCTTGGAGTGATTCCACTTGGCATGAAGACCTAAGACATCCTAATTAATAAAAAAAATTGTACCATCCAATTTTAATTTCATTTACTTAGTCATTCGGTGAGTTATCTCCTAAATAGGACTTCCTGTAGCAAAAATAGAATTTCCTGTAGCAAAAGCATGACTTTCTATAACACTCTTGTAGCACATGTAAACTTGATCTGATTTTCTCCCAAGGCTTGGTTTTTGTTTCTTAGGCTCGAATCATGACCCCTAAGATCTAAATCCATGATTGAGGAAGAATAAACACCACTTAGGACAAGCATTTTTTACGAAGTAGATTAGGCCTATTTATTTTAATTCATGCTCTTAGGATTTCAAGTACAAATTGATGTTCTTGCTTAGGATTAATTTCTTTTCAATGAAACACTTCCATTTTTGCAATAAGTTTAGCCTTTGATTTCATGACATTCAATACATTACATCAGATGAACAAAATAAGGACACATTTTATGCTGCACATATAGTGTCGATACCTCTAAAGTTTGTACGAACCCCAAGTTGATAATTAAAGTTGGTAGCCTTGGGAGTTGCAACATTCTTGTTGTAATACTGAGACTCATTAGTTGGGAGGGGCTAGAAGATTATAATCACACTGTAGATGGCTCTCTAAGTGGGCTATCCTAGCATCTAAATAATCCAAGCATGAACGCTGGTACCACTGGGCATGCTTGATGTTGTTTATGTTGGAAATACTGGGGGGGGGGGTGAATCAATATTTTTTTTCAATTGTTATTTTTACCAGTTAGATCACTTACATTTAGAAAAAAAATGAGCAATAAGATTAAATGTTTTTATTAATTTATTCTTTGCAATAAATCAATTACAATATATGTAGGGATCCAACCTTATATGAAGACGAAACACAAGATAAGGTTGTTCTGGATGGAAACTGAGATGAACCCTAGCCCTTTCGCTTGCGACTCTCTCTTAGCCGTCGTCACTCCTCTTCTCGACCCTACAAATCATGGAGTCCATAATGCAAGTGCACACTTGATTCCTCTCAGACCCAACGACGAGCGATGCTTAGCGAAGGAAATATGCAGACGAAAAGCGTTGGGCTCAATTCATGCTCTGCCCTCTCTGAAGAAGATATGGCAACGGCTGCTACTCATGCGCAGGCCTTCGGTAGCAACACAGATCGAAAAAAGATGACCCCATATCTCGATGAAATCCCGAAGGTCGCCAGGAACCTCTGTGCAAAGGTTGATATCGAGCAAGGAAAAATCCTACCCCTGCGCTCCAACAGTCCATTGCTCTAGTGTGCTACCCCAGAGTTTATCCGTCAGAGAAGCCACTACTCTAGGGGAAACGAAAAAATAAAAGAGGCTTCCTCAGACTACAATGAGCCACCCAGGACTGTCATTATGGCCTCTCAGAAGTGCGTTGACAACCATATTTTACTAGATCCCACATCCCCTCTTTCTCAAATTCAAATCTCACTTTTCACTCGCAAATCCATTCTTCATTGGGTACACTCAACAGATCTTGTGTGGAACCTCTCGCATGCCCTCGAACACAGGCTGAGGATTCCCTCAACTCTTCAGAGATTTTTATACGGAGGTAAAAAACTAGAGAATTCTCTTCCCCTCTCATTTTACAACATTGAAAGAGATGCTTCTGTAGTTTTAAACTTCCGTCTGCGAGGCGGAGAAGCCGGGCAACCTTCTTTTGCTCTAGCTTTCTCTTAAAAAGATGTTGTCCATGCACAACCCCCCAAGAAATATACTCAACCCTCTGAGGCTCCCAATCCCTTTTTTATTGATAAACTGGAGGAAGTACCCTCCATAGAAATATCCCATCCAGCTCTTGAAGATCAGCTTCAAATTTATGCAAAATTTGCCATCATTTTCCGATTTAATGGACTCTCGCCTCACAAAACATATCTCTACCAATGGATTCACTCCACTTGGACCAACAACATCAATTTTATCTTCTGTTCGAAGGGTTTCTTCATAGTTGTGTTTGCCTTCAGCGAAGATTATCAAAAAGCCTTAACTGGGGGTCCATGGTTCTGGGGAACAACAGGGCTATTCCTCACCCCATGGTTCCCAGAATTTGACCCCTCTACGAAAATGGTTACCAATCTTCCTATTTGGGTCAAGCTTCCAAAATTACCTATGAATTTATGGAACTATTCAGTCTTCCAAGGAATTGGAAACACCCTGGGCCGTTATCTAGCAACGGATCCCTCTATGGGGGAGAAAGGAATATACACCTATGGCAAAATATGTGCTGAAATAGACATAATCAAGGGGCTTCCCGATCAAATAAATCTCAAAATTGGTGATTTCCTGTGGACGTAGACCCTGGACTATGAGAACACCACCTTCCATTTCCACCACTGCCATCAAACAGGGCACCTTCAAAACTCCTGCACCACGTTCCTCGCCCAAAAGAAGAAAAAAAGTCACAAATAAAAATATAAAAGCTGGAAACCATGTAATCCGCCACCCAGGGATGACATTGAGTCCCTCAGCTCGGATGAGGAGGAGACTGAAGCAGAAGTGAAGGCTACAACAAAGATGAAGGATACACCCTTGGATGACCCTGAGGGACCCACTTTTTCTTCGAATACTCAGAAACAAACTCATGATTCCTCCTCCTCCAATTCAGATAAGGAGACTCCCCCCCCAGTTAAAAACTGTCTTCAAGTGGTTCCAGCCCATCTGCACCAGACAGGCTGGGTCAAAGTTAACAAAAAGAAAGGAAAAAAAATGTCGTGTGGAGGATCCGATCCATTCTAGGTAGATTCCAGTGACTATCTCCTTTTTCTACCTTGTTACATTTCTTGGTTCTTTTTCTTATTTACTAGACACATCTCAGGACCGAGGTTGATAGTTTATCATTTCTAGCTTCCTAGTTCTCTAGCATCTCTTGACTGTAACTTTAGTTTGTACTATATGATTACTTAATAGAATTAGTTCTATTTAGAAAAAAAAAAACTTATATGAAGACACCTATCTTCAATCTCTCAGCTCCAACTTATATTTTCCAAGCACCGATTTGGACAACCAAGGCTCCAACCTTGTCAATTCTCAGGCACCAACCTCAATTGCTCCAACCCTGTTTTTGGTTCAGGCTCTGACCTAGTTTCTTGAGCACTCCAATCCTCTAGGGTTACAACCCTATTCTCCAAGGCACCAACCTTGTCTTTTTGAGGCTCCAACCTCTTAGGTTCCAACCCTTTACTCCGTCAAGATATATTTGGTTATACTTCACGGCTCCCAATGTCTTCTTCAATGAGCCCTGTCAATATTTAGCTATCCCCTCACTTATTCTCCACATGACGCCATCAATGAAAACCTTGATATTTTCAAATGAAGGTGTCTTTGTTGTCCTTCATGATACCCATTCAAAATCTCCAAGGTCACCTCAAGATGGCTTCAACACATCTTGGTCTCCACTAATGTCTCCAAGGTAGCTTCTACAAGTCCTCAAAATATCTTCAAGTATCCTTCAAGGTGTGTTCAATATCTTCAAGATATTCTTCAATAGTCAAGTTTCTTCAACAACTATTCAAACTATGCTTCAAGAAGGTGTTCAATAAGCTGCTCCAAGAACTTTCCAAGTTGCTAGAAAAGGTCTTCAAAATTCTCTTCAAACAATTCTTCGACACTTCAAGAGTTCTTCAATATTGGCTCAAAAAGAGTGCTTCAACAAGGTTCTTCAAAATATAACACTCTTTGGTCTCCAATAGTGCTTTTCAAGCCTGCACAAACACTTCAGCAAACACAAGCTTGTACATTGTCACGCTCAGGAAATTCTAACTTGATGGAAGGCAATTCTTATGCTTCATATTCCAATTATCCTCACTATCAATATATTATTCACTTGTACATGCTTCCAAGTTCACTGTTAAATACTTCATAATTATCCAAGGTTTTCCTTCATCCAGAATTGATTCACTCCCTTTGCAAGGGTAAAGACTGCTTCAACATGTTTACACAATGCTGCTTTAAGGCTTCTTCAAGGAAACTTGTTTAATAGATTTTCTCACCAAACTCCAAGGGATCTTCAACTGTGCTTTGAGATGATTAAATGTGGCCTTCAATCAATATTTCAAAGGTATATACAAAAGTTTTATATTGTCTTCAATAAGGACTTCACAAGGTTTTTTCTTAGATAAGTCTTCTTCAATGTTTCTTCATATTTTCAACCCACCAATCCTACAACACAGGTTTAAGCTCCTTACAAGGATCACTGCCTACCAACCTTAATGCTACAATAGGTCCGAGCCTTAGATGAACAACAATCTGAGCTCCAAAATTCTAGCTATCTAAGCCTCTATAATTGGTTAGTGGTAAGGTTCAAATTCTAGGCACCCAACAAGTCTGAAAACTGAGTTTTGTTTGCCACAAAGTGTTCCCACAACAATGATGTCCACATATCTAAGTCACAACAATCACCTTGCCCAAACATAAATATAATTAGATTGAATGATAGAAAACAACCCAAATATATTCTTCTCGATTTCCTTGCCTTTATGTCCTTTTCTATGGCTTCTCTCTGAAATATTCATAAAAAATCATGGTAAAAATGAGGAGTTCATACACCTATTTATACAAGTTTTGACATAAAATGAATAGACACATCTATTGGAAGAGGAGGGATGACATGAGTAGGCTAGCACAGGTCATCTCAAGGACATATTTATTTTCTTAACTTGAAAAATTAATATCTCCCAAACCACTTGGAGTTTCGAGGCAAGCAATAGCTCAATGGAAATGCACAATTATTCTCTAAAAGGTGGCATATGTATCAAATCAAGAGGCTTACTCTAAGATAGTAAAAAAATAATTTTTAATGTGAATTTTCATTAATTAGTGCAGAATTTGAGGTAGGGCAGATAAGCTTATGTTGTTAGGATTCTTCATGGTTTTGGCTTCTTCATTTTTTAACACCTTCATCATAGGATCATGGTAGGACATCAAAAATGAGTGTATTACATAGTGGTGCAGTGATATGTTATATTTAGTATCATTAGGAAGGTCTCTTTCAATCATCAATCGCGTCATCACTTAGTCTTCCAATCTTCATCAAACACCATCATTAAGTGTGGTCATATAAGAGTATAATATCATCACAATTATGGCTTCATTAATTATAGTTCTTCACATCATGGGCTTGTACTTAGGTACTAGATCACCAATTAGACACTTTGGAAAAATCATCATCTAGAACCAGGCATCTGAAGAATATTGAAATCTTAGTTAATGCCATATTGACATCAATGAAAACCTTGATTAACAATCTCCGCCTTGCCATTGATGGAAATATTCTTTCCCTTCAAACATTATCTCCCCCTTTGAAATCAATGGAAAATGTGGTGCCCAAGTACTCCCCCTATCAAGATGCTTCTTTTATTCATGAATAGTAGTCCTCCATAGGTATGTTACTCCCCCTATAATTGTGCTCTTTCTTCTGGCAATATGGTCCATGATAGATGTGTTTGTATTTCTTCATGTGATGAACCAACTCCCCCTGCCTGCATAAACTCCTCTAGCTTCAAGAAATATTGTTGACTTGTGATCGAGTGGAAGAAGTCAATATTGGAATCATGTTCTTCAATGGAGCTTCTCCTGAGAGATGATCTATCAAAGGATCAATGTTCATGGGTGACTTATCAAAGTTTTCATAGGGCCCATTCATGGATAACTTCTACAAGATAGCTCAAGAATCACAAAATCCCCCTAATTGTATGCATGGTCTCATTTTGGAAGAGTTTCATTATCAATCACTTGGAATATCAAGGATGACTTCATCAAGTCAACAACATGTGTTGTTGGCTAGAGAGTTCAAAGTATTTATGGAGGAAATTTGCTTCCTTCTCCATACTTGTGTAACTTTCTTCTCTAGCATGGTTCTAGCTTATGTAGGGGTCCAACTCAGGTTACAATCACGTGCCATATGTCCAATGTTATGGAAATTGAAGCACTCTATCTTGTTCATGAATACGAAATCATGACTTCTTCTTGCAAAATTTATTCTAGGAGATTGACGGGGACCATTATATTGGTCTTTGTGATATGCCCTACAATATTTTTCCATGTGCCCAAAGTTTGTACAAGAATAACAATAACCAAGAAATATACTTTGGTACCTGGGAGATGAAGAGTTCCTTGAAGTACTTTTGAAGTATTTTTGCCTTGGAATTATTTGATGATATTCATTTCCTTTTTTATTCTTGACATCATCTATAAGCTCCTTAGAGTAGGGTTTCTTATAATTTCATCTTGTCTCTTTCCTTTGTTGGAACTCAGAGTATAATTTATTCCTAGCTTCCTCACATCCTTGTGGTTTGAAGCATTATCATTCTTGCTTGAGGGTTTACCTACATAGCCAAGACATGATTTATCTAGAGGAGATATTTGATGAATTATCTAGGGTTTGAGAGTTTTTCAAGTTCTTATTTAGCGAGACAACTTCCTTTTTAAGAGTGACAAATTCTCCTTTCAATTTTTCACAATATTCATCTTTCATGACTAGTTGCTTCTTCATTTCTTCCATCATCCTGGTTGCTTCATGTGCTTCGATTTTAAAGGAGATGATATTTGATTTCATTATCAATATTTCTTCATTATCCTTTGCGATATTTCTCTCCATTTCTTCTTTTATTCTTGTAGCTTCACATGTTTCGGCCTTGAGAATATTGATGTATGATTTTAATTTCAAGATTTCTTCATCCTTTTCTTCTAGTTGGCATATCATGGTGTTTCTAACCTTTTATGCTTCATCAAATTGTCCTTCTATGAATGCCAAAGTTTCCATCACCTTCTCGGCTCCTTGCTCTTATTTCCTTACTTCTTCTAGTTGAGATCTAAGAGAGGATACTTATTCCTTGTATTAACCAATCTCTGCTTCAAGATTGTTCAAGCTCTTAAGTCTTTGCTCAAGGTGGCTTGACAAAGTTTCTTCCCTTTTCTTTGCCTTATCTAATTGATTTGTCATAGATATGACTTCTTCATGATGCTTTATTTTGTTTTGATGAAATCCCTCCTTAATTTTGGTGAGCTCCTCATCTCTCCTTGTACTTGAAGCTTGAAAAGATCAACTTCCTTCCTTGTCTTGTCTTGGTCACCAACTTGCGATTTATTCTTAAGTTCCACATTTTCCTTTTTCAAATTGTTAATTTCTTCCATGGAAGCTATAAATTTTGTTAGGAGATCTTCCTCAGAGTATCCTTTATTCTCTTCAACTTCTAGATCTTCTTTATACTTGATGTCATCATCACTCTTATCTTTAGCTTCCTTGCTGCGATTTGGATTTCCTTCTTGTTTTCCATCATATTATTGACTAGAGATTATTGTCAATGCTCCTTTTGACTGAAGATCATGACTTTTATCCCATATGCCTTTTTTTGATGAACATTTTTCCAAATTGGCCTTCATAGAATTAGGTAGCTCATTCAAGATTGCTTTCATTGCTCTTATGTTATACTCCTTGTATTCTCCTTCCATCATGCTATCAGTAACCACTGATTTCCAGACTTCAACGCATAGAGTCTTTAAGAAATTCCTCATTCTTGCTTCCCATATATCAAAGTTTCCATTGAACAATGGAGGCTTCACAAATTGATTCGCTTTAATTTCGATGATTGAGGAAGACACATCTTTAGGAGGATTGGAGAATTTCTTCCTTGGAATTTCCATTTTTGTTCTACGGATCAACCTTCACGCTATTAGGATTTGAGTGAAGGTACTGGCTCTGGCACCAATTGTTGGAAATACTGAGAGGGTGGGTGAATCGGTGTTTCTTTTCAATTGTTATTTTTACCATTTATATCACTTATATCTAGAACAAAAAATGAAAAATGATGGAATAAATACAATGATCATTGCCTACCAACCTTAATGCTATAGCAAGTCTGAGCCTTAGATGAAAAACAATCTGAGCTCCAAAATGCTAGCTGTTTGAGCCTCTATAATTGGTCTGTGGTAAGGTTTGAATTCTAGTCACCCAACATGTTTGAAAAATGAATCTTTTTTACCACAAAGTGCTCCCACAGAATTTCTGATCTGAAAATGAAAGTATTTTTTTTGATGTTCAAAGTATTCATTTCCAATAATTAAGTGTGCAAAGTGTTTGGATAGTCTTGCAAGTGAAACAAAGTGTTTTTGATAATTGTTTATGAACTTTGGTGTGAGGGAGTGTTGTTTTAAATTACTGTTTAAAAAATTTAATCTAAATAACACAGCAGAATAACTTCACCATAAACACACAACAACATGATGAGGTAGTTCACCCCTCCTGGGCTACATCTGCCGAGTCCAAGGCTCCCAATGGGCATGTCCTTGATATATTATGATGCTCAAATTGGTAATACAGTGAGAAAAAGGCCTAAAAATACCAAACCAGCTGTGAAAATGAATTTAGAACACAGAATGAAGCTAATAATGACTCTGATTTCACCTAAAATAGTGAAGTGTTATCTAATGCAGCTCCATTTCCCTCAAGGCCCTGATGGCTCCCCAAGCTTCTCTGAAGTAAAAATGGCTGAAAAACACCTATGATGGCTAAGAAACCTATTCCAATGGCTCTAGAATGCTGAGAATACTCGAAATCAAAAAAAAATTCACTCAAAAAGGTTTAGTAATGTGAAAGTTATGACCAACTGAAGTTTTGTCCAATCTGGCCTAAAGAAACTCCACCAATTTTGGAGTAACTGCAGATAAGCCTGCTACATCTGGCACTGGACACCTAAAAAGGCGGAATCTACTCCAATTTATCCGCACGGTTTGGGTGGCAATAAGTGTTTATGGGTCGACGGTCACATGGACTGTCCAAATCCGTCGGATTAATCGTTGGCCCAACAGTTTCATAACCATGGCCTTAACTCCATGCATAGACTTCGCCACTGCAATGCATGTGAACACGATGTATTAACCACGAATTTAATGTTCCGTCGTTTCTATGGCTTGAGGTTTCACGCGGGAGGTCATATTATAAGGGGGCTGGCCCCCTTTACCGCTGCCCACACATTAACCAAACTTTATATATGTAATGTGACTTTATAGGTTAAGAACCAACTTGTGGGTGGGCCGATCGGGCCTGTGGGCTGGCGGTCACCCGACCCGAGGTCGAATCCTGCCAATTCTAATAAATTTTTCCACTGTAAACTCTTCCATCCTGTGGCCACATGGCGGCCTTCGGGCCTGCCACATGGCGGATACTGATTGGTCCAAAAAAACACAATCAAATAAATCCTCCAATCTGCGAATGACAAATGTCGAGCCATGATTGGTTGTTGAAGGAATATTCCATGGAATATTTTGTGGAACATTTCCAGAATATTCAGTGGAATATTATTTTTTTAATATTTTTTAATCAAAGTCAACCCTGGTCAAAGTGGTCTTTTGCATGAAATTGTGAATTTTAAAACTTGAATAACTTTCACATACAGTGTCAAATTCAAGTGTCGTTCACGGCATCAGGATCGTATCAACGAGGACTATCTAGTCGTTCTAGTTTCAACCAATTTTGAGCAGTTCCAATTTTGAGCATTTTCCTCACTTAGGACATGATCACCTGATCACACCTTCCAAATGGGAAGCTTTTGGACCCACAAAAGCTCTCTGATTTCAGAAAATGAAGATGAGGAGACTGATTCTCCACTTTTCCAACTTTGAACCACTGAAATCCTCCTGACTTCATCAAATTGAGCATCTCATAAAAAGATAAATTATTCCTTGAATTCACTGATTGATCGTTGCTAACATTGACTGAGTCATGATGCAAATTCTTGAAATTTTCAGAAAAAAAAAAACTATAATTTTGCAGAAAGCATATTGTTTCTACAATGGTCAAACTTAAAAGAAGACTAAAAATAAGATTCACCTTGCCAACTGTCCACATGGCAAATTTTTGTTGTGTGAGCCATGTACTTGTGCCGAATCCCGACCAAGTTTTCTCGCCATACCAATCTGCCATTTTGAAACCAACAATGACCCTTGCTGAACTAAAACCAGCAATGACCCTTGTTGAACTGTGTGCCCTCTTTTCTTGCATGCCTTTCCATCTCATGGACCCTTGCACCGCTTTGCACCGACACTTCGTTCTCTGCACCGATCGACACTAAAGGTACCTTGTGCAACATATTGTCATCTTCTTTCAAAGATGAACTGTTATCAGACTGAAACATATCATCATTTATATCAACAATACCATGAAAAGGAAAATGTACAAAATCTTGTTGTTTAACCATCAACAAGGTCATATTTTGGACTTGCATTAACTAGCCTTTTCAATTGCCCTGCATGGACTAAAGAAGATTCTAGCTTCTTCTTATGTGCTCTCACAATGTACTATTTTCCATCCTTGAACAAGTGATACTTATTCTCATGGTGATGGAAGATTTTCTTTCTTTCATATAAATATGGACTACCCAACACAACACCTGTAATGTCAAGCGGTACTACATCCAGTTCAACCCAATCAACATAATGATTTGTTATGGCGAAGCGCAAGATGCACTTTCTTGAGACTTGTAATTTTGCATCCTTGCATATCCACCCAAGTGAATAAGGCTTTGGATGTGGAATTGTCTCAAGTTTCAGCTGTTTGACCAAGTCTTCTAAGATGAGATTAGCTTGAGACCCACCATCAAAAAGTGTGTCTATCTTTGTGTGGTTTGAGATTATCCTCACATGAAATAGCTCTATCCTCTTTTCATTTTGAGTTTCTTTGTGACAGTTTAATGTGCTAGAACTGGGATTTGTTTCTTGTACATCATCTTTCCCATTTATGTTCTTTAATACCATGGTGATACTTTTGGTCTCATCACCTGATTCAGACCCTATGTCCTGCTCAACAGTTGCAATAGTTTTCCCCTTTTCTTTGGTTTTGTCTTTGGTTTTATATTTCTCTGGTTTCAGCTCCGGATGAAGCTTCCAACAGTGGTCTTCATCGTGGCTTGTTTTTGAACAGTTCTTGCAAAATAATTTCCCTTTTTACTTTATAGAGTTTGAAATCCTTTTTCTTCCTTTGCTTTTAAAATCACTACCCTCATTCACATCAAAAGTGTTTTTCCCTCTAGCCTCTAAATGCGTAGATTGTACACAAACTTCGTCTAGACTAGTAGGATTGAACATAAGGATAGTATGTATAAGGTAATTATGCAAACCACCTATATATTTTAGCAAAGTATCTTGACTTTGTAAGTCTACCCCTAATAAGAGTGCTCTTCTCCTAAATTCTTGGGTATAGTCTTGCACATTTTGTCCCTTAAGCTGTCTAAAGTTTTGCCAATTCATTATAGCCTTTTGTAGATGAGCAAGAGGATAAAATTGTTTCTTGATTGCGGAAATAAATTCAATCCATGATAAAGTAATATTACCATGTTTATTCATTTCATCCTTGGTCTTGGCTTCCCACCATACCAATGCTGCTCCATCCATTCTCAACGAGGCTAGTTGTATTTTGGTGTCGTCATCATGAAGGTTTTGAATCCTTAAATAAACTTCCAATTGTCTGATCCAATTGTCTAGTTTCTCTGCATTGACTTCACCGTTAAACATGGGCAATTCAAATTTTACATCAAGCTTTAAAAAATGATTTTTACCAGTGGTTTTCGACTCATGTGACTGATTTACGGAAGTTGAGGAAGACGATGTCGAGGAAGAGGGTGAAGATGGAGATGGTGGATCACCATTTCCTCCATGTCCTTTCTTAGACTGATCATTACTCTTCTTTCCTCCTGAGGAACCCTCTCCTTCTTTTTGGTTTTTAGACCCTTCTCCAGCAATCCTATCATTTCTTTCTTGGTATAGGATCCTTACCATCTCAGTCATATCCAAGAAAGATTTCCGGAATACCCATTCTTCTTCCTTGGGATCCATCTCTTCAGGAGCTTCTCCTTCTCTTGAAGACATGCTTGTAGCTACTTCTAGGGCTCTTGGAGGTGGTTCTATGACCCTTCTTGGTTGTGGATTAGTTTGTGCACTAACCAAGTTTCCTTCACCTCTCTTGAGTTTTAACCTAGTAAGCATCAAAACTTGCAAACAAATGACTTAATCTTTGCACAAATCAAATGCTGAGTAAAAACTCTAGCTTCTAAGGCTCTAATCCTGAGCTCTGATACCAACTAATCTGAAAATGAAATTATTTGTTTTGCTGTTCAAAGTATTCATTTCCAATAAATTAAGTGTGCAAAGTGTTTGGATAGTCTTACAAGTGAAACAAAGTGTTTTTGATAACTGTTTATGAACTTTGGTGTGAGGGAGTGTTGTTTTAAATTACTGTTTAAAAAATTTAATCTAAATAACACAACAGAATAAATCCACCATAAACACACAACAACATGATGAGGCAGTTCACCCCTCCTGGGCTACATCTGTCGGGTCCAAGGCTCCCAATGGGCATGTCCTTGATATATTATGATGCTCAAATTGGTAATACAATGAGAAAAAGGCATAAACAGACCAAACCAACTGTGAAAATGAATTCAGAACACATAAAGAAGCTAAGAATGACTCTGATTTCACCTAAAACAATGAAGTGTAGTCCAATGCAGCTCCATTTCCCTCAAGGCCCTGATGGCTCCCCAAGCTTCTCTGAAGTAAAAATGGCTGAAGTACACCTCTGATGGATCTGCAACCTATTCCAATGGCTCCATAATGCTAAGAATACCCAAAATCAAAGAAAATTTTGCTAAAAAAGGTTCAGTAATGTGAAAGTTATGACGAACTAAAGTTTTGTCCAATCTGGCCTAAATAAACTCCACCAATTCTGGAGTAACTGCAAATAAGCCCGCTACATCTGGAACTAGACGCCTAAAAAGGCGGACTTCACTCCAATTTATCCGCACGGTTTGGGTGGCAATAAGTGTTTATGGGTCGGCGGTCACATGGACCGTCCGAACCCGTCGGGTTAACCGTTGGCCATACGATTTCATAACCGTGGCCTTAACTCCATGCATAGACTTCGTCGCCGCAATGCATGTGAACATGATGTATTAACCGCGACTTTAATGTTTCGCCAGTTCTATGGCCTGAGGTTCCGCGCGGGAGGTCATATTATAAGGGGGCTGGCCCTTAGGGGCTAGCCCCATTTACCGCCACCCACACATTAACCAAACTTTATATATGTAATGTGACTTGTTAGGTTAAGAACCAACTTGTGGGCGGGCTAGTCAGGCTTGTGGGCTAGCGGCCACTCGACCTGGGGTTGAATCCTGCCAAATCCAATAAATTTTTCCACTGTAAACTCTTCCGTCCTATGGCCACGTGGCGGCCTCCGGGCCTACCATGTGGCAGATACTGATTGGTCCAAAAAAACACAATCAAATAAATCCTCCAATTTGCGAATGAAAAATGTCGAGCCATGATTGGTTGTTGAAGGAATATTCCATGGAATATTTTGTAGAATATTCCTGAAATATTTTGTGGAATATTCTTTTTTTAATATTTTTTTAATCAAAGTCAACCCTGGTCAAACTGTTCTTTTGCATGAAATTGTGAATTTTCAAACTTGAATAACTTTCACATACAGTGTCAGATTCGAGTACCATTCATGGCATAAGGATCGTATCGACGAGGCCTATCCAGTCAGTCTAGTTTCAACCAATTCTGAGCAGTTCCAATTTTGAGTATTTTCTTCACTTAGGACATGATCACCTGATCAATTTCCATCCACATATCCAAGTCACAACAATCACCTTGCCCAAAAAAAAATATAATTAGCTTGAATGATAGAAAGCAACCCAAATATATTCTTCTCGACTTCCTTGTTGTTCTGTCCTCTTATGTGGCTTCTCTATGAAATATTCACCGAAAATCATTATCAAAATGAGGAGTTCTAACTCCTATTTATACCATTTTTGACCTCAAATGAATAGACACGTCTATTGGAAGAGGAGGGCTGACATGAGTAGGCTAGAACATGTTGGCTCAAGGACAAATTTATTTTCTTAACTTTAAAATTCATATCTCCCAAACCACTTGGAGTTTCGTACCAAGAAATAGCTCACTGGAAAGGAAAAATTATGCTCTAAAAGATGGCATATGTATCAAATTGAGAGGCTACCTTTAAGATAGTAAAAAAAACGTTTTTTAATGTGACTAGTCATTAATTAGTGCATAATTTGAGGTAGGGAAGATAGGCTTCTCTTGTTAGGCTTCTTCATTGTTTTGGCTTATTCATTGTTTAACACCTTCATCATAGGATCATGGTAGGACATTGACAATGAGTGTATTACATAGTGGCAGAATGATATTTTATAGGTAGTATCATTAGGAAGGCCTCTTTCAATCATCAATAACATCATCACTTAGTCTTCCAATATTCATCAAACACCATCATTAAGTGTGGTCATATAAGAGTATAACATCATCACAAGTATGGCTTAAAAAAGTGTAGTTCTTCACATCATGGGCTTGTACTTAGGGACTAGATCACCGATCAGACACTTGGCAAACATCATCATCTGGAACAAGGCATATGAAGAATATTGACATCTCAGTCAATGCCATATTGAAATCAATGACAAGCTTGGTTAACATTTTAGAGCAGAGAAAATTTTATATTTCTCTTGTTTCTCCTTCATAAATCTACCCAAGAGAATGTTCAACTTCCGAAGAAGGGTAATTGTGTTAAAGTATTGTTTTCATCTTCCCCTAGTGTGACCAGGGTAAGAAACCTAATGGGATACCTCTTCAAGGATACCAGAATCAGAAAATGAATGACCATCATTAGTTGTGAGAGTCTCAAGGTAATGAATATCATCTCTTATAACAGGGGGGTGGTTGAGTGGTAAATGGCCATGACTTCCTAAGCTTGAGTCTGGGCTTGAGATCCAACTTAGGGCCCATTCCTTCCTCCCCCTCAACGATTGCACATGCATTAGTGGGGCATCGTGTCTAGAAGAAGGTAGTACCAATTTTAGATCACAAGGGTCACTATATTGGAGCATAATAAGGAATGAAAACAACAGGATATAGAGAAGAGAGCTAAAGCCAAAGTTAATGAGGTATTTGATTATATTAATCCAACAATAGTGGTCAGAAAGTGATCTAGATTTATGAAGGAATAAACTGAAATACAGATTTAAAAAATAACACAGAGATACAATGAAACAAAACTTCATTTAATAAACAAAAAATGTTGAAATTTTTTTACACACAAAATGAAAACAAACTAGCTTGGGCGATCATAGATTATCTCTTAGAAGTGATGTGATGACTACATTCCTTCTAAACTAAGCTACATTGAGTCTCTAAGGAATTTTTATCATGAATAAATAATGAGAAAACCTAAACATCGAAAAACCTAATCCTAGGAGATGAAGCGCCAAAAGCTTGTGGGCCCTAATGGGGTTAGTAGGAATGTCAACTTCTTAGGGTCATAAATTTGGCATATGATCTTCGTTTGGCATGCATGATAGCCCATTAGAGAGGTTTATCTGAGGAAAAAAAAATTCAACTGGAAACATAGTATTTGGCTAACTTTTTTCCATTTACCCAAAAAACACCGTTTAGGGCCTCAAAATGACTCCAGAAGTTCAAGACTTGAAAAATTACAAAAAATAGAAAAATACCGAAATATTAAACTATGCTGGAAAATAGGAAATTGAAAGGAAACAATGATAGGGCCCAAGTGGCATAGGTGGGTGGCCATCAATATCTACATGGGTCATTCCTCTCCCATTAGGAAGCAATGGTCCCCGTTGCATGGAGTGCCTCCATGAGATGGGGAAACTTCTCCTAAACTTGGTCATTGGTGAGCCACTTTATTTGGTGTAGGTAATGGATGGCTTTGAAAACTCAATACAAGTGGATCCTATATTGGATATGTTCTTAATATATGTGTCCATGATTCGATCAGTTTTGGCATGTTCAATGAAATATGGGTTGAGACTTTTTGGTGTCAACTTCTCAACAATGTTTGATGTCTCCAATAATGGGTTAAAATATGGTTGAAGGTGGTCCACATTGAATACTAGGTGCACACTAAGGAATGGGGGGATACTTAGCTCAAGAGCATTGTCACCCACAACCTTGGTGATGGTGTAAGGCTCGCATCATCGTAGTAAAATATTCTAATGGTATTTGGAAATATGTTCCTTTTTGAAAGGCAACCAAACCTTGTATCACACTTGAAAATTTTGTGGCACCCGATGTCGATCATGAAGTTTATACTCATTATTAGACTTTTCCAGGATATCATGAACCTATTAGCAAATGTGATGAATGTGTTTAATAAAATTTATGGCCTTGTCAACTTTGGATTGAACACATGTAGATTATGTCTGTGTAGTTGCAAGAGGCATTGTAACAACAATGGGACACAATGGTTGAAATACCAAGCCCACATGAAAGGGGCTATGGCTAGTCGATATATGGAGAGTTATGTTGTACCTACGTTGGATATAGGGAAGACTCTCATCCCATATTCATGGATGCTTATAGTTTTACATGCATAATATGTGCACTATAATCATGTTGATGACCTTTGTCTGACCATCAGTTTGGGGGTAGAATGCAATCGACTTGGTGATCTTGGTGTCTAAAAATGACCAGAGGCTTGAAAAAAATGCACATATGAAATTTCTATCCGATCTGATGTAATGGTCCACAACATCCAAAAATGCACCCACATTTGTTCGAAGAAGTGTTTTGCAGTGGCTTCTACTATGATACTCTTCTTGCAGGTAGCCACTATGGCCATCTTAGAAAACCTATCAACAAACTCACATACACAGTCATTACCAATCTTGGTATAAGGAAGGTATGATATATAGTCCATGGAGATGGATTCCCATGGTTTGCTAGGAGTAGGAAGAGGAGTGTACAAACCTTGCTTATTACTGGTCGACTTGAAGAACACATGCAGTAGAGGATCTGATATATTTTCCAACATCCCATTGGAGCTTTAGCCAACAAAAATACTTTTGAAGCACTACCACTATATTTTCCACACCAAAGTGTCTTATGACATGGCTGTAATGTGCCTCCTAAATAAATTTGGCATGCTCACTTGAAGGAACACAAATATGTCCTAGATATCACAACAATCCTTACTAAAGGTGGAGGTATGGAACTGGCTTTCCAACCATCAACATCTTGTAGGTGGTAGCAATTTCCGAGGCATTTTAAATTATCTACGTCCATTGAGAGGTATCTTTCCCACAAGATTTGATAACTGTGCTTAGTGCCACAATCAAGGGCCGATTAAGGAAATTTACAATGTGATTGGTGCTACCCTCCTTATATTTAATGTTCAAATGTAATTGTTGTAGGCATGTGGACCATTTCTGATGGAGATCATTCTGCAACTTCCCTTGTGTCTGCATAAATTGTAGGGGTCGGTGATCCATGTGGATGATCGTCTCCTTCCCCAGAATATAATGCTTCCATTACCGAAAAGCCTGCATTATGGAATGCATTTTCTTCTCATAGGTGAGGTACCTTCTAACAATATCAGAGAGCGTCTCATTGGGATATTCTATTGGATGCCATTTCTAAGTGAGGATGGTACCAATAGAATAATCAGAGGCATATATCTTAATCTTACATGGTTGTTGCAGTTTTGGAAAGGTGGGGATTGGTGTAGAGAAAAGGCAATGTTTTAGTTCAATCAATGCCTTATGTTGTGACTTGGACCTAATTTTTTTTTTCTTTCACTCCACCCTTGGTAACTTGACTCAATGGCTAACTAATATGAGAGAACCCCAACACGAATATTCAATATAAATTATCAAGGCCCAAGAAGTTGCATAGCTCTGTTATATTCGTTAATATCGAATGCCTTGGATCTTAGATGGATCCACATGCATGCTTTGCTAATCAATTATTTAGCCTAGATATTGGACCTGGTCCACACCAAAGGATAATTTCTCTAGGTTGGCACATATCTTTTGTTGTTGCAGGGTTTGAAATACCTGTCGAATATGTTGCAAGTGCTTTGCCTAACTCTTGTTGAAGATGAGGATATCATCCTGATATACAACCGCAAATGAGTTGGTGAAATTCCACAATATGTTATCCATCAACCTCATAAAAGTTACAGGGGCATTTTTCAACCTGAAGGGCATGGCCAACCACTTAAAGAGACCCTCCTTGGAGTTAAAGGTGATCTTTCATATATCTATGGGTTCTATTAGAACATGGTGATAGCCAAACTTCAAATAAATCTTGTTGAAGTACTTAGCACCCTTTAGCTAGTTAAGAAGGTCATCAATCCATGGGATTGGGTACATGTTCCCAACGGTGATTTTATTCAGTGCCCGATAATCAATGAAAAATCTCTAGATCCCATATTTCTTTTGTATGAGTAAAATTAGGCTTCCACAAGGTGAGGAACTTGGCTTGCATATTCCCTCTTTCGATCGATTTCCTCATTTTCCAGAAGAGAGCAACGATAGATTGTCCCATTAGGTAGAGGTGCTCGAGGAGTCAGATCGATCGAATGCTTGACCTGACAGTGAAAAGGTACCCCTGTGGGTGAGGAGAAGATGTCCCTGTACAAAAATTATAGTTTTTTTTTCTTTGTAATTCTACTTTAATGAAGTTTCACGTGTATCCAATGGAATACCAAGCACCAAATATTTCTTCCTAAACTCCTGAGTAAACTCCTGGACATTCTACCCTTTACCTTGCCTTAAATGCTGCCAATCAATAACAACTTGCTGCATGTATCCCAAACGATAGAATTTTTTTCTGAGAGCTTCTAAAAACTTAGACCATGAACATATGACTTTACCATTCCACTTTAAATCTATTTGAGTTTTAATTTCCCACCAGATTAAATTTGTTCCCCCCATTCTAAGTGTAGCTAACTGAATTTTTGTTCTTTCATCAGAAATGTTCCAAATTCTACAATACACTTCTAACTATTTAATCTAATTATCTAAACTCTCAGGATTCATTTCACCATCATAAATATGTAGTTTAAATTTTACATCAAGTTTCAAAAGAGATGATTTCTGAGGTTTATTTTCTGTTTCAGAATCTGAACTAGAAGAAGAAGAAGAGGAAGAAGAAGATGATGGAGGAGAAGGATGTTTATCAGCTTTTCCTTTTCCCTTTTCCTTCTTCATTGATTTTGAATATGAAGCTGCATCTCTCACCTTCTTATCTTCATAGAGTTATCCCAACATCCACTGCATGTTCAAAAACATTTGTTGAATCTGTTCATTGCCGATGACCTTCACTTAAGGAGTTTCACCTGCATCAGATCCTCTCACTGTCGATTGTTGAGAGACTTTCCACTTTCCAAATTCTAGGTCTATATCCTCTAGTGTTCCTTATCCATGTCACAACTTGAACCTGGTTAACATTCACTGGAAAAAATCCTACAAAACGCAACCTGCTTTGATACAAAAATATATGATCTAAAATAATACTGAAGTAGAACTGAATATTTTCCAAAGTCAATTGATTGTTAACTTGATCGCTTAGTGTGGAAGACTGAAGGAAATATATTTATTTAACGACTTAATCCAGAACTTAATAAGTACAATTAAACATGAATTTACAACAAAGAAAAAATATAGAAACATCAAATATTGATTACGGAGTTCGTCCCTGGTGGACTACGTCTCCGGGTCCGCTTTCAAGATGGGCATCCATTTTATTAAGGATTGATCTAAGGAAGTCTTTACATAGAAATTCACTAGACTAAACATGATTGTACACCTCTGGTCTTTGTCAACAAAAATCTCTCTCTCCTAGCTTTCCAACACCTATCTCGGTGCCCAATTCCACCTCCGGACAACCAAGTTACACCTGAAAGAAAAATTGCCTCTTTCTTATAGAATTTTGAATAAGCCTTCCAAAACCACTCTTTTCTCTCCATCATGAGAAATGGTGGTTTTATAATTACAATGTAGGTTCATTGTCGAACTCCTTGGGTCTATTCATGGCAAGTGGTTTTACAAATAAATGGGGTTAGGTGGTAAACACCTCTCGGTGCAATAAAGTTCTAACACCTTAGGCATTATGTTACATGGTGGATAAATTACACATAGTGCACATTTAATATAAAAACCAAATATAAACCATATATTAAAAACAAACACTGACAGTTCTGAAAATGGCAGAGCGATGAATCGTTTGACATGTGACTGATGGGTAGTCTAACCGCTATCTACCACATCGGTGGTCTGGCCCGACGGTTCCGGCACGTTGGCTGCCGACTTTCCATGTGAAAACTGTTTTAAACCCCTAGCGGTTCCAGTATTCCCGACGGTTACACTGAAATCCAACTACGTTCACATGCTGCGCCTTCAACTTAACTTCACCCACGTGGTTAGGCTCCACCTTTAGACTGTGTTATAATATATGGGTTTTATTTCATGTTCCGAAAGGTCTTTAACATTCGACATGAAATATTTAACATTTTCTGTTGTCATGAAATCACTTGTACCATGCACCAAAATAGATTGAAGACTCTTTCATCTGGAACACTGGAGAAACTGAAGATGATACTAGACTTCCCTGTCGATCTGAATTGATGCAAGATCCTCTTGGATCAATTCACATGTCCAATTCTATTTTTTTCCAAAGAAAAAATCATCTAATTTTTATTAAAGAAATGAAAAGTTACATGTAGTATATGCAATTAAGCATTCATAAAGTTCCCATAGGGCTCGTGTACTCATGCACACAATTCATCGTAGCGAGGCTACCAAAGCATTCCATAAGAAATAATAATAAAAAAAAGAGCCAAAAGAGAAGAAGAGAGGAGGAAAAAAACTGACGGCCCCGAAGTATCCTCAGCCACCATGGTGTGGGTAAAAACCCCACAAATCAGGTTTTCCTCCCTTTATTCTTCTCAAAATTGTGCCATTCGCCTTGAGATGGCATGCATGTGGCAAGGACAATCTGATTATCTGCTATCTAGGTTATGGTGTCCTTGTCCAAGTCTGAAGTATCTGATGAGTGTCGTCGTTTGATCCCTCCATTTCCTATGTCCTCTGGATTCCTATCTGATTGGTTCAGATGAGTTTGAGGATCAATGTGTACTGTTGTATCCTTCCTTTGTACCTCCGGTTCCTTTGTAGGCTGAGTGCTTCTTGTAGGAACTATTTCGTCCTCTTCTTCTGACGCATCCTCCTCTAACTCTGGAGGGGGATATTGCCAGCCTTTTTTTTGTTTCCCATTCTTTTTTTTTTTCTATTTTCTTTCTTGGCATCAGGACATGTGTTTTGTAAATGTCCTGTCATCCTACAATTTCTACATCTAAATGCAGTGTTTTCATAGTCTAGTGATTGCAACCAGTTTTATTGTTTGTAAATCATCATGATATTCTCCAATAACCCTTTGCTTAGATATAATTCCATGCTAATCCGTGTGAAAGTGTAGATCCTCTCCTCTATTCTCTCCATGTATGTTTTTATGTATCGCCCGATACTATTCCCAATACCTTCAAAGACCTGATCATTCCAGAAGTGAAGGGGGAGGTTATATAATCTAACCCATTCCAACATTCTAGAGACAGTCATAGTGTTTGTGTTAAATTCTGGGAACCATGGGGTGATAAAAAGACTGGTGGTTCCCTAAAACCAAGGTCCCTCTCTGATGATAAGATCTCTGTCCTCCGAGGATTTAAATTTAACGATAAAAAACCCCTTGAATTAGAGGTGGATTTCACATTCTGTGGTCCATTTAGTGAAAATCCAATGGAAGAGTTTCATTGGTTTATGCCAGAAGCAGTTAAAATGGCATATTAACGCCTAGGTTTCATATGTCTTGACATACTCCTCTGTTTCTGGGATATCTATCTTTAGTGCTGGTGTTTGACCCAGCTGTTCTACTATGTATGGCCTCAGGGCATTTCCAACTTGTTCTGGAAGTATTACTGCGGCTTTTTCCCCTGTAGAACATTTTTGTAGGATGGGCCTCTGTTTGTTTGTTGCTAGTTTGTGGTTTTTTTCCCCTTTTCTCCCCTTGCAGATCTAGAGGTGCCCTCTCAAACGAAGGTTAAGGGAGATAGAAATTTTTGCACCAATAGCGTGGTCCTTTAGAGACCTGCAATCTTGAAGAGATTGGCTGACACTAACCAGGTATTGAATCGGAACTGGGTAACCCATCAAACCCCATATTTTTTGTTTTAGTTGCAAAATAGTGTTGTCTTCTTGTACCCAAACTAAAATATATTTGCCCATAGGGGGTTTGATAAAAATATGGAAACTACAAGGGGTTACCTATTGCTAGAGATTTGCATGTATTAAAACAACTTCTCATTGTTCTGTATCTGGATACAAAGGTGAGGATTTCTTCGACGGGGTATGGAGGCTTGTCCTTGGAACTTGAAACGGAGCAGAGCATCCTCCAAAGGGAAAAATAAAGGCCCCCACTCCCACCCCAGGTTGTCGGAGGGATATTCAAAGTAGTGTAGGGCCAAAACCTCCAGCCCATATTTGCACACATGGTCCATCCAACCTCGTCCTCGCCTAAGACAACAAAGAAGATTAGCCATCCTGTGGTTTATTGAGAAATCGTGAGCTAAGGGCAGGGGGCCCTAAACCACCAATCAGATTTCGTCGGTTCCTCTTCCATTATCCAACGGTACGCAACTCAGTGAAATTCCACAAGGGGGTTTTTGCCTTCCTGTAAACTGATCTTCGATCCGAGACTGGGGCAGGTGCTGCAGAGCCCACATATCGATCGCCGAAACTGCGTCTCATTCTTCAGAATCCAATGGTTGTTTTGTTCTTTTTCCACAAAAAACATTTTCATCATTCTATTCTAGGGATTTTCGATTGCGTGAAGATGGGTAATGGTCTGGAGGAAAGAGCGTTCGAGCGTGTATAGATCCGTTTGCCTGCTTCCCCTCACGTGTCGCTGTAGCCTCCCCTATATTCTATGCCAATGAAACACTGATTAGTGAGAACCCTAGCGCCGCCATTCTCCCTAGCTTCCACTCACTGTCACAATCGAAGACCACATGTCCAATTCTATTACACTGTTGGCACCGATCAATTTGTTCTCAAACAACACCATCTAGAAATCCAACACTAAAATTTTTTATAGGTTTAGAAAAATTCGGAAGATGAAAAGATACATCTAGGACGTCTTTGTTATATCCCAATCCAGTTCTGTGTTTGTTATGTGTAATATCTTCCCACGATCTTATAAAATTTTTGGGAACGACATGCTTTACATTTGTATGCAAATGACTCTCGACTGCATCCAAATTTTCTTTTGAAATCACTTCATTACTTTGACTTGAATTATTATTAGGCTCAAACAAAGTGTTGTTTTGAACAACACCAATTCATAATCACAATTTTTCTTCTGAAGTTCGTCTCGTTGTAATTGCGACTCAATCTCCAAGAATTCAATTTTGCTTTGAGTATTTTGCAAACATGATTGGATGTTAGACAATGTGTCCTTGTTGAATTGGACACTATTATTAACAAAATATAGCATTATATTTCTTAATAACTGTAGAAAATCATTTATTTTTTCCATGGTCTCTAGTGCAGTATCAAAGTAAACTTGTAATCAACTGACAGAAAAGGGGTGTTGGATACTACCGAAAATGTACCCAATACAAATAAATTTACAATGATTTAACCCGGTGTAGGGTTCAACCAATCATGCACCCATTTACAACATAATTTAACAAGTAATAAGTAAAAGATGAATAAAATATAGGATTTGAATTACATTTAATTCACAACTCCAAAAATTCTTAAACCACTTCTTAAAAACTTTCACAAATTTTTTTCTAACTTCTCTCCTTTCAAATAAACAATGGTTTGATAAAAGTGAAACTATTGCAAACAAAAAATTATGTCCTCTTAACAACTTCCAAAATTGTCTTACACAAAGAATTGATCTTGTGACCTTCAATATACCAAATTAGTATATAAAATTTGATATCCATAATGCCTTCTTCAATCTTACTATGCATACATGCACCTCTAATACTCTAACTCAAATCACTATTTTGCCAAAACCTTTTAGTCCCCTCCAGAAAAAGCTTGTAAAAATTATTTCACGAATTTTATTTCATTATTTTCACTCTTAATAAATCACCACTAATTCTAGCACACTAAAATTTTTTAAAAATATGCTTTCCATATCTAGTAGATCTAGTACTGACAGTAGAATAACAATATCTCCAACCATTTTCAGGTGAAAAACCAAAGAGAGCAATTTTCGTCTCCTCCTTACCGAGTATTGCGTCTATTTTCAAAACAGTATCCATAGTGAGGTCAAAACAATAAATAAGGCGACGGGGTAAGACAACAAGATACATCAAGCAAGGCATTATGTTGGAGATCTGAAGACAGAGACAATTATTTGTCGTTCAAGTTCAACAAACCAACAGTATCCCAGAGACACCACATGTGACAAAATTTACATATGTAGTGGTCTCGGGTGATGTTTTTTGAAAAACTGTTCGACATAAATCTTGTGGCTGTGATTGAATATGGGGGAACAAGCCTAGTTTTCAAAACCCACCACCTTGTGGTGACGGGGTGCTTTCTAAAACCACCAATCCTGCAGTACGTATGTTTGTGTAACACTACCCAGTTTGCTAAAAATTCATATATTCGATCGCTATGATCTTCAGGCCTTAGATTCGAAGCGCTCGTTATTAAGATATCTCCTAAAGAATTGTGTGCGACCTTGCTTGCTTCGATTTGCAAAACCGAGATTGGAATGAAAGACAGGAAGCAAGAAGTTATGTTAAACACAACTTTAATGAAGACATGAACATAGGCATGTCCCAATGTACATGCCCATTTAGAGTAATATCACATGTGGTGGGAATATACTGCCTTATGGTCAAGCACGAGATTCAAAAAAGTTACAGGGAAACCCTTATCATGTGTCAATGGCATCCTAATATGTATAGAAATATTGTATTTAATCGTGACTAAGTGGTTGCATGCATAGTCGTAAAACGTAAGAAGTCAAGCGTACCTTTCAATTCACAATAATGTCAAATTTTCAAAATGTTCTACCACGACAACCTCATTAACCTTAAGTTCTCGTCTCCTACTTTTCCACCCAACGTACTTTAATGCCTCTTTGAGACTTTGAGAAAAGAATTGGTGAAGATTCAATCAATGCTACTTCCAAACCACTAGGCAATCATCATGCTTCCATGATGATGATTCTTCGAGCCAAAACGTTATGGTTCACAAGATTCCAAGAATTCTTTTTCATTTTCCACCAAAGTCACAAACCCTTTCTAACACATTTTGCAAAATGATCTGACACTGCCACTCTTTTACACCATACACAACATTCTTTCATAATTGCACCAATGACCGTATACAAAAATTTAATGTCATGGACATATTTAAGGAAGACTGGATTCTTAATCGAGACTTCATATATTTTTATGCTTCTACAACAATATCAAACAAATCACAAAAGCTTCACAAACCACACAAACTACTATCTCGACAGAACCACACTCTCATTCAACAAAAGAGCATTCACTCGCTTTGATAATATTGTTAAACACACCAGATTGGAAACCAAATACAACTATATATTAATTGATCTCAAACAATGTTGTGCATGATGTACATATAAATACATACAAGAAATCGTTGAATAAGTTTCCGGGTCTTATTGGAATCTAATAACTACACACCATAATACAAACTAGACCAATATTTAACACTAAGAATTAGTTGTCTAACATCCGTCAGCTCGATTGGATACCTTTGGAGGGTGATTTTTAAGCATGGAACAAAGATTACAGGAAACGAGTGAGCATGAAGGAAAAAAACTGTTGGGAAGGAAGACTTCCTGAAGCGAGAGCAAAAGATCCAACCCACAAAATACACCAAATGCTATTTCTTCCATTCGTCTAGTCTTCATAATTAACATCATAGATCAAATTTGGCAGCATCAGCAAGATCTCAACATGCATGAATGATTTCCATGGATACAATATTTCCCACACTTCCCAGATTGCCTTCGACACCAAGAACTGTGGAAGTATATTATCTGGGTCCATGCTACAGGGTATGGAGTGTGAGAAGAATTGTGAAAATTGTACAATTGAATTAGATCCTGCAATATAATACATACATTCCATGCTGTTAGATGAGGAAATTGTCCTTGTGAAGGGTTCGCTAACTTGAGATGGCCATATGAGAGATATCACACGAATATGGGGTACATGGGTAAGTGAACCGATGTTGCCGAATTTGCTATCAATAAGGAGGAGGGACTTCCAACTTTGGAGGAGAATAAATAAAGCCTTGCCAAGGTATAACCTCGTTAGAACTTAGATTCTTCCATTGTGAACTTTGATGATTGACGAAGGTAATGGGGCCACAGATTTATCTTGATCATGTAATATGTTTCTAAGAGAGTTGGTCATTAATATTAAGGTTCCCTTATTCAAGCTAGAAAGATTTATTGGCTTGCTCGTCGACTTCTTCATTTTGATTGTGGAGTATAATGAATGGAATTTTGAGAGAAAGCATCCAATATGCCAGAGATTCTATAGAAAAGGAGAGCGAGTGTATTTCTCATAGGGAGAGAGGCCAAATAATTAGAAGAGAGTCTTTCAAAACAACAAGAGATACATTTCTCTTTGGCTAATTGAAGGCCCAAAAGGAGACCATACATTTCGGAAGGTTGTTTGATTTCAATCCCAGTCCCCAACCAAAGTTGATTTTCGTCTTTCCTTCGGGATTTATGATAATCACTCTCCCTCCTACCATCCCTGTACTTTACGGATTTTTCAATGTGTTGAATATATTTATATAATAAAAAATTATTTTCAAATCATAATAAATTATTTTTATTTATAATTAAAAAAACTACTATACATAATTTATTTTTCAATGTGTTGAATCTATCTATATAATAAAAAAGCTAATTTCAAATCATAATAAATTATCGTTATTTAAAAAAAAACTACTATACATATTTTTTTTCGTAATATTTGTTTTATTGTAATTATAATATTTGTATAATATGACTATTTTATGGATATTTCAATGTGTTGAATCTATTTATATAATAAAAGAAAATATTTCAAATAACAACAAATTATAATTTCGCTGAAAATTATAGTATTAAATTTTAGTAATACAAAAAATAAGATGTTTTTTAAATATATAACTATATAATTTAACCCCTAGGTTAGCTTGATTGGTTGAGTTCCTATAATTAAGCACCTTCATTATTGAGAGGTCACGAGTTCAATTCTCTAGACACTCTTGGGCTCTGTGTTTGAGCATCTTCTTGGATTCCGGTGGATCTTCTTGGAACAATATTTCATGGATGTAGGGAAAATATAACTATATAGGTGGATCTTCTTGGAACAATATTCACCGATCTCACGAAATATAACTATATAATATATATTTAAAAATTATAATTATAATTCATTAATTAGTTATACACTCCAATTCAGTTTTATTGCCCATGTCTCAGGAGGAGGGTGGAATTAAACTTGCTAACTACCACTCAAGCTATTGTCCTTTCACTACATGCTCTTATTACAATCCAGATCTATTTATTAATCTATTTCATGGACGTAGCACCACAATATAATTATATAGGTGGATCTTCCTGGAACAATATTCACGGATACGACATAGGAAAAATATAACTATATAATTTATATTTAAAATTTATAATTATAATTCCTTCATTAGTTATACACTCCAATTCAATTTTATTGCCCATGTCTAAGGAGATTAAAACCCAACTGAGGGTGGAATTAAACCTGCTAACTACCACTCAAGTTATTTTCCTTTCACGACATGCTCTTATTACAATCCAAATCTATTTATTGCACCGAGAGGCGCATTCTACAGCCTAGTATGTCCCCGATGTGTAAGTAGGTTGGAAGCCAAAATTAAAAACTAAATAAAATTAAAAAAATATATAAATATTGTCGGCTTAAACAATAACTTACATAACCATATAAATGAACAATTAAAAATTCATTAAAAATAAATTTAGACAATATAAAATTAAAATATGAAGAGGTTCATGAACACTCAAAAAAGAGATATGGTAAATAAATAAAAATATAAATAAACAATAACTTACATAACCATATAAATGAACAATTAAAAATTCATTAAAAATAAATTTAGACGATATAAAATTAAAATATGAAGAGGTTCATGAACACTCAAAAAAGAGATATGGTAAATAAATAAAAATAAAAATAAACAAGACGTATGACAAAAAAATAAAATAAAACCTCTTTTTATACTTACTCCAAAGGTATGGTAAATAAATAAAATTATAAATAAACTAGAGGTATGGTAAATAAATAAAACTGCTTTTTATATTTACTCCATAAACCTCTTTATATTTACAAAAACTCAAAAAGGAGTTTTATTTAGGTGAAGCATATGGGCCAAATATCATGGGACACATTATTATTAATACCATGGGAAAAATACTATATTTATAAAAAAGGTATGGTAAATAAATAAATATAATAGGGGTATAAAGAGGTAAGGTAAATAAACAAAAATATATCAAATAGCATTAGAAATCAACATGTAATTATATAGGAAGTCTATGGGACAAATACCATGGACCAAATTATTATGAATACCATGCAAAAAAAAAATTATCAACACTAACATTAATATTAAAATATTAAATTAAATTTTATTATTATTATTATTATTAATCTAATATTCATATTAATATTATGAAATTTAATAATTTTATATTATTACAATATTAAATTTGTTATATATATATATATATATATATATATATAAACTATATATATATATATATATATATATATATAAACTTTAGATATATATGGGAGGGAAGAACAAAGACATATCATAGAGGTGGAGAAATAGGGGGAGTGACAAGGGAGAGAGGGAGGGAGAAGGAGAGAGGATTGGAGGGTAGAGAGAGAGAGCGAGAGAGAGAGAGAGAAAGAGAAGGGAGAAGGGAGAGGGAGGTAGGAGAGAAAGGGAGAGAGAGGAAGGAAGAGAGGAGGATGAGAGAGGGAGGGGTAGAGAGATGGAATTGAGGCAGAGAGAGGGAGGGAAGAAAGACATAAAGAGTGAGTAGTGGAGGGGGGGGGGGGAGTGAGAAGGGGGAGATGGAGAGAGTGTCTATGTTTGTGGGTGAGATAAAGAGACAAGCAAGGAGAGATGGAGAGAATAAGGGAGAGAAGGAGAGGGAGAGGCATATAGTAAAAAAGTTGGAAGGTGAAGATAGAGAGAGAGAGAGAGATGTGGGAGCTAAAGGAAGAGAGAGAGTGAAGAGAGGTATGGAAAGAGAGATGGAGATGGAGGAGGAGAGAGAGGGAGTTAAGAATAAAGACATAGAGAGTTAAAGGTGGAGAGAGAGAGGGAATGATAAGGAAGATGTAGAGAGAGGGAGAAAGGATAATAGGACATAAGACAAATAGAAGAAGGGGAGAGGGAGGGAAGGGGAAGAGAGAGATAGAGAGGGAGAGGAGGAGGGAGTGATAAATAGATAGATTGGAGAAAGAAAGTGTATTTTTTTGGGTTAACATAGAGAGACAAAGGGATATAGAGATATAAATGGAAGGTGAAGAGAAAGAAGAGATAGATGGCGACAAGGAGAGAGGGACACAAAAATTGATAGATATGGAGTGAGAGAGCGTGTGTATTTTCAGGGTGAGATAAAGAGACAAACAAGGAGAGATGGATGGAGATATAGATATATATGAATGGGGGAGAGGGACGAATTTTTCTTGCAATAGATGCATTGATTTTAGTGTAGATGGTGATTTCTAATCCTATTTGATTACTTGCACTAGATGCATTGATTTCAATGTAGATGATTTCTAATCCTATTTGATTGCTTGCACTTAATGCATTGATTTCAGTGTAGATGGTGATTTCTAATCCTATTTGATTGCTTGCACTATATGCATTGATTTGAGTGTAGATGTTGATTTCTGATTATATTTGATTTCTTGCACTAGATGAATTGATTTCAATGTAGATGATTTCTAATTCTATTTTATTTCTTGTACTAAATGCATTTATTTCTGTGTAGGTGGTGATTTCCAATCCTATTTGATTGCTTACACTAAATACATTGATTTCAATGTAGATTGTGATTTCTAATCTTATTTGATTGATTGCATTAGATGCATTAATTTAAATCTAGATGTTTATTTCTAATTATATTTGATTGGTTGCATTAGATGCATTGATTGAAATGTAGATGATTTATAATCCTATTTTATTGCATGCACTAAATGAATTTATTTCAATGTAGATGGTTATTTATAATCCTATTTGATTGCTAGCACTAGATGCATTAATTTCAGAGTAGATGATTCTTTGTAATCCTATTTTCTTACTTGCACTAGATGCATTGATTTGAATGTAAATGTTGGTTTCTAATCCTATTTGATTACTTGCATTAGATGCATTGATTTCAGTGTAGATGTTGTTTTCTAATCTTGTTTGATTTCTTGCATTAGATACCTTGATTCTAGCGTATATCCATAGTGTGCTATGGATTAAGTCATTGGATGTATGATGGTACATTAATTTTAAAGTCATTGGATTAATAGTGTGCATTGATTTCAGTGTAAGAAAAAAAAGTTATTGACAATGTAAATTGATTTTTGTGTTATAGTAATTAAACCTATTAATATTGGAGAGCACGACAGACAAGGTATGATGTTTACTACAACAACTTGAGCTAAATATTTAAATGGTTTACGATTCCAACTATCATTTTCATATAATCAATATGAAAAGATGACAAAACTAACAAGCGTAAAAATAAGAATAGTAGAAGAAAATAGTTTGAGATTGATCACAATGAAGACTATTTGTAATTGACTACATTCTTATTATTCACAGTTTCTATCATTCAATATTATTACATTGTCACTTTGCATTTAAAATTTGTATTTCATCATTTTTCATCATTAAAGTTATTTTACAATATGTATCATGTCAACAAACTGAGGTAACTTAGCAAATTTAAAATTAAAATGACTCAATAAATCTCAAACATATTTAGCATATTTAAAATGTTTATATTAATATTATATGTATTTACATATTATTGATGAAATTAATCATATGTTCCTCATATTATCGATAGATTTTCCTTGGCCGCACATGACAGAAACCAGCCTAGATCCACCTTAACTCTGGATCTATCAAGCATTGAGAGGGATCAAAATCTCTCGAGGTGCAAAACTTTCCTCAAGTTTTGCACTCAAAAAATAGGCTTGCACATCTAAAGATTTGATCCATCTTGGAGCTTGATAGATCCGAAGTTAAGATGGATCTAGGCCGATTAATCTATTTCATGTACATAGCACTACATAGGGAAAATATAAAACCTAGATGAGGGTGGAATTAAGCTTGCTAAATACCACTCAAGCTATTGTCCTTTCACTACATGCTCCTATTACAAACCAAATCTATTTATTAATCTATGTCATGGACATAGCACCACATAGGGAAAATATAACTATATAGGTGGGTCTTCCTGAACCAATATATAGGTGGATCTTCCTATAACAGTATTCATCGATCTCAGGGAACCACGAATCACATAGGAAAACATAACTATATAGGTGTATCTTCGTGGAACAATATATAGGTGGATCTTCCTGCAACAATATTCATCGATCTTAGGGAACCATGAACCACATAGGGAAAATATAACTATATAATTTATATTTAAAAATTATAATTATAATTCCTTAATTACTTATACACTCCAATTCAATTTTATTGCTCATGTCTCACAAGATTGAAACCCATGTGAGGGTGGAATTAAACCTGCTAACTACCACTCAAGCTATTGTCCTTTCACTACATGCTCCTATTACAATCAAATCTATTTATTAAGACATAGTCCAACTTAAAGACGAAATGACTTATTTTCACAACATTTTTTTTTATTAATTTTAATCAAAATCGAAAATATTTTTAAAAATTTGAATTGAAGATATCTAATCTACATATTTACTTTCAAAAATGTATTTCAAACAACAACAACAAAAAAATCACAATAAAATAAATTTAATTAAAAATTAAATCTCAAATTTCAACTTTCTAATGTAACCACTAACAAATGCCTAAAGCGACATCATAACGATAGAAAGAATATTAATGCAAAACCCTTCTATTGGCCTCTCATTTTCCTCCATCTTCCGTGACCCCAGATTCTCTGCATTCAGCCACAAACGCGGAGTCTGAAGTCAACCGTGTAAAAGTTATCGGCATCATTTGAATGTCTGTTATTTGTTTAAATCATTTATTATTTTTTATTTTCCGATGATAGAAACCACAGGATTGGGTAAACAAAGAAGTACCCAGCCCCACCTGTCACAACAGTCATTATCGGCAGTGATACGCTGTGCCAACGACATCACGCCACGTATGAAACTCGATTAGGCCAAAGCTACCTGCAATCATAAATGATACGCGCAGTCCCACCTGTCACGGCAGTCTTTATCGGCAGTGATGCGCTGTGCCAACGACATCACGCCACGTATGAAACTAGATTGGGCCAAAGCTACATGCAATCACAAATGATTCTCAAGGAACACATGGATTGCGCGCCACCTCAGCACACGACTTCCAATTGCTGATCTATACGCGACTTAAACGGGTAACACGTGGAGGATAACGGAGCAGTTAGTCCTTGGTATTTTCGTTGTCTCAGTCGTAGCCATAAATACAAACTAGCTTCGGCCCATACCCGAGGCTGTTTGAAAGTTTGGTTTTTATAAATCTTTGGTTGCGGTCCAATCTCGAGTAGATTTATATACTCAGACAATTATATACTCATACATGGACCAATTCTAAGCAAGACTATCTTCAACACCATTTTTACACTTTAAAAATTAAGGAAATAAGAAGACAATTGTATGGAAGTCTCATTTTTAAAATCGAATTTCATTAATTTTAGCCTTTCATAGTTTAGTCTTGTAGAGGTTAAAAATATTTATTTTATTTTATTTTTATTTTTTTGGTTAGTCTCGTGGATTTGTATGGTTGTTTAAAAAATAAATTCAATCATTTAATATCTACATAGGTTAATTGTTATTTGTGTAGTCTAAAGAGGCAGCGAAATGGCCCAGAATTCGGCAATGATTTTCAAAAAATCTGGTAAAGATTTGCCCAGAATCTTGTTTACAGTTGTTAAAATTTAGTATTTTGAGTGCCCTAAGGGTTTTTGATAGTGCTGAATCCATTTCCACTATCAAAATGGATTCCAAACACTCTAACTACCTAATTTTTTGAATTTTAGTTTACCGGATTCCGACAGTTTTCTATCGTCCGAGCTATTTCACTGCCTCAGTGGACAACTCCAATTGTTATTTACCTACAAATCTCCAATTCAAGCGCTTGTTGCGGTGCTGGATGCGATGTATCTGTGTGGAATGCAGCGATATATTAATTTGTCTTGTTGATTAAGTTATTATTATTATTATCCAATTTTAAGGTTACGGCCAAGCCAAACTCCAAATTGGTGTATGAGACCTCCTTTTTTGTGGGACAAGGGAGCCCACCTCCGTGCAGCGATTTGACTACAAAGTCTACGAAGGCATACATACTCTACCCCCTTCTGGTTTAGAAAGTGCTTTGAAAAGGTATTTAGGGTTGCAAGTTGGAGTTTGTTCAATAAGTTTTTGGCAATATGTTAATTAGCTTTTTTGTTTTAGGGTTGATAGAATGTGAGACAAACGTGTTTTAATGGCCGAAAAGTGTGGGTTATTTGGGTATTTTTCTAAACATTTTATGTTTTTTGTTTGGGTATTTCTTTATCACTTTTATTTTAAATGTTTTGTGGCTTTTTTTTTGTTTTGATTTTTTTTTATATATTTAAAAATATATAATACTTATTTCATAACCATTTTCTTAAAAATAAAAATAGTTAGAGTATGACTAATTTTTTTATTTTTATTTTTATTTTATTAAATAATTTTGTAGTTTATAAATAGTTTAAATGTAGCTGAATTTAAAGTCTAAAAGGATTAGATTCAATGGTGAAAAGTGAATAATTTTTAACTTTTGAGCAAGATTCAATTTCCTTAAGGGTTTAACCCTTAGAAGCCATGAGGGCACCTTGAGGTAGTGGTCAAACACGTGACTACACCTAAGTGGATCAAAGCCCAAAGGGGTTGATCCACTGGCAGAAAACGACTGCAAGGACTTTTTCACCATTGGGCGAGGTTCAATTCCCATAATGGCTTCCTTGGAGTCATGGGGCCACCATAAGGTAGTGGTCAAACTTGTGGTTGCACCTAGAGAGAACATATTAAATGGTTTCATGACCCATGCACACATAAGTGGATCAAAGTGCCACCCCCATGTCCTTTAAAAAGTCAATGTATCTTAGCTCGAGTGGTTTGGTGAAAAATTTGTATCCCTAGTTGCATGGATTCAACTCTTTGGATACATGTTATAAATAACTTGTTTGTGGCATTTATGAAATAGTTGTATTTGGTGTAATAGTGACAACCGATCTGAGTTCAAATCTCTAGAGAGATATTGTAAATGACTCGTTTGTGGATTTATGAAATAGTTGTATATGGTGTAATAGTGACAACTAATTTGGGTTCAACTCTTTGGAGGCATGTTGTAAATGGCACGTTTGTGGCATTTATGAAATAGTTGTATCTAGTGTAATAGCAACAATTGATCTTTTGAAGTTATTAATTCTCCAAAAAATCTCATTTTGGTTTTTAAAAAATCATCTTAATTTTCGAATTATCAAATTTAAGTGTAAACCTCTTTTTGAGTGTAAAATTTGAGGTTTGGTTGCTCGAGACATTTGATAAATCCGAAGTTAAGATAAATTTAATAGCTTGAGACATTTAATAAATCTGAAATTGAGATAGTTTTAAATTGGTTTAAAAAGTTATTTTAAGGATTTACTTATAAGTTTATTTATTAAATACAATACACAAATTATTTTAAAGCAAATATTAAACATACATATTCATATTTATTTATTTATTTATTTCGTAGAAAAACGACGTGTAATTTTATTCATCAAAAGAATAAAGAAATTACATTTTTCATATGTGAACTTGCATTCCATAATATAGAAAGTGAAAATAGTTAAAACCCTCCAAAAAATACTGAAAAAGGTTGGCTCGAAGACCGTTCCCAAAAGAAAAATAAGCTACACATTTTTTACAACATTTTTATAACCCTAGGGCCTGCTCAAGAAAGACAAACCCTAGGGCACATAGAGGTAAAACCCTACAAAAAAACATGGGCAAGGCAAGGACCATAAAAAAACTAGACCTAAAATTGGTCCCGTATAACAAATTGAGCATTGTGGCCTGCATACATGACCCTAGAAAAAAAACGAAGTTGGGCATAGACTGCCTAGGAAGCCTTGAAAAAACAATAGAAAATTGGTCATAAAAAAGATGTAGAAACGGAAACCAAGCCCAAATAAGAAGCCTACAACATCATCCTTGCACGTAGACACGAGAAATCACCGAAAATGGCACAAACGATGATAGAAAGAGGTTGAGCGACGACACAGCAAAGAGGAACTTTGAGCAGCGCCCAACCCGAACATAGAATCAACGAAAATGGAGAAGGACCCCAATGAAAGAAGGGCCACAACGAAGCTCAAACATACTAAGGAGGCCATGACTGAACAATCACGTATGCTACAGAGAGCCCAAACCCACGATGTTGGAAACACAACAAGAAAAAATAAGCCCTAACACGTGGAACATGCAGAGACATGAAATAGAGAGTCAGGTCGACTAGGTTTTCAATCCCAATCCTCCAATTCCTCAACTAACCCTCTAAATGTTTTTATTTTTATTTTTATTTTTAAAGCATATATATTTGTATTTAACAAAATCAACAATTTAGAGTTGGTACTTTCATGATATTGTGTTGATTCCATCTACTACAACTATAACCTCCATGTATATGACATACAAAATTAATAGAGATTTAAATCAACCAAAACGATGCATTAAAATTACAATAATTTACACCAAAAAAACATTTTAAAAAAATATTAAACTTCCTCATAGAAACTTTATATTAAATTTACGATATTTTATAATGTTTTAAAAACAAATATTAATTTACTTATAAAAATATTTTATTTGTTTTATATTTAAAATAATAATAATAATAATATTATTATTATTATTATTATTAAACTTCCGCATTAAAATTTTGTATTATATTTACAATATTTTGTAATTTATATTTTAATCAAATAAACATTTAAAAAAATATTAAACTTCCTCATTAAAATTTTGTATTAAGTTTACAATATTTTGAAAACAAATATTAAATTTATTTATAAAAATATTTATGTACGTAATTGCGTTGCAGTGTATTTCTATTTTTTATTTTTTAATATAAATCTACCTAACAAAATAACATTTTTTTATTGTAAATATTAAAATGCCCCTAAACATAATCATTATAATATAATAAAGTACAAAATTTTATAATTCCATTTATTTTAAATAACAAATAAATTTTATGTATGTCATCTCCTCCATCCAAAGCTATTAAATGCCTAAGGGCATAATCGATATGATATGATGAAGTATGAAACTTTATAATTTCAAATTCCGAAGGAACAAATAAATTTCATGTACCTTTTATTACAGATAATGCAATGAATAAATGTATTATTAATCCCTGCCTATGAGCAAAACTATATTACTTGTTTCATCGCTGACCATTAAATTACTTTGCCTTTGATTACAATTATTTTGGTTGCCAATGCTATACATAGGTGAAATGGAATAATTATTTTTACAGAGGTGAAATGGATTAATTATTTTTTTATACGATTTAAATTACTTTTAAGAAATATAATATTTTTGGAATCTAAGCTTTTGTGATCCATAATATAAATTAGTAGAAATTCTTTCGGTAAAAATCACATGTAAAAGAACGTGGTCGACGCGTTTCGAACCAACCAGTGTGGTTCATCATCAGGACTATGAGAGATCAGATCCAGACATTAAGTATAAATAGATGTAGAAATTGCTCAACTAGCCGTTAGGATAACAGCTAGTTTGACTAAGAAAAAGTAAATATTCCATTATTTATTTATTTAATTGATTAATTAATTTCTATTTCTTTATTTATTATTATTATTTTAATAAATTTTTACAACCTTTAATATATTTAAACATCTAATTGACCAATTCAATAATATAATGGTAAATAATTTAACCAATCTTAGTGCATATATGTAAATTTTTTATATAATAATCAATTCAATAATATAATGGTAAATAATTTAACCAATCTTGGTGCATATATGTAAATTTTTTTTATAATAATCAATTATTATTAATAATTAATAAATATATTTAAATCTTATCCATGTAATTTAACAAAGTATCAATTCAATAGTCAAACAAGGAGTCAAACCAAATATAGAGAACAATAAATAAATAAATAAAAATACAAAATAAAATAAAATAAAATATAAATATAAATAAATATAAATAAATAAATAATAAATAATAAATCATAAATGAAAAAAATACATAAATAAATAAATAAAAACAAAAATAAAATATAAATACAAATTAATAAATAAAAATAGAATTTTTTTTTTTTTTTTTTTTTATTATTATTTTAAATAAATAAATAAAGTATAAAAAATAAATAAATAAAATTAATTAAATAAATAAATATAAATATAAACATAAATAAATAAGTTATTTTTTTATTTTATTTTTATTTTTTTTAATAAAAATAAATAAATAAAGTATAAATAAATAAATAAATAAAATTAATTAATTAAATAAATAAATAAAAATAAAAATAAATATAAATATAAATAAATACATAAATAAATAAATCAAGAATATAAAGCAGGAATCCAGCACCTGCTGATATTCCAACCGTCGTCTCTATTGAGATTAACGGGTCGTTTTTCAATTTCAATAGCCTCTCTCAACTTACGATGATGGAAATGGTCGATTCTAGCAATGACTTTAGCATCTTCTATGCAAATATGATGGTTAGTCTTTTCTGCATGCTCAGCTAAGGCGGACGAGCGAGATCTTCTATGCTTGATATCAGCAGCATGCTCACATATCCTTTGATTAATAGACCGACCCGTCTCACCAATGTAAGGAGTCCCACAGGAACAGGGAATGATGTAGACACCTTTTCCATCCCTGGGGTCAATCAGATCTTTAACCGATTTTAGAGAACTACGAATTGTATTAAGAGGCTTGAAATAAGAGGATACCTTATGCTTTTTAAGGATTTTAGAAATCTTATCAGTGGTACCCTAGATGAACGGAAGGCTGAGAGAGGCTATTGAAATTGAAAAACGACCCGTTAATCTCAATAGAGACGACGGTTGGAATATCAGCAGGTGCTGGATTCCTGCTTTATATTCTTGATTTATTTATTTATGTATTTATTTATATTTATATTTATTTTTATTTTTATTTATTTATTTAATTAATTAATTTTATTTATTTATTTATTTATACTTTATTTATTTATTTTTATTAAAAAAAAAAAAAAAAAAATTAACTTATTTATTTATGTTTATATTTATATTTATTTATTTAATTAATTTTATTTATTTATTTTTTATACTTTATTTATTTATTTAAAATAATAATAATAAAAAAAAAAAAAAAAAATTCTATTTTTATTTATTAATTTGTATTTATATTTTATTTTTGTTTTTATTTATTTATTTATTTATTTATGTATTTTTTTCATTTATGATTTATTATTTATTATTTATTTATTTATATTTATTTATATTTATATTTTATTTTATTTTATTTTGTATTTTTATTTATTTATTTATTTATTTATTGTTCTCTATATTTGGTTTGACTCTTTGTTTGACTATTGAATTGATACTTTGTTAAATTACATGGATAAGAATTAAATATATTTATTAATTATTAATAATAATTGATTATTATATAAAAAAAAATTTACATATATGCACCAAGATTGGTTAAATTATTTACCATTATATTATTGAATTGGTCAATTAGATGTTTAAATATATTAAAGGTTGTAAAAATTTATTAAAATAATAATAATAAATAAAGAAATAGAAATTAATTAAACAATTAAATAAATAAATAATGGAATATTTACTTTTTCTTAGTCAAACTAGCCGTTATCCTAACGGCTAGTTGAGCAATTTCTACATCTATTTATACTTAATGTCTGGATCTGATCTCTCATAGTCCTGATGATGAACCACACTGGTTGGTTCGAAACGCGTCGACCACGTTCTTTTACATGTGATTTTTACCGAAAGAATTTCTACTAAAATATAATATTGCTTAACAAGTTCAAAGTTTTATTATCGAGCAATGACACAATGTAATTGATCACCTAAGTTTTGTTTTCTTTTTTTCTTTTCGATTATATATAGCTTAAGTTTTGGGGGTTAATTGTATTTTTTTTGAGTTTTTGATTTAATGGATCAAAGTTTAGTTTTAATTATAATTTCTTATGTTGAAAGATATATTTTTTGAGTTTTAATTATAATTTCTTATGTTCGAAAGCATTGGGTTTGTGAGTTTGGATGAGAAAACATTGTTCACCTCAATCAATTAAACACTTTTATTTTAGTCTTTCTCATTACAATAAAACCAACGACACGACTATCCCAACTTGTTGCAACGCCTTCGGACTTCCTTTCCGAGTGTCGTGTCTGTCAAGGCTCCTCTCCCTTGTGACTATTGTGGCGAAGTGAATACATTTCTTTGTTGCTGAGCATTGCCTATGAATGTCGTATTGTTCATGTTCTTGAATGCACCCAAACATGGAACCGAACCCAATAAATAATTATAGGAGAGATTCAAGATCCAAAGCATTCCGAGTTTAGCTATGGAATTGGAAACCGACCCTGTTATATTGTTGTGAGATAGATCTACGACCTCAACGAGCGAGAGTTTCTCCCCGATTGATGCAGGAACAGAGCTTGTGAGCTTATTGAAAGAGGGATTGAGGTATAACACGTCGACTCACTGCGTCATTTGGGGAGGAACATGCCCGGATAGCTTGTTATTGGAGAGATCTATGAGTTGAGCCATTTGCATTCCTCCCACTTCTAGTTGGTTGGAAGTATAATTCCAGTTGGGCATGGACAACAATATATCATTTTTTATTACCAATTTCAATGCCATCAGAGCCGCCACATCTGCTGCCTCACCTCACTGGAGGTCATAATGTTAAGCTTCGATGGGGGCTTGGATGATACCAGAGAATAGGAAATTATGAATGGTAAGAAGTAGATTGAGATAAAGATTAAGCAACCCATAGTCGCAGCAAAGATAGACTACTCCATCACGCTCCTCCTTAACAGGGGTGAAGGTATGAATGAAAAGTGAAGCTCGAGCGCCATAGAGTAGCAACGATTCTTGTATTTTTTCACAAGTCATGGATTGTAGAAGGGTGAGGGAAAATATGGCAGTCGTAAGGGTTTTACCTATTTCCTACTTCTCCGCCTGAAAATATGTGGTGGCTTTCCATAACAATGGGAGTTGGGCGCAAGTTTAGTGAAGGTTGAGGTGATAGAGGCCACGAGAATTGTTGCGGTGGCCACCAAGGACCCCAAAAGGATGAAGAAGAAAAATGGGTGTTTGTGGGGAAGCTCGACTGCCTTCTGTGATTATGGAGGATCCAATAATTTTATCAACCTCACATTCATCACCCTAAAAAATGGTGGTCTCACTTTCCTTATCCACATAATTAGAACCCTGCGAGGACTTACTACTCAGATATTCATATCCTGCAAAATCACCTCCGTCATTGAAAGATCTTTCTTCACCACATCGATGTTCATAAGAAGATAATGTCCTAGAGCTATTGAAATAAACAGTAGACATAAGTGCTTCTTTGAGTCAGCCCCAAAACAATAGGGAAGACAAACTTGCTTTTCACTAACAACAATACTATTTTTACTCCTCAGACTTAATGAATTTTGAACCTACAAACCAAAAAATTGTAGGAGGATCCAACATGCAATAGAAAAGGTAGCAGTAGAGGACTTAAAAGGTACATTGGTATGGCTACCAGTATATAGCATGGTTTCAGGAAATTACATGAACAACACAGATAAAACCATTAGCGGTGTAATCCACAACATGCAATAAAAAAACTGTTACAAAAACATAATTGATTGAAGAGGTCTCAAACAACCCCCAAATCAAAATTAATGAATTTTTCAGAGTCTCATCTGATTTATCACACAATTGCTGACACAAATATTATAATCACAATTGCAATAGCATGAGGAAGCGAAGAAAATTGATACTTACAAAACATAGCGCCTCTGCCTCTACCTCTACCTTCGTCTTCATAATCATCACGTTCTCCTTCACTTCCGTACGTTAGTTCCAAAAGTATGAAAAGGTGTTTTTCTTTCTGTAGAAGAAAACTATTGCTTCTTGTGCAAATCAGGTGGCCATTGTTCGAGGAAGCGTCATATTTTTCTGGAAACATGAAATGGAGTGTTGGAACGAATTCCGTGTCGACATGAAAGAAAATTATATTGACAAATTTCATGACAATTGGAAATTCGCTTGTTGTAGAATCGCTTCACTCTATTAATGTAGATGTGGTCGAAGCTTCGAAATAGGCATGCAAATTAGATTGGGTATGTACCATGAGCTTAGCCATCAAACCATCTATGTATGCAATGGCCAACAATTTCATGTCATCTTGTGTATGGAAATTGCTATCAACGATTTTATTTCAGTGAGGTGGGAAAATCGTTGTTCCATGCCCATTTTTTCCTTTATGCTAGTTAAATTGTATCACTTTATTATCTCTTTCCACTAGGTGTCACTCTTCTCTGAATATGAATGTTAGTTTTGTTGTGCAAATTTCATCTTCAGATTTAAAATATATTTGTTGATCTTATGTTGATGTACAAAGGTTTCCTTGTTGCTTATGTGTGTCAAACATGTAAATTAACTGAGTTCTTATGAGCGAATTCAAGAGCATAAAGTATGAAAATCAAATGATGAACAACACCAACAAAATATATAGAAAACCATCACAATTGATCCATCAACACATATTTTTGATTAAGGAGTTCACCCCTCCTGGGTTACATCTCCTTGGTCCAACTTCCATGGCTTAGGCCTCTATATTAGCTCAATACTGTAAAAATTTATGTTTACATGCATAAAATGCTCTTGAAACATGCTCCAATGAGTCCAAAATGTCAAAATATACTAGAAATGACTATTCATTCTCTCAATTTGGCCTTCAGCTGATCTAAGCATGGCCTTCCTTCTTGGTGGCCCTATGATTCCTTTTTCTTCAAAGTGACAAAAACACTTGTAAAATTGCTCCTCTGCCTCTGCAACCTGTACCAATGTGTTCAGAGCATGCCAATCTGCTAGGAATGACTTTTCCTGAGCCAAAATTGGTCGAAAATTGCTCAAGATATGGCTCATTCAATTTTCGTAGGAAATATCCTCCAAATCTGGAGAAGACTCTAGATAAGTCCGCCAACTTTGGAAGTCCCGCCGAATTTGCTGGCCCTCCTAAAAATCTGCCAAGTTAATCCATGAGTTAAATTAATTAAAATGCAGATTAATTGTGGATAAGTGTGATTAGCGTGATAAGTTGGGTTTAATACAAATCCAGGTTTAACAAATTCTTAAGCTGCGGATTATGGTAATTAATCCCACATTAGCACTAATTTGTCATTTAAACTCCACGCATAATTAACAAACTCAACCCTTGGTTATGTGATAAGGTCTCATGGGGAGGGGTTTGGCCTGCTCCATTCCCACCGTCAGAGAACCATTTAAGTTCAAATAAATGTGGCCGCCCATCCTTTACAAGGACTACATTGTGGCCTAATGGTAAGCCACAACACTATGGTGGGGGAGGTTGTGTGGTCGAGCCCCGACCTTCGCCCAGTTTGGTTGTAAAAAAATTTCCACCATATGTATATACCCCAAACCTTTAGTTAATAAAATGCGCGCCCATATATGTTTAATCTGCCACCATAAAACCTTTGAAATTCAAATCTTTAGACTTTGGTTAATTTGAAATATATATGCATCCATGTATATCACACTTGGACTTTGGAATATATGAATAATGCCACCATATAAATTTAAATTCGAACCTTGGAGTTGGAGAGGGTCCACCAGAGGGGGCATGTGGTGGCCCCTAGCTGCACCAGGTGTCAGCCTCTGGTTGGCTACCCATCCATATAAAAAAAAAAATCAACTTCAACCTTTGAGAAAATTGAAAAAAAAATCAATTTCAAACGAGACTGGCGAATCCTGTTTTGACACTTGTCACAATGTCACTAGGAGAAAATTGAATAATATTCCCTTCATGCTTACTGGGCTTCCATGTCATCAACCTGTCACTGTTCTGCAATTTGTTTTTAAAATTCCCCTATTCTGAACAGCGGTCAATAGGCTACAACTTCTTCGTCCGGAGTCGGTTTTCGACGAAACGAAGTGCACTGGATTCTTGGCGACGGGCTGGTCATGGTATTTCAATTTCCAATCAATTTTAAGAACTTTCATTGTTGTGCTTTTACACTAAGCACCTGATCATTCCTCCCCACTAGAAGCCATTTTTACCCCAAAAGCTCTTTGAACACTGATCATGTGGATTAGGGTATTGTTCCCTCACCCTTCTAGTCTCTATCCACTGAAATTTTCCCAATTTCATCAAATTGAGCTTTTGACAAAAATTTAACTTTTTCCTTTATTCTAGTGACCTTCTCTTGCTATCATTGAAACCATCATGCTACAATTTTTCTGAGGTTGCAAAGCAACAAGCTATTCTTGCAAAAACCATATTGTCCTACCTTGGCCATCAATCAAAGGAAACTTAAAAATTGTCTCACATTGCACACTATCACCATGGCAATTCTTAACTGATCTTGCTTTGTACTTGCGTCGACCCTTGAACAAGTATCTTTGCCATTGCCATGTACCTTTTGGAAACCAGAAAAAAGCATTTGTGGAACCCATGCCTTCTTTTTCAAGTTGCTTTATCGCTTTCTCTTTGACCTTTGCACTCTCTTGCACTGGCATCTTGTTTCCAACACTGCTCAACATTGATGTTGGCTGCTGCAAATCTGTCACATATTTTTCACCTCATTTCAAAGGAAACCCGTTAGAATCCTGAAACATCTCATTACAAGAATAAGCATCTTTTTGAAAGGTTTGATTCAAAACATCTCATTTTTTTATCATTAACAATGTCAAATTCTCTTGCATGTATAAGAGACAAACTTGTCTTCTTCTTATGCACTCTAACTATGTACTCAATACCATATTTAAACAATTGATACTTATTCTCATGGTGATGAAATATTGCATTCCTATCATACATCTAAGGACTTTCCAATACAATACCTGATATCTCAAGTGGCACTACATCAATTTCAACTTCATCAAGAAAGTTTGAATTGATGGAGAATCTTAGTATGCACTTCCTTGTAACTTGCAATTTTGCATTCTTGCATATACACCCTAAAGGATAAGGTCTTGTATGTCTAATAGTTTCAAGGTCTATTTTCTTAACCAAGTCTTCGGAAATCAAGTTAGCTTGTGACCCACTATCAAAAAGTGTATCAATCTTGGTATGTTTAGAGATGACTCTAATATGGAAATTTTCTATTCTTGTATCTTCATATTGAGTAACATTGGAACAATTTGAAGAACTAGTGCTTGAAATATGTTTACCTTTCAAGCCCATGGTTGTAATTTTTGTTTCATCTCCTATATCTAACCCTAAGTCATGTTCAACTATAGCAACAATTTTACCCTTTTCTTTGGCTTTCAGTTTTTTTGGCTTCAAATCTGGATGAAGTTGCCAACAATGGTCTTCATCATGGCCAGTCTTTGAACTGTTTTTGCATGTGAGTTTCTCTTTCTCTATTTTTACAGAGCTATTTCTCTTTCCTCTTCCTTACAACTTTCCCTTTCCTTTACCCTCACTTTCACTTTTCTCATCTATGTTTTGTTTCACTCTGTTTTTAATTGTGTGGCTTGAACACAAACCTCATCTATGTTTGCAGGAGTAAACATGAGAATAGTGTGCCTAAGGTAACTATGCAAACCCCCAAAATACTTTAACAAGTTTTCTTGAGAATATAAATTAATACCCAAAATGAGAGCTCTTCTCCTAAATTCATGAGTATAATATTGCACACTTTTCCCTTTCAACTGTCTAAAATTTTTCCAATCCATAATTTCCTTTTGCATGTAAGTTAAGGCATATAATTTCCTTTTAATGGAAGCAATAAAACGTAACCAAGACATATAGATCTTACCGTAGTTTTTAATCTCTTCTTGAGTCCTTTCTTCCCACCATACAAGTGCAAATCCTTCCATCCTCAAAGAAGCCAATTGAATATTTATGTCATCTTCATGAAGGTTCTGAATTATACAATACACCTCCAATGGACATATCCCATTTTCCAATATTTCTACATTTATCTCGCCATTATACATTTGAAGCTCAAATTTGATATCAAGTTTGAGTAAGGGTGATTTTCCTTTTGTGGCTTTTGAGTGAGTATGAGTGGTTTTTGTGGTGGAAGTGGAACATGATGCTAATGGAGATGATGAGGATGATGATGAAGTTGGAGATGGAGGTGGATTTACTCCACTACCCTTTGAACTCTTCTCTTCATCCTTCTTACCATCTGAAGTTCCTTCTCCATGTGGAGGCTTAGAACCTTCTCCTGCCATCCTAGCAGTAAATACATCAAACATAATTTTAACCATCCTCTTTACATCATTGAATTCTCTCTTGAAATCATCATCTTTTGAATGACCTTCTATTTCTCCAACACCTGACATTATGGCTATGTATTCAAGCTCAACTTCTGATGCTTGTACCTCTTCAATCAACTCAGCTTCTTGTACAACTTGTACCTCCTCAATCTCAGATTCTTGAGACAAAACTTGAGGTGCTTAAAGTGCAGCTATGAGCGGAAATTTGGGTGAATATGGTGCTCTTGTAGCTCTGCTTCTTCTAGTCCTAATATCAAGACTTGAAACCAACAATTTCCCTTCACCTCTCTGCAAATTTAACCTTTTCAGCATCACAAATTTTCAACCATTAAACTTCGACAAAAACTCAAGCAAATAACCTGTCCTTTCAACCAAGCTCTAATATCAACTTGCTCTGAATATGAATGTTAGTTTTGGTGTGATAATCTCATCTTCAGATTTAAAATTTATTTGTTGATCTTATGCTTGATGTACAAAGGTTTCCTTGTTGCTTGTGTGTGTCAAACATGTAAATTAACTGAGTTCTTATGAGTGAATTCAAGAGAATAAAGTATGAAAATCAAATGTTGAACAATAGCAACAAAATACACATCAAAACATCACAAATTATCCATCAACACAAAGTTTTGATGAAGGATTTCACCCCTCCTAGGCTACATCTCCTTGGTCCAGCTTCCATGGCTTGGGCCTTTGTATTAGTGTGTTAGTGTGTTTGGTGCACGCATGTACAAAATTACACCAACTTAAGGGGTGTGGTTTACCCTCTTAAGTTATTGGTCACAAGCAAAAAAATAAGTGGAGTCAAACACGTTAGTGGACCAAGCTAGAATCATAAACATACTAGATAGAAAAATAGCATGCATATATAAACTAAAACTAAACTAAAACTAAAAGAAATAAAACAAAAGCTTTGAATAGAGTCAAACAACTGCAATAATCCAAACGGTGGCTCTTTTGGCCCCTCTTATTGAGTGTTGGTAGGAAATGAGGATGAAACTTTAACCCTCTTGCCAAAGGGGCCTTAGAACTTGGGTTCTAAGTCCCGATGCAAGGATTTCTTTACTTCCAAGCTTGCTTCGGTGCAAAGTCTCCCTCTCTATACTGTGGTGGACTGAACTTGTTGGATGGAAAACAATTGAGTCCCCTCTATCTCAGCTCCAGATCACACACTGCTGGTATTTCTTAGGGAAATTCTGGCCAGCATAACAATGTGCTCTCACATTCTTCATCTCTTGGTGGCCTTATATAGGAAAATTCAAATCCTCTGTCCCTCCCTTGGTACATTGTGGATGGTGACCCAAGAGAGGGGGATGATTCCATTATGTGCCACAAATATTCCATTGTGTGCTCCCTTGATGTCTAAGGAGGCTTTGGTGGCTGTCCTTAGGGGGCTTCAAGTGTGAAATCACTGTCCTGGAGTGTGCTTTTTGTGGTCTTGGAAAGTGACTTTCCCCACTCCCAGGACTGCACATATTTCAGGTTAAAAGACACACAAAGGCACTCTTCTCGAAGGATTATGCGCGCAAAAGAGTTTATGACTTTCTCAAATTTGATTTTTCCTCAGACCTTAGAATTTTTAAATACTTTCCAGATTCTCTAATGTCTTTCAACTCTGTAAATCCTTCTGCCTAATATTAAATAATGTCGTCTTCTGCTTGTACGATTTTCCAGTGTTAACAGTTGCCCCCTAATGTGTGAGGTCTAGGGAGAACCGTATAGCCAAAATACATTATAGTTTCTTTTCTGTATATTGTGCATAGAGAGAGAGAGACCTGCGTGAAGCTCGGAATTGGAGACACCCTGCACCGGTTCGAAGAATGACCATGTCCTATGGGACCCCTGTAAGCAAATATAATACAATATATATACAAATTTTCTACGAGGCGGGCATGTCCCATGCTCGTAATGCTGTGGGTAGTTAAGCAAATCTATTTGACAGATACATGTTATGTCTGTGTCACTAATATGGTAGTGATCTGGTGGTTGCTGACGACGACTGCTGACACTCTCCGGGGTGTTTTTTCTTTTACAATAGGTGGAATGTGGTACCCATATGAGAAACTTGGTATGGCATATACCTGCGCGTTGTATGCATAGGTGCTGGCTGGGACCTTCCCGTGTAAGCATTGCTGAAAGAGACACTTATGGAGGCACGGGTCTTCGACGAATTTGATCAAAGTGAAATAGTAGTAAGGTACGATACCATATTGACATGAAAGATTTTGTTGTAGTCGAATGTCAGGAGGATCGATGACATCTGTGGGCAATGATGTCTCCCACAGTGCCACCCGAGGATGCCCCTTTTTTGGAGAGGGGTGGTCCAAGGTACCGCTTCCTTTTTGGAAAATAGGTGTTGAAGTTGAATAAAAGGAAGCCTCAACTGAACGAGGGGCGCTGATATGAAGGGTCAGGGACCTATATGTGATGGGTTTAACATAGGCATGTTGGTGAGGGGTGATTGAAAAATGGGGATTCAGTGGTCCAAGGTTGGAGTATACTAAGCGGCTTGGCAGCATTCATAGTTATTTCTGATGGGGAAATCCCTGGAGTCGGTAGGACTTCTACGGTGGGTATAAACTGGCTATGAATGTCATGGTGGCTTGTGCGTGAGGGTGTAATATTCTGACCAAGGGTGTTTAGGGATTGCTTCCATGGGAGAAAAGATGAATGAGAGGGTGGGGGATGTAGTGCACCATTTTCAGTCTTTGCACAAAATAGAGAGATGGGTGCCCCAAAACATGAAAGTGTTCACTCACTGATGTTGTGAGGAAGATGTTTGGCTGAGGGTGGGGGCCCCATTGGTTGGTATCATGTGTGAGGTTGATGAAGCGGATGAAAAATTATTGCAGATGGGATTATGCTGGTGGAGGTATGGTGGGCCAAATGTGAGGTGCGGTAGTGCGCTTTTGATCTACTTGTGCAACCTAGTCGTCCGGGAAGGGGGTTTTTATTTTGTATGTTAAAACTTGAACTTTATGCATGGTGGATGGATGGGCATGCAGTGCTTCCTGGACTAAAGTGGTATGGCCATGGTGTCACTTTTGCTGTGATATATGGTCTACTGTGGGTGACGAGCAGCATGGAGGGGAGGCTCTACTGACCAACGAGGATGTTTATCATGTGCAGGGTGAGGTGATGATAAACACAGTCAGATATGTGGAACCTATGGTTGATTTCTTATGGAGAAATGATGTCAGGATATGCAGAGTTTTCAGGGACTCTATCATGCTGGGGGTAGAATGATACCTGCTCTAGAACTTTCAGTGGATGGAGTTGTGAATGGTTTGCGAGATTTTCATGCAAAAATAACTACCTTAAGTGAAAGCATCTTCTTTATCAAATATTATTGAAAGTCATGAGATTTTAAAATAAAATTAAAAAAATGAGAGAGGGCATACCTACCGACGTTGAAAAATTATTTTTTCGGGAGTGAAAATGTGTGGCATTGCCTCTGTTCGTTATGGAGTGCTGATCATAGTGCTACTTATAGTTCGGAGAATGGACCTTATGATCTCTCATTATGGTCCTCCAAAGTTTTTGAAAAGGGCAATATATAGGTGAATATGGCCCTAATTCAACTCATTTGTACTTGTTGATTTCTTGAGAGGTCAGAGGCTTCTGCAGAGCAGTTCTTGTCGTTGCGATCAACCTGAGCACCAGGGATTAGCGATATCATGCCCAGGTAACCTCCATGACGTCCTACACTTTACTTTTTTCAATCTAAGTGTGTCGGGATCTGTACAAATTTTCTTTGTACAGATTCTGGGTGATTTTTTCCCTAGATTACGTAGGCGATCAAGGCAAGGGCACACCCTCTGTGTGCATTTTCTGGGGATATGCATGCTTTAAGCACTTTGTTCCCCTTATTTGGCACGCCTCAAGTGCACCTGTGGAAAATATAGGCGCCCCTTGAGCGCGCATGTCTGAGGGATAGGCACGCAAAAGGACGAGGTAATTTTTTTTGGATTTTTGCATATTTTTTGATGTTTTTATGTTGCTGATGGGTTCTTGTTTGGATGATAGGTTGTTTTGGAGAGAGCGGGATTGGCCTGAGATCCATACTGCATTTCCTGTTGATGCTGGGGCGCACCATCAACTGGTGTAATGGGGGCTCCTGAAGTTCGCGGAAAACGAGCTTCTTCGGTTGTAGGACCTATTGCTTCGTTACTTGATCCAGCATTAGTGCAGGAGGCACAACATGTTTGTGTTGCATGGGACTAACCTGGCCATCTGTTCAGAGACATATGTATACTTCGTGACCGGGTTACTATCTCACGGTGAGGCGATGAGGCATCCACCCTTCCGGGAGAGTGGATTTGGAGAGGTTCCAGAGACGTCATTGTGGTGGGGCGCATCTTACGGAGGGGTGCATCATCATTGTATCAGTGACAAATTTGGCCAAGAAGTGTGCTCTAGCAATGGTTGTGTGACTTGCAGGGTCATCGGCTCCGCATCAGGAATTTGGCCCTCAGGTTGGAGTCTTGCGCCGGCTAAGGGTTGGACACTTCTTGGATTTTGCCAGCTTTTGCTATGATGGGATGGTGACGCAGCTCAACAAGGTCTGCAATGGATCAAAGTTGTTTGCATATGCCATCATTCTATGCATCATTATGTATGAGAGGGAAATGTTGTTGAGACCAGTGGTGGCGGTGCCTCCTGGGGGGCCACGGGAGCCTCGCATGAGGAGGTGGGCTCCGGTGATGCAGCGAGGTGGTGGGGGCATGGTGGGGCGTTACTGGAACGCCATGAAGGCGGCTTGGTTCGAGGTGAACCCCAAGATGTTTTTACCATTCCTATATGCAGGGATGGACTTTCGGGGGGATCTAGAGATGGGTCTCCCTCTTGGTTATGCTTGGGGGACAACATGTATGTTTTTTATGTTTTCTGCATTTATTTGAGTATATATGTGCTGATGTGTTTTGATGGTGACACTGACATAGTTTTGGTTACTATTTGTAGATGTTGGCGAGGTAGGTCGCCCCATGGCTTGATTGGTCGGCCACGGTACTCTTTGGATACCTCGGGGCGGGTAGGGAGGAGATGCTGCTGGAGGACCTGGTGGTGGTGCTGGCCCTTCAAGGGAGGGCAGCAGCTCAACAGCTGTCGAGGTTGCGGTCGAGCGAGCTCGTGATGATGCAGAGGCAGCATGTGCTGATGAGGTGGAGGCTCGCAATGCTGAGCTGACTACTCGAGTGTAAGTTTTCGAGGATGCCTGGGGTCGAGTGGACTGCTTGAACCAGTGGATTCCTTCTCGAGGTTTTATGGACGATCTCGAGGAGGTCTAGCTGGAGACGATGATGGCCCAAGAGAGGGACTATCAGCCTATTTTACGTTGGCTAGCAGTCTCAGTTGTGACAACGGCTCCAGTGGTGGTAGCGGGAGCAGTTGTGGGTCCAGGTGCCGCTCTTGAGGGGGCACCACCCTAGAGTATACTTGTACACAGGGAAAGCACCCATTATGAGAATGTTTCCCCTATTTTTGACGACTTGTGAGCCTCGTGTAGAAATTGTTGTTGTCGGCTTTCATCGAAGAGCTCTAGTTGTACTAGGCATTGTTCTAGAGGTTGGGTATCATCAAGGAGTTCAATAGCGGCATGAAAATTGGGGATCTCATGAAAATTAATGAAAAAGCACAAGGTACCTTGATCTTTTGCGACATGAATAAGGTGGAAATCCTGGGATGTGGGGGCGGCTGCAATCTTATCTCCGATATGTGATGATACAAATCATATGTGGTGTATCGTGTCGTTGGAATTTGGTGGGGGAAGAATCTTCGTGATGGGAGTTTGCGTAAACGTAAGGTTGGGTTCCCCCCAGCTAGGATGGTCAATTTTCTGTGGGTGGAAATTGTGCCTGTTGCAGAGATGCCTGAATGTTTCCATTAGTGGGCATGCTTCTGGTTCGTGGTTATGGCCAGTGTAAATGGTACATGGTACCACTGTGCCAACGTAGTAGATTGTATGGGAATCAACACTACTCGTCATCCTAGATGTGTCCCTTGGAAAGGATCTGTTGTAGAAGATGAGGTCTTCTGTTTCCATTTCCATGTTGTTGGCTTAGGTGCATCTAGCTCTGTGGGGGAGAGTGGACTTAAAGCTACTCTTGCCGCTCTTAGCTTGGGTAGATGTGCACATTTAATCATATGATGAAGTTGTGAACAAATCCCGAAATAGGTGTGTGTGATCTTCTCTTGGTTAAAAAGAAGTCTTTGAGGGAGGGAATATACTACGCGAAAATTGCTTGCGAGGGGCTTTATTTCTTTCAATTGATTGACTCGGTGGTCATTTAGGTCACATATTCCGCATGTAATCCTAGTTTTGGAATGGGTCATTCTTGGTTGGTGTGTTGTCATAGTTTTCCCATCATGCCCATGTGGATGTGGGGTCGCTGGCCTAGGGGTGATGTACTTTCTAAATCGCCTAAGGGTATCGTCTCGTTTCTTCTCTATTGTATGAATCATATCAATGGTAGGAAAAAATTGCGGGATATAGGTACAACATTGTTCATAGTGATTGCCCTGACATATTAGGCAAAATAGCCTAGATATGGTGGTCCCATCGTGCTCAGTTTGTGGTCTGGCAGGGAACCAACGTCATAACGCTGCTAAATCAGGGAAAGTGGCGACCACATGATTGGGCGTTTTGCATAATGCACATGTTGGTCTTCTTTGTAGAGAGCAGTTGGGGGTGACTGGGTGTTCCCTGATTGGTTTCTTTTTAACTAAAAAGAACGTGATGGATCTGCTCATCTCATACTCTTGGTTGTTGAACTGTTTATGGATTCCAATTCCATGTCATCTTCTTGGGAGAGGCGGACTATGGCTGAGCACAAGCTAGCGAGTGCTAACCAGAATTGGGAGATATAGTGACAACCTTCCAGAAGGTGATTTTTGTCGCACAAAGGACATGTGAATTGCATTGCACACAATCTGACGTGGTAAACCCGATCTATGGGATACCATCTATGGATGAGTTCGAGGGCTGTGCATTCTTCGAATAATTGACCACATTCATCGCACAACGTGCAGCGTATAATGGGAAGGTGAATGACTAGGGGTCTTTCTGGTGCCCTTCTTTCCTCCTGTAGGTACAAGATGACACAGGGTTCATCTCCCGCATACTGGTTGGAGGGATCCTCTTGATAGGATCGCTCGATGGCGTGAAGGGCGTCCCTATATCGCGAGATATCTAGGCAATGATATGTATAGTGCCCATAGTTGTTGCAGATAGTGCATGCGTGATTGGTACGCAATGCTCTGCCTTTGCCTTTGGTGGCAGGTTCCTTTTTACGAGAACGCGACGTCGCGATGTCTGCCTCAGAGCCAAGGAGTGGTTTTAATTTGTCGAGCTCTTTGCAGATATGGGTAGGGTGTCCTATTACATCGCATATGGCACAGCCTGGCGATTCCCGTTGTATGGCGGAAGTCTCCATATTCTTTCCTCTTTTCTCAGTTTTCTTAGTCGTAACCACCGGTTTTGTAATGGAAATTTTCTTTGTAGGGAATTTTTTGACCGTTTCTTGGATGGGTGGGGCCTCCTCAGGACTGAGGGGCTTTAACCTTGTGGTGGAGATGTGTGTGGCTCCCGTCCCCGAAGGGGGGATGAGATACCAAATAGGTATAGAAAATGATATGTTTGGTAACACCATTGTTGCCAAAACCTGCTGGGAGACAAAACCAGCAGGGGGGTAGAGGAAAGGGGTTTGGGAAGTGGTGTAGGCGAGAGAGGCTGTTGTGGCCAATGACTCAGTGTCATTATTTCTCGTGTCTGTGTCCTGACTAGCTTCGGCGCTTGATGTGGACATCATGCACACTGGAGCCCCTGTGACATCAGGTGATGACTCAGGGATAATGGAGGGATCTCCTAGATCCTAGAACGGGCGACGGTTTGAATTGGCTGGGGCCTGTACCGTCAAAGCATATCTGAGGATGTGTCTACATAGGGTATAATTACATCTATGTTTTTTGGGGTTTTCTTCTCGCTATGCATCAATTGTTCGACAGTAATGATGCGGTCCTTGTGGGGGAACCTCATAATGCGGAAGAATAAGGAGGCTATGGTTGACATGGCGTACATATAACTTCGACCAAGGAGTATATTATAGTTTAAGTGAGCGTCCAAGACTTCAATGTCTATATGGACCGTCCTTCCGGCTAAGCAAACTGGGACGTTTTTGTAGAGGCCGACAGGGGTCGAAGGATGACAGTCATATAATCTAAGCGTGATGACTAAAGGTTTTAGTTCGGGAGACCCTAACTTCTGCTAAACAATTTTTGACATGATGCACTTGGATTCACCCTCGTTAATGACACATCGGTAAATAGTGATATTCTGGATCGACACTGGTATCTGAAAGGCGACCATCGAAGGAAGCCTAGGGGTGGCTTTGTCTAAGTCAAAAGCCATTAGGCGAGTATCGACAAGGTCGATAGCACCTAACGCAAAAAGCAGGGCTTTTCGTTGTTTTGGGCATGACTACAATACTTCCAAAGTTGACATAGTAGAGGGGGATTGGGCTAGCTCGTCCATGATGCTATAATTATGGGCCGCTTTGGAGTAGTTTCCTGCTCGCCTATTGGGTCCCTTAGCCATATTTGGCAATAGTTCTATAGGCATCTTTGAAATGGTCAAAGGTGCAATTGGTGCACTGGTACTAGCCCCTGACGCATTGGTGTCTGGTTGGGTGTCGTAATTGTGATTCCGTGTTTGGAAAAACATCTCTTCGCCAGTGATGTAGATTTCATGGCTGTTTTTCTGGAAATTTTTGCTGAGTGCTTACCATCCCTTGATTGGGGAAAGGTTCTTGCATCAGAACTATTTGTTGGGAAGATCCTCCTTGTCCTCGGTTACTCTGTAGCTTCTTCAGCTCAGGGAGATCAGGACAATGGTGAGTATAATGGCCATACTCACCACATATCGAACAAGAGTGGTTTGTTCAAAGAGGTGGCCTTTTTCTCTGTCATTGGGCATTGCCTAGCTCTTGGTTCTGATTCCGGTTAGAGTTGCCTCTAGCCTGGGATCGTGGGGGGTGTTGTTGGTTGGTGCCCCTTGTCTAGGATTCCCTTTAGGCTTGTTTTTCCATATCTTCTTCACCATGTTAGGAGGGTAGTTATCTTGGTTATATTGGTGTGGTTGGTTTTGGGAAGGCCGCACAAATTTAACCTGTGCATTGGTCTGCATAGGCAGGTCTTGTGCTAGGGACTGAGCATAACGCTGTCCCTGGTTTGCACCTAGATGTTGGGGGGGAGCTCTTCCATCAATCTACGTACTGGGTCCCCTGAGCTAGAGGATAGGGTCCTCCATGGTGATACGTTGGCGCCCTATTGGTCAAATTTTTTTGAGGCATATGCTGACTTTGAAAACCTGGTTTTGGTACGTTCTGGGTAGAACCATACGTATAACCAGGGTTTTAACTGTTGCTGCCTAGGTAAATTTGGGTCAATGAACCTGTAGAACTTTAATACAAAATATATATTTCCTAGATTCACTCGATCTAACAATATGCTAAAGTTAAATACTGAATCACTTCTACAAATATTTTGCAGAATTAAAAACAACACAATTTCCAATCACATGAAGCAAATAAGAATAGATCAAAACCACAACACCAGATATTCCCGGGGAAATCTTACTGCTCAAAACCCCTCTATCATATATTTTATATTACACAAGGAATCATGAAACAATTACATACAAAACTCTAATCACAAGAGCTCTCAGTACATCAGCTAATTGTCTCACACTGTCATACAAAAATTGGCAAATCCCTTAGCCAATTTAATGTCTCCAGATAGCCTTCCTTTCTCACGCAGTTCCTGGTGAATGCAATACTTAATCACAAAGAATTTCAGCCTTCCTTAACTGTGCTCCCTACTGAAGAAGAGCCCTGAATGAATTCGACCTTGACTTTCTTGCACTGCGCAATCCTCATAAGCATACCCAATGTGTGTGTAGATGCATTGAATGCATCACTATAGTCACAACTGATAGTCGATCTCACCCTTTCACCTATCTCTCCACTGGGTCTCCATTGGCTCTGACATGAAAGTAGTTAACTGTTGTATTTTTTCAGTTGCAAGTAAGACACTACTTGTGAATTAATTAAATAATTAATTCACTCATCTTTCACTAGTGTATATTCAGTTACAACTAGCACAACTGAGTTTAACTCACTGAACTGAGTTAAACTAAATAACAACTCACATAACTACTCTTCCAACTCTGTTACAACTTGCCACAATCAGTTATAACGAAGTCCTCCATGCATGACTCACCAACCACCCTAGGAATTGCGTAATTCCTTCAACCGACTGATGTGCCACATATGTTCACTGAAATCAAGTGCTCCAAGAGAACAAGTTACTATTTATTGTTTGATTATTATTAAGGGCTAATAATAATTGATATGCCTTCTATTTTTAGATTAGCGATCTATAAATAGACTTTGCCCATATTCTAAAAATAGAAACTCATTTAAAGATATAATTTTCTCAACCATCTAGAATCAACCTCCTGCTAATTTTAGAATATGCTCACCATTCTAAAAATAGACATACACCTAAAAATAGCCTATGTGGGCCCCACCTAGTTTAGGTGAATATTTTTCACTAGGATCAAGGAATGATGTTTCCGGATGCCACTTTCACTGTTTCTTGTTGCAATATTCAACAGACCCAATGAGACCGTCTACAGAGTTTGACGTGCCTAGAAATTCTTGATAAGTTTGTAGGCGCGGGGCGTTCGGCAGGATATTGTAAATATATCCTGACTATGTATAAATCAGCTCAAGCTGATGGGCTTTGCTAATGGCATCCTCTTCGGATGTGGGCCTTTGTTGTGCCACATCCTTTGAAATCTCTGCAGTGAGAGTTTTCAGGAAATTTCTAAGAGTACCCGGTCGTTGAGTTTTGCTTTACATAAACTACGACGTCGCCTCCATTCGTGGAGATGGTCCAAGATATGGACGGCGGGATTTTGTCTAAAGTGTGTTAGTAATTCCATTCCGGAATCATGGTGAATGGGTAACTGAAAATATGTTAGGAAGGTGGTGGTGAGGGCGCTAAAGGTTCCATGTGAAGAAAAGGGTTGCTCCACGTACCACTTCGTGGCTACTCCTATCAGAGTGCGTTGAAATAGTCTTAATCGAATAGTGTCGTCGATGATACTATTCGATGAGCACCACTGGTGGAAGGTCATGACATGATTACCTAGGTCTTCTGATTTCTTTCCTTCAAATTTTGGAATATCCGAAGGGAGCTTCATGGGCATGGGAGGCCATGTAGGGTTGTGTGCGATGGGGTCATTCATCAGCTTAGTTAAATCTGGTAGGTTCATCGAAGCTAAGAAAGGTGACTGGGAGGTTGACGCCATTGCAACTTGCGAAAACAAAAAGTTCTGGTTAGGAAGAGGGTTAATCTGTGACGTACCCTGCTGTGTATTCGACTAGCTTCCCGAATGGGTCGCACTCCTCTGCCCTCTAGGGGTTGTGGGAGGAGTGGTGTGTGGTGCAGTGTTGGGAGACTGACTAGGGTTCTCAACTAAGGATACCCGAATAAAGGACGAACCAATAATGGTGGCAGCGTTCCGTCTTTGATGCCTAAAGGACAAAAGACCTGGAAACCCTCTCGGTAATGGGGGGAGGTACAAAAGATGCCTAGATCGACGAGGTCCTGTTGGGTCTATTCTGGTGTCGAATAGATCTGGTTTTGGAAAAATTTGAGAGGATAGAGTCTATGATCAAAGAAAAATTCCGATTGCATACATAAAATAAATAAAATAAATTTTCCCTTTAAATTAATTCTATGTGGTCAAGCAATCAAAAAAGTGGTTTTTGTTTGTTTGCGTATGATACTCAAATACTAGAAGACCTATTCGTCCTCACACACTCAAATGAAACTGGGCCTTGAGAAGATATTTTGCGAGTGCTGGCACAACATCCTGTAAGAGTTGGCGATGCCCCCAGTCAGCTGAAGAATATCCACCAAGGTAAGGGTAGAGGATCTAGTGCTTGCCTACACCGTCACCTATAGGGAAAGGATGCCCTAGATTTGGCCACTAAATACCACCATTCCACGTGAGCGTTTGAGTCTTGGGTTTCTTGGTAAGTTAGCTAACAGTACCGAGTATTAGCTGGGTCAAGTAGCCCCAACTGATACCACACACACACCTAACCCCCTCTGAAACGTGTCTCTGTCGTGCTCGGGTTTTCTTTTCCGTGGGCGGATAGGTGGATTAAAAGCTCCCTAAACAATCAACTTCTATATTTCAAGATGAATAATGATCAAGGTGGCTTATTGGATGCCTACCCCCTTGATCCTAACTTAAATTATAAATTCTTTTGTGGCCCCTGTGGGGAGAATTTAGTGAGTTTTGTTAAGTTAGTTTTAGGTGTCTTTTATTTTCTTAGTGTGTGGATGTGTGTGAGAAAAAAGTGGACAAGCACATAGTTTGAACGTGTGGATATGTGATGATCCTTTTCAAAATACCCTATTAAACTATGTTGTATTATTCCTTGCTCAAAAGAAAAACATGTGCGGATGTAGGCCGTTTTCTATTTTTCCTAGTTAATATATGTGATCAACTAAAGGGAGATGGTGAGTTGTGAATAGAGAGTGTTCATATGCTTGCCTAGGATCACCGAAGGGTGCAAAGGCAACAAAGATTACTTGCTCTTCTATTGACAATTTGATCCTGGTCCCGAAATCCTAGTGAAAAAATTGAACTAATCTAATAACTTTTACACTAGAAAAAAGAAACTAGCTAAGCATGTGTGGATTTGGGCCACTTACTTTGGCTAATTATCTAGGTGTGTTGGTACCTAAATTTGCAAAACATAATTTTTTTCGGAAAGCAAGTTAATTTGCCCCCTACTTAAAGTATGTGTGAACTTTGCAAAAATCAACTTGAAATAAAATTGACAGTAAGCTTACAAAAATCAGCTAAGAGTGAACTTTAGCAAGCTCCAGGGTACCTCAACCAGTGTTGGAAGATGTATTATGGGCTGCCAAGCACTTTACAAGTAGGAAAAGATAGAAATGTGGGAGGAATTTCTCTTTCTATCTTTTGCGCGCAAAAGGCTGCAACAGGCGTGATCTCTGCACGCAGGTCAGCTCTGAACGCGCGCCATGGGCGCGTCTGTGGGAGGGAAAGGCGCGCAAATTCCTGCAAAAGTAATCTTTTGGAGCTTTTCTGCTTTAATCTGTTGCTTGGGATGAACTAGGGATTGCAAGAGAAAAAGGGGGAAATTCAGCTCCACTCCACAACACAAATAGGGGTCTCTGCAAAAAGGCACAACCACATAAACTTGGAAATAAACGTTAGCGGAGTCACCAATCCTGTGTTAGTGTGTTTGGTGCACGCATGTACGAAATCAAACCAACTTAAGGGGTGTGGTTTACCCTCTTAAGTTATTGGTCACAGGCAGAAAAAGAAGTGGATTCAAGCAAGTTAGTGGAACAAGCTAGAATCATAAACATACTAGATAGAGAAATAACATGCATATACAAAATAAAACTAAAGTAAAACTAAAACAAATAAACAAAAGCTCTGAATAGAGTCAAACAACTGCAATAATCCAAACGGTGGCTCTTTAGGCCCCTCTTATTGAGTGCTGGTAGGAAATGAGGATGAAACTTTAACCCTCTTGCCAAAGGGCCCTTAGAACTTGGGTACTAAGTCCCGATGCAAGGATGTCTTTACTTCCAAGATTGCTTCTGTGCAAATTCTCCCTCTCTCTACTGTGGTGGACTGGACTTGTTGGAAGGCCAAAAATTGAGCCTCCTCTATCTCAGCTCCAAATCACACACTACTGGTATTGCTTGGGTCAATTCTGGCCAGCATAACAATGTGCTCTCACATTCTTCATCTCTTGGTGGCCTTATATAGGAGAATTCAAATCCTCCTTCCCTCCCTTGGTACATTGTGGATGGTGACCTAAGAGAGGGGGATGATTCCATTGTGAGCCACAAATATTCCATTGTGTGCTCCCTTGATGTTTAAGGAGGCTTTGGTGGCTATCCTTAGGCAGCTTCAACTGTGAAATCACTGTCCTGGAGTGTGCTTTTTGTGGTCCTGGAAAGTGACTTTCGCCACTCCCAGGATTGCGCGCATTTCGGGTTAAAAGGCGTGCAAAGGCGCTCTTCTCGAAGGATTATGGGTGCATAAGAATTTATGACTTGCTCAAATTGATTTTTCCTCAGACCTTAGATATTTTTAAATACTTTCTAGATTCTCTAATGTCTTTCAGCCCTGTAAATCCTTCTGCCTGACATTAAATAATGTCGTCTTCTGCTTGTATGATTTTCCATTGCTAACAATTAGCTCAATAGTGCAAAAATTACTATTTACATGCATCAAATTCTCGTGAAACATACTCCAGTGAGTCGAGAATGTCTAAATATATTAGAAATGACTATCATTCTCTCAATTTGGCCTTCAGCTGATCTAGGCATGGCCATTCTTCCTGGTGGCCCTAGGCTTCCTTTTTCTTCAAAGTAATAAAAAAAACATACATAATTGATCCTCTACCTCTAAAACCTATACCAATGTGTTCAGAGCATGCAAATATGTTAGGAATGACTCTTCTTGAGCCAAAATTGGTCGAAAATTGCTCAAAATATGGCTCATTCAATTTTCCTAGGAAATCTCCTCCAAATCTAGAGAAGACTCCAGATAAGTTCGCCAACTTTGGAAGTCCCGCCGAATTTTGTGGCAACCCTAAAAATCCACCAAGTTAATTTGTGAGTTAAATTAATTAAACTATGGATTAATTGTGGATAAGCGCGATTGGCACGATAAGCGGGGTTTAATACAAATCCAGTTTAACAAATTCTTAAGCCATGGATTATGGTAATTAATCCCGCATTAGCACTAATCTTCCATTTAAACTCTGTGCATTATTAACAAAATCTGCCCTTGGTTATGTGATAAAGTCTCATGGGGAGGGGGCTGGCCCCCTCCATTGCCGTCGTCAGAGAACCGTTGAAGTTCAAATATATGTGGTCGCCCATCCTTTACAAGGACTACGTCGTGGCCTAATGGTAAGCCACAACACTATGGTGGGGGAGGTTGTGGGCTCGAGCCCTGACCTCCACCCAATTTGGTTGTAAAACTTTTGTCACCATATGTATATACCCCAAACCTTTGATTAATAAAATGTGCACCCATAAATGTTTAATCCGCCACCATAAAACCTTTGAAATTCAAATCTTCGGACTTTGGTTAATTTGACATATATATGCACCCATATATATCACACTTGGACTTTGGAATATATGAATAATGCCACCATATAAATTGAAATTTGAACCTTGGAGTTGGAGAGGGTCTACTAGAGGGGGCACGTGGCGGCCCTTGGCTGCACCACGTGTCAGCCTTTAGTTGGCTACCCATCCATATAAAAAAATCAACTTCAACCTTAGAAGCAATTTGAAAAAAAAATTCACTTTCAAACCAAACTAGTGAATCCTGTTGTCACACTTGTCTGGGCTGCGATGTCATCAACCTGTCACTGTTCTGCAATTTTTTTTAAAAATTCGCCTGTTTTGAACGACGGTCAGAGGCTATAACTTCTTCATTTGGAGTCGGTTTTCTATGAAACGAAGTGCGCCAAATTTCTGGCGATGGGTCGATCGCAGTCATTCAATTTCCAATCAATTCTGAGCACTTTCATTTTTGAGCTTTTACTTAGAGACCCTGATCACTCTCCCATGACAGGGAAGGTTTCAGACAACTCAAACAAATATTGAGTTAAATTTTCTTGTGTTAATGGCATTTTAATTTATGCGATTTATCTCTATAATTGCGTTGATTTAATGTGTAAGCGTGTGATGCAATATAAATATAATAAAATAAATTTTTATTAGTGAGAAGAATAACATAACCAAGAAATACATCACACATAGCAATGAAAATATCAAAAGTAATTTTTTTTTTTTTGTTTCACTGTGATATGTTACCTCCACGTATGTGACATGTGAAATTATGAGTGTTTCAGTGTGATATGTTACCTCCACTTATGTGCAACATGAAATTAAGAAGTACAAATATTGATGGGTTGTTCTATTACCTATGTGGCCTTTGAAACTATATGAAAACGATATTCAAAATAAATAGTTAATGATCTTCAACATGTTGTAGAAAATTATCAAGTAATTTAAACTTTTTAATTGATGTTTTTTATTCAAATTTTTAATGAATATTCCGTTGCAATTTGTTTTAATAAGAATAATAATATTTTAAAAGAAAATAATAATATGTAATTGCAATATATTATAATACATCACATAGAGCAGTTAGGGCAGTCAAAATATAGTACTTTTTTTTGAGTTTCATTGTGATATGTTACCTTCACATATGTGGCTTGCCCTGTGAAATTAAGAAGTAAAAATATTGATGGATTGTCCGGTTACCTATGTGGCCTATAAAACTACAGGAAAACCATATAAAGTACACATATTATCACATTGCCTTCAAGTATGTGGCTTAGCCTATGAAGTCCCGTTACCTATGTGGCCTGAAACTACATGAAAACCATATAAAGCACACATATTTTAAATAAGAATGATACTCAAAATAAACATTTAATGAACTTTGACGTGTTGTACAACTTTATCTAATTTAAACATATTGAGGTTTTAAATATTCATTAAAATTTTTAATGGATATTCAATTGAAATTTGTTATAATAATAATAATATGAATAATAACACTTTAAAAAAATAATAATATTCAAATGCAATTTTTTATAATATAAATAAGAATAAGTAAATTTAGTTGTTATTTCCAGATTAAAAATTATTTTAATCTAAATAGTATTTTAAAAAATAATAAAGGTATTTGTTTTTTTTGCATATGAAACATTCAATTAATATATAGCATTTGAAAACGATATTAATAACAAAACAATATTTTAATATTTTAACTTGCATTTATCATGGATTGAAAGGGAGCATATTACAATATCAAGGGTTGAAAGAGATCACATGACACTTTCTCAATGAACATGTATTTCTCTCTCTTTATTTATATATACACCACAAGCTAACTTCATGTTGACAATGGAAAGACTTACACATTTCCCTAATAAGAAGCAACATGCAATTTAAATGTTTTATTTACGATCCATTTAATTTTTTAAGATCATCTTTCCAAATCTTATATTACTTCGGTTTATCGCTACAAATAACTTTTGCAAAGTCTAAAGTGTTTTTTATGGACAAAAAAAAGATGGCCGACGATGTCATCCTCAACTAGACTTCCATTTTATATTTCTACTAGCATGATAGGTGTCCACTTGTTTGTATTATGATCATTTGTGCTAGAAAAAATATTTTAAAGTTGTTGATCATGTTGGAGGGCCCCATATAATAATAGGGGCATCTACATTGCTAGTTGGCTTTGGGATCTTGAGCCATTTGGAGATAGCTAAGACAAGGGTAGGAAAGTGTTTGTCATTATTTGGTGGTACATGGGGACAACTCTTCTCTTGAGTGCATCACCCTTGAAGCTATCTACCAAAGTTGTGATCCGGCCTACTATCTCCTTAGTGTGAAGTAGCAAAAGCAATTTGAGGAGGAATATGTGTATTTATTCTCATAGTACAAGGGCCCCACACCAATACTCCAAAATATGATGGAGTGGTTCCATCTCAACTTGAACCTTGAGGCCTTAGAAAATTATTTGCATGAAAAAATTTGCGATGAGACACCAAAATTAGAATAAAACATCTCCAAGGTGAAACTCAATATTCCAAGGAGCTTGGTTGGTTAAAAAGGCTACTTCCTAACCAGGAGAGGAAGGAAAGTATTGTTGATGCATAGACTTGACTCATGACCAAGTAGGATTTGGTCACATGGCAAAACTAGAAAATATATCTATAAGGGGTTTCGTTTACCCAGAACAACATGACCCTTTAACTTCTAGGGATAATTTCTTATCTACAGGGCCTCCCCCATAACAAGGTACCATACAACCCTACAATGTGATAAGTATTTGGATCTTAGGAGGTTCCTTGGTTACAAATATTTTCTTCAAAAATAGGATGTGTGTGTCTTTGTGGATATAATAGAATCAAAATAAATAAGATCAATTTCTGAGTAACATGTGAGTTTGGGAAAGGGGATAAATTTTTTTGTCTCACCAACTAAGGCACCCCTCTTATTGATTCCAACAAGACTAATTACATTATCCTCCCTTTCAAATTATCTCACCAAACTAATAGGTCATCAATTAAGTCACACGCGACTGGGATACACGATACATAGGACATGTGGATATGAGTGTCTGTCCTAGGACACTTTAACCCTTGAATGTGAATTGAAGAACATGTTATATATATCTCTATTAAAATGTTACAAATAAAAAACAAAATATAGACATAAAGATCCAAAATATTTAGAGCATCCACAAAATATTAATACAACTAATCACCACATTAAACACATAAGACCCCCTACAAATATTCATTAAAAATAACATATAGGTTAGAACTTAAAACCATAAATGTTCCATGTTAATTGGTGTAGTAGTAGCACAGATGACAACCCATAGAACTTTCTTTGAGCGAGACATGTCAACAAGTTCATAGATTGTTTTTGTTTTTAGGGGCTTACTAGAGACGTCTATGTATTTTTGACTTAGTGAAGGCAAGGATGCATTGAAACATTTGTTGGAGCTTGCTTGTTCAACAAAATTTGAGTTTATAAGAAGGCAAGTGGTGGGGTTAGTTCAAATAGTTAATGCATTAATTCCCGAGGTGCGAAGGTTAGAAATATCATTCTCTTCAGCATGGAATTAGGCACTGCATAAGGTAACATCGATGTTGTACCCTGACATGTCACACAAGGAGAGAGTTCCTTCCACATTCCCACTCCTCCTTTCGGCATTCTTTTGCACCTCTTGATGCAATTGCTAGTTTTAAGTTCTTTTATTCTTTTAAACGATCAACGCTCTCAAAATGTTAGACAGTAAATGCCACATTCCATCTTCCACTTGTCACTATCTCGCTGCCCTACCTTACCATTTGGTTTCTTGATTCCAATCATTATAAAAAATTCCTTGTACATAAAATTTAGAAAACATAGATTAGATAATTTCAAAACAATCTCGCAATGCCCTTGGTATTTAAGCGAGGAAGAGGAACTTATTTTATTATCCAATTTGATATCTACTTTAGATAACCATTGGTAACCTCTATCAAAGTTTTCAAGTATTTCCCCTTAATGTATATATTGTGTGTAATTACTTTTCAAATCTATGCATATGCAATTAGGAACACGTTTTCAAAAATATGAATGGTTCGTGGTTTAAAAAAATTACTTAAAAAATTACATTAATAAATCCTAAATCACCCACTACTCTCCGGAGTGTCCTTGCAAATAAAAGTTTAAACGAGTTGAGGTGAGATTAGACTAAAGTAATGTTCGCTTTCCCTTTAAGTCGAAGCAAATGAGTAAAAAAAAATATTAGTTAGATAATTTTATTGAATATGGTAGTATATTTATACCTAAATCCTAAATTACTTTGAGATTCCATGCTAAACAAATTCACTTTTTTTTAAAATGAAAATGATAGGATGATTGTCTATAGGTATCGCTTTAAAATTGAAATGTAAAGAAATTCAAACATAATGCACAATGTTAGTGTTGTATGTTTCTAAGTATAATATTTTAAAAAGAAAAGAAAAGGAAAGAAGAAGAAATAATGTTTTCTTCATGGATCTACACTTGCAAACATAACTTACTTCAACTATGCTCATGCCATTAACAATTAGAAAACAATTATGATGTCATGTTTAATGAACATATAACAATTGTTCACCAAGAATGAGATTTACATATTCTAACGAATTACATAGAGAGTTACCATTTTATTATTATTATATTATTATTGGTTGTCTAAGAATTTTCTAAGGTTTTTAAGGTGCATGCATGATTGTTTTCTTCTGTGGAAACTTTATTTCCTGAAAAACTCTTTTGGTCTAAGTGGCTTTCCCTTGATTTTTATGTCATAGATTGAGTGATAAGTTACTATTTTCTATGTTTTTTCTTTGAAGATGTTTGTCATGTCAAGATTTTAGCTAGTTCTTTTAGACTATCTAGTGATGGATTACAATTAAGCAATCTTCCTCAAAATTATTTGGTTGGTGGAAACTTTCCTTCTTTGCCATGTTGAATTTATATTGAAGTATAGAGAAAACCATTTCTCCATTCCTCCAAAATGTGCATACTGGTTTCTTTCCCATAAAATATTTTTAAGGGTGTTTTCCAATTTGATCGTTCATAGGTAGTTTAGTATGCCCATGAGATAATTGGTACCTTATTGTTGTATTCATCCTTGTCAATGCCACAAATTTTGTTTAGGCCTTTTATGTAATCTCTTATTAAATGGTTCGACTACTCTTTTCACTTGTGGATGATAGGGTGATGTCTTTTGGTGGTCAAATAAGAACTTTTCCAATAACACTTTTATGGTACCATTCACAAAGTGTGTTCTTTGGTCACTTATTTTCATAAATAAACTTTGTTGTCAACTTCTTTTGTGCATTTATTGACTTGTTTAGGCTTATCATATTTATTCAAATAATTTTTTGTTGTTTTGATATATTATATCATTATGCATTTCCCTCTTTGAGAAAATGGACCAACGGAGTCGACTGTCCATATTTCAAATGGTAAGCTAGGGTTTATTGAGTTTAAAGGTATCTCATATTTCCAGAGTGGTTCAATCCATCCATTTTTTTATTACTAGTGGAATTTTCAACTAGGTTGGGCTCATACTTGCATGACACATGATTTATTTTGACCAGTACCACTATAAACTCTAAGCATACCCATGTTGCCCCGCACGTGACACATAGTGCTAATTAATATTTGAACTAGCGATATTACAAGGAATGGCTTGACAATGCACCGTTTCTCTACACCTTGTGGGCATGGTCCACCCATCTTCACTTAGATCTCCAACCTAAGTTCTCTTTTCTTTCTGATTTCCATTGCTTCCATTTTCTCTTCCAACCACTGCATAACTCGCATCACTCTAGCGTTGGATACATGCTTTTGTCCTCTCTGGCCTCCTCTCACACCTCGTCCAATTCTATGTTCCATGGTCAACTAATTTTTCTTGGAGGAGATGCAAGATCTGCTATGTTACCAATTAACACAGGCCTTAAACTTTTAAAAACTTCTATGTAGGCGAGCTTTAACCCTTTCAGTCCCAAATGTCTCAAATTTAGAACCACCACATTCGATCTTTAATAACAATCAAAAGAGGATGGGCTTACCTTTTATGAAAACCATGAGACTCAAGCCTTTTTCAATATCTTTCGAGACCAAGGCTTCGTGTGTTAACCTGAAAGTGAAGGCACATTCTATATCTCCTTACACTTAAGTTTTTATCTTGCTCCATGCAATATGACCAAACCTCAAGACCTGGGTCCCCACTTCTTAACTTGTTGGCTTCTACATGTCACCCTGACTCTTTTAACGTTGTGCAAATGGAATTTTAATGAAACTTCCAAGAGACAAATTTTGAGATGAAGAAGAAGTCATTTTAATGTCCACAAGGCTAAAGATACCATATGGGAGAGATTGCTTCTCTATCTGGCTCTTGTATTCTGCTCTTTTCCTATGAAGTTTCACAATAAACTCTCCTAGCTTCTCGACAAAGCCCTTGTCAAATAAAATATCCCAAGAGCTAGCTGCCAAAACATCTACATAACTTTCCCTGCTGTCTTTGAAGGGCTCACATTCTAAAATGAAATGCTTTTCTGTTTCCACTTTTCCAGAAGAGAAAAAAATACATAGTCTTTCCTCCCACACTTCTTTTGGCCTTTTCCAGTGCCCTATTTCACAATGGAGTTGATGCGAGTTAGTCCTTAATTAAGCAATAATAATTTTGGCTCTCCAAGAATATTGGCCCCTATGTACACTTTTTGCTGATGATTATGACAGGGATTAAAATATTCAATATAATACTTTTTCTTTCTCCCTAACTCCTCCAAAGTACATTTTTGAAACTTATCCATAAACACAATATGTCATTAAACACAACCTTAAGCCATATGCCCTCTTCCATTTCCTATTTGTTGACTTACCTAGCTCCCATTAGCTATTTTCCTTGCTCTTGTTAATAAATCAATGTTGTCTAGGTAAATACCCTTTGCGGACAGAGGCGATCCCTCTAGCCCTAGGTTGGGTCTAGCAACTACGGGAACATACTAACATCTACCTTCCTAGATTTTAAATGAAATTAAGAGCAAGGAAGATGACCTGCCTTGTTCTGATGCTATGTTGTCGTCTTTCGTCGAAGCTTCTTGATCCATTGCTCCCCTGAAGCTCGATGCACGCTACTACCAATGTTTGATTACCTATACAGACAGTCAAGACACCATGACAAGCGTAAAATCACGAAAAACATAAAACAACTACAATCTATATAACTGATCAAGGAATGCTATAAATATCATTATAAATATAAACAAGGGTGAAAGATAAACATCAGTTGCATTTTATTATGATAAAGACAAGGGGAGTTTACAACCAAGCCTTGATGTTGAGGCTCTCCTTCGGCAGGTCTTTATCCAAGCACGTTTGCAACACCCTCATACACAAAGGTCGAAGGTCTCACTATGTTATTAACACACAAAAATAATCACACTCTGCATTATTCTCCCAAACCTATAATTGCTTCTCCTCCCTAGCTAACTAAGGAAACAGAGGTGAAATAGGTCTCCTTACATAACAATGGAGGAGGAGGTTATGGGCCTTCAAATAATGGGAAAAGAGATTATCCTTTGGAGTAGTTCCTATTTCTTGGGAACAAGAAGCCCAAAGGGGAATTCCTCTGCCATATCCTCAAAAAAAACTTCCATCACGCCACCTCATGAAGCTTCTTGTCACGGAAGATTTTTTTCTATTTTAAAAACTTTCCAAAAGAGGATCGGCGCGGTTTCGACATTAAGACAGAGCGTTGATCAGCACGGGTCTCAGTGCAAATATCTGTTATCGACGCGGGTCAGACACTGAGACAAAGGCCAATGATGAGAACCTATCGTTGAATGCAAAGAACTTGCCATTAGGGAATGCAAGCTCTAAGGTACTATAAAGGAGTCTCTACATCGACTTCTCGGATAATGAGCTGAAGTCGACAGGAAGTGTTCCGTCGAAGGAGGGTCATAATGAATCCCACATCATCGACACAAAATAGAGAACAACATATCGGAGATTAAGACCCAATGTCCCCAGTACATTGACGTGGAAAAGAGAAGATGAGTGGCCAAAATAGATTACCCAAACCCATGGAGGCAAAAAATGACGAAATGAGATGTCCTCAACCTGACACGAATGTAGATGAGTGTCATGTTCAAGAGTGACATACTGCCGACACAACTGAGAATTGGTTCCTTTTTTTGTTCTTGATTCACTATCATCATATTCCTCTGTCTCGTGTTGATGATGTGGGAAACATTATGGCCCTCCTTCGACCAGGTCGCTTCCTGTCGACTTCAGCTCATTATCTAAGAAGTTGATCTAGAGACTCCCTTCCAGTACCTTGGAGCTTGAATGCCTCAATGGAAAGTTCTTCGCATTCGGTGACAGGTCCTCATCATTGGCCTTTGATCGAGTTATTTTGCAGGTGTTCGACGCAAACTCACGATTCACATTCTGTGGATTTTACTAGTTGTACCTTGAGAGCCATTGTCATTATTGGTGGTTTCTATCGCGCCTGTTAACGACTTACATCATTGGATGGTAATCAGGTGACTTTCTTGCATGTTCGACTTCAGCTCACATATTCACATGCTTGAATTTGTACTTGTTTGGGTTGAGATGGAGCGCAAGACCCTGGGTGTTTTTTTGTTTGACCCTGGTTTATCATGACTATGTACGTGACTCTTTTGATTGAATGGTTGCGACCATACCTGAGTCTATTTATTAATCCTTAATGCTGAATAGCTGCATCCATACCTTGGATCTCAATGTTATATGTACACTATTCTGGATGGCTGCGCCCATGCCACATGTTCATGTATCGGAGATATCATTTGTATTTGTACTTTCAGGTCTTTCGATAGCAGTGTTTTGTTTGAATGTGTTCTCGTAAAGAATTTCACTCCTCCCTCTCTCTCGTACCTCATGCTTTAGGGGGCATCTATTACACAGCATTTTGTCACCGTCCCTTCAATCCCCAGTGGAGTCACCATTTTTTTGTCTAGGTAAATCCCCTCCAAGGACAGAGGTGATCCCTCTAGCCCTAGGGTGGGTCTAGCAACTACGGGAACATACTAACATCTACCTTCCTAGATTGTAAATGAAATTCAGAGCAAGGAAGATGACCTACCTTGTTTTGATGCTATGTTGTCATCTTCCATCGAAGCTTCTTGATCCGTCGCTCCCCTCAAGCTCGATGCACACTGCTAACAATGTTCAATTACCTGTATAGACAATCAGACACCATGACAAGCGTAAAATCATGACAAACATAAAACAATTACAATCTATCTAACTGATCAAGGAATTCTAGAAATCTCATTATAAATATAAACAAGGGTGGAAGATAAACATTAGTTGCATTTTATTATGATAAAGACAAGGGGAGTTTACAACCAAGCCTTGATGTTGAGGCTATCCTTCGGCAAGTCTGTATCCAAGCACATTTGCAACACCCTCATACACAAAGGTCAGAAATCACTTGATCAAAGGCCAATGATGAGAACCTATCGTCGAATGCGAAGAACTTGCCATTAGGGCATGCAAGCTCTAAGGTACTAGAAAGGAGTCTCCAGATCAACTTCCCAGATAATGAGCTGAAGTCAAAAGGAAGTGATCCGTCGAAGGAGGGTCATAATGAATCCCACGTCATCGACACGAAACAGAGAATGTAATATGAGTCTTAATCAAGGCTGAAACAGAGGATCAGGAAATGTACAAACTGCAGAAGGATTTGCTCTTGAACATATAGGTGAAACGACTCTAGAATTTGGTAACATTTGAATCAAACAGGATCAAGGTCATGTTGAAAATATTGATATTCGAATGAGAGGAAAACAGATTTTCCAAACCCATGGAGGCGAAGTGACAGAGTGAAGATATCCCAACTCGACTCGAACTACAGATAAGTGTCATGTTCAAGAGTGACATAATTTCGACACAACTGATGAATAAATTCCATTTCCCCCCACCATTTCTGGCTAGTACCTCTTTATTTTTACACAATCTTGAAGAGGATAGCATATGCTTGTCATATAAGTTTTTCCTTCGGACAAATCCATCCTAGTGCATTTTACAAGCCATAGGAAGGAGGAACTCGGTAACGTCATGATGACGATTTCCGATGTCATTAGGTTTTAAAGAGTCTGAAAAAGGAAGAACTCGGCATATTTTCATGTTTAGAGAGTTTGAAAAGAGGTGTAAAGAAAACTCCAGTAGGCCCTTTTCATAAATAGTCCCACATACCCGAAAAGGTAGAAAACAAAATATGAGAGAACCTCTTACTTGCGATTGGCTAAGGTATTCCTTTTTCATAAATAGTTTATCCCAACCTGAAAAGGGGTAAATGTATACTAGGTAAACGACCTTTCATAGCCTTTAACGAGTTAAAAATGACAAGAATCTCAGAAATCATTTCAATTTTTGAGAGTAAGAAAAGAGTTGAAAGTAGACTCCTCCTGGAGGAATGGGTGGCATTCAGGGTAGCAACTGGTTCCAGTGATGATGGAAGTGCTCAGACCAAGTAAAGGTCAATAGGTTGGCTAATAAGACCACTCATAATAGCGATTCCTTAGGAATGGTTAAAAAAATCAAGTGAAGGCATTTGATTGGCCAAGCAGATGGTGACGATGGAATGAGAAAACCAAGGGTCATCTGGAAAAATAGGCTGATAAAATGGAAATCACGAGAGGTAAAATAAGAATGGTTTCATTTTTACACAAGATTTAAAACATGGAAAACTATGCTTGAAAATGTTGGTATGCCCCCAGCATGGTGACTCAATTTGAGGTACATGCCCCCCAAGCTTCAATGCATTCACCCGAGTAGACTGCTAGTTACTGACAGGTGGATGGAATGAAGGTTCAATTACGAGATCAAGTGAAAGACTCGACTGTGATTCTACGAGATGTAAACAAAGACTCAAATTGAAAAGGGAACCCGTTTCATTTTTAACGAGGTTGACACAGTAAAATAACTATCCTCATGACTTAATTCTTTTTTAATGAGGTTGACGTAGCAAACAAACTATCCTAAGAAGAGCTTGTTTCATTTTGTAAGGAGCTTGACCCAAGAAAACAAACTATGCTCCAAAGAGCTTGTTTCAATTTTTAAGGAGCTTGACACAAGAAAAAGAAATATGCTCCGTCATGCTTGTTTCATTTTTTAAGGAGCTTGACAGAAGAAAACGAACTATGCTCCGTTGAGCTTGTTTCATTTTTTAAGGAGCTTGACACAAGTAAACGAACTCTACTCCGACGAGCTTGTTTCATGTTTTAAGGATCTTGACACAAGTAAATGAACTCTGCTCCGATGAAATGATCAAGACATACAAAGATTCATGGCTTCCAAGAGGTTCTCATCTGATGGGAGAACAAAATATCGGAGATTAAGACCTAATTCCCCTAGTACATTGACGTGGAAAAGAGCAGATGAGCAGCCAAAACAGATTACCCAAACCCATGGAGGAAAAAAATGACAAAATGAGATGTCCTCAACCTGCCACGAATGCATATGAGTGTCATGTTCAAGAGCGACATACTGCCGACACAATTGAGAACATGTTCCTTTTTTTGGTCTTGATTCACTATCATCATATTCCTTTGTCTCGTGTCGATGATGTGGGAAACATTATGGCCCTCCTTCGACTAGGTCGCTTCCTGTCGACTTCAGCTCATTATCCAAGAAGTTGATCTAGAGACTCCCTTCCGGTACCTTGGAGCTTGAATGCCTCAATGGCAATTTCTTTGCATTCGATGACAGGTCCTCAGCATTGGCCTTCGATCGAGTGATTCTGCAGGTGTTCGACACCAAATCACTGTTCACATTTTGTGGATTGTATTAGTTGTACCTTGAGAGCCATTGTCATTATTGGTGGTTTCTCTCGTGCTTGTTAATGACTTAAATCATTGGCTGGTAATCAAGTGACTTTCTTGCATGTTTGACTTCAACTCACATATTCACATGCTTGAATTTATACTTGTTCGGGTTGAGATGGAGCACAAGATCCTGGGTTTTTTCTGATAAAATCTAGGTTGCGAGATATTTTGTTTTATCATGACTATGTACTTTACTCTTTTGATTGGATGGATGCGACCATACCTGAGTCTATTTATTGATCCTTACTACTAAATGGCTGTGTCCATACCTCGGATCTCAATGTTATAAGTAGACTATTATGGATGGCTGCACCCATGCCACATGTTCATGTATCATAGATATCATTTGTATTTGTACTTGCAGGTCTTCCGATATCAGTGTTTAATTTGAACGTGTTCTCGTAAAGCATTTCAATCCTCCCTCTCTCTCGGACCTCATGATTTAGGGGGCATCTGTTACACAAAAAATTGTCACCGTCCCTGCAATCCCCAGTGGATTCACCAATTTGTTGTCTGGGTAAATCCCCTCTGTGGATAGAGGCGATCCCTCTAGCCCTAGGGTGGGTCTAGAAACTACAAGAACATACTAACATCTACCTTCCTAGATTGTAAATGAAATTCAGAGCAAGGAAGATGACCTACCTTGTTCTGATGCTATTTTGTTGTCTTCCATTGAAGCTTCTTGATCCGTCGCTCCCCTCAAGCTCGATGCATGCTACTACCAACATTAACTTACTTGTACATACAGACAAGACACCACGATAAGCGTAAAATCACAACAAACATAAAACAATTACAATCTATCTAACTGATCAAGGAATTCTAGAAATCTCATTACAGATATAAACAAGGGTGGAATATAAACATCAGTTGCATTTTATTATGATAAAGACAAGGGGAGTTTACAACCAAGCCTTGATGTTGAGGCTCTCCTTCGGTAGGTCTGTATCCAAGCACGTTTGCAACACCCTCATACACAAAGGTCTAAGATCTCATTATGTTGTTAACACACAAAAACAATCACACTCTGCACTATTCTCCTAAAGCTATAATTGCTTGTCCTCCCTAGCTAACTAAGGTAGCAGAGGTGAAAGAGGTCTCCTTATATAACAATGGAGGAGGAGATTATGGGCCCTCAAATAATGGGAAAAGATCTTATCCTTTGGAGTAGATCCTATTTCTTGGGAACAAGAAGCCCAAAGGGGAATACTTGATTTGCATACCTGATTTTTCCATAGTCTTGAATACCTGATTTTTCCATATTGTCCTTTTATTAGTTAGATAATTTTATTGAATATGGTAGTATATTTATACCTAAATCCTAAATTACTTTGAGATTCCATGGTAAACAAATTCACTTTTTTTTAAATGAAAATGATAGGATGATTGTCTATAGGTATCGCTTTAAAATTGAAATGTAAAGAAATTCAAACATAATGCACAATGTTAGTGTTGTATGTTTCTAAGTATAATATTTAAAAAAAAAGAAAAGGAAAGAAGAAGAAACAATGTTTTCTTCATGGATCTACACTTGCAAACATAATTTACTTCAACTATGCTCATGCCATTAACAATTAGAAAACAATTATGATGTCATGTTTAATGAACATACAACAATTGTTCACCAAGAATGAGATTTACATATTCTAACGAATTACATAGAGAGTTACCATTTTATTATTATTATATTATTATTAGTTGTCTAAGAATTTTCTAAGGTCTTTAAGGTGCATGCATGATTGTTTTCTTCTATGGAAACTTTATTTCTTGAAAAACTCCTTTGGTCTAAGTGGCTTTCCCTTGATTTTTATGTCATAGATTGAGTGATAAGTTACTATTTTCTATGTTCTTTCTTTGAAGATGTTTGTCATGCCAAGATTTTAGCTAGTTCTTTTAGAATATCTAGTGATGGATTACAATTAAGCAATCTTCCTCAAAATTATTTGGTTGGTGGAAACTTTCCTTCTTTGCCATGTTGAATTTATACTGAAGTATAGAGAAAACCATTTCTCCATTCCTCCAAAATGTGCATACTGGTTTCTTTCCCATAAAATATTTTTAAGGGTGTTTTCCCATTTGATCGTTCATAGGTAGTTTAGTATGCCCATGAGATAATTGGTACCTTATTGTTGTATTCATCCTTGTCAATGCCACAAATTTTGTTTAGGCCTTTTATGTAATCTCTTATTAAATGGTTCGACTACTCTGTTCACTTGTGGATGATAGGGTGATGTATTTTGGTGGTCAAATAATAACTTTTCCAATAACACTTTTATGGTACCATTCACAAAGTGTGTTCTTTGGTCACTTATTTTCATAAATAAACTTTGTTGTCAACTTCTTTTGTGCATTTATTGACTTGTATAGGCTTATCACATTTAGTAAAATAATTTTTGTTGTTATGATATATTATATCATTATGCATTTCCCTCTTTGAGAAAATGGACCAACGGGGTCAACTGTCCATATTTCAAATGGTAAGCTAGGGTTTATTGAGTTTAAAGGTATCTCATATTTCCAGAGTGGTTCAATCCATCCATTTTTTTATTACTAGTGGAATTTTCAACTAGGTTGGGCTCATACTTGCATGACACATGATTTATTTTGACCAGTACCACTATAAACTCTAAGCATACCCATGTTTCCCTGCATGTGACACATAGTGCTAATTAATATTTGAACTAGCGATATTACAAGGAATGCCTTGACAATGCACCGTTTATCTACACCTCGTGGGCATGGTCCACCCATCTTCACTTAGATCTCCAACCTAAGTTCTCTTTTCTTTCCGATTTCCATTGCATCAATTTTCTCTTCCAACCACTGCATAACTCGCATCACTCTAGCGTTGGATACATGCTTTTGTCCTCTCTTGCCTCCTCTCACACCTCGTCCAATTCTATGTTCCATGGTCAACTAATTTTTCTTGGAGGAGATGCAGGATCTGCTATGTTACCAATTAACACAGGCCTTAAAATTTTAAAAACTTCTATGTAGGAGAGCTTTAACCCTTTCAGTCCCAAATGTATCAAATTTAGAACCATCGCATTCGATCTTTAATAACAATCAAAAGAGGATGGGCTTACCTTTTATGAAAACCATGAGTCTCAAGCCTTTTTCAATATCTTTCGAGACCAAGGCTTCGTGTGTTAACCTGCAAGTGAAGGCACATTATATATCTCCTTACACCTAAGTTTTTATCTCACTCCACGCAATATGACCAAACCTCGAGACCTGGGTCCCTACTTCTTAACTTGTTGGCTTCTACATGTCACCCTAACTCTTTTAATGTTGTGCAAATGGAATTTTAATGAAACCTCCAAGAGACAAATTTTGAGATGAAGAAGAAGTCATTTTGACGTCCACAAGGCTAAAGATACCCTATGGGAGAGATTTCTTCTCTATCCGGCTCTTGTATTCTGCCCTTTTCCTATGAAGTTTCACAATAAACTCTCCTAGCTTCTTGACAAAGCCCTTGCTAAATAAAATATCCCAAGAGCTAGCTGCCAAAACATCTACATAACTTTCCCTGCTGTCTTTGAAGGGCTCACATTCTAAAATGAAATGCTTTTCTATTTCCACTTTTCCAGAAGAGAAAAAAAATACATAGTCTTTCCTCCCACACTTCTTTTGGCCTTTTCCAGTGCCCTATTTCACAATGGAGTTGATGCGAGTTAGTCCTTAATTGAGCAATAATAATTTTGGCTCTCCAAGAAATATTGGCCCCTATGTACACTTTTTGTTGATGATTATGACAGGGATTAAACTCTTCAATATAATACTTTTTCTTTATCCCTAAATCATCCAAAGTACATTTTTGAAACTTATCCATAAACACAATATGTCATTAAACACAACCTTAAGCCATCTGCTCTCTTCCATTTCCTATTTGTTGACTTACCTAGCTCCCATTAGCTATTTTACTTGCTCTTGTTAATAAAGCACTGTTGTCTAGGTAAATACCCTCTGCAGACAGAGGCGATCCCTCTAGCCTTAGGTTGGGTCTAGCAACTACGGGAACATACTAACATCTACCTTCCTAGATTGTAAATGAAATTAAGAGCAAGGAAGATGACCTGCCTTGTTCTGATGCTATGTTGTCGTCTTTCGTCGAAGCTTCTTGATCCGTTGCTCCCCTCAAGCTTGATGTACGCTACTACCAATGTTCGATTACCTATACAGATAGTCAAGACACCATGATAAGCGTAAAATCACAACAAACATAAAAAAATTACAATCTATATAACTGATCAAGGAATGCTATAAATATCATTATAAATATAAACAAGGGTGAAAGATAAACATCAGTTGCATTTTATTATGATATAATGCATGAGAAAAAGAAAAAATGGACCATTTTGGACATTTTTAAACTAATTACAACAAGTAACTATGGGAATTAAAAAATACATATATCATAACAATCCATACATTGAGGAACCAAATCCTTTGGTAAAAGATTTTGGCCTTTCGATCAATCAAATTTTACAGATGCCCCTGCATCAATTTGCTAGTAAATAATGTCTAGAATTTTGCAGGAAAAATATCATTGCAAGTTCTTCTCTCTACGTAGTTGAGTAATACCTCTCTACTTTATTCAACTTCTGATTGGTGTAGGCATTAGTGTGGTCGATGATTTAATCCCTTAGTTGAGTGAGGACTTCTCTTATTGTTACATTTGATTCATCAACATGGATGCGAAATTTATTGCACCAGTTAGGGAATACCAAAATTTTGGGCTTCCACAATATTTCTCTTTAATATCTCAAATGAAATGTTGCATTTTGTAATCTATATAAATTATACAATGCTCCATAGTGTTTCATCGATTATAAAGGTCCAATTAATTTCTTATGGAATTTCTTTAGTATATTGTGTGGCCTAGAAAAAAAATTGGTTTGTATTTTATTAACAAATGACTTTAGATCAAGGATTATTTAAATTTTTCCATATCAACTTTGATTCCATCTTTGCAGACTACCTATAGGTGAAAGAATACAATTTTGATACACAAGTGTTTTTTCTTGGTTTTCTTGGGTGATGGGCACCTAATTGTAGCTTGAGAATCCATATATGAACAATATTCATGCAAATGGGGTGGGAAAGACTATGTTAGGGCCTAAATATACCTCAAGAGGAAGCCCTAACATAGTCTTGAATACCTGATTTTTCCATATTGTCCTTTCATTTTTTTGCTTGTCAGGTTCATCCTCTAGTGGAGTCCTTGGATCTGATCTCGAAACTAATTTAGAGTCGCCAGGTGAATGATTTCAGCCTTGCAGTGTCTGATCGTTTTCCACCATCAACAATCAGATCTGAACTTGATTAGATTTTACTGAGGAAACCAGATGTTCAGTTCATAAACTAAACCGGAGATTGACTGAAGCAGTGTTCATCTACTATGCACTTGCAGAGCAAGAGTAGTTCGAAGGCTACCTGGCTAACTTCAGGTTCCGTCTGTAGTTTATAAAGAAAACAACAAACTTTTCGTCTTCCCTAGTATGGTCACCACTAAAATTTTTTTTGTCTTCCCTAGTATGGTCGCCACTATGTTAGGGCCTAAATCTACCTTAGGCTGAGAAAGGTAGAATCTAGGGTAACATCAAACCATGCTTAACCTGGTAGCTAGCCATACCAGATCGAGAGAGGGCTCTCTCCTTGTGAATCTCAGCAAAAAATAATCAATGAGGCTTGAGATGACCTGATGTGATGATTTTAGGCTAGGTATGTGTGAAAAAGAGTTTGATTGAATTTAATGATGTTTTGTTGGCTCAAATGGAAAGGCAGATTTGGGTCTGGGGAATGAGGCTCAGTTTTGCAGAGATCTCTATGGGGCAAGGTAGGAAAATGGTTTAGTACTTAAAATTGAGTGAGATGGAGAGATTTTAGACTGATGAGGAGTTGGAGAGGGCATGAAAATCTCAGGGATCCTCTTCAAACAGCTGAAAACATAAATAACTAAACAAACTCTAGGTAGAGCACTGCACTTCCAATGTATTCTACCTTTATCTTTGTTTGATTTAGTTAAGATGAAATAAAGAGAGATATGGCATACATAAATCACATTTAAAACTTGCAATTACAGAGGGAAAAACAATACCAAATCAAGATGCCGCAAGAATCCCATAAAGTGCTGCAAACCCTAGTCTATTCCTTTGCCAAACCGCAGAGATGAATGTACAATGATGCTCAAAGCATTCCTAAAAGTCCAACCATGCTAATGACTGAAAGAACATAAGATATAGGAAAACAAAAACTCATCCTAGCCTAAAGGGGTCGAGATCATGAGTTTAGGAGCTGTTCCAACAAATTCTAAACTGAGAACTAAAAAGTAGGCAGTGGAACAACTTGCCTCTAAAAACTAGGAAACTGATTCATTTAGTTGTAAACTACCTTTTCATGGATGAATCTACCTCTATGAGTGAAAATTTAGCATAATTACATCTAAATCCATCATGTCACATTAAATTACATCATGAGTTTGAAAATTAGAAGGAAAAAAGTCAAACTGTGAAAAAACTAGGCGAAAAACAGAGTTTTTGACCGAAAATGAGCAAAATTCCTCCAATGTGCTGCGCTGATTTCCCTATGCGTAGCGCCTTTTTGCAGCTGATTTTGGAGGCCTTCTTGGTGTCCAAATTTTCTCCAAGTGGGATTTTTGGAAAGGTCTACCTGTCTACTTTTCAGCACAAGTGGAATTTTTGAATTTGGCCTCCATTTTCCCCTCCAAAACTGAGTTTTCCCAAGACTGCTTCCTGTGTGTCAAAAAAGGGGCAGAAAGGTCATTTTTGGGGTGTTTTTGACCTTTTTGGGGGCTCAAAACCTGTCAAAATTTCTTGGCCATTGGTAGGCATGCATATTTTTTCAAGAAAAATCCAAAAATGTTTAGTTTTCATCAAAAGGAGTCCCCCATCAAAAGCGAGCGCCAGGTGGCGCAGCGCATTGGGCAGAAAACTCTGTTTTTTTTAAGGCAAAATTTCCAAAATTCATCTCAATGCGTAGCGCTTTTTTTCAGGAGACTTTTGGAGGTCTTCCCGGTGTCCAAATTGAGTGTGGGATAGCTTGTTGGAAATATTATTGAGTCTACTTTCCAACCCAACTTGAATTTTTGAATTTGGAGTTCATTTGCCTTGTAAAAAATCAAATCTCCCAAGACTGGTCAAAATGTGCAAAATGAGGCTGCCTCAAGGCAGAGTGCTGTTGCAGTCAACTTTTGAAGTTCTTCCTCAACTTCAAATTGAGCTAATGATAGCTCATTGGAAATCTCTTTGTGTCTAGTTATCATTTGACTCATCAAGCAAGTCATTTGGCCAACCAAGCTAGGAGAAAGCTGGATTTTCCCAAGGTCACTTCAGAGGTGCATCAATTCTCCTAAGGAAACTGTATGTTTGAAATTTCTCTAAAACCATGACACTTGTGTAAAAAGTGAAGGATTTTTTTCTTCCTTGGCCTATTTTGGACAAAAACCTCTCTCAGTTTTCCCAAATTCATCTTTTATTGCTTCGAAAAATCATTGGAGTAAAACCTATCCCGATGCGTGGAACAAGGGATTTGTCGAAATGAAGTGAAATGAAGGGGATAAGGGGCTTCTAAATTCTTGAGAAAATTTTTGGAAGTATGGAGGGATGTTAGGAAGCAGGGGAAAGTGGAATTTCAAAAATTGAGTGAGGGGAAGGGGTCCAAAAGTGCAAAACACAGGCCTAGCCTAGAAAATTGTCAAGTTGTAGCAAGAAACTAAGGTTTGTGCGAAAATGAGGAATTTGGGGGATCTCAGTGATGGGAAGTGTTTAATAAGGTACATTAAGGATAGGGGAAGGTGTATGAACATCAGGATACAAGTTGAGCTTGTGATGATTTGACCATCCAAGAGAAATTACCTCCAAAACCCTAGGAGAGGGAAATGAACCTTACCTAGGCACAACTGAAGCATGAACAAGGTGTAAAATGACCCATTGGAACTTGACATGATGATGACAACCTCTGAATGATGGTACACTCATCTGAATGGTGACATGGACTGACATTTGGACAACTTTGAAAGGAGTGAAAGCAAACCCTAGACCTAATACTTAGTGACCAAATTTTGCTTGAAGACTCACTGAAATGACAAAATTTGACATTGACACCTTAAAATCACTTTGTAAGAGAATGTTTGATCACTAGAGAAAGGCTGCAAAGACTGACACTAACAAAATCCATATATGAACAAGTAATATTCATGCAAATGGGGTGGGAAAAGGGTTTGTAATTGTAAATTTGATTAGGCCCTTAAAGTTAACAAAAAAACTTAGTTTTTTTAGAGTTGTGTTTCTTAGGTTGCACGATATTTGGATTCACAAATTTTTATTTGTTGATAGGATAAATTAACTTGTTGCTAAAATTCCTTGAATCTAGTTCTAGTGGTTTCTTTATATTTGTGGCCTAGCTTATAAGGTCATTTTTTTATCAACTTATCTCCCCAGATAAGGTCAATTTTCATTTTCCCCATTTCTTTAACTAGTCCTTTAAGTCCTTATAGTCTCTAGCAAACACATCTTGATATTCCTTTAGGTCAACTATTTCCATGGTCTGCTTTTCCATCCAATAGTTTCATATTTTGACCCATTTTTGGTATGTCATATTTTGATATATCGAATTCCTTAAAAATTTTCTTTGCTTCCATCCATTCTAGAGGTTTAAAGTTTTCATTCATCTAGATTGCATTATCCTTCTCGAACTTCATTATGTGCTAGCTAAAACTCACTATTATTATGCTCCTCCATGCATTCTTATTTTGATAATTTGAGGGAAATTTTAACTTGTCTAGTTACTATCTTGTGGTTTCTTTAACATCAAAAGCTCTTTCCTGAAAACTTTCAATTTTTTTTTATCAATTTGATGAGTGGTCTGATATGATACTTTTGATCTTCGCATATTGTATAATTACAAGTCAAAGCCACCCCTATGTTGACTTAGGATTTTCGTCCTTTTTCAAATTATCATAGACTGGGGTTTTCTATGTATTATTTTTTTCCTTAGACCACTTCAACTATGTGGGATTCTTTTGGTTTAAATGAAAAATATTTGTTAAAGTTATCCTTTAGGTATTTCCATGAGAACATCTCTCTTTAGGCTTCTCCATTTTATACCATTTGTATCATATGTCATCCAATGTATTCAAGAACATATAAACAACAAGCTTAACAATACAATGCACCTTGGATGGATTGGCCTTACAATAATCTTAAACAACGTTGCTCAAATCTCATAGACCAATATCTATATTACCCTATACGGAGTCGGGGAAGGGATAGGTGGGGGGTGGCATGACCATCGTACAACCATGATTAAATGTGGACGAGGATGTTTCGATCCATCCCCTGAGGTTTTAATTGCATGGAAGTGTGGAGGGTGGAAAAGACAATAAATGGGTACATATCTTGGTATGATTTTCCATCGTTGGTGCAACTTACAAACCATGAAATTCATGCCAAGGCATGGAGGTAAATGAGAAGGGATCGTGATGAGACTCTTTGTATCATTTCCATCCTGCCCTACCATGTCAGTTCATCATTTTGAGAGGTGGAACACCTACAATTAGGATGTCAATCAATATAGGCACACTTTAGGATTGAATTCCCAATATGTGCCCTGTTATGGCACTCCATTATTACTGACTATGGTTGTAGGGTCTTGGTTTTGATATGCATTGCAGTTAGTCACAAGTTCAACTATAGATTCGGTGGATAACACATCCTCTATATATCATTTGTCTATTTCCATTTAGAGCATGACTCCTCTTTAGCCTTTCTGTTGATTTTATGATCTTTCCCTTCTTGTTCTATATATTGGCTCTCCCCTAGGGCTCCTTTGCTTCTTGATGTCTATTTTTCCTCCCTATTTTGGTATCCCTTCTTGTCTCCCCCCTCATTCCTTCTTCCCACATATTTTTGCACCTATCTAGAAGGATAATTAAGGTGTCAAGTTTTTTTAGAAAAGTATTTGAGGTCTATTCTCAATCTCATTGCACCTTACCACTTTCACTTCTATCCCCTCCATATCGTATTGGGGCATTTCATTCGTACTTTTAGTCTTTCTCGTCAAGCTTCTAACCTGTAATTCACATTGTATTTTCCTCTCTAGGACTCAAAATCAACCTTGAAATTACGTGGAACTCTACTATGCCTAGAAAATGAGTTAGGTTGTGCCTGAGAGTTTCCTACTATCGAGAAATTAACTCCCCTTCCCAACAAAGAGAAGAGACATTTGCATGATATAGATAGCACACCCTGCCTCAAATTCAGGAAAAGATAGTTGAGACAAGATGTGGCATCATGGAGATTCATGGTGGAGACAGAATTTTTATTAGATATTGATATTGTAGGTGGCTTAGTTGAGTGGATATTAGATGCTAGGCACACCAGGTGGTGGATTAATTAGTACATGCACACTATTGAAATCTACTGACACATGAAAATGTTGCTAGGTAGAGTTGTATTCGATATAAATGAATCTCTTTATGAGATATTTTTGATGCTATACAAGCGTCATATCATGGGTCAAAGTTTAGATCAACATCATAAAAGAAGCAAAGGCCACCTTGGCCTCCCTTTGGATCCATGCTGCTCACCAGCGAGCAAAAAATAGTCCATTGCCATCGAAGAATCATAATTTCCCAAAGTTGTTTGATGATTTCTACCTACTTCAATATTGGTTACTTTTATGATAGTTTCAATAGTTATATGGATTTGTTAGTTTTAGCTAGCCTCACGCCTAAATAATTCCATGTAATATTTTTGGTTTTTAGAAAGACTTTTTGGATGCTTAAAAAGTTATGGTTTATCCATTGGTCTAGTTTCCATAGTGACCTAGTGGTAGGCCATGGAAGAATGATATGTACATTTTCTTTAGTCTCTAATGAAATGAAAATTTTTTATGGAAAAAAAAATACCTATGCTAATATAGTTGAAATTGCTTCGCTACATATATAACATTTTTTTTAATAATTAAAAACCCCCCTCTCTCTCTCTCTATATATATATATATAATGTTTTAAAAATCTTTATTAATTTTAAAGTAAAAATAAATTAATTTTACCTTTAAACTATATATATATGTAAATATAAATATTAAATTAAATTTCAATACAAAATGTGTTACTATAATAAAACTAAATTATACTACTATAATATTCATAAAATATAATGGATTTTTTTTCAATATTAATATTGATATCAAACTATAACAAGGGAAGCTACATGGTATCTAGTCCCTTCCTTGAGCGGGGAGTGGGGCTTGACAAGCCCTAGTGTCGGATGAAGCCAGAAATCCAGTTATGCACAACTTCGAAAGCCAAGACACCTATTACGCAAAACTTCGAAAGCCCCAAGTGAAATCAAGCCACCTAAGGCTCCTTTAGAAGCTATAGGTGTTTCCACTCACCCTCCAGTTGTTGAGATCTGTCTGTTCATTCTCACAACTCTATTTTCAACACATTAAGTTCTTCCGTGTCTCGTATATTTCATTCACTTGGGGTATACGATGTAATTTGTGTCTGAATTCTCTTCTGAATTTTCTTTCTCTCATAGATTCTTTGAAGGCAATTACACACAACTTCGAAAGACAGTTACATACAACTACCAACTTGAGTTGTTGTGAAGGGCGGTAACCTCATTATTAACCCAGCCTGTATTGGAGAGTTTTTCCTTCCTTCGCTCGTGGGTCCATTACATATAGATCCTGCCTCGGTTACTTTTCCTCGCTAATTCACATAGCGTTTAATGCCTTGAGCTAATGTTACCATTAGTTTACCACTTTCAAAATGTGAAGGAAACAAATGTATATAACATATGGTTATAGCCTCCTCGCCTTAGGAAGAGGCCAAATAAGATGACAAAAGAGATTGCACTATTGAAAATACACTGCAAGCCTAAAACATTTGGTTATTTGTGATAGTAACATGGTGAACCAAATGTTAATGCCACCATTTCGATCACTGTATTCCCATCCGTGCCTGCAGCAGGGACTAAAAAGGATATTAATATTAATATCAAAACAAAGAAAATTAAGGTTACATTAACAAAAAAGAATACATCTAAGACTCATGTGTAAGATAGACAACACATTATTTGTATAACATTATTAGCTTAAAAAAATCAATACATAAAAGTTCATATATGATACATAAAATAGAAGTTAACAATAAATATCTTAACACAAAGCATTTAATATTATGTATATTAGGATTGCATTACTTAATTTAAATAACTTCAATTTAAACTGTATTAAATAATTTTAAATTTAATAGTGTAAATCATAACATATAAAGCATTAAATATTTTTTAACTAAATATTCAATATTCTCTAAAAAATGTTTGAACATCTAAATCATTATAAACGTAGTTACACTTTAAAATCATAGAGAAACTTCACTCCCTTATTTAATTTCGTATTTAATCCTCCCTCTCTATTGGGTATGTGTTATATTCTTTCTATAACTATTCCCACGCGTTGTTACGTTGTACCAAGCGTAGCAGGGTGGACCCAAGGATGGTGGGAAGACCTACCCATGCTTTTGTGCATGGTTTTTGCACATGGTTTTATAGGCATGATGGTTTTTTCCATGGTATTTTGTAGATCCAGTCAAGGGAAATACGATTATGTTCTAATCCAGGGCCAATGGATTGGGGTTTATGAATGCTTCGACATGTATCTAATGTATTGTAACATTTAAAGGAATATAATGAAAAATCAATTTGGTTTTCCCAGTTTTTGGTTCCAGGAGAAAATCTATGTATATTTTTTATGTTCTCACCATTGTATATTGTTTATGTTTTTAAGAATTTGTTTGTAGGTAATTTCCATACAGGGTTAAAACCTACATTTGGTATCAAAGTTGTTTTGGCTTCAAGGGGATGCCTTTGCAGTTGAAGGGTTTGTTGCCCGGTCTAGTGGTAGACCTTGTTACAGTGGGAGATCTATGGGATCGATTCTTGCAGTGAAAGGAGATGGAAAACAATAGAAAGATGGAGATCGAGAAATTCAATAGACAAAGTTTTGAGTTGTGGAAGCTCAAGATGGAGGATCTTTTTGGTGGACAAAGATCCGTGGATTTTTGTAGATCTAGGTACAAAACCGATAGGAATGTCGACAAAAGACTAGGCGAAGTTAGAACGGAATGAAAAGAGCACAAGATGATTGTGTCTCTCAAATTCAATATTGTTGAATGTATTAGGGGAAGCTACAACAAAGGCTTTGAGGGAAAAGTTAGGGGATTTGTATCAATATAAGTCATGGTGAATAAATTGTTCTTGTGGAAAAAAATTGTATGACACGGATGAAGGAAGGAGACTTAGTGAAAGAGCATTTAAATGCCTTCAATATTGTGGCAAGTCAGTTATTATTTGTTTATATTAAAATTTCAGCCGAAGCTAAGTGCATCAATATTTTGTGTTCTCTACCACACTCATGAGATATTCTGGTTGTTGCTATAGCTAGAAATACAACTAACTTGAAGTTTGATGAAATATTTTCATCCTTGTTGGAAGAGGAGATGAGAAAGAAAATTATGGAGAGCCATAATGGAGACGCCTTATCTATAAGAGGATGGTCCCAAAATAAAAACATAAGTAAGTACTCAAGTGGGAGATCTAAATCTAGAGGGAGATATAAATCTCCAGGAAATTTTGTAAAGGTACGATGGAAATGCGGAAAAGTCTGTCACTACAAAAAGGATTGTCTCTAAAAATATTGATAAAGGAAAGTGATCTGATGATGCTTCTTCTTCAGAGGTGAAAACTACCTTAGATGAAGGTTGCAATGTGTACATGGATTCTTATTTAAGTACACACGTAGATCGTGAGGCATGGTTGTTTGACTCAAGTGCATCCTTTCATATGATGCCCCATAGGGAGTGGTTTTGCGATTATGATAAATATATGGTGGTAATGTATTCATAATGGGACGATAGGGAGACCAACTTCATAGGATGAGAAAAACTCAAGTTGAAGTTGCAAGGTGGAAGGATTATAACACTTCTTGGTGTTTTTCATATTCCTGAATTGGTCAGAAATCTAATTTATGTAAGAAAAATGGATAATGCAGGTGTAAAAATATTGTTCGTGAATGATACCTGCAATATGGCTCGAGGTACACTAGTATTGGTGAGGGGAGTTCGGATTGGAGCTTTGTACAAGTTCTTGGGAATTATTGTTATTGATGAGTGACATAGTTTTGTGGTTCCTAAAAGTGGAACAAAAAATCTTGTAGTCTCTGGTGAAAAGACTATGTTATGGTATCAAATACTAAGACACATTGGGGAGAAGAGCCTTCAAACATTGGAGAGAAGAGTCATGTTTAATGAACATACAACAATTTTTCACAAAGAATGGGATTTACATATTATAAGGAATTACATAGAGAGTTACCATTTTATCATTATTAGTTGTCCAAGAATTTTCTAAGGTCTTTAAGGTGCATGCATGATTATTTTCTTTTGTGGAAACTTTATTTCTTGAAGCACTCCTTTGGTCTAAGTGGATTTCCCTTGATTTCTATATCATAGATTGAGTGATAAGTCACAATTTTATATTTTCTTTCTTTCAAGATGTTTGTCATGCCAAGATTTAGCTAGTTCTTTTGGACTATCTAGTGATGGATTACAATTAAGAAATCTTCCTCAAGATTATTTGGTTGGTGGAAACTTTCCTTCTTTTCCATGATGAATTTATACAGAAGTAGAGAAAATCATTTCTCCATTCCTCCAAAATATGCATACTGGTTTCTTTCCCATAAAATATTTTTAAGGGTGTTTTCCCGTTTGATCGTTTGTAGGTAGTTTAGTATGCCCATGAGATAATTGGTACCTTATTGTTGTATTCATCCTTGTCAATGCCACAAATTTTGTTTAGGCCTTTTATGTAATCTCTTATTAAATGGTTCGACTACTCCATTCACTTGTGGATGATAGGGTGATGTCTTTTGGTGGTCAAATAAGAACTTTTCCAATAACACTTTTATGGTACCATTCACAAAGTGTGTTCTTTGGTCACTTATTAATGTTAGTGGGAATTTAAATTTGGTAATTATTTTCATAAATAAACTTTGTTGTCAACTTCTTTTGTCCATTTCTTGACTTGTTTAGGCTTATCACATTTAGTTAAATAATTGTTTGTTGTTATGATATATTATATAATTATGCATTTCCCTCTTTGATAAAATGGACCAACAGAGTCGATTGTCTATATTTCAAATGGTAAGCTAGGGTTTCTTGAGTTTAAAGGTATCTCATATTTCCAGAGTGGTTGAATCCATCCATTTGTTTATGACTAGCAGAATTTGCAACTAGGTTGGGCTCATACTTGCATGACACATGATTTATTTTGACCAGTACCACTATAAACTCTAAGCATACCAATGTTTCCCTACACGTGACACATAATGGTAATTAATATTTGAACTAGCGATATTACAAGGAATTCCTTGATAATGAACCATTTATCTACACCTCGTGGGCATGGTCCACCCATCTTCACTTAGATCTCCAACCTAAGTTATCTTTGCTTTCTGATTTCCATTGCTTCCATTTTCTCTTACAACCACTAGATAACTCGCATCACTCTAGCGTTGGATACATGCATTTTTCCTCTCTGGCCTCCTCTTTCCCCTCCTCCAATTCTATGTTCCGTGGTTAACTAATTGTTCTTGGAGGAGATGCAGGATTTGTTACGATACCAATTAACACAGGCGTTAAAATTTTAAAATTTTTTATGTAGGCAAGCTTTAACCCTTTCAGTCCCAAATGTCTCAAATTCATAACCACCACAGCCGATATTTAATAACAATCAAAAGAGGATGGGCTTACCTTTTATGAAAACCATGAGACTGAAGCCTTTTTCAATATCTTTCGAGACCAAGGCTTCGTGCGTTAATCCGCAAGTGAAGGCACATTCTATATATCCTAATGATTAAGTTTTTATCTCACTCCATGCAATATGACCAAACCTCGAGACCTGGGTCCCCACTTCTTAACTTGTTGGCTTCCACATGTCACCCTGACTCTTTTAAAAGATGTGGAAATGGAATTTTAATGAAACCTTCAAGAGACAAATTTTGAGATGAAGAAGAAGTTATTTTAACATCCATAAGGCTAAATATACCCTATGGGAGAGATTGATTCTCTATCTGGCTCTTGTATTCTGCCCTTTTCCTATGAAGTTTTACAATAAACTCTCCCAACTTCTCGACAAAGCCCTTGCCGAATAGAATATCCGAAGAGCTAGCTGCCAAAACATCTGCATAACTTTCCCTGTTGTCTTTGAAGGGCTCACATTCTAAAATTAAATTATTTTCTGTTTCCACTTTTATAGAAGAGAAAAAAATACATACTCTTTCCTCCCACACTTCTTTTGGCCATTTCCAGCGCCCTATTTCACAACAGAGTTGATGCGAATTAGTCCTTAATTGAGCGATAATAATTTTGGCTCTCCAAGAAATATTGGCCCCTATGTACGCTTTTTGTTGATGATTATGAGAGGGATTAAACTCTTCAATATAATACTTTTTATTTCTCCCTAACTCCTCCCAAGTACATTTGTGAAACTTATCCATAAACACAATATGTCATTAAACACAACCTTAGGCCATCTGCCCTCTTCCATTTCCTATTCGTTGACTTACCTAGCTCCCATTAGCTATTTTCCTTGCTCTTTTTATTAAAGCACTGTTGTCCAGGTAAATCCCCTCTGCGGATAGAGGCAATCCCTCTAGCACTAGGGTGGGTCTAGAAACTACAGGAACATACTAACATCTACATTCCTAGATTGTAAATGAAATTCAGAGCAAGGAAGATGACCTACCTTGTTCTGATGCTATGTTGTCATCTTCTGTCGAAGATTCTTGATCCATCGCTCCCCTTAAGCTCGATGCACGTTGCTACCAATGATCGATTACATGTATAGACAATCAAGACACCATGACAAGCATAAAATCACGACAAACATAAAATAATTACAATCTATCTAACTGGTCAAGAATTGCTAGAAATATCATTATAAATATAAACAAGGGTGGAAGATAAACATCAGTTGCATTTTCTTATGATAAAAAAAAGGGGAGTTTGCAACCAAGCCTTGATGTTGAGGCTCTCCTTCGGCAAGTCTGTATCCAAGCTTGTTTGCAACACCCTCATACAAAAAGGTCTAAGATCTCACTATGTTCTTAACACAAAAAAACAATCAAACTCTACACTATTATCTCGAAGATATAATTGCTTCTCCTCCCTAGATAACTAAGGTAGAAGAGGTGAAAGAGGTCTCCTTATATAAAAATAGAGGAGGAGGTTATGGGCCCTCAAATAATGGGAAAAGAGCTTATCCTTTGGAGTAGTTCCTATTTCTTTGGAACAAGAAGCCCAAAGGGGAATTCCTCGGCCATATCCTCAAAACAAACTTCTAGCTCGCCACCTCGCGAAGCTTCTTATCACGAAAGCTTCGCTTATATTTTAAAAACTTTCCAAAAGAGGATCGGCACATGTCTGACATTAAGACAGAGCGCTAATCGATGGGGGTCTCAGTGCAAATCTCTGCTATCGGCGCAGGTCAGACACTGAGAAAAAGCGACGACCTTGAAAACTAGGTTTATATAGGGATCTTCCAGAAAAGTTGTAAAGGGATATGAATTGGTAGAAAAAGTGTGGTTCAGGGGTATGTATTCCATGCTTGGAAAATACAAAAGGGTCACTATATAGGTCCTTCAGGATCAAGGAACGAGGAGTTCAGGGACAGTGACAAATTACTCTGTAACAGATGCCCCCTAAAGTATGAAGTCTGAACACAAGTGAGGGGTGAAATTATTTACAAGTATGTGCAAGGAACCAGATGCTGCCGTCGGGAGACCTGAAATCAAACATAGATACATATACATAACTGAAGTATCTAATGAAAATACATGAATCAAGGTATGGGCGCATCCATCCATAAAATATACCATGGTATGGTCGCAACCATCCATTTGAGAAGGATCTCATATAGACTCATGGTATGGTCGCAGCCATCCATCTGAAAGAAACATGTGTCTAATATTGGAAAAATCATATTGCCTCGCAACCTAGAATCTAGAGAATAAAATCCAGGGTCTTGTGCTCCATCATGACCCGATCAAGTACAATTTCAAGCATGCGAATAAATGAGTTGAAGTCGAACATGACGGAAAATCACCTGATTACCATCCAATGATGAAAGTTGTTAACAGGCACGAGAGAGACCACCAATAATGAAAATGGTTCTCAAGGTACTACTAGTACAATCCATGAAATGTGAACAGTGAACTGGATTCGAACACCAGTGAAATGAATCGATCGAAGGCCAATGATGAGAACCTATCGTTGAATGTGAAGAACTTGCCATCACGGCATGCAAGCTCTAAGGTACTAGAAAGGAGTCTCATCAAATTCCCAGATAATGAGCTAAAGTCGATAGGAAGTGATTTATCAAAGGAGGGTTATAATGAATCCCACATCATCAACATGAAACAAAGAATGTAATATAAGTCTTAATCAAGGCTGAAATAGAGGATCAGGAAATGTACAAACTACAAAAGGATTTTCTCTTGAACATATTGGCGACACAACTCTGGAATTTGGCAGCATTTGACTCAAATAGGATTAGATGTCATGTTGAAAAGATTGATAATCGAATGAGAGGAAAACAGATTTCCCAAACCCATGGAGGCAAAGTGACAGAGTGAAGATATCCCAACTCGACACGAACTGCAACTAAGTGTCATGTTCAAGAGTGACATACTGCCAACACAACTGACAAATAACTTCCATTTTCCCCCACCATTTCTGGTGAGTACCTCTTTATTTTTACACAAGCTTGAAGAGGATAGAATATGCTTGTCGTATAAGTTTGTCCTTCAAAAAAATCCATCCTATTGCATTTTACAAGCCCTAGGAAGGAGGAACTCGGTAACCTCATGATGATGATTTACGATGTCATTAGGTTTTAATGAGTCTGACAAAGGAAGAACTCGACATCCTTTCATGTTTAGAGATTTTGAAAAGAAGTGAAAAGAAAACTCCAGTAGGCCCTTTTCGTAAATAGTCCCACATACCCGAAAAGGTAGAAAACAAAATATGAGAGAACCTCTTAGTCATGATTGGCTAAGGAATTCATTTTTCATAAATATTTTATCCTAGCCCGAAAAAGGGGTAAACGTATACTGGATAAATGACGTTTCGTAGCCTTTAATGAGTTCAAAACGACAAGAGTCTCGGAAATCTTTTCAATTTTAGAGAGTCAGAAAAGAGCTAAAAGTAGACTCCTCCTGGAGGAACAAGTGGCATTAACGGTAGCAACTGGTTCTAGTGATGATGGAACTGCTCAGAACAAGTAAAGGTCAATAGGTTGGCTAACAATATCTTGGCTCGAGGGGTCCTGACCCAGGTTCGGAGGTGAATGTTTGCCAAAAAACCCCTATACTACTGGCACCTTTGGCAGTGACCTGCTTGCGCAGGCCAAAGTCTCACCCGAAGTAGTATGGGAGGGTGCTACAACCAGGTTTCTGCACCCTAGGAGAGGGCAGGTAAGTCAGGCATAGCTGCGTTTGACTTCACAAATATCAGATCACATATTACAGAACCCATATCTACCAGTCCCTTCGCATCCACGTGCACAATACCATATATAATCACAATAAATAACAGATACAGGAAAATAAAGAAACTATTGCAGCTATTCTTGCCAAAATTCTAATAAAAAGATTCAGATCAATTGTCAAGGCAGCATAAGTACTTAACACAGTTACTGGAGGAGCTCAATATAGTCTTATGCATACCATAACAGATCTAGATCGCAGTATAAACAAGTAACACAAGTACTTTCGCAGCTTAAATCAATGACACAGAGCATACATCAACATATATCATAGATTCATAAGTCCAATAGATCCAGATATTCAACAGCCTTCCGCATTCATTAATCCTTCAGATCCTTTTACAATACCCAAAACCCAACCCGCGCACATAGCAGCAGGGTCCGCCCACAGTAGGACTAGGGATCTCCGCACACACAACCAGCAGGAGTCCTTTCCCCAAAAACCCAAAACAGATCTACTAATTCTCAATTCACACCAATCTTAGTTCAATATCTACCTTACAACTCAAAAAGGTTCAATTACTTATACTACTTTAGCCTACGCATCCAATGGCCTGCAAACCGTGGTTTGTGGACTCTTGGTCTACCCTTGACCCATTTACAATGCATTAAGGGCTTTGACCCACCCCAAAACCCCTACGTTAGACTAAATATAATAAAAAATATACAAAAATGGACCAGATTCGCAGCTTTTGTAAGAGACCCTGTTCCAACACAATACCACTCATCGCAGCGGTTCCTCAGGAATGGGTAAAAAAATCAAGTGAAGGCGTATGATTGGACAAGTAGATGGTGACATTGGAATGAGAAAACCAAGGCTCATCTAGCAAAACAGGCTGATACAATGGCAATCATGAGAGACAAAATAAGAATGGTTTCATTTTTACATAAGCTTTAAAACATGGAAAACTATGCTTGAAAAAGTTGGCATGCCCCCAGCATGGTGACTCAATTCAAGGTACATGCCCCCCAAGCTTCAATGCATTCACCTCAGTAGACTGCTAGTTACTGACTGGTGGATGGAATGAAATTTCAATTATTAGATCAAGTGAAAGACTTGACTGGGATTCGACAAGATCTAAAAAAAGACTCAAATTGAAAAGGGAACCCGTTTCATTTTTAACGAGGTTGACACAGTAAAAGAACTATCCTCATGACCTAATTCATTTTTTAACGAGTTTGACGTAGAAAATGAACTATCCTCAGAAGAGCTTGTTTCATTTTGTAAGGAGCTTGAACCAAGAAAAAGAACTATGCTCCGAAGAGCTTGTTTCTTTTTTTAAGGAGCTTGACACAAGAAAACGAACTATGCTCTGTTGAGCTTGTTTCATTTTTTAAGGAGATTGACACAAGAAAATGAACTATGCTCCTTCAATATTGTTTCATTTTTTAAGGAGCTTGACACAAGTAAATGAACTCTGCTCCAATGAGCTTGTTTCATTTTTTAAGGAGCTTGACACAAGTAAACGAACTCTACTCTGACGAGATGATCAAGACATACAAAGAGTCATGGCTTCCAAGAGGTTGTCATCTGATGGGAGAACAACATCTTGGAGATTAAGACCCAATTCCCCCAGTACATTGACATGGAAAAGAGCAGATGAGCGGCCAAAACAGATTACCCAAACCCATGGAGGAAAAAAATGACGAAATGAGATGTCCCCAACCCGACATGAATGCAGATGAGTGTCATGTTCAAGAGTGACATACTGTCGACGCAACTGAGAACTAGTTCCTTTTTTTGGTCTTGATTCACTATCATCATATTCCTCTGTCTCGTGTCGATGATGTGGGAAACATTATGGCCCTCCTTCGACTAGGTCGCTTCCTGTCGATTTCAGCTCATTATCCAGAAAGTTGATCTAGAGACTCCCTTCCAGTACCTTGGAGCTTGCATGCCTCAATGGCAAGTTCTTCGCATTCAACAACAAGTCCTCATCATTGGCCTTCGATCGAGTGATTTTGCGGGTGTTCGAAGCCAGATCATTGTGCACATTCTGTGGATTGTACTAGTTGTACCTTGAGAGCCATTCTCATTATTGGTGGTTTCTCTTGTGCATGTTAACAACTTACATCATTGGTTGGTAATCAAGTGAATTTCTTGCATGTTCAACTTCAGCTCACATATTTTCATGCTTGAATTTGTACTTGTTCGAGTTGAGATGGAGCACAAGACCCTGTGTTTTGTCTGATAAAATCTAGGCTGCAGGATATTTTGGTTTATCATAACTATGTATGTGACTCTTTTGATTGGATGGCTGCGACCATACCTAATTCTATTTATTGATCCTTACTACTGGATGGTTGCGTCCATACCTTAGATCTCAGTGTTATATGTACTCTATTATGGATGGCTCTTCCCATGCCACATGTTCAAGTATCAGAGATATCAGTTGTATTTGTACTTGCAGTTCTTCCGACAACAGTGTTTTGTTTGAACGTGTTCTCATAAATAATTTCACTCCTCCCTCTCTCTCGGACCTCATGATTTAGGGGGAACCTGTTACACAAAATTTTTTCACTGTCTCTGCAATCCCCAGTGGAGTCGTCAATTTGTTGTCCAGGTAAATCCCCTCTGTGGACAAAGGTGATCCCTCTAGCCCTAGGGCGGGTCTAGAAACTACAGGAACATACTAGCATCTACCTTCCTATATTGTAAATGAAATTTAGAGCAAGGAAGATGACCTACCTTGTTCTGATGTTATGTTGTTGTCTTTCATCGAAGCTTCTTGATCCGTCACTCCCCTCAAGCTCTATGCACACTGCTACCAATGTTCAATTATCTGTACAAACAATTAAGACACCGCGACAAGCATAAAATCACGAAAAACATAAGACAATTAAAATTTATCAAAATGATCAAGGAATTCTGGAAATATCATTATAAATATAAACAAGGGTGGAAGATAAAAATTAGTTGCATTTTATTATGATAAAGACAAGGGGAGTTTAAAACCAAGCCTTGATGTTGAGGCTCTCCTTCAGTAGGTCTGTATCCAAGCACGTTTGAAACACCCTCATGCACAAAGGTCTAAGATCTCACTATGTTATTAACACACACAAAAAATCACACTCTGCACTATTCTCTCGAAGCTATAATTGCTTCTCCTCCCTAGCTCACTAAGGTAGCAGAGGTGAAAGAGGTCTCCTTATATAACAATGGAGGAGGAGGTTATTGGCTCTCAAATAATGGGAAAAGAGCTTATCCTTTGGATTAGTTCCTATTTCTTGGGAACAAGAAGCCCAAAGGGGAATTCCTTGGCCATATCCTCAAAACAAACTTCCAGCTCGCCGCCTCGCGAAGCTTCTAGTCACGGAAGCTTCGTTTCTATTTTAAAAACTTTCCAAAAGAGGATCAGCGTGGATCTGAAATTAAGACAGAGCACCGATCGGCGTGGGTCTCAGTGCAAATCTCTGCTATCAGCGCGGGTCAGACACTGAGACAAAGCGCCGATCTTGAAAACCATGTTTATATAGGGATCTTCCAGAAAAATTGTAAAGGGAGATGAATTGGTAGAAAAAGTGTGTTTCAGGGGTATGTATTCCATGCTTGGAAAGTACACAAGGGTCACTATATAGGTCCTCTAGGATCAAGGAACGAGGAGTTTAGGGACAGTGACAAATTACTCTGCAACAAGCACACACAAAACTTCCTTCTAGGTGGAGTCAACACTCCCTCATGGCCATCGTCAGTGACACGTTCAATATGCTAGCTCCACTTTTCCTCAATGCTCTCCACGTTAGCTGGCTTCCACATCAACCCGACATCTAGTCACCCTGATACTTCCTTCATATGCTCTTCCTTTAATCTTCTAGGGAAGACCCTCCGGGGAATTTTCCTCGTGACAGATTCTTTAACATAATCTTAAGTTTCGTCTCCTTGGATCTTACTAACTAATGTTTTATTGTCGAATTCTTTAAGAACTAAGTATGGTATGTTCTCGGCCAGTGTTTTCCTGTATACTCTAATTCACTTTGTTACGAGCTCTTAATGTAGGATTATACGAAGGCCATTACGTTGGTATGAACACCTCTATCTTTGATTATGGGTGACAAACAAAAAGTCTAAGGTGTGACACAGACCCATGCAACACTCATAAAAAATGTATATACGCTCAAGAAATAAAATCAAAAAATTGCAGAAGGACTGGTTCATAAAATTATATTCAAATTCATGCTCGCACTCCACCACACTCTCTATGCATATTACTAAATAAATAAATAAATAATACATCACAAGTTTCTCCAAATCCATGAGAATAGGAAAAAATGGACCATTTTGGATATTTTTAAACTAATTACAACAAGTAACTATGGGAATTAAAAAATATATATATTGTAACAATCCATACATTGAGGAACCAACTTCTCTGGTAAAATATTTTGACCTCTCGATCAATCAAATTTTACAGATGCCCCTGCATCATTTTTCTAGTAAATAATGTCTATACTTTTGCAGGAAAAATATCATTGCAAGTTCTTCTCTCTATGTAGTTAAGTAATACCTCTCTACTTTATTCAACTTCTGATTGGTGTAGGCATTAGGGTAGTCGATGATTTCATCCCTTAGCTGAGTGAGGAATTATCTTATTGTTACATTTGATTCATCAACATGGATGTGAAATTTATTCCACCAATTAGGGAATACCAAATTTTGGGCTTCCACCATCTTTCTCTTTAATAGCTCAAATGAAATGTTGCATTTTGTACTCTATATAAATTCTACTATGCTCCATAGTGTTTCATCGATTATAAAGGTCCAATTAATTTCTTATGGAATTTCTTTAGTACCTTGTGTGGCCTAGAAAAAAAAATTGGTTTGTCTTTTATTAACAAATGACTTTAGATCAAGGATTATTTAAAATTTTCCATATCAACTTTGATTCCATCTTTGCAGACTACTTATAGGTGAAGGGATAAAATTTTGATACAAAAGTGTATTTTATTGGTTTTCTTGGGTGATGGGCACCTAATTGTAGCTTGAGAAGCCATATATGAACAATATTCATGCAAATGGGGTGGGAAAAGGGTTTTATCAACTTAGCTCCCCAGATAAGGTCAATTTTCATTTTCCCCATTTCTTTGACTAGTCCTTTAAGTCCTTATAGTCTCTAGAAAACACATCTTGATATTCCGTTAGGTCAACTATTTCCATGTTCTGCTTTTCCATCCAATAGTTTCCTATTTGACCCATTTTTGGTATGTCATATTTTGATATATCGACTTCCTTAAAAAATTTCTTTGCTTCCATCCATTGTAGAGGTTTTCGTTCATCTAGATTGCATTATCCTTCTCGAACTTCATTATGTGCTAGCTAAAACTCACTATTATTATGCTCCTCCATGCATTCTTATTTTGATAATTTGAGGGAAATTTTAACTTGTCTAGTTACTATCTTGTGGTTTCTTTAACATCAAAAGATCTTTCCTGAAAAATTTCAATTTTTTTTTTCAATTTGATGAGTGGTTTGATATGATACTTTTGATCTTGGCATATTGTATAATTACAAGTGAAAGTCACCCCTATGTTGACTTAGGATTTTCGTCCTTTTTCAAATTATCATAGACTTGGGTTTTCTATGTATTATTTTATTCCTTAGACCACTTCAACTATGGGGGATTCTTTTGGTTTAAATGAAAAATATTTGATAAATTTGTCCTTTAGGTATTTCCATGAGAACATCTCTCCTTAGGCTTCCTCCATTTTATACCATTTGTATCATATGTCATCCAATGTATTCAATAACATATAAACAACAAGCTTAACAATACAATGGAGCATGGATGGATTGGCCTTACAATAATCTTAAACAACGTTGCTCAAATATTATAGAACAATATCTATATTACCCATATAGGGAGTCGGGGAATGGATAGGTGGGGGATGGCATGACCATCGTACAACCATGATTAAATGTGGATGAATGTGTCCATCCATCCCCCGAGGTTTTAATTTCATGGAAGTGTGGAGGGTGGAAAATACAATAAATGGGTACATATCTTGGTATGATTTTCCATCGTTGGTGCAACTTGCAGACCATGAAATTCATGCCAAGGCATGGAGGTAAATGAGAAGGGATCATGATGAGACCCTTTGTATCATTGCCATCTTTTCCTACCATGTCAGTTCATAATTTTGAGAGGTGGAACACCTACAATTAGGATGCCAATCAATATTGGCACACTTTAGGATTGAATTCCCAATATGTGCCCTATTATGGCACTCCATTATTACTGACTATGTTTGTAGGGTCTTGGTTTTGATCTGCGTTTCAGTTAGTCACAAGTTCAACTATAGATTGGGTGGATAACATATCCTCTATATATCATTTGTCTATTTCCATTTAGAGCATGACTCCTCTTTGGCCTTTCTGTTGATTTTATGATCTTTCCCTTCTTGTTCTATATCTTGGCTCTCCCCTGGGACTCCTTTGCTTCTTGATGCCTATTTTCCTCCTTATTTTGGTATCCCTTCTTGTCTCCCCCCTCGTTCCTCCTTCCCACATATTTTTTCACCTCTCTATAAGGATAATTAAGGTGTCGAAGTTTTTCTAGAAAAGTATTTGAGGTCTATTCTCAGTCTCATTGCACCTCAACACTTTCACTTCTATCCCCTCCATATCGTATTGGGGAATTTCGTTCGTAATTTTAGTCTTTCTTGTCAAGCTTCTAACCTGTAATTCACATTGTATTTTCCTCTCTAGGACTCAACATCAACCTTGACATTACGTGGAACTCTACTATTCCTAGAAAATGAGTTAGGTTATGCTTGAGAGTTTCCTGCTATCGAGAAATTAACTCCCCTTCCCAACAAAGAGAAGAGACATTTGCATGATATAGATACCACACCCTGCCTCAAATTCAGGAAGAGATAGTTGAGACAAAATGTGGCATCATGGAGATTCATGGTGGAGAGGGAATTTTTATTAGATATTGATATTGTATGTGACTTAGTTGACTGGATATTAGATGCCAGGCACACCAGGTGGTGGATTAATCAGTGCATGCACACTATTTGAATCTACTGACACATGAAAATGTTGCTAGGTAGAGTTTTATTCGATATAAATGAATCTCTTTATATTTTTTATGCTAGACAAGTGTCATATCATGGGTCAAAGTTTAGATCAACATCATAAAATGAAATGCAACTTTTTTTATGGAAAAAAATATACCTGTGCTAATATAGTTGAAATTGCTTCGGTACATATCTCTCTCTCTCTCTCTCTCTATATATATATATATATATATATATATATATATATATATATGTACATAAATATAAATATTAAATTAAATTTCAATACAAAATGTGTTACTATAATAAAACTAACTTATACTACTATAATATTCATAAAATATAATGGATTTCAATATTAATATTGATATCAAACTAAAACAAGTGAAGCTGCATGGTAGCTAGTCCCTTCCTTGAGCGGGGAGCGGGGCTTGACAAGCCCCAAAGTCGGATGAAGCCAAAAATCCAATTATGCACAACTTCGAAAGCCATGACACCTGTTACGCACAACTTCGAAAGCCCCAAGTGAAATCAAGCCACTAGGCTCCTTCGGAAGCTATAGGCATTGCCACTCACCCTCCAATTGTTGAGATCTGTCTGTGCATTCTCACAACTCGATTTGCAACACATTAAGTTCTTTTGTGTCTTGTAGATTTCATTCGCTTGGGGTATACGATGGAATTTGTGTCTGAATTCTCTTCTAAAGATTATTTCTCTCATAGATTCTTTGAAGGCAATTACGCACAAATTTGAAAGACAGTTACACATAATTACCAACTTGAGCTGTTGTGAAGGGTAGTAACCTCATTATTAACACAGCCTGTATTGGAGAGTTTTTCCTTCCTTCGTTGGTGGGTCCATTACATATAGATCCTGCCTTGGTTACTTTTCCTCACTAATTCACATAGCATTTAGTGCCTTGAACTAATGTTACCATTAGTTTACCACTTTCAAAATGTGAAGGAAACAAATGTATATAACATATGGTTATATCCTCCTCGCCTTAGGAAGAGCCAAAGAATACGACAAAAGAGATTTCACTATCGAAAATACACTGCAAGCCTAAAACATTTGGTTATTCGTGATAGTAACATGGTGAACCTAATGTTAACGCCACCATTTCGATTACTATAGTCCCACCCGTGCCTGCAACAGGGACTAAAAGGGATATTAATATTGATATCAAAACAAAGAAAATTAAGGTTACATTAACAAAAAATCATGAATCTAAGACTCATGTGTAAGATAGACAACACATTATTTGTATAACATTATTAGCTTAAAAAAATAAATACATAAAAGTTCATATATGATACATAAAAGAAAAGTTAACAATAAATATCTTGATGCAAAGAATTTAATATTATGTATATTAGGACTGCATTACTTAATTTAAATAAATTCAATTTAAACTGTTTTAAATAATTTTAAATTTAATAGTGTAAATCATAACATATAAAGCATTAAATATTTTTTAACTAAATATTCAATATTCTCTAAAAAATGTTTGAACATCTAAATCATTATAAACATAATTACACTTTAAAATCATAGAGAAACTTCACTCCCTTATTTAATTTCGTATTTAATCCTCCCTCTCTATTGGGTATGTGTTATATTCTTTCTATAACTATTCCTATGCATTGTTACGTTGCACCAAGTGCAGCAGGGTGGACCCAAGGATGGTGGGAAGACCTACCCATGCTTTTGTGCATGTTTTTTGCACATGGTTTTCTAGGCATGATGGCTTTTCCCATGGTATTTTGTAGATCCAGTCAAGGGAAATACGATTATGTTCTAATCTAGGGCCAATGGATTGGGGTTTATGAATGCTTCGATATGTATCTAATGTATTGTAACATTGAAAGGAATATAATGAAAAATCAATTTGGTTTTCCCAGATTTTGGTTCCAGGAGAAAATCTCTATGTATAATTTTTATGTTCTCGCCATTGTATATTTTTTCTGTTTTTTAAGAATTTGTTTGTAGGTAATTTCCATACAGGGTTAAAACCTACATTTGGTATCCAAGTTGTTTTGGCTTCAAGGGGACACCTTTGCGGCTAAACGGTTTGTTGCTAGGTCCAATGGTAGACCTTGTTACAGTGGGAGATCTATGGGATCGATTCTTGTAGTGAAAGGAGATGACGAACCATAGAAAGATAGAGATCAAGAAATTCAGTGGACAAATTTTTGAGTTGTGGAAGCTCAAGATGGAGGATCTTTTTGGTGGGCAGAGATCTGTGGATTGTTGTAGATCTAGGTACAACACCAATAGGAATGTCGACAAAAGACTAGGTGAAGTTAGATCGGAAGGAAAAGAGCACAATACGATTGTGTCTCTCAAATTCAGTATTGTTGAATGTATTAGGGGAAGCTACGATGAAGGCTTTGAGGGAAAATTTAGGGGATTTGTATCAATCTAAGTCATGGTGAACAAATTGTTCTTGCGGAAAAAAAATTGTATAACATGAGGATGAAGGAAGGAGTCTCGGTGAAAGAGCATTTAAATGCCTTCAATATGGCAAGTCAGCTATTATTTGTTTATATTAAAATTTCAGCCAAAGCTAATTGCATTAATATGTTGTGTTATCTACCACACTCATGAGATATTATGGTTGTTGCTATAGCTAGCAATACAACTACCTTGAAGTTTGATGAAATATTCTCATCCTTGTTGGAAGAGGAGATGAGAAAGAAAATTATGGAGAGCCATAATGGAGACGCCTTATCTATAAGAGGATGGTCCCAAAATAAAAACATAAATAATTCCTCAAGTGGGAGATCTAAATCTAGAGGGAGATATAAATATCCAGGAAAATTTGTAAAGGTATGATGGAAATGCGGAAAAGACTGTCACTACAAAAAGGATTGTCTCTAAAAATACTGATAAAGGAAAGGGATCTGATATCCCTTTCACCCTCTTATACTTACCCAATGTCACTATGCAAACTATATTCTATTAATCAAATAAAGTTACATATATACATGAGGAATTGTCTCAATATAGGGAAGCTATATTGGACGCACAATAAGTTGGTTGAGAGAATATCTCAACCTCACACCAAACTAGGAACTTAGGTTTAGCTAACTCCTATTGAATAGGAACAGACTCTATACATAGAAATAATCACAACTGAAGACAAGTAGGAATTACACATTCCAACAAAAACTACTTTAGATGAGAGTGGCGATGTGTACTTGGATTCTTATTTAAATACACATGTAGATCGTGAGGCATGGTTGATTGACTCAAGTGCATCCTTTCATATGATGCCCCATAGGGAGTGGTTCTACGATTACGATAAATATAATGGTGGTAATGTCTTCATAAGGGGATGATAGGGAGAACAAATTCATAGGATGATAAAAACTCAAGTTGAAGTTGCAAGGTGGAAGGATTAGAACACTTATTGGTGTTTTTCACATTCCTGAATTGGTCAGAAATCTAATTTATGTAAGAAAAATGGATAATGCAGGTGTAAAAATATTGTTCATGAATGATAACTGCAATATGGTTCGAGGAACACTAGTATTGGTGAGGGGAGTTCAAATTGGAACTTTGTACAAGTTGTTTGGGATTATTTTTATTGATGAGTGACATAGTTATGTGGTTCCTAAAAGTGGAAGAAAAAATCTTGTAGTCTCTGGTGAAAAGACTATGTTATGGTATCAAATACTAAGACACATTGGAGAGAAGAGCCTTTGAATACTGCATGGTAATGGTATGGTAGAATGTATGTATAATTTATCTTTGGATTTCACTTTATATGAACATTGTGTGTTTGGGAAGCAGAATCGGGTGAGTTTCCCCTTTGGTGCTAAGAGGGTGAAAGGGATATTAGGGTTTGTGTACAATGATGTGTTTGGACCTGTGTCGGTTCCATCATTGGGTAAGTCTATGTACTATGTCTTGTTTATAGATGAATTCTCGAGGAATACATGGATATATTTACTCAGAAATAAATCTAAAGACAAGTTTAAAGAATTTAAGGCTCTAGTGAAAAATCAGACATTGAAAAAAATTAAGGTATTGAGGATTGATTATGGTGGAGAGGTATGCAAGAAGGAATTAAAGAGTTTTGTAAGAAGTGTCAGGTATAACAGAACATAAGACTACTCCATACAAACTTCAACAAATTGGAGTTTCCGAAATAATTAACATCATGTTAATGGAAAAGGAAAGAGACATGCTTAGTGGTAATAGGGAAGGAATTATGGGAAGAGGCGGTGGATACTACATGTTACCTATTTAACATATCACCTTCATCAACATTGGAGGATAAGAATTTACGTGAGGTATGTACTGATAAGAAACCCTAGGCTCTCACATATTATGGCATTTGGATGTGATGCATATTTACAGGTTCCAAAGGAGAAAAGAACCAAGTTGGACAATAAATATCAAAGGTGCATCTTTATTGGGTATAAGAACGATTTAAAAGGTTACAAGCTTTGTTAAACAAGGAATGTTGTGTACAATTGAGATGTCGTGTTTAGAGAAGTGAAATATTTTATTAAACATGAAGTCCTACCAAAGGAAAAGAACCAGATAAGATAGAGTTTGAACTGAAGGAGGAAGAATCAGACTCTATAGAAGAACATGAATTAGAATAGGAGGAACCAAAAACTCCAATTTTGAGGAGATTAGATTGAGATATAAGGAATCCAAAGAGGTATATCCCATTTTCTTTCTACATGGACTTGGCTTCAAAAGGAGAATAGAAGATCATTGCGTGTATTTTAAATTAATTGTTGACCATGTTATTTATTTGGTATTGTATGTAGATGATATGTTGCTGATTGGAAATGACAAAGAAATTGTCTACGATTTGAAGATACAATCATCATCTAAATTCAACATGAAGTATCTTGGTGCTGCAAACTATATTTTGGGCATGGAAATTAAACGAAATCGAGAAAAGAGGAAGCTATGTTTAAACTAGAGGAAGTATATTGAGATAATATTGCATAGGTTTAATATGCAAGATAGTAAACCAGTGTAGGTTCGTATTCTTGTAGGTGCAAAGTTATCTTATGAACAATGTCCTAAGACACGGAAAGGGGAAGAGGAAATTACCCATGTTTCGTAGGTGAGTGCAGTTGGTAGCCTGATGTATGCAACGGTGTGTACCAGACCAGACATTGCACATGCAGTGGGAGTATTGAGAAGGTTTATGTCAAAACCATGGAAGGAGCATTGGACAAAAATGAAGTGCATTTTCGGGTATTTGCGTGGCACTAGTGATTATGGTTTTTGAAACTAAGGAAGATCAAGACTGGGCATAGTGTTGGACATAGATGGATTTATTGATGTATACTCGGATGGATATTTGGATCAGAAAATATATACAATTGGGTATGTGTTTAACCTATTTGGAGGACCAATCAGTTGGATGAGCAAGAGACAATCTGCAATGGTACTTTCAACTACGAAGATTGAATACATGGTAGCCACTCATGCAAACAAATAAGCATAGATTTTGTATAGGTATGAGCTTGGTACAAAAAGCTATATGAATATACTATGATAACCAAAGTGCAATTTTATTCGCAAAGAACCCTGCTTATCATTCGAAGATAAAGCATATTGATGTTCAATATCACTTTATGAGGGATATAGTTGAAGACAACAAGGTGTTGTTGGTAAAGGTCGACAATTTGAAGATAATCCTTTCTTTCCTTTAAATTGTGTTAGTTTCCCTCTTTTTTGGGTTTAAATGTTTTAAATTCCTTTCATCACACTTATTAACTTATTTTTTTTAATCTTCCCCTTTCATTTTCTTTAGTGTCTCTCTTTTTTGGGCTTAAATGTTTTTAATTTCTTTCATCAGACTTATTAATTTTTTTTTCTAATTTCCCCCCTTTAGTGCCCTCCCCCCCCTTCCCTATCAAATTAATTATACTTTTAATAACTCCCCCCCCCCCCTCATTTTTTGGACTTTCTGTATAATTGAAATAAAATGTGAATAAAATCCTTCTTCCCCACTCTTCATTTTTGGACTATCCTTATCTTGCTGATCACCCTTAACTTCTTTATCAGCCTAACCCTCTCATCTTTTTATTCCTCATAATTTATTATTTTATTTTATTTTTCCAATTTTTATTCATCATAATTTATTAATTAATTATTTTAAAATTTTCTCCAATTTATTAGTAATTTTAGTAACTTGGTTGATCTTTGACCTTTGAAATCTAACGCTCCTCTTGACCTGTGAAATCTAACATTGCTCTTTCCTCTCTTCACATATTTATATTCCTAGTTTCACTCTTTTCTAATAATTCTGCTATGTTTGTTCCTTGAGTATGGATGAAGTGTTCGCCCAAAACATTGACATAATCCTCGCACCAAATACACAATAAAATTTCCAAAAATAACATTACTAAAGCTTCACTCATATCATTAATCATAATAATTTATTTATTATTTATTATTATTATCTTTAATCGTAGAAATGATAATTATATAAAAATATTTGTCTAAGTAAACATATCATCTTACATAGTTGCTTCTAATATAACCACTACCTTATATATTTATTTATTTTCACAATTTCCTCATTGATTTGACTTTTTTTTTAATAAATAGTTTTCCTTACAAAAAGACCCAAAACACATAAAACCCAAAAATACATAAGTTTTCTTTTATGGTTTGCACTATCTTGAGTGTCCAAGCCCTCAAAGTGGGGAGATTTTAGCTCCTCAAGCTCCATTAACTACTTGCTTTTCTCAACAATTTGTTCTTTAGCTTGTCATGCATACTAAAAATGCCAAGTGAAGCTAAAGTTTTTGAATCTAATGACATAACATCCATGTGCTAAGCAAGGGACAAGGTATGAAGAGCAATTGCATTATGCTTATTTTGTAAGTGCAAGTGTAAGAGACATCACATTTTATATGAGTTACATTAGATTGTTTCAACTTTGTTAATTTAATTAGTAATGGCCATCAAAACTCTGCTATTTGATTGGGTTGTCTCTTCTTACTTATGTAGGACTTGATGGACCTCCTTATCATTCACCCTATTCATGTTTAATTAACATGATCCATGATAAAGAAAACTATGAGACAGTTTAGTTGCAAATTGAAACCAAACAATACTTAGATTATAACTAGAATGTATTTCACCTAAGGCCATAATTCAATTGCAAAGTTGCATTCGTGAGCTAAGCCAAAATTATTCAATTCACTACAAATTGAAACCAAAACCAAATAGTACTTAGATTATAACTAGAATGTCTTTCACCTAAGACCATAAATCAATTACAAAGTTGTACTAGCTAAACCAAAATTATTCAATCCACTTAAATCCACGAAAAAAGTCGAAAGTACAAAAGGGATTCGAGTGAATGATTTTCCAAAACCCATAGAATCGATCTTACCTCAGCAAGGAGTCATGAGCTTGGATGGAGGAAATACGACCCATCAACAAACAAATGTCCACTTCTTTTGTCACCTACGACGATATACCATCATGTCTAGACCTTCACCAAATCCAAATAGATCTATATGTAGTAAAAAATATCCATAACCAAATCCATATAGATCCATAAGTAGTAAAAATATCCATAATCCCAAATAGCTTGTGGTAGCTTCCTCATCTACATAGAATAACTATGTGTGGAACCATCTGGAGCACATGAGGGGAATGGGTGACCCACACCCCATCTTTATTCACATGATTTGGCCAATTGTAAAGTGACAGAACCTCTTGGTCCTCAAGCTTGGATTGAAATTTATTACCATGGTTAAGAAATGGTTAAAAAAAGTTCATGACTTCGTAAATTCAACTCTTTTGATATGACAGTAGGAAATGTTTTTATATTAAGAGAGGTACTTATCGCTTCGAATCGAGAAGTGAAGATAATTAGTAATTGTGAAAACTTTACCATTTAATACTTAAATTAGTAATAATTACCCTCCTAAAATACACATGGATTAAATATTTTCACTCTTAACTAAATAGAATCCTAACTAAATTTAGTATTCTTTAATAATGTTATTCGATACTCTTTCTAGGCCCAAACAAATTAAACCATTTTATCTCCTTTAAGATCAGTAATCATAATAATTTATACTTACCAAACATATTTACAAATAAAATATAAAAATTATTTAAATATTTATTAAGGATACAAATTGAATGAAATGAAAAATTTGAAATAATGTTGAAAAATGTGAGTCAAGGTGGCACGAGCACATACAAGTTAAAATGAAATTGCTCACGATTAATAAAATGAAAAACCAATAAAATGGTATAAGAAAATATATGGGTTAAAATGAAACATGGAAAGATAATATAAGTTGGGTGAAAAAGAAGTTGTATTTGTTCTAATAATGTTGAAAAATATGTGAGTCAAGGTGGCACATGGAAAATATTCAGCACAAACAAGTTAAATGAAAATTTTCACTATTAATAAAATGAAAAAAACAATAAAATGGTATAGGAAAACATATGGATCAGAATGGCACATGGAAATATTAGAAAGAAGTTGTATTTGTTGTAATAATGTTGAAAAATATGTGAGTCAAGGTGGCATATGGAAAAGATGAGCACACACAAGTTAAAATGAAAGTGCTCATGATTAATAAAATGAAAAAAACACTAAAATGATATAAGGAAAACATATGGGTCAAAATGGCACATGAAAAGATAATATAAGTTGGGTGAGAAAGAAGTTTTATTTGCTGTAATAATGTTGAAAAATATGTGAGTCAAGGTGGCACTCGGAGAAGATGAGCACGCAAAAGTTAAATGAAATTGTTCACGATTAATTAAATGAAAAAAACAATAAAATGGTATAGGAAAACATATGGGTCAAAATGACACATGGAAAGATAATATAAGTTGGGTGAGAAAGAAGTTTTATTTGTTGCAATAATATTGAAAAATATGTGAGTCATGGGAGCATATAGAAAAGATGAGCACACACAAGTTAAAATGAAAGTGTTCACAATTAATAAAATGGTATAGGAAAACATATGGGTCAAAATGGCACATGGAAAGATAATATAAGTTGGGTGAGAAAGAAGTTATATTTGTTTTAATAATGTTGAAAAATATGTGAGTCAAGGTGACACATAGAAAATATGAGCACAAACAAGTTAAAATGAAATTGTTTATGATTAATAAAATGAAAAAAACAATAAAATGGTATAGGAAAACATGTGAGTCAAAATGACACATGGAGAGATAATATAATTTGGGTGAGAAACTAGTTGTATTTGTTGTAATAATCTTGAAAAATATGTGAGTTGAGGTGACACATGGAAAATATGAGCACAAACAAGTTAAAATGAAATCATTCACGATTAATGAAATGAAAAAAACAGTAAAATGGTATAGGAAAACATATGGGTCAAAATGACACATGGAAAGATAATATAAGTTGGGTGAGAAAGAAGTTGTATTGGTTGTAATAATGTTTAAAAATATGTGATTGAAGGTGGCACCTGGAAAACATGAACACAAACAAGTTAAATGAAATTGTTCATGATTAATAAAATGAAAAAAAAATGGTATAGGAAAACATATGGGTCAAAATGGCACATGGAAAGATAATATAAGTTGGGTGAGAAAGAAGTTGTATTTGTTGTAATTTTTGGATAAATTTGTAATGATGTATAAGGTAAGTAATTAAATTATAATTATTTATATATATTTTTAAATAATTATTAATATAGTTATAGAAATTAAATGGCTAGATATCAATTTATAATAAACATCAAAACATTTACTCATAAAATCTCTCACATTATTCAAAATGAAAAAAATCATAAAAATTAATTAAATTAAAATTTTATTTTAAATTACTATTACTATTAATTACTAAAAAATTAATACATGAGTTAAATATATATATCCACTTTCAAAAACATGTGATAATATTCTTAATCATGGAGATTCATACCCCACTTTACAATGGAAATTCTGAATTTGTAAATAGCTTTGCTTACAATATCATTGACTAATACCACAACTTATCAATACCACATGCCCAATATGAGATATGTTGATATTAATTGAATTTAAGCTTTCGTGATCCATATCAAGAAAAACAAGAAAACTTTCGGTAAAAAGCACATCATCATAGTTTTGTGGACGTGTTTCGAACCATCTAGTGTGGTTCATCGTCGGGACAAGATGAAGAACTAGATCTTGGCATCATGTTAAATAAACGATGACTAAATAAATATTAGTTATTAATAAATAGCATTTTAATGATGATGATGATGATGATTAACACCCATTAAGACCAATGCATCCTATCGAACCTCAAGAAAGGAAAAAGAATCTAAGTTTGATTCTTCAAAATCTCATTTCTATGATCGAAGAGAAGGGAAATAAGCGCTCCAAGATCGCTATAGGAAGGTTGGCTTAATAGGTCAAGAAAATTAGAAGTGTGGCATATGTTAGGGAATTGAGAGCGGATGTGAGTAAGAGAAGGGTAGTCTAGAAGGAAGTGCTTTTCATCTTATACATACTTAGTATCGCAAATATGACATATTCTATCATTCCAGGGAGTCTTGGGAATAGAGCACCGCCCGGTCTCACTCCGAAGCTCATGAGAATTAGTTCTAAAACTAGTGATGTTCATTTTTTTCTTGGTATTGGTTACCATAAAAAGATAATTCTGATTATAAAGGGTGGGGTTGATCACCTCGTTATAGTATCTTAGCTTCCTTTTACCCTCCAGCTCATGATCCTCCCACAAATTGTCCTTAAACTTGGAGGTAATCATATTTTTGACATTATCTTTGCTTCCCATACTGATGTCCTCCTTAATTCCCCAATGGTTAAGCCAAGATTCTGCATCTTTATGCCACCCGCACTTGAGGTGAAGGTGGGGGTTTTGACTACAGCTAGAAGCAATTTTTAGAATATAGTTGTTAATAATGAATTAATAAAAATAATTAATCAAGGGGAAAATTTTAATGAAATGAATATCTAAAATAAAAATAATATTTAGGTCAAGCCTAAATAATCAAAACAATAAAAAATAATAAAATAAAAATAAAATTTGTGTCAAACTTAAATGATCCAAAACAATTAATTCTGAAATCTTTAAAAAAATGGTCAAACTTAAATAAAAAATATTTGGGTCAAACCTAAATAATCAAAACACTAAAATAAAAATAATATTTGAGCCGAACTTAAATAATCAAAACAATTAATTCTAAAAACTTAAAAATAAATAAAAAATAATAAATGGTTAACAAAATAAATAAATAAAATTAAATTAAATAAATCAATCAATCAATAATGAAGAAAAAAGGTAATTAATCGAATATTAGTAGTCAAAAAATATAAATAAATAATAAAAATAAAAAATAAAAAAATTAGGAGGAAAAAAATAATTAAATAAAATCAAATAAAAAGCAAATAATAATAAATAATAATAATAATAAACAAATAAATAAAAAATTAAGAGGAAATGGGAGGGATCCAACAACTGCTAAGTTTCCAGCCATACTCTCTATTGAGATTGCTTGACCTCCTTTCAATCTCTATAGCCTCCCTAAACTTACGGTGAGAGATTGAAAGGAGGCCAAGCAATCTGAATAGGCACAATTTCTGGATTCTGCCATTTCCTCTTAAGTTTTTATTTATTTATTATTTTTATTATTTATTTATTTATTTTCCCTCTTAATTTCTTGAATTTTAATTTTAATTATTTATCTATTTTTTTTACTACTAAAAATCTATTAATTACCTTATTTTCTTAATTATTGATTTATTTACTTTTATTTCATTTATTTATTTATTTTGGTGACCATTTATTAATTTTTTATTTTTTTTAAAGTTTTTAGAATTAATTTTTTTTATTATATAAGTTTATCTCAATCTTTTTTTTTAAAGCTGAGTAGGACCTTTGGTTCATTCATTCATAATTTAAGCATGTTACATCATGATAAACATTATGTGGCCTCAACATTCCGATTGGGAAACAATGTCTGTTGGCCATTGGAACACGTTATAAGCCATCCAAAATCTGAAGTCTTTGAGTCTATCAAATTTAGCCTAGTAGCCCTTAATACTAAAATCCACAAGATGTTTCTCACACTAAATATAGTACCAGTAATCAACATGGAAAGCATAACAAAACACTCAAAAAACTAATATAAAAGCATTCTCAAATTATTCCTCAAAGGACACAACTAGGGCATGATCTTTTGCACTAGATCCTGGAATCTCAGAATAATGAGGGCACCTGAGGTGCTGCTCGATTCGTCCCAAATGAAAATTTTATTGTTGGATCTAAAATTAGATTAGCTGGAAGTCTTTCTGGATCTCTTGCAGAGTATAATCAATTTTAATATATTTAGTGGTATGCACAATAACTATAGCCACGATATTCTTCATCATCCAGTAAAGGTGGGTGGTATGCTTATATTGAGTAACACTACCTCGATTATGGCCTGGATCTGAAACCAACATCTCCCAGCCTTCTTCTTGCAGCTCCTCTTCTGCTTTGTGGATGAGTTCTGCCTCCCCCCTGCTACCAGCTGTTGTAACTCTTTCGACATTCCCTTAACATAAGCATGCACGAAATCACTATTTTGTTGGGCCTGATATTTTCGACCAACATGCTTAGGCTACTGTGAGGAGGATTCCCCTCTCTTTACCCAGGATCCCCTCTTCCAATTACGCCTATGGCCTTCCACGTCTGGTTCTCCCTCCACAGATTTTTCCTGGGCCCTCTTTGACGCAGTCACCTGAAATAAAAAGGAGTCTCTGAGCCAAAACCATGGCCAAGAAACTACCCAAACCATTGCAAATGTTCTGCCTCTCGCGTTAATGGCACTTGAGACAATATCCAATGACAGAAACAAAGTATATATAACGTTAGCCCGAGGGTGGTGAAAAATGAAACCAAGAGGAACTGCTAATCTCCATCGACGCTTCTCTCACTTTGCCACCACCTTACCTTGAAACATGTCATAGGGAGAAATAACTCGTAAAAAAGTCATAGTTTTCCCATATAAAGAACCCTCAACCATCATCGAAGGCCACCCACCAGATTGATATATAACAACTATGTTTGAGACTAGAATCACCACGAGACACAATAAAGTTAAAACTTGAGAGGGTTCATAATGGAAATAGCCATACCCATCATATATTCCTATCAAACCACCCAAGAAAAAGAAGAAACTTCCCATTCACTGACGTAAAATTCCATACAGGAGAGAGACTGACTCATAAATAATTAATTCATAACAGAATGAATTCCTTCCAACATTCTCGCAATATGAACAAGAAATACCCAAAAGCAATTGCATCCTTCCATAGACAGAGACCAAATAATGACAGAAAATGTTCGTAGTTTCAGGACATCGATGGTAGGGATTGGGAAAAGGAAGAAAAACATACCCCTAACCCTTCACCTTAGAGCTGTCACAGGTTCCTCCCATCTGTTCTAAATAGCTTGTAGACCATGCACCCAGAAAGACGCCTACAATCCATCTATCACGCGAATTAAAAATGAAAATACACAAGCACACATAGATTGAATATCTAGGCTCCATCTTCCCAAGCTTACTTTGTCGGCATGAATTACCATCCTTCACCACCAAACACACTCGACTTGCTATCCCATCACCCTTACTCCACTTGTCGCAGGTCTGATATGGCCACCTCCTCGAATTAAACATGGTTAATGGTTTTCTCGATGTCTCGATTGGGACTATGAGCTAGAACACACCTCAATTGGGGTTCTCTTCTACTACCACCTGTGGGATTTCGGTCCCCCCGCTGATCATTCTCCAGGATTATGGTCAGTGGTTCAAGGACTTCTGATGGATCATTATCCCATTCTACTTCTAAGGTTGACCCCATATGAGAACACCCCAAATTAGCAACAAATTCAACAACTTTGTTTCAATTTCGAAGAACATACGATGGAATTATATACTCGAAGCCAGGTAGGAATTTTCTTACTTCCTGAATAATACTAGTTTTTCTCCAAATTTGGCTCAACTTCTCCCAATTTTCTCTTGAATTGAGCCTTTTGATCGTGCATATAACCAGAGATGAGTCACCTTCCACTGCTAGCTTCCGTAATTCCAATTTTCTAGTAATGAGGAGACCTTACTTGACCGCTTTAAACTTTTCTTCGTTATTTCTTACATATCCACAGTCTACTGCATACACATATAACGTCTGGCCCATGTGATCTTGAAAAATTCCCCGAAGACTGTATCCCTAGGATTACCCTTAGAGCCCCCATCAAAATTTAATTTAATAAAGCTTGGAGGAGGCATTAAAAATTTAGAAGGAGACAACTATAGGGTGGTTGGGAGCTTCCAAGATGTTGGAGCCAACATCTGTGGAGCCAAATTTAGGGCTGAAAGGATACCTACTTCATGCGGTGCCACCTGCCAATTTTCAGGATGTCATTTCTCATATAAAATTGTTTCACGGATATTCAGGATGATCCCTTCCCACGTAGATGATTTAGAGTGGCTCTAAATTTTAATGATCCTACGGTTTTTTTCCTTCCAGAGAGCCCATAGGAGGAACCCAAGACTGATATTCCATGCACTATTAAGGACAGGGCTCGAAAATATCTCATCCTACCACATCTCTAGAATTGACTTTATGCTAGTGATGTCTACGTCCATTCGACCAAATAGATTTACCATGGTTTTCCACAGGTGTTAGTGGTTTAACAAGTGTTCCCCATATTCAATGTTAGACTCACACATGCAACATTGTGAGGGTCCTTGAACACCTCTCTTTTGAAGTTGATCCCATGTAAGAATCCTTCGTCGACATACAATCCAGAGAAAGCGAGTGACTTCTAGCCAAAACTGGCCAGCCCATAATTTTCTCCAAATGGGGTAACCATAATCTTGAGATTCTACCGTAATAATTTATACGCTTCTTTAATGATAAACACACCCTTGGATGTATATCCCCATCACAGAATATTATTTCCTTCTACCCCTGCCAATTTTCTGGATTGAAGTTCTTGATCCAAAACTATCCATTGTTCCAAGATTGGTGGATTAGGCCAGTCTTGTTTCTCTTTCCATTGTCTCCAACCATTGCTCGGAGGATGTTTCCAGCATTGTTCCACCTTGGTGCAGTTTAGGCTATTTGTGTATAGGAAAATATCCGCAAGATCGGGGCGACTAAAAATTTTGGCTCTCTGTTTCCAAGAATCTTGCCAGAAGAGTGCATGTCTTCCATCTCTTACTTCCCAGAATGTATGAGTACGAATAAGGTCTCTATTAGTCAAAGCCATATTCCATATTAAAGATCCTTTCGGGATTAAATGAGTTCTTAAGATTCCGTTAGGTGAATAGGGCATTTGATATTTTCGTGTCCAAATGGTTTTCCATATATCTTGTCCCCCTTGAATCCATCTCCACCAAATTTTGGCTCTGAGGAGATGATTTAGAATAAATGGTTACCGGAGCCCAAGTCCCCTTGCCAGCTTGGATTTAGTAATTTTTTCCCATGAGAATAAGGCCCATTTTTTGGTCTCTAGGGCCCCTCTCCAATTTTTTTTTTTGAAAATATCCACCATTTTAACATAGGATGATTTAGGAGCAGCTAATCCGGACAGTTGATAAATTAGGATAGACTAGAGAACCGCCTTTAGAAGAACCACTCTACTAGCAATATTAAGGGTTTGAAAAGACTAGCACTACAAGGAAAAGACTCTCTAGTGGATGTTTTTGAGGAAGCCCTTATAAAAATACCCTAGACATCCGTTTCTAGTGGAGGTTACTAGAGGAGGTTGGCGGGCGGAGGGTCATTAGGGGAATCTTGAGGTCTAAAATGGGCCTCCTAAGGAAAATGTACATTCAAAATTCACTTTATGAGAACCAATCACATTTTAGGGGATGACATCATCCCTTATGGTTGAGGTGGCATTGCTTGAGTTAAAGGTACTTACTTGTCACATTCTCAATGGTGGATAAAAACTCATGGTTAACCATGGTAATGCTCTAAGTACTTTTAAATTCAAAGTAAAGTACTCATAATAAATGTCATTTCACACTTTTTGAATAAAAATATATTATTGTCATTTCATATTTCTTGAAAGAAACAATACATATCCCTATACATTTATTATATTATATTATATTATTTTTATATAGTATATTAATTACATGTTATTATACAATTTAAATAATATAAATTTTAATTAATAGCATAATAATATAATTAAAAATTTAAAAGTTTATATTTATATTTTATTTTAAGTTATTTAAGTACAAAGGACAAATGCATTAGTTGTTCAATGATAATGACTTTTTCTTGAAAAACTCATTCTTATTTATAGTCACATCAATACAATTTTTTTATTAATTTGATTTTGGTACAACTTTTGAATTGAATTTAACTATGGTTACATGGATTGTGGTGCAAAAAGTGAATTGCAAATTCATAAATATTATTTTATTGGTTTAGCTATTATTTTATTATTTCCTTAGGAGGCCCATTTTAGACCTCAAAATTCCCCTAATGTTTGCGGATGTTTTCCGCTCGATGCACTTATCATCCAAAACCACACTGGTGCACTCAACAAGAGAAAGCACCGGTGCGCACAAAACATTGGCACATTGGACACCATGCGCTCCATACAGACCCGCCCGATGCGTTGTATTACTGTAGAGCACCGGTGCTTTACAAATCTTCCGCACCGGTGCGTCATAAAACACCATGCCAAAACCGAAACCACTCGGTGCGGTATTAAGAAACTACATCGATGCGCCTATAAAACCCCGCGCACCAGAATAGGGTTAAATACTGAAATCCACAGGATGTTTCTCAAATACTAAGATACATTGGAGAGAAGAGCCTTCGAATACTGCATGGTAATGGTATGGTAGAATGTGTGTATAATTTCTCTTTGGATTTAAATTTCTATGAACATTGTGTATACTGGAAGCAGAATCGGGTGAGTTTCCCCTTTGGTGCTAAGAGAGTGAAAGGGATATTAGGGTTTGTGCACAGTGATGTGTTTGGACCTGTGTGGGTTCCATCATTGGGTAAGTCTGTGTACTATGTCTTGTTTATAGATGAATTCTCGAGGAATAAATGGATATATTTACTCAAAAATAAATATGAAGACAAGTTTAAAGAATTTAAGGCTCTAGTGAAAAATCAGACTTTGAAAAATATTAAGGTATTGAGGACTGATTATGGTGGAGAGGTATGCAAGAATGAATTCAAAGAGTTTTGTAAGACATGTCAGGTATAACACAACATAAGACTACTCCATACAAACTTGAACAAATTGGAGTTTCCAAAAGAATGAACATTATGTTAATGGAAAAGGAAAGAAACATGCTTAGTGGTGCTAGAATAGGGAAGGAATTTTGGGAAGAGGCAGTGGATACTGCATGTTACCTGTTTAACATATCACCTTCATCAATGTTGGAGGATAAGAATTTACGTGAGGTATGTACTGATAAGAAACCCTAGGCTCTCACATCTTAGGGTATTTGGATGTGACGAATATGTACATGTTCCAAAGAAGAAAAGAACCAAGTTGGACAGTAAATATCAAAGGTGCATCTTTATTGGGTATAAGGACGATATAAAAGGTTACAAGCTTTGTAACCCAGAAACAAGGAATGTTTTGTACATTCGAGATGTTGTGTTTAGAGAAGTGAAATATTTTATTAAACATGAAGTCCTACCAAAGGAAAAGAACCAGATAAGATAGAGTTTGAACTGAAGGAGGAAGAATCAGACTCTATAGAAGAACATGAATTAGAAGAGGATGAACCAAAAACTCTAATTTTGAGGAGATTGGTTTGAGATATAAGGAATCCAAAGAGGTATATCCCATCTGCTTTCTGTTTAATTTTTTATTTATCTATTACTGATGATGATCCCAGAAATATTAGAGATGCTGTGAATTTGAAGGATGGAAAACTATGGAAAAAGTTGATGGTTGAAGAAATGACATCCTTAGAAAAAAATGAGAATTAGGATCTTGTGGAGTTTCCAACTGGAAGGAAACCCATTGACATCAAATGGGTGTTTAAGAAGAATATTAATGCAAAGGCGAGGTGGAGAAATACAAAGCTCGATTGGTAGCAAAAGGTTATTCCCAAGTGCCAGAAATGGATTTTGGTGATATTTTTTCTCCTAATGCCAAGTTAGTTTCTATTAGATTTATTTTATATCTTGCTGCTGATTTTGATTTCGAGGTAGAACAGATGGATGTGAATACAAAATTTCTTGAAGCAACGAAAAGGCTTTGAAGTGAAGGGTAATAAAGAACTAGTATGCATGCTAAAAAATTATATGTATGGGTTACAATAGTCAACAAGGATGTGGTATCAAAAACTTGATACATATATACATGGACTTGGCTTCAAAAGGAGAATAGAAGATAATTGTGTGTATTTTAAATTAATTGGTGACCATGTTATTTATTTGGTATTGTATGTGGATGATATGTTGCTGATTGGAAATGACAAAGAAATTATCTACGATTTGAAGATACAATCATCGTCTAAATTGGACATGAAGTATCTTGGTGCTACAAACTATATTTAGGGCATGGAAATTAAATGAGATCAAGCAAAGAGGAAGCTATGGTTAAATTAGAGGACGCATATTGAGACAATATTTCATAGGTTTAATATGCAGGATAGTAAACCAGTGAAGGTTCGTATTCTTGTAGGTGCAAAGTTATCTTATGAACAATGTCCCAAGACACAAGAAGGGGAAGAGGAATTACCCATGTTCCATAGGTGAGTGCAGTTGGTAGCCTGATGTATGCAATGGTGTGTAACATACCAGACATGGCACATGCAGTGGAAGTATTGAGAAGGTTTATGTCAAAACCATGGAAGGAGCATTGGACAAAAATGAAGTGCATCTTCAGGTATTTGCATGGCACTAGTGATTATGGTTTTTGTAACTAAGGAAGATCAAGACTGGGCATAGTGTTATACATACATGTAATAATTGATGTAGACTGGGATGGAGATTTGGATCAGAAAATATCTACAAGTGGGTATGTGTATAACCTATTTGGAGGACCAATTAGTTGGATGAGCAAGAGACAATCTACAGTGGTACTTTCAACTACGAAGACTGAATACATGGCAGCCACTCATGCAAACAAGGAAGCATAGATTTTTTAAAGGTATAAGCTTGGTACAAAAATATATACGAATATAATATGAAAACCAAAGTGCAATTTTATTGGCAAAGAACCCTGCTTATCATTTGAAGACAAAGCATATTGATGTTCAATATCACTTTATAAGGGATATAGTTGAAGAAAAAAAGGTGTTGTTGGTAAAGGTCGACACTTTTAAGAATGTTGCAGATGTATAGACAAAGTATGTGATCACTGAGAATTTTTCTTGGTGTAGAGAAACAATGTGCATTACATTCTTGGACTAATGACTATGTATTCTTGCGCCCCCTGTGTGGAAATAAAACAACAAGTGGGAGAATGTTGGGTATGTGTTATAGAATAGTGCCATGTGTTATTATGTTGCACTGAGCGCACCGCCCTGAGAAATGATTTTTAAGAAGACCTAATAATAGTTGGGTGGACCCAAGGATGGTGAGCAGACCTACCCATGATTTTTTGCATGGTTTTTTGGGCGTGATGGTTTTTCCCATGGTATTTTGTAGATCCGGTCAAGGGAACTATGGTTATGTTATAATCTAGGTTTAATGGATTAGGGTTTATGAATGCTTTAACATGTATATAGTGTATTTTAACATTGAAATGAATATAATGAAAATCAATCTGGTTTTCCCAGTTTTTAGTTATAAGAGAAAATCTTTGTGTATATTTTTTATGTTCTTATCGTTGCATAATTTTCTATTTTTAAGAATTCGTTTGCAGATCATTTTTGTACATGGTTAAAACCTACACTCTCCCTTCATACTGTAATCCTTTCTTTCCTTTAAATTGCTTTAGTGTCGCTCTTTTTTTGGGTTTACATGTTTTAACTTCCTTTCATTAGACTTATTAACTTCTTTTTTTTAATCTTCCCCTTTCATTTGCTTTAGTGTCTCTCCTTTTTGGGCTTAAATGTTTTTAATTTCTTTCATTAGACTTATTAATTATTTTTTTTCTAATTCCCCCCCTTTAGTGTCTCCCCTGTCCCTATCAAATTAATTATACTTTTAATAACCACCCCCACCTCATTTTTTGGACTTTCTATATAATTGAAATAAAATGCGAATAAAATCCCCCTCACCCACTCTTCATTTTTGGACTATCCATATCTTGTTGATCACCCTTAACTTCTTTATTAGCCAAACCCTCTCATCTTTTTATTAGCCAAATCCCCCTCCCCCACTCTTCATTTTTGGACTAGCCAAACCCTCTCATCTTTTTATTCCTCATAATTTATTATTTTATTTTATTTTTCCAAATTTTATTCATCATAATTTATTAATTAATTATTTTTAATTTTTCTCCAATTTATTAGTCATTTTTAGTAACTTGGTTGATCTTTGACCTTTGACATATAATTCTCCTCTTGACCTGTGAAATCTAACATTGCTCTTTCCTCTCTTCACATCTTTATAATCCCAGTTTCACTCTTTTCTAATAATTCTACTATGTTTGGTCCTTGAGGATGGATGAAGTGTTTGCCCAAAACATTGACATAATCCTCGCACCAAATACACAATAAAATTTCCAAAAATAACATTACTAAAACTTCACTCATATCATTAATCATAACAATTTATTAATTATTTATTATTGTTATCTTTAATCATAGAATTGATAATTATATTAAAGGATTTGTCAAAGCAAACATATCATCTTACATAGTTGCTTCTAATATAACCACTACCTTATCTATTTATTTATTTTCACAATTTCTTCATTGTTTTGACCTTTTTTTTAATAAATAGTTTTCCTTACAAAAATACCCAAAACACATAAAACCCAAAAATACATAAGTTTTATTCTATGGTTTGCACTATCTTGAGTGTCCAAGCCCTCAAAGTGGGGAGAGTTTAGCTCCTCAAGCTCCATTAACTACTTGCTTTGCTCAACAATTTGTTCTTTATCTTGTCATGCATACTAAAAATGCCAAGTTAAGCTAAAGAATTTGAATCCAAAGAAATAACATCCATGTGCTAAGAAAGGGACAAGGTATGAAGAGCAATTGCATTATGATTATTTTGTAAGTGCAAGTGTAAGAGACATCACATCTGATATGAGTTACATTAGCTTGTTTCAACTTTGTTAATTTAAGTAGTAATGACCATCAAAACTCTACTATTTGATTGGTTTGTCTCTTCTTACTTATGTAGGACTTTATGGACCTCATTATCATTCACCCTATTCATGTTTACCATGTTTAATGAACATGATCCATGAAAGAGAAAGCTGTGAGAAAGTTTAGTTGCAAATTGAAACCAAACAATACTTAGATTATAACTAGAGTATCTTTCACCTAAGGCCATAAATCAGTTATACAAAGTTGTATTCATGAGCTAAGCCAAAAATTATTCAATCCACTACAAATTTAAACCAAAGCCAAATAATACTCAGGTTATAACTAAAATTTCTTTCACCTAAAACCATAAATCAATTACAAATTTGTATTCACGAGCTAAACCAAAATTGTTCAATCCACTTAAAGCCATGAAAAAAGTCAAAAGTAAAAAAGGGGTTCGAGTGAATGATTGTCCAAAACCCATAGAATCGATCTTACCTCAGCAAGGAGTCATGAGCTTGGATGGAGGAAATACGACCCATCAACAAACAAATGTTCACTTCTTTTGTCACCTACGAAGATATACCATCATGCCTAGACCTTCACCAAATCCAAATAGATCCATATGTAGTAAAAAATATCCATAACCAAATCCATATAGATCCATAAGTAGTAAAAAATATCCATAATCCAAAATAGCTTGTGGTAGCTTCCTCCACTACCGTTGGCTGGATAAATCGATCTTGCGGACAAGATCGATCTCCCTAGTGTCAGAAGACAATCTAACAACAAACGAACAACTAAGTTTGTCTTTCTCTAAATATATTCGTTTTACAAATAAATGTTATGAAGGTGTCGATCCTACCTTAGATCCAAATGCTTATTTGCGGCCGTAGTGCTTCCGTCGCATCAATAATCCTTTGTCGCAACAAGATTTATTTCGTCGCAACAATAATCCTTTCGTCGCAACAAGAGTTCTTTCGTCGCAAAAAAGTGTCATCTTTTGTCGACCTGCAATCACAAACAAGAAAATATTAATAGCACCTGTATAACAAATAATCATAAAAAATACCTATCATAGTGATCAAGGAATCTATGAAATAAATGATCAAATGACAGCTTATTGAAATAAACAATCGAACGACAATTTATTGGGAAAAATAGAACTTGATTGTATTAATATTAAAATATACAAAATAACCTTACAACCTTAGCCTTGATGTTTGGAAGGCCTTCCCGGGGTCCGAAGCAGGAGTCTCCTCTACTTTGATAAGTCTTGAACTCTTCCTCCAAGAGCACAAATAGGTATGTGGTCTTTCCTCTCAAAATCTCAGCAGAAAGAAGTCTAAATCTCAACAACACTTCAACTCAAGCACACATAAATCTTGAACTCCAATTCTCCATCTCCAAAATCTAACCATTTGAGGCTACCCAATGCCTCCTTTTATAGAGCAGATGAGGAGGTTAGGATTCCACTTTTTAAGGGATATAATCCTCCTTCAAAGGGATAGGCTCCTCACATAAAGGGATTAGTTCCTTAAGCTGAGGGATACATGCACCTTATCAAAGCATACCCATCCCCAAAAAATCTCATCTAGAACCTTCTAGAATTGATCTCAAACCAAATTTTTAACTTTACTTTCTCGCTCTTTTGAGTTCGGAGGGGGTACACAGGAATTATTATGGAAAACTACATTCTGGAACGCAGGTAAGCCATGCATTACCTGCGTACCCAAGCCAGGAACGCAAGCAGGCTTCATGTTACCTGCGTACCCATTATTTCAGAGGTTTTTATGGTTTTTCTTCTTGTTTCAGGGCTTGACATGAGGAGTAAAGGTTGTAAGACTTGCAGAGGAGGTATGTATGAGTGTTAATGAGCTCATACAGTTAGCAGAATGTCAAGGTGACTGTTTTTAGTGTAACAAATTGCCCCCTAAAGTGCGAAGTCTGAAATAGATGAAGATGAAGTCTTTCATATATGAAGAGTGAAGTATTTTATCATTTCAAGGATCATCCTGTGGAAACCCCGGTTGGAACCTGTAAAAACATTCAATGCAATATATATATGTAATCATATCATTGCTGAAATAGGCATTCCCATACTCAGATCAAAAACTAACTAAACTTGTTATGATACAGAAATGATTTTAATATTACATGAATAGTGTAGACACAGCATGGGCACAGCCATCTGTAATGAATAGTATACTGTATAATAATAAAAATCCTCACAGCCTGGATGGTAGAAACTAGATCCAGGGTCTTGATTTCTGTTTCCCGAACTAGTAAGATTCTATCCATGCGATTAAATGTGTTGAAGTCGAACATGGTAGAAACCACTTGATTACCAGTCAATAATGTAGAATGTTAACAAGTGTGAGAGTAACCACTAGTAGTGTCAATGGCTCTCAAAGTACTCAGTACAATCCATGAAATGTGAATAAATGAGCTGAAGTCGAACATGTCACGGAATCATTCGATCGAAGGTTAATGATGCAACCTATCGTCGAAGGCGAGAAACCTGCCATTGAAGCATGCAGATTTCAAGGTACTTACGATTTCTGGATCAACTTCCTAGATAATGAGTTGTCGTCGATAGAAAGTGATCCATCGTAGGCAAGCCCACAACACGAAATCATAGATCAAGTTTTGAAAATATATTGGCAAGGAATGACTCAGGGATGGTCAAAATGGATGACAGATATTTTGCAGATGAATGGTTTATTTGAACTGTCCTCTTGAACACATAACGACACTGCAGATGGTTTGGTGACAATTGACCCAAAGCTAATACCCAGAAACCAACTGAAGACTTTCAATATGGTTTGATTAACTGTTAGGCAAAGGATTTTCCCAACCCAGGTGAACAAAAGTGTCGTGTTCAAGAGTGGTTAACGGCTTTTCAAATAATCAAAATACAACAAATAGGTTCATTTTCCTCTCTTTTCCCCCACCATTTCTAGCAAGTACCTCTTTATTTTTGACAAGCTTGAGGAGGATAACATTTGCTTGTTTATAAGCTCATCCTTCGGATGAGTCCAACTTAGTTTAAGATTCGAACCCTAAGAAGGAGTGGTTCGTTCCTGTTGAAAATTAAATAGGTCCTTTACTGTTAAATTTTAACGAGTCCAGTATAGGAGAAACTCGGTGTTTTTCAATTTTAGGGAGTCAGAAGAAAAAACTTAAGAAAACTCCATGGGTGTACTTTTTCATAAATTTAGTCTCTCGAGCCCGAAAAAGGATAAAATAATGCGAGAGAGAACTCTATTGACCATAATTAGTCAACGTATACCTTTTTCGTAAATAGTCCATTTCAGTCCGTAAAAGGGGTAAACTTATACTGAAGGGACGATCATTCATTTACTTTAACGAGTTTGAATAATCAAGTGCTCGGAAATCTTTTCATGTTTAGAGAGTCTGAAAAGTGCTTAAAAGAGAACTCAAAATTTCACTTTTTCGTAAGTTTTAACGAGTTCGAAAAAGGGATAAAAATGTACTCATGGTTTTCACTTTTTCTTTAAATTTTAACGAGTTCGAAAAAGGGATAAAAATGTACTCATGTGGCCAAATTTCAATTTAATTTACGAGTAGGAAAAGACAGAAAGAACTCGGCATTTTCATGTGTTTTACGAGAATGAAAGATGGCAAAATAATCTCGGGATTTTCATGAGTTTAACGAGTCTTGAAAATAACCGAAATTGACTCAAGATAGGTTTCATTTTTACAAAAGATTGAAACAGAGAAAAACTATGCTTCAGAGTGGTTTCATTTTTGCACAAGCTTGAAATAGAGAAAAACTATGCTTCAGAGTGGTTTCATTTTTACACAAGCTTGAAACAGAGAGAAAATTGTGCTTGATGCCCCCTAAGTGTAACTGCTAGAGCGCATGCCCCCCTAGCTTCATTTCATTCAACTAAGTACACTGCTGGTAATTAATAGCTGGATGGAATGAAGGTACATTTATGAGATCATATGAAAGACCCGTCCTAAAATTGTAATAAAATTATGCAAAAAAATGAACTAACTAACCTAAATATATGACTTAACATTTACGAGATCTAGTCAAAGACTCGACTCAATTAGGGGAGGATTTGTTTCATTTTCTAATGAGCTTGACACAGAAAAAGAAATATGCTCATGGCAACGTGTTTCATTTTTTAATGAGGTTGACACAGTAAAAGAAGCTATCCTCGTATCTACTCTCTACAATCTATCTATATAACCTACTGATTCATTTTTTAATGAGGTTGACACAGGAAAAGAACTGTCCTCATACCTTATTCATTTTTTAACGAGGTGGACTCAGTAACAGGAACTATCCTCTGACCAACTGATTCATTTTTTAATGAGGTTGACACAGGAAAAGAACTGTCCTCATACCTGATTCATTTTTTAATGAGGTTGACTCAGTAACAGGAACTATCCTCAAAAACTACTTATTTCTAATCTATCAATCTACTCTCTAATATCTACCTACTGATTCATTTTTTAATGAGGTTGAAACAGGAAAAGAACTGTCCTCATGGAAGCTTGTTTCATTTTTTAAACGAGCTTGACACAAGAAAAGGAACTATGCTCTCTACAATCTACCTATTGATTCATTTTTTAATGAGGTTGACACAGGAAAAAAACTGTCCTCATACTTGATTCATTTTTGAACAAGGTTGACTCAATAATAGGAACTATCCTTTGACCAAATGATTCATTTTTTAACGAGGTTGACACAGGAAAAGATTTGTCCTCATACCTGATTCATTTTTAACGAGGTTGACTCAGTAACAAGAACTATCCTCCGAAACTTGATCATGGCTTCCAACTGGAAGAAACACATGTTAAGGGATGCACCTCGATCATGACTTCCAAGAGGTCTTCATCAGAAGGAAGAATAGTTCTATGAAAGGAAGACATGTCAAGGGACTCAAAAGGGATAAAAAAATCACGTTCAAATAATCCCATAGAGTTTTCCATGTCAATTACCGGATCTAAGTCAAATGTAGACGAGAAAATATTCAGAGGCTCGCTTACATCGGTAATTGAAAACATGGGACTATTTGCTACTAATTAACTCGTGGCGGGGTAGATACCACTTTCATATGAGGAACATTCAAGGATGTCAGATTATTGGTAGTCGAATCAAGACTAGGGAATGAAAGCTGGTCGATACTACAGCTTTCATTGCATAGACATAATCTCGCCCAAGGAGTAAATTGAAATCCAAGGGGCCTCGAACTACCATAAGATCAATACAAATAGTTTTAACTTCCAAAGTAATAGAAAACTTAGGAAGGATCCCTAAAGTTTCACTAATGGTTCTGTTAAAAGCTTTCAGATTCTGCGTAATAGGCACAAGCTAAGGGGAACCCAAAGCTTTCCAAACAGTTGAGGATAAAATACTAACAGAAGCACCTTCATCTACCTATGTGTGGTGTATGTCCCTATCACCAACCTTAACAATGATTTGGAAAGGGATGGAGGAAGGAAGATGAGGTTCTGTCAGTCTATTCCATTCAAAGGAAAAGACCTCAGTACTTGGAGGGGGTTCTGTAGAAACAGGTGAAATGCCCCCTGTCGTAGAAGAATCTGATGTAACAAGAAGAACCTGAGTGGTATGAAGTTCACTCTCTACAGGTTGAATGTGATCGACCAAATGTGAAATCGAATCAACCACTTGATCAACTAATGGATCATCAACTTCAGTGATATGAGTTTCACTCTCTAATGGAAGAGTGGGATCGACTGTACTTGAAATTAGATCAATCACTTCGTCATTTGACGGTAGGTTGGGAGAAAGTTTACAGTAACCAATTGGAAATTCTTTCTGTTGAACAGTAAGGTTTTCCGACAATTTTGAGGCTTCATCCATGTGAGGGCAAACGTGAGTTTGATGAATCCCTTTGCATAACTTACAAGGAAACCTAACTTTACCCTTTTTCCCAGGAACCTGACTATCACAGGTTGATGGATCAATGGAAAGTTGATGAGATTTTTCTGACCATAATTCCAAGACCTTTGGAATACCGGGACAATTAATAAGGAAGTGGTCACCATTACAAAGCTTACAAGGGTATTTGGGTTTATGATGCATGTTGGAGGTTTCCTCAACACAACTAACACTTACAGCCATGGTTGGTTGGTTGACTTCTTTCTTATCTTGCTTCTTCTTCTTCTTCTTCTTCGTCACCTGGTTACTAGCGTCAAGGCTTTTACCAAGAAAAGAGGAAGAAATGGAGGAATGAATATTAGGCGAAGAAGGTAAAGGGTCAACAAAATCTTGGTGATCTTGAGAGGGTGAACTTTGTTGAGGTGAAGCATCCAGTTGAGGTGGAACAATTGGAGTATTCGGGGCCAACGAAGTTGAAAATAACCATATCGGTAAACCTATTGTAAATCCAAGTAATGACAAAGTGGCCATATAAGGATGACCAACATTTCCAAAGGAAGGAAAAGTACTAGGATTCTTGTTAAGAGGGGTTCCTTGGTTGGTAAATTCCGGAATAGTTGCCATTATATTCAACTTCAGTGAATTTTATTAACAATTTAAAACTAAAATTAACAATTCACAATTCACACCTAACAATTAAAATTCACAATTCACACCTATGGTCTCTAAAAGTAAAAACAAAGAAATTAACACGCGCTATCAAATCTAGGAGTCAAACCACACACAAACAATAACTTCCCATACTAAAAACACTAGTTGGTGATGAAATCCAACATCGTAGAATTTAATACAGGAAGGGCGGTTGGAACAATTACCTCGACAACCTACTTAATGAAACAGACTGGCACAAATTTCTTCACAAAACCATCTCGAGTGAAGAGAACCCCCCAGAGAGTCCAAGTGAGTCTAGTCGACGTCTGCTCCAGGTACAGTGAGATCTTTCCTTCACCGTCACCTTAGGAAATAATCTTAAGTTTATGGACACTAAGGTTACCAACAGTAACAAATACAACTGGGGGAACAGTCTACGATCTGATTCCACGCGCGAGGGCAGAGTAACAAAGCTCAATCCCCTTGAAGGCTCCTCGACATGGTCAATCTGAGGTTTACCGACAAGTGACCCCAGGCTCCTCGACAATGGTTAATCCGAGGTTTACCATTTGTAATGCGCACAAAATCTTCTATCTTTCCCAATGAAATAGAATTGATTGTCTCAAAGGTTCGGACATGATCTCGTGATTAACTCCTTTAAGAGAAGCTTCCCAAATTGTACCAATTACAATTGGATTTATTTCCTACCGCAAGATTTATCTACTTGTTTGTTTTTACTATCTTGGAGAGTTAATTACTCCCTACTCCAAGATACTAGCCTAAGCTATGTTGGTGGAAAGAGCCCTAAAAATGTAAAAATTACTAGATGAATTTTAATTAAGCGTTGTGTTATTTAGGTTGTTATTACTCAAAGGGTAAATGGATATGAAACCAATGGTGTTATGACCCGACCCAAAACTGAATGCAATCGAATATGATAATGTAATCTTTTCAATTCGATGAATTCTAACTAAAGTAAGGAGAGAGTTTCCATTCACTTCCAACAATGCAAAAAATTGATCACTAAGAGAAAATATAACAAATTCTCTAATGCACTAATTTCATCAAGAAAAACTAATGCAAATCAATTCCAAAACAATTTTTATTTTTGTGTTTTTAAAACAAGCATAAAAACATCTAAATTCAAATCAGAGAAACTGATCTAAATCTACGATTGATTTTTCAGAATGTAAACTATGCAGTTGTAATCTATGCACAATTCACTTGAAAAGTATGCAAATGTAATCTATGCACATTTTTCATTCATATTCTGAAAATGAGAATTCTAATTATGCAAATATGATCTATGCAAGAGAATTCTCAAACACAAGATGATTCTAATGTAATATAAGAACCAATCAAGTGCAAGTCAAGAAAATCGGGTGAGAGTTCCAAAGATCAAAAAGACTAAGACAAACCTCCAAGTAATGACCAAAGGAAATCAAATTAAGAATTTCTCAAAAAAGAGACTCAAAACACCCAATTAACTTAATGGATATTGATGAGATGAAAAATTGCTGAAAGAAATTCAGAAACAAGAGATTTTTGACAGAAAAATACAGATCTGGGTAGATGCTAAGAATCCTAAATCAAATCTAAACTAAACTGAAAAAAATAAATCTAGAGTTTTTCCAAAAGTTTAACAGGGTCCGCAGGCTCCCAGAAGTAACAGGTGCGGTCTCACACTGTTTACTTAAGGAAAGTGTGAAACTGCTTGCACTGTGCAAAAGAACAAAGTGCGGTCCCCATAAAAGTTCAAGAAAAACGTAAAAGATTTTAAAATTTTCAAAAACAGAGAAAACCTAAGCTACCCAAGCAGATATCCATCAATCAAAAACCAGGAAAAAATTTTCCTCAAATCAAAATAAAAGAGAACCAAAAACAACAAGTTCTTTCCCCAGTGGAGTCGCCAATTTTTTGGCTAGATAAATTGATCTTGCGGACAAGATCGATCTCCCTAGTGTCAGAGGACAATCTAGCAACAAACGAACAACTAAGTTTGTCTTTCTCTAAATATATTCGTTTTACAAATTAATGCTATGAAGGTGTCAATCCTACCTTAGACCCAAATGCTTATTTGCGGTCGTAGTGTTTCCGTCGCATCAATAATCCTTTGTCGCAACAAGATTTCTTTCGTCACAACAATAATCCTTTTGTCACAACAAGAGTTCTTTCGTCGCAACAAAGTGTCGTCCTTTGTCGACCTGCAATCACAAACAAGAAAATATCAATAGCACCTATATAAAAAATAATCATAAAACATACCTATCATAGTGATCAAGGAATCTATGAAATAAATGATCAAACGACAACTTATTGAAATAAACAATTGAACGACAATTTATTGAGAAAAATAGAACTTGATTGTATTAATCTTAAAATATACAGAAGAACCTTAGAACCTTAGCCTTGATGTTTGGAAGGCCTTCCCGGGGTCCGAAGCAGGAGTCTCTTCTACTTTGATAAGTCTTGCATTCTTCCTCCAGGAGCACAAAGAGGTATGTGATATTTCCTCTCAAAAGCTCAGCAGAAAGAAGTATAAATCTCAACAAAACTTCAACTCAATCACACATAAAGCTTGAACTCCAATTCTCCATCTCCAAAATCTAACCATTTGAGGCTACCCAATGCCTCATTTTATAGAGTAGATGAGGAGGTTAGGATTCCACTTTTTAAGGGATAGAATCCTCCTTCAAAGGGATAGGATCCTCACATCAAGGGATTAGTTCCTTAAGATGAGGGATACATGCACCTTATCAAAGCGTACTCATCCCCAAAAAATCTCATCTAGAACCTTCTAGAATTGACCTCAAACCAACTTTTAACTTCTTTCTCACTCTTTTGAGTTTGGAGGTACGGGCATTCTTAAGGAAAGCTGTGTTTTTGGAGCCTTGAGTAAGCCATGCATTACACAGTACCCCAACCGAGAGCATAAGCGAGGCTTCATGTTACCTACGTATCCATTCATTCAGAGGTTTTTAGGGTTTTTCTTCTTGTTTCAAGGCTTGACATGAGGAGTAAAGGTTGTAAGAATTGCAGAGGAGGTATGTATGAGTGTTAATGAGCTCATATAATTAGCAGAATGTCAAGGTGACAGTTTTTAGTGTAACAACTACATAGGATAACTATGCGTGGAAGCACATGAGGGAAATGGGTGACCCACACCCCATCTTTATTCACATGGTTTGGCCAATTGTAAAGTGACAACACCTCTTGGTCCTCAAGCTTGGATTGAAATTTATTACCATGGTTAAGAAATGGTTAAAAAATGGTCATGACTTCGTAAATTCAACTCTTTTGATATGACAGTAGGAAATGTTTTTATATTAAGAGAGGCACTTACCGCTTCGAATCGAGAAGTGAAGATAATTAGTAATTGTGAAAAATTTACCATTTAATACTTAAATTAGTAATAACGAGCCTCCTTAAATACACATGGATTAAATATTTTCACTCTTAACTAAATAAAATCCCAACTAAATTTAGTATGCTTTAATAATGTTATTCGATACCCTTTCTAGGCCCAAGCAAATTAAACCATTTTATCTCCATTAAGATTAGTAATCATAATAATTTATACTTACCAAGCATATTTACAAATAAAATATAAAAATTATTTAAATATTTATTAAGGATACAAATCGAATGAAATGACAAATTTGAAATAATGTTGAAAAATATGTGTGTCAAGGTGGCACGAGAACATACAAGTTAAAATGAAATTGTTCACAATTAATAAAATGAAAAAACAATAAAATGGTATAGGAAAATATATGGGTTAAAATGAAACATGGAAAGATAATATACGTTGGGTGAAAAAGAAGTTGTATTTTTTGTAATAATGTTGAAAAATATGTGAGTCAAGGCGGCACATGGAAAAGACTCAGCACAAACAAGTTAAATGAAAATTTTCACGATTAATAAAATGAAAAAAACAATAAAATGGTATAGGAAAACATATGGATCAGAATGGCACATGGAAATATTAGAAAGAAGTTGAATTTGTTGTAATAATGTTGAAAAATATGTGCTTCAAGGTGGCACATGGAAAATATGAGCACACATAAGTTAAAATGAAAGTGTTCACGATTAATAAAATGAAAAAAACACTAAAATGATATAAGGAAAACATATGGGTCAAAATGGCACATGAAAAGATAATATAAGTTGGGTGAGAAAGAAGTTGTATTTGTTGTAATAATGTTGAAAAATATGTGAGTCAAGGTGGCACATGGAGAAGATGAGCACACACAAGTTAAATAAAGTTTTTCACGATTAATAAAATGAAAAAAACAATAAAATGGTATAGGAAAACATATGGGTCAAAATGACACATGGAAAGATAATATAAGTTGGGTGAGAAAGAATTTTTATTTGTTGCAATAATATTGAAAAATATGTGAGTCATGGGAGCACATAGAAAAGATGAGCACACAAGTTAAAATGAAAGTGTTCACAATTAATAAAATGAAAAAAACAATAAAATGGTATAGGAAAACATATGGGTCAAAATGGCACATGGAAAGAATATAAGTTGGGTGAGAAAGAAGTTATATTTGTTATAATAATGTTGAAAAATATGTGAGTCAAGGTGACACATGGAAAATATGAGCACAAACAAGTTAAAATGAAATTGTTTATGATTAATAAAATGAAAAAAAAGAATAAAATGGTATAGGAAAACATGTGAGTCAAAATGACACATGGAGAGATAATCTAAGTTGGGTGAGAAACAAGTTGTATTTTGTTGTAATAATATTGAAAAATATGTGAGTCAAGGTGACACATGGAAAATATGAGCACAAACAAGTTAAAATGAAATTATTCACGATTAATGAAATGAAAAAAACAATAAAAATGGTATAGGAAAACATATGGGTTAAAATGACACATGGAAAGATAATATAAGTTGGGTGAGAAAGAAGTTTTACTAGTTGTAATAATGTTTAAAAATATGTGATTGAAGGTGGCACATGGAAAACATGAGCACAAACACATTAAATGAAATTTTTCATGATTAATAAAATGAAAAAAAAATGGTATAGGAAAACATATGGGTCAAAATGGCACATGGAAAGATAATGTAGTTGGGTGAGAAAGAAGTTGTATTTGTTGTAATTTTTGGATAAATTTGTAATGATGTATAAGGTAAGTAATTAAATTATAATTATTTATATATTTTTTAAATTATTATTAATATAGTTATATAAATTAAATGGCTAGATACCAATTTATAATAGACATCAAAAAATTTACTCATAAATCTCTCACACTATTCAAAATGAAAAAAATCATAAAAATTAATTAAATTATAATTTTATTTTAAATTACTATTACTATTAGTTACTAAAAAATTAATACATGAGTTAAATATATATATGCACTTTCAAAAACATGTGATAATATTCTTAATCATGGAGATTCATCCCCCACTTTACCATGGAAATTCTTAATTTGTAAATAGCTTTGCTTACAATATCATTGACTAATACCACAACTTATCAATACATGCCCAATATGAGATGTGTTGATATTAATTGAATTTAAGCTTTCGTGATCCATATCAAGAAAAACAAGAAAAGTTTTGGTAAAAAGCACATCATCATAGTTTTGTGGACGTGTTTCGAACCATCTAGTGTGGTTCATCGCTGGGACAAGATGAAGAGCTAGATCTTGCCACCATGTTAAATAAATGATGACCAAATAAATATTAGTTATTAATAAATAACATTTTAATGATGATGATGATGATGATCAACGCCCACTAAGACCAATGTGTCCTATCGAACCTCAAGAAAGGAAAAAGAATCTAAGTTTGATTCTTCAAAATCCCGTTTCTATGATCGAAGAGAAGGGAAATAAGCGCTCCAAGATCGCTATAGGAAGGTTGGCTTAATTGGTCAAGCAAATTAGAAGTGTGGCATATGTTAGGGATTTGAGAGCGGATGTGAGTAAGAGAAGGGTAGTCTAGAAGGAAGTGATTTTCATCTTATACATACTTAGTATCGCAAATATGACATATTCTATCATTACAGGGAGTCTTGGGAATAGACCACCACCCGGTCTCACTCCGAAGCTCATGAGAATTAGTTCTAATCCTAGTGATGTTCTTTTTTTTCTTGGTATTGGTTACCACAGATAGATAATTCTGATTATAAAGGGTGGGGTTGATCACCTAGTTACAGTATCTTAGCTTCATTTTACCCTCCAACTCATGATCTCGTAAAACTTGTCCTTAAACTTGGAGGTAATCATATTTTTGACATTATCTTTGCTTCCCATACTGATGTCCTCTTTAATTCCCCAATGATTAAGCCAAGACTCGACATCTTTATGCCACCCGCGTTTGAGGTGAAGGTGGGGGTTTTGACTATAGCTAGAAGCAATTTTTAGAATATAGTTGTTAATAATGAATTAATGAAAATAATTAATCAAGGGGAAAATTTTAATGAAATAAATATCTAAAATATAAATAATATTTAGGTCAAGCCTAAATAATCAAAACAATAAAAAATTGATAAAATAAAAATAAAATTTGGGTCAAACTTAAATAAAGAATATTTGGGTCAAACCTAAATAATAAAAACACTAAAATAAAAATAATATTTGAGTCGAACTTAAATAATCAAAACAATTAATTCTAAAAACTTAAAATAAATAAAAAATAATAAATGGTTAAATAAATAAATAAATTAAATAAAATTAAATAAATCAATCAATCAATAATGAAGAAAAAAGGTAATTAATCGAATATTAGTTGTCAAAAACCATAAATAAATAATAAAAATAAAAAATAAAAAAATTAGGAGGAAAAAAATAATTAAATAAAATCAAAGAAAAAGTAAATAATAATAATAAACAAGTAAATAAAATTTTAAGAGGAAATGGGAGGGATCCAACAACTACTAATTTTCCAACCATACCCTCTATTGAGATTGCTAGGCCTCCTTTCAATCTCTATAGCCTCCCTAAACTTATGGTGAGAAATTGAAAGGAGGCCAAGAAATCTGAATAGACACACTTAAATCTGGATTCTGTGATTTCCTCTTGAGTTTTTATTTATTTATTTATTTTCCCTCCTAATTTCTTGAATTTTAATTTTAATTATTTATCTATATTTTTTTACTACTAAAAATCCATTAATTACCTTGTTTTCTTAATTATTGATTTATTTACTTTTATTTCATTTATTTATTTATTTTGGTGACCATTTATTAATTTTATTTATTTTTAAGTTTTTAGAATTAATTGTTTTTATTATTTAATTTTATCTCATTTTTTTTTGTAAGCTAAGTAGGACCTTTCGTTTGTTCATTCATAATTCAAGCAAGTTACATCATGATAAACATTATGTGGCCTCAACCTTTCGATTTGGAAACCATGTTTGTTGGCCATCGGAACACGTTATAAGCCATCCAAAATATGAAGTCTTTGAGTCTATTAATTTCGGCCTAGTAGACCTTAATACTGAAATCCACAAGATGTTTCTCACACTAGCTATAGTACTAGTAATCAACATGGAAAGCATAAAAAAAGACTAAAAAAACTAATATAAAAGCATTCTCAAATTATTCCTCAAAGGACTCAACCGGGGCAGGATCTTTTGTGCTAGATCTTGGAATCTCAGAATAATGAGGGCACCTGAGGTGCTGCTCGATTCATCCCAACTGAACATTTTGTTGTTGGATCTGAAATTGGATTAGCTGTAAGTCTTTCTGGATCTCTTGCAGAGTATGATCAATTTCAATATATTCGGTGGTATGCACAATAGCTATAGCCACGATATTCTTCATCATCCAGTAAAGGTGGGTGGTATGCTTATATTGAGTAACCTTGCCTCGAGTATGGCCTGGGTCTGAAACCAACATCTCCCAACCTTCTTCTTGCAGCTCCTCTTCTGCTTTGTGGATGAGTTCTGCCTCCCCCCCTGCAATCAGCTGTTGTAACTCTTACGACATTCCCTTAACATAAGCATGCATGAAATCATTATTTTTTTGGGCCTGATATTTTCGACCAACTTTCTTAGGCTGTTGTGAGGAGGATTCCCCTCTCTTTACCCAGGATCCCCTCTTCTGATTACACCTGTGGCCTTCCATGTCTGGTTCTCCCTCCACAGATTTTTCCTGGGCCATCTTTGACGCAGTCACCTGAAATAAAAAGGAGTCTTTGAGCCAAAACCATGGCCAAGAAACTACCCAAACCTTTGCAAATGTTCTGCCTCTCACGTTAATGGCACTTGAGACAATATCCAATGACAGAAATAAAGTATATATAACGTTAGCCCCAAGGTGGTGAAAAATGAAACCAAGCAGAACCACCAATCTCCATCGACGCTTCTCTCCCTTTCCCACCACCTTACCCTGAAACATGTCACAAGGAGAAATAACTCATAAACGAGTCATAGTTTTCCCATATAAAGAACCCTCAACCATCACCGAAGGCCACCCACCAGATTGATACATAACAACTATGTTTGAGACTAGAATCACCATGAGACACAATAAAGTTAAAACTTGAGAGGGTTCATAATGGAAATAGCCATACCCATCATATATTCCTGTCAACCCCCCCAAGAAAAAGAAGAAAATTCCCATTCACTGACGTAAAATTCCATACAAGAGAGAGACCGACTCAGAAATAATTAATTCATAACAGAATGAATTCCTTCCAACATTCTCGCAATACGAACAAGAAATAGACAAAAGAAATTGCATCCTTTCATAGAAAAAGACCAAATAATGACATAAAATATCTGTAGTTTCAAGACTTCGATGGTAGGGATTGGGAAAAGGAAGAAAAACATACCCTTAATCCTTCACCTTAGAGCCTTTATAGGTTCCTCCCGTCTGTTCTAAATAGCTTGCAAACCATGCACCCAGAAAGACGTCTACAATCCTTCTATCACGCGAATTAAAATGAAAATACACAAGCACAAATAGATCGAATATCTAGGCTCCATCTTCCCAAGCTTACTCTTCCGGCATGAATTACCACCCTTCACCACCAAACACACTCGACTTGCTATCCCATCACCCTCGCTCCACTTGTCGTGGGTCTAACATGGCCACCTCCCTACATTAAACATGGTTATTGGTTTGCTCGATGTCTCGATTGGGACTATGAGCTGGAACACACCTCGATTGGGGTTCTCTTCTACTACCACCTATGGATTTCAGTCCCCCCGTTGATCATTCTCCGGGATTCTGGTCAGTGGTTCAAGTACTTCCAATGGATCATTATCCCATTCTACTTCCAAGGTTGACCCCATATGAGAACACCCCAAATTAGCAACAAAGTCAACAGCTTTGTTGCAATTTTGAAGAACATCCGATGGAATTATATAATCGAAGCCAGGTAGGAATTTTCTTACTTCCTAAAGAATACTATTTTTTTTCCAAATTTGGCTCAACTTCTCCCAATTTTCTCCCAGATTGAGCCTTTTGATCATGCGTATAACCAAAGACGAGTCACCTTCCACTGCTAGCTTCCGTAATTCAAATCGTCTAGTAATGAGGAGACCTTACTTGACCGCATTAAACTCCGCTTCATTATTTCTTGCATATCCACAGTCTATTACATACACATATAACGTCTGGCCCATGTGATCTTGAAAAATTCCCCCGAAGACAACATCCCTAGGATTACCCTTAGAGCCCCCATTAAAATTTAATTTAATAAAGCCTGGAGGAGGCATTAAAAATTTAGAAGGAGACAACTACAGGGGGGTTGGGAGCTTCCAAGATGTTGGAGCCAACATCCGTGGAGCCAAATTTAGGGCTGAAAGGATACCTACTTCATGCGGTGCCACCTGCCAATTTTCAGTATGTCATTTCTCAGATAAAATTGTTTCACGAATATTCAGGATGATCCCTTCCCACGCAAATGATTTAGAGAGGCTCTGACTTTTAAAGATCCTACGGTTTTTTTCCTTCCAGAGAGCCCATAGGAGGAACCCAAGACTGATATTCCATGCATTTTTAAGGACAGGGCTCGAAAATATCTCATCCTGCCACAGCTCTAGAGTTGACTTTATACTATTGATGTCTATGTCCATTCGACCAAATAGATTGACCATGTTTTGCCACAGGTGTTCTGCAAAGGGGCAGTGGTTTAACAAGTGCTCCCCATATTCAATGTCAGACTCACACATGCAACATTGTGAGGGTCCTTGAACACCTCTCTTTTGAATTTGATCCCATGTAAGAATCCTTCGTCGACATACAATTAAGAGAAAACGAGTGACTTCCGGCCAAAACTGGCCAGTCCATAATTTTCTCCAAATGGGGTAACCATAATCTTGAGGTTCTTCTGTAATAATTTATAAGCTTATTTAATGGTAAACACACCCTTGGATGTATATCCCCATCACAGAATATCGGTTCCTTCTACCCCTGCCAATTTCCTGGATTGGAGTTCTTGATCCAAAACTTTCCGTTGTTCCGAGATTGGTGAATTAGGCTAGTCTTGTTTCTCTTTCCATTGTCTCCAACCATTTCTTCGAGGATGTTTCCAGAATTGTTCCACCTTGGTGCAGTTTAGGCTATTTGTGTATAGGAAAATATCCGCAAGATCGGGGTGACTAAAAAATTTGGCTCTCTGTTGCCAAGAATCTTTCCAGAAGAGTGCGAATAAGGTCTCTTTGGAATCTTCCATCTCCTACTTCCTAGAAGGTATGAGTATGAATAAGGTCTCTATTAGTCAAAGCCAGATTCCATATTAAAGATCCTTCCAGGATTAAATGAGTTCTTAAGATTCCTTTAGGTGAATAGGGAATTTGATATTTTTTAGTCCAAATGGTTTTCCATATATCTTGTCCCCCTTGAATCCATCTCCACCAAATTTTGGCTTCGAGGACTTGATTTAGAATAAATGTTTACCGAAGCCCAAGTCCCCCTGCCAGCTTGGATTTAGTAATTTTTTCCCATGAGACTAAAGCCCATTTTTTGGTCTCCAGGGCCCCTCTCCAAAATAACTTTTTGAAAATATTCACCATTTTAACACAGGATGATTTAGGAGCAGCTAATTTGGACAACTGATAAATTGGGATAGACTGGAGAACCACCTTTAGAAGAACCACTCTACCAGCAATATTAAGGGTTCGAAAATACTAACACTACAAGGAAAAGAACCTCTAGCGGATGTTTTTGAGGAAGCCCTTATAAAAATACCATAGACATCTGTTTCTAGTGGAGGTTACTAGAGGAGGTTGGCGAGCGGAGGGTTTTGCAGATGTTTTCTACTTGGTGCCCTTATCATCCAAAACCACACCGGTGCGCTCAACAAGAGAAAGCACTGGTGCGCAAAAAACATTGGCACACCAGACACCATGCGCTCCGTACACACCCTCCTGGTGCGTCATATTACTGTAGAGCATCAGTGCTTTACAAATATTCCACACTGGTGCGTCATAAAACACTGCGCCAAAACTGAAACTGCTCGGTGCGATATTAAGAAACCGCACCAGTGTGCCTATAAAACCCCGCGCACCAGAACATGGTTAAATAAAAAAACATTATGGCCAAAAAACCGCATTTTTCACTTTTATTAGTGCTCCAGAGCTCTCAAGCACCAGTGCAATTTATCCTTGTCTGAGCCACCTTGACATCGGTGCTCCCATTGCACCCATTGTACACATTGCTTTTGTGCATTTCCCACCAATCTCCAACTTGCATTTTGAAAAACGGTGGTCAAATTTTATTTTACAAATTCTACAGCCAATATGCCTCCTAGACGGCCAAATGCATAGGTATTTTTCTTGTTTTTCAATAATTTAGCATTTTAGCAGATTATAATTTCAAATAACCTTAAAATTAACCATTTAAAAGAAAAAGAAAAAAAATCCGCGTTGTGCGCTCAAGCCATTTGGCTCACACTAGTAAGCGATGTTGCCTGTAAAATTTACAAGGCACACCGCAACCGGTGTTAATGATATCCGCAATGTTTCTGGGGTGGTACCGAAAGGTGCACCACATTATTTAAAAAAAAAAAAAAAGGTGTGGTGTGGTCATTTAGCCGGCCGAACCGTTGACCATGTGGAATAGCGGCAACGCAGTGCATTGACGGAAATATCCTCCCCAGTGTTTGTCAGCGCACCGCATTCGGCATTCTGAGATGGTCAATGGTGCGGCCTGGTAAAAGACTGCACCGTTGACTATGTAATTAGTCAGGAGGTCGGTGCGTTGACACAACTATACATGTCGGGGCGTATATTTTAGTCAGTGCACCACACTCCTGACATCGTATATAGTCAACGGTGCTCTGAAAATTTTCAGGTGCACCGCTTACGGTGAGTTGAATGTCATCTGGGGCACTGCCCTCGAGGTACGACAAACAAAAGACACACCAGAACAGGAGCATGACTTTTTTATGGCGCACCGACTGTTTTGTTTTTTATTTAAAAAAATAAATTATATATGTATATTCCTAAATACATGTCTCATTTAATTAAAAAAATTATTTAATATGTCAATCATTTAGAGAAAAGAGGGGGAACAACAGCAACAACAGGTGGAGCAGTATGACATGGTTCGCCTGTGGGAGGCACGAGAGAGGGAGAAAGATGCGTACCCTTACCCTATTACAACAACTACCAAGGGGCTCCTAAGGCAGGTATGCCTCCTCAAGTTCTATGAGGAGGCTACTTCCCTAAAGGGCTATGGTGTGTTTTTGAGACATCTTATTCGCAGGTGGAATTCCCACTGACAGGCTTTCCAGGTTGGTCCTAACCAGTGGTACATGACCACTGAGGAGGATATATATTTCATTACAAGGCTATCGAGGAGAGGGGTGGATTTTCCCTCGTTCCCAGAGGTTCCAGCTGACTGTGTAGCAGGGAGTCAGTTAGTGTACTCCCAGAGATACATTGGAGCAAATGTACTTTCTCCTTAAGATTTTCAGGTCTCTGGAGGTCAATTACGTATTGGTGCATTTGGTAGTGAGGAGGTGAAGTGCCTCTCACTTCTCATTTCGACCATTTCACACAAAACCAGTGATGGGCAACGCATTAGTTGCTCGCTTCTATATTATGTTGATTCTCTAGTACAGGAGCCACGACTTGTCAGGTGGTCTGCCATTTTTTTGTGGCAGTTCTGTACAGCCTTAGATATATGTCGTGCTCATGCACAAGGGAGGGTCAAATTCCCTTTTACTTCAAAGCTTTTTTGTTTATGTTTTGATAGGTTTCCAGAGACGAGGCCTACTTTTCTTCGGCAGCCTCGTAGGCCGATGTTCGAGGCAGAGATGCACATGTGGGGGCAGATGATGCCCAAGAGGGCCGAGACTGTGTTTCCAACAAGGATATAACATGATGCACTGGAGTTTCTAGACTGTGTTGACGAGTTGCATCCTTTAATTATGGTCCCCTGTCCTTATGTTGGATTGGATTGGTGAGGGTGTCCCAACATCCTCTTCACAAATGATGAGCCGCCATATGATAGAGGTAATATTACTGTTTTATTTAAATTTATTCTAACATTTCTTTAACTTGTTTTTATCAACTCACTGCATTGATTGTTGAGGCGGGAATCATGCCCACTCATATGAGAAACATACACGCCGATGGTAGGCTATTACATATGTGGAGAGGCATGCCTGGTGAAATGTACATGCTGATGCGGTATGTTGTAGGAGCTACAACCTTAGTTACGCGGTTGAGGAGGACCGTTGCATGTTATATGCGTGGTCGAGACGCAACACATGATTGACAGTCAGTGAGTAGCAACTCATCATCTCATGATCGTTCACCTCGCGCCGCGCCAAATGAGCAGCCTCCACTAGCACCTAGCAGCAGTCATCATGGAGATGAGGTTGGACCATCGGCCACGTCCACTTAGCAGCCTACAACATCCAACAGTACTCATGATCATGAGCAAGCTGGGTCATCGACCGTCGAGGCTGCACCATTGACTGAGCAGGCCTCGACTAGTACTGCTATTGATGTTGTACCACCAGCTGATCCATGACATTTATATTACAGTTGTATATTTTTAACATTATTCAGCTATATATATATATATATGGTCCATGTATTTTATGTTCATGTTGTTGTTGTACTTAATTTACATGTTGGTGATCATCATGACGTGTATATTGTTAGGTCATGTTAGATATGTTCATTTAATGTGCATCTTACAGATAGATGTGTATGTGATAGCATGAGTTATTTGACATGAGATGTATATTTGATGTTTGTGATGTGATGATGTTATATAATGCTAATTGTGTTTTGTTAGATGATCATGATCACAATGATGTTAGCGAATTTGAATGTGTTTTTTAGTCGAATATGATGTTTGTACGATGGATATCATGATCGTGATGTTTATTAATTAATTTAATATTAAATGACCATGATATTAATTAAATATTATGTCGTGATTGTAATTGAAATTTAAATTTTAATTGTATGTAAATTTGTAAAATTGTATTTGTATTTGTAATTATAATTTTAGCTGTAATTGTATGTAAAATATTTAATGTAAAATTTTAATTGTAATTGTAATATTTAATTTATTGTGAAACGATTGTAATTGTAATTGTATATATGACAAATTGTAAAATTGTAATTGTATGTAAAATTCTAAAATTGTAATTGTATTTGTAATTGTAATTGTATGTAAAATATTTGTAAAATTGTAATTGTAATTGTAAATGTAATTCTAATTCTAAATCTAATTGTATGTAAAATATTTATAAAATTTTAATTGTATTAATGTGAAATGATTTTATTAAAAATTTTAAATTTTTAAATTTGTAAATTTGTAAATAATTGTAAAATAATAAATCTTGAATAATATGAATTTTTGTAACATAATAAAGTTTAGAAAATAATGCAAATAAATTCATGTACTTTAGAATTATCATTATTTTATTATGATCTTACATACAAAAAAAAAGAACATTATATAGCACGCCATTTCTAGCCAAGATTCCTGGTTTTTCGTCCAGTGTGATTCAAAACTCTTCTACACAGGTGCATCATAAAACACCGCACCAAAACATAAACCGCGATCTTACGAACTGCACCAGTGCGCTTATAAAACCCCGTGCACCAGAACAAGGTTAAATAAAACCTTGCACGAACTAGGTATGGCATTGAGGAAAATTTATTCTGTAAAATGCAATATTGGAGGAGCGGAGGGTTCGAAACGCGGGCAAGAATTTTTCTGAGGAAATGAGGGTTTGAAAAGACGAGAGTTTGAATTTTGGTTGAGAAGTTTATATTAGAGAAAATGAGTGATTCAAACAGAAAGACAGACAAAGATGCTTGCAGGGATGCAGACGGCTACAGAGCTCGACAGAGTACAAAAGGAGAGAAGGTTTATGAAAAATATGAGACGCACATGAGAGAGATCAATTTAGTCTCTTGAACGGGCTAGGAGATCACATGAAGGCAACGATTCTCATTCTTACAAGGATGGCAGGGAAATATTGGACAATAGAGAAAGATTAATCGAGGCAGTCGATAAAGCCAAGAGGCACCATGAAGGGAAGGATTCTCATTCCCTTAAGGACAACAGAGAAAGATCAATTGACATTGTTGATCGGGCTGGTAGGTCCCATGAAGGGAAAGATTCTCCAGAATTCATTTAAAAGCAGCTAGGAGTATTGTTTGAGCTTCGTTTGGCTTGCATAAACTTTTACTGGCAAAGCTGACGTCGTATAAAATCACATATTCGGCTTTCAATTAAACTTGAATGGCATCTCTAACTTGTCTGAGTTGTGGTCTTGTGGATAACGAGGAATATCACATGGAGGGTATCCAAATTTCCAAATTTTTGAAAGTATAGGTGAATTAGCACTTATCAAAGAACAAAATGCCAAAAAAAATGCGAATGGGATACACTTAAGGATTCCCTCGTTCCATTTGTTATTGAAAATGATGCTATCTCTGGATGAAACCAGTAAAAATTCTGCTTGTATTATAAATGGAAATCCAGTGACCATTTCTATGGGAATAAAAGCATAGATACCTGCAGCTACCATATTTCCACCTGCAAATCGGTTTCCCATTGGAAAAGCTAATGTAATAGCCCATTTTGCAATGTCTTTCCTCTGCTCAACCCTATACTCATTTTCTATGAGAAACCATTGCCTCCACATGTAATAACTGTATCGTCTAGTCGAAAATCGATCTTCTTCTGCTAACAAATGCAGAATGAAGGGCTCGTTGTCATTACTCCCAGAACATTCAAGGTTAGTTTCTCGTAAAACAGAGATTGTATAAATTTTGTTAAGGTCAAGATAGAAATCACAAAGGATAAAAGAGGAAATTGGATGCCAAGATGGAGGAGGAACTTACAAATGAGCAAGCAGATCATTGGTCAGCAAGCAGATCATGGGGCACCTTTTCTTGTTGCAGGTTATGGAAAGGTTCAAGTTTATTTTTATGAAAGAAAAAGAGGTTTAGTTTTGAAAAGAAATGTCCCAAAATATTTTCACAACGAAATGTACATTTCCAACATGTCTAATTTTGGTGTACACACGTAATAGTAATTTTGGTGCCCCAACTGAAAATCGGTGCTAATGTACAGATAACCGCACCAGTGCATTCTAGTTACTAGGCATCGGTGTGTTTTAGTTACTATGCACCGGTGTCGTGTCACAAATGGATGCACCAGTGCGGTGCAATTAAGTGACGCGCTAGTGATGAATAAAAGGAAATAAAAAAAGCGTAACTCTATTTTCTTTAAGTGAAAAAAAAGCGGCAAATTGAAAAATGGGCGGAAAAATATTTTCAAAAATGGGCGGAAAAATATTTGCAGGAGACATACCTAGAGTAAGAGAGTACGAGAGAACTTTAGAGTAGCGAAATACGTTCGAAAATAAGTATTCAGACAATCAGAATCCAAACCTATGGTGATTCAAACCTTGTAGCATAGAATTTCAAATGGTCTCGTGATTAAATTTGATTAATTTTTTTACTTTTTCTGCATTTTTTTACTTTTTCTGCATTTTTTTACTTTTTCTGCAGTTTTATCCATTTTACTCTAAACCCTTCATTTTTTTTTGTTGCTGCCCTTTCTTCTCCCTGTTTCTGTGATTTCAGAATTAGGGCTTTTCATTTTAGATTGACATCCAACCCACGGGATGACTTGCATAGTCGGATCCCAATCCATGTCGGCCCTTGTGTGAATTTTTGAAAAAAATGTTAGAAAATTAAATATTATAGAGCAATGAAACACATAAAATATGCGGAAAACACAAGCACACAAAAAATATAAAACCAGAGAGACACAGATATACGTGGTTCACCCAGTTTGGGCTACGTCCACCCCGAACAACCAGTCCTTCCTTTCTATTATCCAGAAAAATGAAGAGACACAACGTACAACATATCCGCTGTAATATCCTCTATTCTCTCTCACAATCTCCTTATCTGTTTCTCGCTTTGAGAATACACATACAATAAACACCCACAATACAATACCCTCATACAAGCGAGGGGTTGCCTTCTAGGGAAAAAAACCCTAAAATAAACATAACTTCTACCGTCAGATCAGCCGTCCCCCCCCCTCGACCGCCCAAGCAGCGTTTCCGCCCCATTAAGGTACAGGGTCCAACGCTGTGATACAAAATAAACAAGATAATCAGGCTCCACACCCAATAATCTCCCACTTGGAGACTGATTGTAGCAACTCCACCACTGCTTCATTTTTTGGACAATGACGCCTCTTTCGACTTGGTTGTTTCTCATCTTCATCGTCATCCTTAAAGACCAATTGAAACTGAGCATATTCTAAGTTTCTCCCTGGTTACAAGTTTTGTTAGCATATCTGCAAGATTCTGGCTAGTGTGTATCTTTTCTAGCTTCAACTGTCCATCTTCCAGTACTGACCGTATGAAATGGTACTTGAGCTGTATGTGTTTAGTCCTGGAATGAAATGTTGAGTTCTTCTCAAGATGAATGGCACTTTGGCTATCACTGTATAACGTGCCCATATCATGCTTCTTACCCAATTCATCCATAAATCTTTGTAACCAAATTATTTCTTTACTAGCCTATGTAGCAACAACATACTATGCTTCTGATGTTGAAAGTGCGACAACACTTTTGATTTTTGAAACCCAACTGACAGTTGTTCCACCTACAGTAAATACATATCCTGTAGTGCTCCTCTTGTTATCTCTGTCACCTACCATATCTGCATCAACATATCCCTGTAGATCAATATTTGAACTACCAAAGCATAATGCTTGATTTGTGGTGCCTCTCAAATATATGAGAATCCATTTCACTGCCAGCCAATGTTATTTTCCTGGATTGTTCATGTACCTGCTTACAACTCCCACTGCATGTGAAATATCAGGCCTTGTGCAGACCATTGCATACATTAAGCTTCCAACTGCTGATGCATATGGAAATTTAGACATATAATCCATGTCTTCTTGGGTCTTTGGGCACATCTCCTTACTAAGTTTGAAATGGCTAGAAAAAGGTGTACTAACTGGTTTTGCATTGTGCATATTAAATCTTTTCAACACCTTTTCTATGTACTCATTATGAGACAGTGTTAATTTACGATTTTTCCTGTCTCTAGTTATCCTCATACCAAGGATTTGTTTTGCAGCTCCCAAATCCTTCATTGCAAATGAATTTGCCAATTTTATTTTCAGCACATTTATTTCCTGCATGTTAGATCCTGCAACAAGCATGTCATCTACATACAATAACAATATAATATAGCTGCCATCATTTTGCCTTTTTAGATAAACACAATGATCAGAGTGACATCTAGTATAACCTTGTTCAGACATAAACTTGTCAAATTTTAGATACCACTGCCTTGGAGCCTGTTTTAAGCCATAAAAGATATTCTTTAACCTGCACACTAATTTTTCTTCCCCTTTGACCTCATATCCTTCTGGTTGCTACATATAGATCTCTTCCTCCAAATCTCCATGGAGAAATGTTGTCTTTACATCTAAATGTTCAAGATGTAAATCTTCCGCTGCTACAAGAATTAAAATAGTTCTGATTGAAGTCATCTTAACAACAGGATAAAATATTTCATCAAAATAAATACCTTTCTTCTGTGCAAACCCCTTCACCACAAATCTAGCTTTGTACCTCTGTTTTCCTCCATCTTCTTCTTTCAACCTGTAAACCCATTTATTCTGCAATGTGGTTTTACCTGTAGGCAACCTTACTAAGTCCCAAGTCTGGTTATGCATTAAGGAGTCCATCTCTTCTTCCATGGCTAGCTCCCACTTCTTACTGATTTCAACCTGCATTGCTTCTTCATAACGTTTAGGTTCACCAAAATCAGTCAACAATAAATAATATAATGAAGGAGAGTATCGTTTAGGGGGTCTACTTATCCTGGTAGATCTTCTAACGCCACTTTCAGGTGTTTGAGGTGCCTGTTTCTATTGTGGTGGTTGATGTTGTTGTGGCTCTTGATTATTATTATTTTTAGGCACCTTTACCTTTTCTGTGATCTCATCAAGAACTATGTATTCTTTGTTTTCTTTTTCCTGTTTCTTTTCCTGCAACTGATTCTTATACAATAACTTTTCATTGAATATTACATCTTTGCTCCTAATGATTTTGTGATTTTCATAATCATATAAGCGATAACCAAAATTATTAACACCGTATCCAATAAAGGTACATTTCTTTGATTTTGCCTCAAGCTTTGTTCTATTTTCTTTATTAATATGGACAAAGGCCTCACAACCAGAAGGCTTTAAAAAATAGTAGTTTACCTTTTTACCTGTCCATGCTTCCTCTGGAATGCCACCATATAAGTAACTTTAAGGCCCTTTGTTTATTAGATAAACAACAATATCTACAGCATCTACCGAAAATTATAAAGGCAGTCTTGCATGCAATCTCATGCACCTTGCATGCTCCATGATTGTTTTGTTCATCCTTTCTGACACACCATTTTCTTGTGGTGTTCTTGGAACGGTCTTCTCTCTACAAATTCCATGCTCTGAAGAATACCTATCAAACTCTTTGCTGCAATATTCACCTCCATTACCTGATCTGAGACACTTCAACTTTTTTCTTGTCTCAATCTCAACCAAAGCTTTCCATTTCTTGAAAGTATCAAATACATCATATTTATTCTAAATACAATAAATCCAAGTTTTTCTAGTTGCATCATCAATAAAAGTAACATAATAACGAGAGCCACCAAGAGATGATACCTGAGCAGGTCCCCATACATCTGTATACACAAGATCTAATTTTTCGCTCTTCTTTTCTTTCCCAACTCTGAGAAATATGACTCTCTTCTGTTTTCCATAAATGCAATTCTCACAGAAATCCAAATCAACACTCTTCAAACTCGGCAACAAATTTCTTGAGTGAAGAATCTTCATCCCCTTCTCACTCATGTGTCCGAGCCTATGATGCCATAATGTTGCATCTGCGCCGTTGGAAGTTAAAGAATTAACAGAGTTAGAAATACCATTGCATTAATACAATGTGCCAAACTTTTCGCCTTTTGATATTACCAACGCTCCTTTGGTGACCTTCCAAGTTTTATCCATGAAAGTTGTCACACAACCTTCACTGCCTAACTGCCCTGTTGAAACCAAATTTTTCTTCAGATCTGGAACATTCCTTCCCTCCTTTAATAGCCATTAGTTTCCATTCTTTTGTTTTACAAGGACCTTACCCATTCCAACAATTTTTGAGGGTTTATCATCACCCAAACGGACTTGTCCAAAATCTCCTTGAACATAGTCATGAAAATAGTTCTTATCAGGTGTGGCATGGAATGAGGCCCCTGAATCTACAACCCAAGAATCAGTAACATTTTCAAAAGAAAGAATCAAAGCATCTTGTAACACATCACCTGTCACATTTGCCTCATGATTGTTTTCTTGCTGTGTGTCTCCTTCTTTTCCCTTTCGAGATCTACAATCTTTCTTTAGGTGTCCTTTATTTCCACATTTCCAACACACTATCCCCGATCTAGACTTGGATCTACGTTTCCTTGATTTACTGCGATATCTCAAGCTCTTTCCTCTTTCCATTCTTCTTCCCCTAGACTCTGCACTCAAAGCATTACCCGATGTCTCACCGGAGCTTTTCCATCGCATTTCCTTACTAAGGATAGCACTGACAACGTCATCAAACTTTAAAGTACTAGATCCAGAGACAGAGTTACTAAAGGCCATAACTAAACCATTCCAACTTTCTGGCAATGAGCACAGAAATAAAAGAGCCCTAACTTCATCATCAAATTTTACCCCTACAAAACTTAACTGACTGGTAACTGTATTAAAATCATTTAAATGGTTTGCAACAAATCCACCTTCCGACATATTCATACTAAATAAACGTTTCATAAGAAATACCTTGTTTAAGGCCGAGGGTTTTTCATATAATTTTGCCAACGCCTTAATCAAACACTCTCTTGTTGTTTGCTTCTAAATATTGAAGGCTACCGACGACACGAGGCACAACCATACTGTTCTGAGTGCCTTTCTATCAAGAATATCCCATTCTGTGTCTATCACATTCGTCAGCTTCTTTGTTTTTCCGCTCAATGGTAGGTACAGATCTTTCTGATATTGATCTGAAATGTGTGAAAATAATATTTCTTATACAGAGATAGAAAGTAGGGGCTTTTACTGGTTATTTCACCTTTACTAGAAAGGATGAAACCAGAAGCTTATGGCCCTCTTACTAGCTCTGCCTAAAGAAATATGAAGTAAACACTAAAACAATCTGGCAATGAAAGTATTTGTTTCTGTTTGCAAAGTACTCATTAACCAATTTTTATGTGTGAATAAGCAAGTTAAGGTATTCTGCAATGGAATTAATGTGGTTTGAAATGGAACAAATGTGTTTTGATCACTGTATAAGCCTCATTGTGAAAAGTGGACTTATTAAAAATTATTGTTTAATGTAGTAAACTCTGGAAATATATTTACAAAAAGAACAGACAACAGATATATTTACAAAACCTCTTGCTAGAGAACCATTTGAATATTTGAGAGATAGACTAGGGGTAGTATCTGTAGATGCTACTCTCTGATATGAAGTGAGAGCATAGTTTCAGGGGGAGAACAGAAACGACAATATCATTCCAAGGGAAGATCAACCAGTAAGGAAAGCACAAAACAGGTCCTCAAGATCAAAAGCTTATGGAAAGAGTACATCCAACATAACAGAGTCAATGAAAAGGCTACAGAGTAACTCAGAGAGAGGAAATGCAGAAAGAAAACTAGGAAATGAGCAACCCTTTCCCATTGATGACAAAGGGGGAGGAAAAGAAAAAAGGTGCTTCTGAAAAGAAAGCAGAGGTTATTGCCATCAATGCCAAAGGGGGAGACTGTTGGAAATTTTTTCATTGATGGCAAAGGAGGAGCTGGCAAAGGAGATGGCAAAGAAGGAACACCTGAAAAAAAAGAGAAGTAAGGAGCAGCATCAGTCAAGGAGAACAAAGGCAGCAAAGGTGGTGAATTGAGGTAGAGAACTTCTTCAGCAATAGAGTAGGAGGATAATGGCCAATGAACTGAATTTCTGGCCTGTCATGAAATTGCAAGAATTTTCTTTTGAGATTGATCGCCTATATTTATATATATCTGTTATGGAAGAACTGTCTTTGAATTAAGTGTGTCTGGATGGGGTTAAACCCTGTTTGAATGTCTTCTTGGTCGAATCATGTGAAGAATTGATTCAGTCTTATTGTTCATTTGACGAGTTAAATCCTGTGTGAACACATGAGTTCTTGATGAATGATCCTATGTAATTGAGTCGAGTCCAATAAGCAAGGGTATGGAAATTCGAGTGATTGTGTGGCAATTCTGTGGTGAAGAACCTTGTAGGATCAGTTTGTGCGAATTTCCTGTTCCCCTCAGAAGACTAATGAACCATACTCTCTGTGAATGAGTGACTGTGTGTGTGCTCTGCATAAGAAAGAGGGAATTGTGAAAGCAACGCCGTTATGATCCCGGAAGGGAGGCACAATTGAGATTACCCTGGTCATTATCTGTATGTTTAACCCTCGTTCTGAAGAAGTCCGATGCAGATTTAAGTCGAAGCCCTATTTGTAACTAAACGCATTGTTCTCGTCTGGAGTGGGAGTAACGGAACCTAGAGTCTAATTATAATAATACATTGAAGAGTGAGTGGAACTCATAAATAATAAAGGCAGATGGAACCTTGAGCGAAGGAGAGGAACCACGAAGAGTGAACAGTAAACGCAGGTTTCTGGTTTTTATCGCACCGCTTTCGACGGGCAAGCGGTATTCATGAAATCACAACGATTCCATAGAGGATCTGACACGTGTCCCTGAGTGAATATGGAAAACCACTCTCATTGCGTGCCATCACGCATTAATCTTCGGCTTAGGACCCCGTGCGATATTGATACAAGCCGTCGATCTGGAGGAAGGTTTATTGAACGACGATCGTGTTCAGAAGTGGCACGGAGTTTAACCAAAGGTAAGAGCATATGCATTCCATTGAATTTCCGCCAATCATATATGTGGGCCCGGAGCCAAAGGTATGTTATAAGCAGTTCAATTGAATTAAAACTCGAGATATATATTTAAAATTCCCAAGGTCCGAAACATATATATGTGCTGATATATATATATATATATATATATATATAGATATATAATATCAAATCCTATATAATGCATCCATATGCAGGTTTATATGTTCAAAGGGCACTGGCATTTAAATGAATTAAAGGTGGTGGGTACTAATATATTCGGGTCGTTAAAAAGGTTTTAATAAAAACGTTAAGAGTTATTTTTGTTTGATTAAAAGGCAGTTGTACATACAACAGTTATATAACTGCAATGAACAGGGAACTGAATAAAAATTGAAAACAAAAAAGAGAGTGAGGTTGGATGTATGAGGAAGAAAAAGAGGAAGAGAGGTGTGCTATTCGAAATATACACTGTAATTGAATGAAAGGTTTTAACTATTTATATTTTTTCTGATGTAATTGGCAAGTCTCCAGAGAAAGATAAAATCCCACTGTAAATTTGAAATGGTACATTTTAGCTGAGTAAATTGATAAAAGAGAAGAGAATGCAGAATTCAAGAAAAAGAAATAATCAAGCAGATATGAAGATTGGAGTGCATTAAAAGAAATCAAAGGTACAGAACAGAGCTGATATCCAAGGTAAATCAAAAAATGTTTCTTTATTAAAAAGAGGGAGTTGAAGCTTCTTAAGTTGTAGCTTGCATAATTTGAGGTTGGAGCCTCCTGTAGGTTGATGCTTACATAAAACCAGTGGTGAGAGGGAGTTGGAGCTTGCCTTTACATCACAGCAATAATAAGATGTGGTTTTCTCCCTTTATGGGTTTCCACGTATATCTGGTGTCTCTGTGCATGATGTTTATGTGTTGATCTGGTTTATCTAATCTGCTTAATACTTGATGCTGGCATATTAAGTCTGTTGTTACATTATATTAATACTTGCTATGCACATTCTGAGACTACTCATATATTAAGTTGAATATGAAATGAAGGTGTAAATAATTTTTATGGAAAAAGTTTTAAAAGTCCATGAATGTGTTAAACTGATTCACCCCCCCCCCTCTCTCAGTTTAAATAAGGGTTCAACAATTGGTATCAGAGTAGGTTCCTTTTTGTAGCAGTTTAACAACTGAAAGGAGATCCTAGGTTCTTGAGATGGCTAGTCAAGAAGGATCCTCAACGAACAAAGCTCCTTTTTTCACTGGTGCAAATTATGCCTTATGGAAAATCAGAATGAGAACATACATAATCTCCTTAGGAATAGAATTTTGGGCTGCTGTGGAATTTTCATATGATTCTAAGGCAAATGTCTCAGAGAAAGAAGCCAAACAAGATTTTGTGGCTAATGCAAAGGCAATGAATGCAATCTTGAATGGACTGTGTGAGGCAGAATTCATCAAAGTAATGCACAGTGAGACTGCCAAAGAAATGTGGGAAACTCCAGAAAATATTCATGAAGGAGACAAAAAGGTGAAAACTGCTAAACTTCAAGTCTATAGAGCCCAGTTTGAAAATTTAAATATGAATGATGATGAAGATATTGCTAGTTTCTTTTTAAGGGTTGCACAAATTGTCAATAATATGAAAGCACTAGGTGAAACCATGCAAGAATGTGTAATTGTTCAAAATATCCTAAGATATTTGCCATCTAGTTTTAATCCCAAGGTCTCTGCCATAGAAGAAATAACATATTGAGAAACCTTGACCGTGAATCATCTTCTTGGAAAACTAACAGCGTATGAGATGAGACTGCCATAGAATAAGTCAAGTGTAAGGGAGGCAGCTTTTAAGGCAGAGAAGAAGAAAGAAGAAAAAGATGAGATAGGCTCCTGTTCTGATGAAGAAGAGGCCAAATTTATCAGGAAGTTGGATAAAGGCTGAGGTAAGTATAAAGGTAAACTTTCATTTAAATGTTTCAATTGTGGAAGAGTTGGACATTATGCTTCTAAATGTCCTTATAAGAAAACAAAGAATCAGGCTCAGGAATCAGAGAATACCATATCTAAGAACTGGCAGAAAGGGAAGAAATTCAATAGAAAATATTTCTATGCTCAGCAAGACAGTAGTGCATCAGAAGACTCAGCTGAATTCTCAAGTGAAGAAGGAACATCAGAATTTGTTTTGATGGCTATAGAAGAGCTGGAAGAATTTTTTTTAGAATATGAGGAAGAAGGTGAAGTGGACCTTGAGGGGGAGCTAAGAAGTGCCTTGGAGGAAATTGACAGACTAAAACTAAAGTGCAGAAAACAGAAAGACATTCTTCTCAAATACGTGAGAGAGGAACAAAATTCAAAAGCCCTCATTTAGTTGAAAGTAGAGCTTGAAGAAGCCAAGAAGGTCGAAGATATTTTACTTAAGCAGATCAAGGATAAAACTCAGGAACAAGAGAAGTTGGAAGAAGAAGTAGTGAGCCTAAGAAAGAACTTAGAAAAGGCCCAAAGAGAACTATTAATGAATACACCTCTAATGAAAGGCTCAGGGCAGTTGGATCAGATTATAAATGCACAAAGGTCACCTCTGATCAAAACTGGGATAGGCTATGAAGGAGAATCAAGCAAAGACAAAGAAAAAGAAAACAAAAATATTATTTTTGTAAAAGCAGATGAGAATATCCAAGCAACTCAGAAGATTTCAAAGGAAGAAGAATCCTGCAATAAAGTAGATAAAAATTAGAAGGAAGCTCAAATGAAAAAGGATGAAGTAAATAAACTGTCAACTGAAAAAACCTTGCATATTCCTGAGTATGTCAAAATTGGAAGTCATCAAAGGAGATTTTTTCCTTCTATGAAAAATGCTACTTGTTATTCCTGTCACAAATTAGGACACATTGTTGCATATTGTTATACAAGAAGAATAAATACAAACCAACAAAGGATGCAAACAGTAAAAAATTTTACTCAAGCAGGAAGATGGAAAATACAACCTTTTGTCAAGTATGCAAATTGTTTTTATGGATACTGTTTTTATTGTAATGATTTTGGCCATAAAATCATAGAATGCAGGAAATATGAACAAAGTATATTTTTCAAAACCTTAAGAAGGTTTATGAATCATGGAGAGTTTATTCCTACTTATAATCCTGCTAAGGATATGTCCAAATGTTGTGTATGCAATAAAAGTGGACATATGTCTTCCAAATGTTCTCTAAGAGAGTGCAGTTCAACATCTAAGAAAAGATACCAAACAAGAGGATTCTTGCAGTGGAAAAAGAAAGTGAATAAATGTGACTTGGCTCTAATAGCTCAAGATCTAAAAATCCAGTTGTATTTGGACATCGGTTGCTCAAAGCATATGTCAGGAGATAGAAGCAAGTTTATAACCTTTGACGAAAAGAAATCTGGAAATGTTACTTTTGGAAATGATAAAGCAGGAAAGATCAAAGGAAAAGGCTCAGTTAGTCTGGACAATCGTAGAGGAAAAGCCCAGGTTATACTATTTGTGGATGGGCTGAAAGAAAATCTGTTGAGTGTTAGTCAAATTTGCGATAAAGGATGTGAAGTAAGATCAAGCACCACTGGAAAAACCCTGATCAAAGGTGTTCAAACGGAAAGAAATGTCTATGTAGTAAAAGAAGAAAATGAAGCATGTCATCTTAGCAAATTTGAGGAGTCTTGGTTATGGCATAGGATATTGGGACACCTAAACTTTGATCATATCATAATTCTAAGCAAAAAGAATGCAGTCAGAGATATGCCAGTCGTCAAGAAGCCTTCAAATACAATATGTAAATCCTGTCAGCTAGGTAAGCAGACCCGTACATCCTTTAAAACCAAAGAGAATTTATCTACAAGTAGACCTCTTCAACTTGTTCACATGGATTTTTGTGGGCCTTTGAGAACTAAAACACCAAGTGGAGAATCCTATTTCATGCTAATAATAGACGATTTTTCTAGAATGACATGGGTTGCATTTCTCAAACACAAATCGGAAGCATTTGAGAAATTCAAAATATTCAAGGCTTTGGCAGAAAATCAAACATGATGCAAGCTAAAGTGCATCAGATCAGACAGAGGAGGTGAATTTATAGATTATGTTTTTGCAGATCTGTGCAATGAGCATGGGATAAAGCAACAGTTCACAATTGCAAGAACACCTCAGCAAAACGGAGTGGCAGAGAGACAGAACAGGTCTGTACAACAGATTTCCAGAGCCATGATGCAAGAAAGTAACATTCCTCAAACCTTTTGGGCAGAAGCAGTACACACAGCTGTGCATATCCTAAACAAATCTCATTTAAGACCAAACAGTGACAAGACTCCTTATGAATTATGACATGGTAAACCTGCATCAATCAAGCATTTTAGAGTTTTTGGAAGTAAGTGTTTTATAAAAAATAATGATGAAAATTTGGGAAAGTTTGATGCAAGAGCAGATGAAGGAATATTCTTAGGATATGCATCTAAGAGTAAATGTTACAGGTGCTACAACAAAATACTTCACAAAATTGTAGAAAGTATTGATGTAAGATTTTATGAAGAACTATCAGACAAATTAAGAAGTACAGATTGCAACAATCCTCCGGAAGTTCATGAAGAATAGAATCAAGATGATGATGAAATAAACAAGCCAATAGAAGATACAGATCTAAGATCAAAAAGCTCCTCAAGATACATTCAGAAGAATCATCCAGAAGATCAAATCATTGGGGACAAGAGTGTAGGTGTACAGACAAGAAGACAGCTAACTGAACAGAATGAAGAGGTATACCTCGCAATGTTGTCACAAATAGAGCCAAAGAATTTTGAAGAATCCAGCAAAGAAAAACATTGGGTAAATGCCATGAATGAAGAATTGGACCAAATTGAGAAGAACAACACTTGGGAACTAGTTCCAAGACCCAGTGAGAAAAATGTCATCGACTCAAAATGGGTATTCAAAAATAAGATGAATGAACAAGGACATGTAATCAAGAATAAAGCTAGACTTGTGTGCAAGGGATATTCACAGGTTGAAGGACTTGATTATGATGAAACATTTGCCCCTGTAGCTAGAATGGAAGCTATTATACTGTTTTTAGCTTTTGCTTGCTATCATGACTTCAAGGTATATCAAATGGATGTGAAGTCTGCCTTCCTGAATGGAGATTTAGAGGAAGAAGTCTACATGGAGCAACCAGAAGGTTTCTCCTTAACATATAATGTAGACTATGTTTGCAGATTAAAGAAAGCATTATATGGACTGAAACAAGCTCCTCGAGCATGGTATTCAAGGTTGGACAAATACTTGCAAAAACAAGGGTTCAAGAAAGGGGGAGTAGACATCAACTTGTACATAAAAGTAAATGAAGATGAACTTTTGATTGTAGTGGTGTATGTAGATGATATCATGTTTGGAAGCAACAAAGATGAGTTAACAAAAGGATTTGCTGAAGAGATGAAATCAGGATTTGAAATGTCTATGATTGGAGAGCTTACCTTCTATTTAGGACTACAAATTCAACAAAAGAGCACAGGCACATTTATCTCACAAGAAAAATACTTAAAAGAGATGTTGAAAAGATTTAAAATGGAGGGTTGCAAACCTGTATCAACTCCCGTGACTACTGGATGCAAGATTTGTGCAGAAGATGGAACAGCTGATGTAGATCAAAAACTTTACAGATCCATGGTTGGAAGTTTGTTATATTTAACAGCTTCTAGACCAGACATTGTGCTGGCTGTAGGACTTGTGGCAAGATATCAACCAGCACCAAAACAAAATCACTTACTAGAAATTAAAAGAATATTCAGATATTTACAAGGGACTGCACATTATGGGCTATGGTATCCAAAAGGCAAAACCTTCATTTTGAAAGCATATACAGATGCAGACTGGGCCAGCTGTGTTGATGATAGGAAAAGCACAAGTGGAGGTGCATTATATTTAGGAGAGAGTCCGATGGCATGGCTAAGCAAGAAACAAACATCTATTTCTCTATCCACAGCAGAAGCAGAATACATAGCAGCAACAGCATGTTGTACACAAGTCATGTGGATGAAGCAAACCCTCCAAGACATGAAGGTAAGCATTGATGAACCTATTTCAATCAAATGTGATAATACAAGTGCTATAAGTATTTCTAAAAATCTTGTGCTTCATTCAAAAACTAAACATATTCCAATCAAGTATCATTTTCTCAGAGAACAAGTAGCTCAAAAAGTAGTAAAGTTAGAATATGTGCCAACAAAAGAACAGACAGCAGATATATTTACAAAACCTCTTGCTGGATAACCATTTGAATATTTGAGAGATATACTAGGGGTAGTATCTGTAGATGCTACTCTCTGATATGAAGCGAGAGCATAGTTTCAGGGGGAGAACAAAAACGACAATATCATTTCAGGGGAAGATCAGCCAGTAAGGAAAGCATAAAACAGGTCCTCAAGATCAAAAGCTTATGGAAAGAGTACATCCAGCATAACAGAGTCAATGAAAAGGCTACAGAGTAACTCTGAGAGAGGAAATGCAGAAAGAAAACTAGGAAATGAGAAACCCTTTCCCATTGATGTCAAAGGGGGAGGAAAAGAAAAAAGGTGCTTCTGAAAAGAAAGCAGAGGTTATTGCCATCAATGCCAAAGGGGGAGACTGTTGGAAATGTTGTCATTGATGGAAAAGGAGTTGGCAAAGGAGGAGCTGGCAAAGGATATGAAAAAGAAGGAACACCTGAAACAAAAGAGAAGTAAGGAGCAGCATCAGTCAAGGAAAACAGAGGCAGCAAAGGCGGTGAATTGAGGTAGAGAACTTCTTCAACAACAGAGTAGGAGGATAATGGCCACTGAACTGAATTTCTGGCCTGTCATGAAATTGCAAGAATTTTCTTTTTAGATTGATTGCCTATATTTATATATATCTGTTATGAAAGAACTGTCTTTGAATTAAGTGTGTCTGGATGGGGTTAAACCCTGTTTGAATGTCTTCTTGGTCGAATCATGTGAAGAATTGATTCAGTATTATTTTTCATTTGACGAGTTAAATCATGTGTGAACACATGAGTTCTTGATGAATGATCCTATGTAATTGAGTCGAGTCCAATAAGCAAGGGTATGGAAATTCGAGTGATTGTGTGGCAATTCTGTGGTGAAGAACCTTGTAGGATCGGTTTGTGCGAATTTCTTGTTCCCCTCAGAAGACTAATGAACCATACTCTCTATGAATGAGTGACTGTGTGTGCGCTCTGGATAAGAAAGAGGGAATTGTGAAAGCAACGCCGTTATGATCCCGGAAGGGAGGTGCAATTGAGATTACCCTGGTCATTATCTGTATGTTTAACCCTCGTTCTGAAGAAGTCCGATGCAGATTTAAGTCAGAGCCCTATTTGTAACTAAACGCATTGTTCTGGTCTGGAGTGGGAGTAGCGGAACTTGGAGTCTAATTATAATAATACATTGAAGAGTGATCAGAACTCATAAATAATAAAGGCGGATGGAACCTTGAGTGAAGGAGAGGAACCACGAAGAGTGAACAGTAAAAGTAGGTTTCTGGTTTTTATCACACCGCTTTTGACGGGCAAGCGGTATTCATGAAATCGCAGTGATTCCATAGAGGATATGACACGTGTCCCTGAGCAAATATGGAAAACCTCTCTCATTGCGCACCATCACGCATTAATCTTCGGCTGAGGACCCCGTGCGATATTGATACAAGCCATTGATCTGGAGGAAGGTTTATTGAACGGCGATCGCGTTCAGAAGTGGCACGGAGTTTAAACAAAGGTACGGGCATATGTATTCCATTGAATTTCTGCCAATCGTATATGTGGGCCTGGAGCCAAAGGTATGTTATAAGTGGTTCAATTGAATTAAAACTCGAGATATATATTTAAAATTCCCATGGTCCGAAACATATATATGTGCTGATATATATAATATCAAATATTATATAATGCATCCATATGCGGGTTTATATGTTCAAAGGGCGCTGGAATTTAAATGAATTAAAGATGGTGAGTACTAATATATTCGGGTCATTAAAAAGGTTTTAATAAAAACGCCGAGACTTATTTTTGTTTGATTAAAAGGCAGTTGTACATACAAAAGTTATGTAACTGCTATGAACAGGGAACTGAATAAAATAAAAAATGAAAAAGAGAGTGAGGTTGGATGTATGAGGAATAAAAAGTGGTAGAGAGGAGTGCTATTCGAAATAAACCTATAATTGAATGAAAGGTTTTAACTGTTTATATTGTTTGTGATGTAATTGGCAAGTCTCCAGAGAAAGATAAAATCCCACTGTAAAGTTGAAATGGTACATTTTTTCTGAGTAAATTGATAAAAGAGAAGAGAATGCAGAATTGAAGAAAAAGAAATAATCAAGCAGATATGAAGATTGAAGTACAATAAAAGAAATCAAAGGTACAGAACAGAGCTGATATCCAAGGTAAATCAACAAATGTTTCTTTATGAAAAAGAGGGAGTTGAAGCTTCCTTGCGATTTGTAGCTTGCATAATTTGAAGTTGGAGCCTCCTGTAGGTTGGTGCTTACAGAAAACCAGTGGTGAGAGGGATTTGGAGCTTGCCTTTACATCACAACAATAATAAGATGTGGTTTTCTCCCTTTTATGGGTTTCCACGTATATCTGGTGTCTCTGTGCATGATGTTTATGTGTTGATTTGGTTTATCTAATTTTCTTAATACTTGATGCTGTCATATTAAGTCTGTTGTTATATTATATTAATACTTGCTACTCACATTCTAAGACTACTCATATATTAAGTTGAATATGAAATGAAGGTGTAAATAAGTTTTATGGAAAAAGTTTTAAAAGTCCATGAATGTGTTAAACTGATTCACCCCCCCTCTCGCTAATTCATGTCTAACAGAATCCGCCATACCGATCAATTGAAGCAGGGAGGTGCTACGGATAAGGCCCATAGGACCGCAACCTCCAGAATTTGGTTGAACGACTTGGAGTTGAATGCGGAGAACTTTAATACAAAAACCATATGATATAAATTATATAACATCCCCCCGCCGGAAATCACATGACCACGACCTTTCAACGTTTAACTAACCAATTTTTAGCTTTGGGTTCCAAGAGGATAGTTACATGCGGAGGGGGCTAGCCCCCTTTCGGGCCCCGCCCATATTCATTTCAAAGTTTAAATATATGTTCGTGCCAATGGTTTAATAAGCACTACCCATGGCCCGTTGGTCAGGCCATCCAGTTGCCTCCGCCTCGACTCGGGATCGAACCCTGCCGCGTATAACAAAATTTTGCAATGCAAATTTCATTCAAACTTGGGGCCATGTGGCGGCCTCCGGGCAGGCCACGTGGCGCCCTCTGATTGGCCGCCATCGAAATATTTTACAGAATATTCCACGAAATATTTCAAGAATATTCTGTGGAATATTCTCTTTTTAATAAAATATTTTTGTAAAGTCAATTTGGCCATTTTTTTTTATTGAAATTGGCAAACTTCAAAGCTGAATAACTTTCTCATACAGCGTCGGTTTTCAGTGTTGTTTACATCTATACGAACATTTTTCCGAGCTCTTTCCTATCATTCTAGTTTGGACCAATTCTGAGCAACTAAATTTTTTGAGCATTTTTCCATTAAGGACTTGATCTCCTGATCACACCTCCCAAATGGGAAGCTTTTGGACCCACAAAAGCTCTCTGATTAGTGAAACTGATGATGTGGAGATTGATTCTCCACTCTTCCACCCTTGAATAACTAAAATCTACCTGATTTCATCAAATGGAGCTTTTCAGAAAATGATAAATTGTCTCTGGAATTAACTGATCGACCATTGCTAAGATTGATGGAGTCATGATGAAAATTATTAAAATTTTCAAAACAACAATTGTAATCTGTAGAAAAAAAAAATTCTACACTGATCAAACTTTCCAGAAGACTTAAAATAACTTTCACCTTGCAAATTGTTCCCATGGCGAATTCGACCATACTGAAACCAACTTTTTCCCATGTTGAATTGTGTGTCCTCCTTGCTTGCACTGCTTTGCTTTGAGACTTCATTCACTGCATTGGCTGACCCAAAAGGTAATTTTCGCAACATAACATCATCTTCTTTCAAAGACAAACTGTTATTAAACTGAGACATGTTATTATCAACATCATAAAAAGGTGAATGCTCAAAATCTTGTCATTTCAACATCAACAAAGTTAGACTTTGACTTGCATTAACCAGCCTTTTCAATTGACTTGCATGGAGTAAAGAAGATTCCAACTTCTTCTTGTGTGCTCTCACAATGTACTCTTTACCATCTTTGAACAAGTGATACTTGTTTTCATGGCGATGAAAGATGGCCTTCCCCGTCAGTCATAGACTTCAAAACAATCTCTCGAAATGAATACGGCACCACATCAAGTTCCACTAGGCCAATAAATGTGTGCGACAAAGCGCAATTTTTTTTCTATTCTGAGTGTTGAGACTTTCAAGATATCCACCCAAGTGGATAAGGCTTCGAATGTGGAATGGTCTCAAGTTTAAGATGCTTGAACAAGTCTTCAAATATGAGATTAGCGTGTGACCCACTATCAAACAGTGTGTCAATTTTGGTATGTTTCGAAATTACACTCACATGGAAAAGCTCTATCCTCCTCTTTTCTTCATGAGTTTCTTTGTGACAATTTAAAGAGCTAGAACTGGGAATTTTGTCTTGCACCACTTCTTTCCCTTTAATGTTCTTTAAAACCATGGCGATGCTTTTTGTCTCATCACCGGAGTCTGACCCTAAGTCTTGCTCAACTATTGCTAGCATTTTCTCCTTTTCTTTGGTCTTGTTTTTGTTCTTGTATTTTTCTATTTTTACTTTGGGATGAAGCTTCAAACAATGATATTCATCATGAATTGTCTTTAAACAGTTCTTGCAAAAGAACTTTCCTTTTTATTTTCTTGAATTTGCGACTTTTTTCTTTCCTTTGCTTTTGAAATTACTATCCTCATTCAAAGCATCAAAAGAATTCTTTCCTCTAGCTTCTAAATGTGTAGCCTGGACACAAACTTCATATAATATGGTAGGATTAAAAATTAGGATAGTATTTTGAAGGTAACTGTGCAAACCTCCTATGTATTTTAACAAGGTGTCTTGACTTTGTAATTCTACCCCAAGTAGAAGTGCTCTCCTTCTAAAATCTTGGGTATAATCTTGCACATTTTGACCCTTAAGTTGCCTAAAATTTTTCCAATTCATAATTGCTTTCTGAATATGAGCAAGGGGATAAAATTGTTTCTTAATAGCAGTAATAAACTCATTCCATGTTAGAGTTATCTTACCATGCTTTTTAATTTCCTCCCTAGTCTTGGCTTCCCACCAAGCCAAAGCTACTCCATCCCTTCTCAATGAGGCTAATTGGATTTTTGTGTCATCATCATGCAAATTCTAAATTCTTAGATAGACTTCCAGTTTTCTAATCCATTTATCCAATTTTTATGCATTCACATCACCATTAAACATAGGCAACTCGAATTTTACATCAAGCTTTAACAAAGGATTTCTAAGAGATGTTTTTTTTTGTGTCACTGATTAACAGAAGTTGAAGAGGATGATGTGGAGGAAGAGGATGATGATGGAGATGTTGGATCACCATTTCCTCCATTCCCTTTCTTAGACTTATCACTGTATTTCTTCCCTCCTGAATAATCTCCTTCTTCTCTTTGGTTTCTAGACCCTTCTCCAGAAATCCTATCATTTCTCTCCTGGTATATGATCCTAACCATTTCAGTCATGTCCAAGAAAGCTTTTCTAAAGACTCTTTCTTCTTCCTTGGGATCCATTTCCTCATGTACTTCTCCTTCTCTTGAAGACATGTTTGTGGCTGATTCTAAGGCTAATAAGGATGAAATGGAAGGTGGAGATAATGGCACCCTAGCCATCCTTGATTGAGGATTATCTTGTTCTCTAACCAATTGACCTTCCCCTCTTTTCAATTTCATCCTAGTAAGCATCAAATTTGCAGAACAACACAATTTACTTGCACAAAATTCACAAAATTTCTGAGCACAACCTAAAGCTATGATACCAATCTGATCTGAAATGTGTGAAAAAAATATTTCTTATACAGAGATAGACAATAGGGGCTTTTACTGGTTATTTCACCTTTACTAGAAAGGATGAAACCAGAAGCTTCTAGCCCTCTTACCGGTTCTGCCTAAAGAAATATGAAGTAAACACTAAAACGATCTGGAAATGAAAGTATTTGTTTCTGTTTGCAAATGATTCATTAACCAATTTTTATGTGTGAATAAGCAAGTTAAGGTATTCTGCAATAGAAGTAATGTGGTTTGAAATGGAACAAATGTGTTTTGATCACTGTATAAGTCTCATTGTGAAAAGTGGACTTATTAAAAATTATTGTTTAATGTAGTAAACTCTGGAAATAAGCAACAAGAATGCACATCATAACAGTAAGCATTTTTTTAAGCAGCTCACCGCTCTCTTGGGCTACCTCTGCTACGTCCAAAAGCCTCCAAATAGGCTTTTCCCTCTTTTATTAATGCTAAAATTAAGTATTACACCATGAAGAAAGCCTCGAAAGGCTAAAATAGCTGCAAATTCTAAATCAAAGTGCTGGAAAGAGTAAAAATTGACAATTCATTCACCTCAAACAGATGAACATAGCCCAATACAGCTGATCATTCACCAAGCCCTGGTGGCTCCACAAGAAAATACGCTGATACAATCACTGAAAGAGTGCCCTGATGGCTCTGCAACCTATTCCAACAGCTTCAGAATGCTCCAATACCCCGAAATCAAAAAAAAATTCATCCCAAAAGGACTTCCCTAGCCAAAGTTATGACCGAAACAACTTTTGCCCAGTTAGGGCTAGAAAATCTCCACCAAATCTGGTGGAACTCCAGTTGAGCCCGAAAAATTAGGAGTCAGCGCCTAAATAGGCGGAATCCACCATATTGACTGCTATTTAGAGGTGCTACGGATAAGGCCCATAGGACCGCAACCTCCAGAATCCGTTGAACGGACTTTACATTTATGGCATTGAACTTTAATATAAAATCGTGGATTAAAACTAAACTTCGCTGCACGTGCTGCACCGTGTGACCATACCCGACATTTGCGTGCCGATGGAGTTAGCCCCCCAGTTCTGAGCCATAGGTCCTATGAATGAGGGAGTTGGCCCCCTTTCGGGCCCCACCCATATCCAAAACAAACGTTAAATAGAAGCTCGAAGCAATGTTTATTAAGAACCATTCTCGTGGCCCGTTGGTTGGGCCGTCCGTTTGTGTCCACCCCGACCCACGGTCGAATCCTGCTGTGCCATAACAAAAGTTTTGAACCATATTTCACTTGAACTTGGGGCCACGTGGCGCCCTCCGGGCTGGCCACGTGGCGCCCTCTGATTGGCCGCCATCAAAATATTCTGCAGAATATTCTATGGAATATTCCACGAAATATTCCCAGAATTTTTGTGGAATATTCTCTTCTTAATAAAATATTTTTGTAAAGTCAAATTGGCCATTTTTTTACTGAAATTGGCAAACTTCAAAGCTGAATAACTTTCTCATACAACGTCGGTTTTCAGTGCCGTTCACGTTTACAGGATCATTTTTCTGAGCTCTTTCCTGTTGTTCTGGTTTGGACCAATTCTGAGCAACTAATTTTTTGAGCATTTTTCCATTAAGGACTTGATCTCCTGATCAGATATAGATAATCTTACATCTGCATCTTCCATAGCGGGAAGTTTTGGATGTTAAATTTCTCGACCCTAAATTTACCATCTTTTTCCATTTCTCCCACTTGAACCAGGAACCCTTCTTTCCTGCAAGTTTATCAGCCAAATAGACCTTCGACTTTGATACCAGTTGTTAGAAAATTAAATATTACAGAGCAATGAAACACATAAAATATGCGGAAAACACAAGCACACAAAACATATAAAACCAGAGAAACAAATATACGTGGTTCCCCCAATTTGGGCTACGTCCACCCCGAACAACCAGTCCTTCCTTTCTATTATCCAGCAAAATGAAGAGACACAACCTACAGCAGATCCGCTGTAATATCCTCTGTTCTCTCTCACAGTCTCCCTATTTGTTTCTCGCTCTAAGAATACACATACAATACATAGCCGCAATACAATACCCTCATACAAGTGAGGGGTTGCCTTCTAGGGCAAAAAACCCTAAACTAAACATAACTTCTATCGTCAGATCATCCGCCTAATGAACGGCCCAGATTGACTAGAAATTACTATACTTTTACAAGGCAATTTTACATTTGTTTTTAGCTTCGGGGGCGCTGCCCTCGAAACCCCTTGCCAGGGGGGGGGCTCCATAAAGTCGCAGCCTCCGTCCCCCCCCTGGACCCCCCAGGTAGCGTTTAATTACGGGCGGTGTTTCCACCCCATTAAGGTACGGGGGTCCATCGCTGTGATACAAAATAAACAAGATAATCAGGCTCCAGACCCAACAAAAAATGGATTTTTTTTATCAGTGCACCCTGCGTAATCGAGCGCACCGGTGCATTGTATTATACAGTGCATCGAGAAAGTACTATGTAATAAAAACTTTAAAAAAAAAAATTTTAAATCGGTGCACCATATCTAAAATAGGGCACCTTTGCTCTATGTTACGAGGATAACACCGTGCGGTCTATTATATTGTTTTTGCAATGCATTTATAATACCCCCACGAACCATACAGTCTATTATATTGTTTGTGTGGTGCATTTATAATACCCCCACGCACCGACGTCGGTGCGTACATCGTGAAAGGCACACCAATTTCTTGAGATTTATTTTTTCCCTGAAAATTTGACAATTTATATATAAATATATTAATTAATGATATGGTACAGGTTTGAGATTGATAAAGAAATGAATGACAAGAGATCAAGTAACAAAAATACTGATAACACATCAAGAAAAGCAAAAAAGACAAGTTCTTTGTAAATTCTTTACAAAAAATATTTTTTTTGAACTCTATGTAAGTTTAACTAATATGTATTGTTTACTATGTATCATTCAGAGCCACAAAATGACGAAGCTCGATAATATTATTTCTAATCTAGGACCAGAAGAGCTTAAAATTTTGACGGAAAAATTGCAAAAGGATGAATCAGGTGAATGAAAAAATACTATCGATCCAATATGAGTTTATTTTTTTAATTTTCATTAATAATATAGTTAAAATTATTAGATAACATGTGTCAAACAGTCTATTAATTCACATCTGTTTAATGTTCTATAGGGACCAACAACTCAGAAAAGGAATGTTGTTCTAAGAAAAGAAAAAAATTAGAACATGTAAATGAAAATGAATTGCTCCTTAGCTCATCTGGAGTGGTGCTAGAGGTTAACGAAAGGGGGAAAAACTTTTACAAAAGTTTGAGGGATCTAGTGGAACAAATGTATAAACGTTCTTTTCGCTTACAATACAAAAACCAATCCAATGATTCCAAGAACCAAATTTTATCTAAACTACAGGAAGAGTTTCTAGAGAATTGGTCAATGAGACATGTTAGAATTTTAATAGCAAAAACGTACAACAACAAAAAAGAATGAATGAAAAAGTAATATTCCTTTAAATGCTTGTCTAGAAGTTACTTATAAATATCAGTTTTGTTATACTTAATTTTCATATATCAATATAAAAATTAAATATTTAATTGTCATGTTACATTTTCAGGAAGATTATGAAAATCTCAAAAGATGAACGAGCTGATATCAGAAATATGTCAGTAGGAATGTCCAAAAAGGTGTACAAGGAGATGGTCAAAGAAATGGACAAAATTGCATCGTAGGAGGAGCCATCTCAAAAACAACATGCTTCAAATGTAATATGTAATCATTGAATTTTTCGATCATTAGGTACAATAAATAAACAATTTAGCATTAAATATTAATTTTGAAGAATTTTCTTGCAGAAAAGAAAATGGAACCCATTTAGCACATAAAACAGGACAACAAGGAAGAAAAGGGTTGATATCTAAGTTTGTGAGTAATTGTTACTTCCTTATAACAACTTAACTAGATTTCATTTTTGTATTTTTTAAGTTGTTTTACAAAAATCATCATTGAATGTCTTCAAACAGGTGCTAACATACAAAGAAGAACCATCAGACAAATTGATTGAAATTGGGTTGAATATGGGTTGTGAGTATATGTTGGCATATCAGAAATTAATTGTGGAATTTGTAAGCATCTATCAATCTTGTTTTACTTAGCTCTGTCTATAATTAATAGAACAAAAAAAAATCTTTTATATTAAATATATGATTTTTTATGGGGTATAAAACTTGCAGGAAACAAAGTATGGAACTGTGCCAACAGATGAAATTTTGAAATATGGCATGGTACATGGTTTTGAAAGAATGTGTATAGTTTATTAGTCAATTGTTGCTATGGTACGCCATTTTTATTTTTGATTTACATTGTTGTATATTATTTCATATTGCAATTTTCATTATTCTCACCAATGTATATACACTCATTTTAGTTTATTTTTATGTTTGTAAATGGTAGGTGAAGAAGAAAAAAACAATCAACACCGTGAACAAAACATTCCTGAAAATAACCCAAGTCATGGAAGTAGCTCTAGCAGTGACAATAGTTCAAGCGAAGAATGATGATCACTATGTTTGGATATCAAAGTAAGGCATTGTATTTTTTTGAAATATTTGTCTCTGAAATCAAACATTTTGTTTAATGTAATGGACATAGTCTCCCAATTGAAAGACAAAGGGATACCAATAACTATCCCATTTTGTATGACAAACACTGTCTTATATATATATATATATATATATATATATATATATATATATATATATATATATATATATATATATATATATATATATATATATATATATATATATAATGAAATATGTTTTAATTTATTCTTATTGCGCTCTCCATTTTTTTATTTCAGGCCTCCATTGTCGTTCTCAAATGCACTAATAAAAATTTAATTCATATGAATATTGTTATAAGATATATATGTGTCGACTTTTGATGAATAATTAATTTTAAAATACCACAATAATTATGATATGATATAACAAATTAATCTAAACATCACATTCAAATTCATTAATAAAAATTTAATTAATATTAATATTGTTATAAGATGTGTTGACTTTTGATGAATAATGAATTTAGAAAAATCACAATAATTGCGCTGTCATAGGTTGATGTTTCTAAAAAATACAAAATAAACATCGGTGCATGTCAGGTATTGTACACCGGTGCTTTTATATGCTGAAAATCACCGGTGCATTTCTATGACCTATGGGCATCGCACAAATACCAAAACCAATTAAAAATCTCTGTGCAATTGTGCATATTATCATGATCGACAAGTTTTATGAAACCACGAATTTGCATTCTGGACGCAATATGGGCCTCCTAAGAAAAATGTACAACTAAAATAAACTTTATAAGAACCAATAGGATTCAATATGATTATGTCAACCATGGGGGATGATTCACCTTTTTTGGAGTAAAAAAATAAAAAGATTAAAAAATAATAAAATAATAAAACTACTTTATCAACTCATATTCTCAACTTATCTCCCTAAGTTTTTACTCAAATTTCGAGTAGGAATACTTTGTGGATGCAAAATTTAATTCCTCATCCAAGGAGTACCTATGTTACATACTTTCGATGGGTCCTACCATACAAAAAATGAGAAATACATGAAAAACATGATTGCAATCACGTTTTTTATGTATTTCTCATTTTTCGTGTAGCAAGGTCCATCAGAAGAATGCAACATGGGTACTCCTTGGATGAGGAATTAAATTTTTCATCCAACGAGTACTCCCGCTCAAAATTTGAGTAAAAAATTTGGGAGATAAGTTAAAAATATGAGTTGAAAAAGTAGTTTTTTTTTAATTTTTTCCCTCTAAAATTTGATGATGTAATCAAATATTATTTTATTATTTCCACTATTATTTTATAATTTCCTTAGGAGGCCCATTTTAGACCTCAAAATTCCCCTAATGAATACCAATTATAAATAGTGGTGCGTTTGTATGATACGGTGCACCGATGCGTTTCTATAATTCTACGTACCAGTGTGTTGAGACGACCTATGGGCACCGCACAAATCCCAAGACCAATTGGTACGACCCCATGCATTGTATCACCAACACTGCGCCCAGTGCAATTTTATACCTTGATGACCCATTGCAGGAACCTTCGACCGCCCCGGGGCCACCATCTAGATAACACGCACCAATGCGTTGAAACCTTAGTAGAACACCGATGACAAAAACATCTGTAATAACATCCGGCTGCCTAGTTTTTTTATGTGTTGAATTTCCATTAAAAGCTCTGCCAAAACCTCACCATAAACGAATGTTGTAGTAAATGTTTTTTTGACAATTTTGGCCAATTTTATAACACTAAAAACCTCCTATATAACCTCCGCTAGAGGGTCTTTTCCTTGTAGTGTAGGCTTCAAGACGAGATTGGATGCGCTCCAAAAGGTCATTACAACATGAAATTCTAAGAGAATTCAAGACCAAGGGGACCCCCAGATAAATAGCCGGTAAGGATCCAAGATGAAACCCTAGGGTTCTGGTAAGAAAGTGTTGGGTAGCAATCATGGTATTGAAGAAATAATTATTGGACTTGTCATAATTGATCAGCATACCTGAGGATTGCATGAAGTCAGAGAGAATCAATTAAGAGATCTAGCTTCCCAGAGGGTAACTTGTCAGAAATGCATAATATCATGCACACATTTCTGGTGGGTAAGAGGGAGGTCATTTCCCCATAGTCAGATTCCTCGAAGAGATACCAAGAGGATTGTTGATTTAATATACTAGCCAATACCTTTCGCAGCTAGGATGAAAAGGAAGGGGGATAAGGGATATTCTTGCCTCAATCCTATGGAAGGGTTAAAAGTTAAGGATGGGGACCCATTGAGAATAATAGAAAATACGGGGGTAGAGATGAGGGATGACACCCAATCAATCCAACGAGATTCGAATCCAAAGGCTTTCAAAACACTAAGAAGATAATGCCAACTTATGCGGTCATAGGCTTTAGACAAATCTAGCTCAATGAGCATTCCTTTGGCCTTAAGATGTTTAAGGGAATGGATAACTTCTTGAGAGGTGATAATCCCATCCAAAATCTAACAAACTTTAACAAAACCAGTCTGTTATGGGGAAATTAGAGCTGGAAATAGAGGTTTTATCATTTTTCCACAATCGTAGAAACAATTTTATAAATGACCTTACATAAGGTGATCGGTCGAAAACCTTGCAGTTCCTCTGATTGAGAAGATTTAGGAATTAAAGCAAGAAACATGGAATTAAGGTCATGATTCACATGTTGGGATCATTGATACTCTTCCAAAACCTATAGGATTTCTTGCCCCATAAAGTGCCAGGTCGCTTGGAAAACTTCTGTAGTGAAATCGTCGAGTCCTAGTGCTTTATTTCGGGTCATCCCCTTAACCTCTTCCTCGACTTCATCCAAGGATATAGCCCTCATTAGTGATCCAGGTGGATATTGGTGGTCACCCACCTATTCCACTTGGGGCCCCACCATTGTCTCTTTCAGTTTTTCAGTTTCGGCACAACTTACTATTTTTAGCAGTTTTTCGGGTCCTGAACTTCCAGAGCTGTTTTGAGGCCCTAAACGACGTTTTTTTGGGAAAAAGGAGAGCAACATGGGTCCATGGACCAATTTTTCTCATTAAAAATTTGTATTCCTTGGAAAGATCTTTCTAACGAGGTATGGTACGCGTCAAACGGAGATCGTATGCCAAAGTTACGCCCCTGGGAAGTTGAAACACCAATTTACCCAAACGGGGCCCATAGTTTTGGCGCTTCATCTCCTAGGGTTAGGGTTTTGGCCGTTTAGGATTTCCAATTATTTCTAAATAATAAATAGGCCCTCAAGCCTCATTGTAACTCAGTTCAGAGGCCTGTAGCTGCCACATCTCTTCTCAGAGATAGCTACCAGTGCCCTAGCTAGTTTTATTTTCATTCTGTCTGTAAGAAAATTTCAGTTCTTTGATATTAATGAAATGAAGTGTTATTTCCGCTGCATCTTTGTATTTATGGTTATGTGTTTATTTTTTTGTGTTCCTGCATAAATCCGGATCAGTGGTATTAGAGCAGTCTTCTTTTTCTCGATCTTTCTTTGCATGTCCCCAATGAGGTCGGGGTATAAGGATTTAGGGCTTGATCTGGTGGAACCTTTGCAAGATCAGCCTCGCAAACACCGACGGACGCCCATGGGGGACGAAAAGAAAGATGAGGGAGCAGGAGATCCTATCAAAATATTGCTCGAGGAGGCCCTTGAAAAAAAAAGGAACGCGACGATGGATAACTTTGCCCAGATCCTTCAACGGCTGCCCACCGGCGGCGCATCTGCATCCAACAACCACTCTAGAGGTGTGACTCCTTTTAAGGTACAAGTAAATTTTGACATTCCCATATTTAAGGGTCAAATAGATGCAGATTCCGTAGATAGATGGTTGAATCTATTAGAAGGATATTTCTCAGTTCATGACTTTTCTGACAGGGAGAAGATTATTACGAGACAGAACCCTCTCTGTTCTTGACCATACCCACTTGGAATTCTTTCCGAGATGCCATCAAGGAACAATACTATCCCGTGGGGAGATATGAGGACAAGTACATACAATGGACCACGCTACGACAACAAAGGGATCAAGATGTGCATGAGCTGACGAATTTGTTCCATACCCTGCGCACCAAGTTGGGTATCAAAGATTCAGAGAAACATCTGGTGCTAAAGTATCGCAGTTTTTTGCACAGATACATTCAGGAGGAAATGGAGTTCCTCGACATCTCCTCGCTTGGTACGGCATACCGGTATGCTGCCAAGATTGAGCAGAAATTTAAGTAGAATAAGCGAGACTTTGGATCTTCGAATTAAAAGCAAGGGAAGGGTGCTCCCAAACCGCAGAACAAAAGACAAAGCCAAGGGATGGCTACTCAAGACAACCTGTCGAAGCCACAAGAAAAGAACAACACCATAAAGCCAAAGAAGGACACGGGAAAGTGGTGTGAGTTCCATAAGAGATCCACTCACAACACAAGTGAGTGTCGGGCCAAGCAGTTGCTGATGGCCGAGATGAGGGCTTCTGAGTCAGTTGCATGCTCCGACTCTGAATTAGAACCTGACAAGGGGAATGACAAAGGGAAACAAATTATTGATGCAGAGCCCAATGCCACTGTTGCCACTACGAAGATCCAGAAGGAGGAACCGGAAGATCCAGAGGAGGAGGAACGTCTCTTCCACTCCTAGATCTCCTAGATGTGCAAAGGCTGCCCGCATTGTTCATTGTCTAAAATGGGGAGCCAAAAGAACCTCATTTCAAAGAGGCCGTGGAAGTGGTTGGGCTGTTGACCAAGCAACCTCACCCACATCCATACACCATCTGGTGGCTTCACCATGGACGAGATCTTCGCGTCAGCCAGCAGTGCCGCCTTCCCTATAGCATCAAGCCCTTCACATATGAGGTATTATGAGACATTTCTCCTATTGATGTTTCTGATGTATTATTAGGAAAACCATACTTCTGGAAGTGTCATGCTATGTATGAGTCTCGACCTCGCTCTGTTATTTTTACTTTGAGAAATAAGTTGTACGGCATACCAGAGGTACCACCTCCTACCACTATCTCTTTGGTTACTGTAAAACAATGCAGTAAGCTCATTTCCCAAACCAGAAAACTCATTTTCCGGATGATCCGCCCCGTGGAAAGAAGAAGACTATGGCCACGACCAGATAGCTCCGCACGAAACAACAAATGGATAAGGCTGTGGAGGAGTACGGGAACATCTTCACCTCACCCAGAGGGGTTCCTCTGCACTGTCAGATCAAGCACCCGATTGATCTGACCCCAGGTGCGTCGCTACCCAATGGACCGATCTATCGATGCTCTATTCTGGAGAACGATGAAATCAAGAGGCAGATTCAGGAGCTGCTACAGAAAGGTCACATCCGACCAAGTTCATCACCCTGTGGGAGCTCGATCGTGTTGGTACAAAAGAAGGATGGGATGTGGAGACTCTGTATTGACTATCGAGTGTTGAGCAAGATCATTGTCCAAAATAGGTACTTGATCCCACGGATTGATGACCTTCTAGACCAACTCAAAGGTCCAAAATATTTCAGCAATATCGACTTGAAGTCTGGGTATCACCAAGTACCAATTGAACCCTCAGATGTGTGGAATACTGCCTTCAAAGCCAAGGAAGGCCTTTTCGAATGGCTGGTCATGCCTTTCGGGTTGACGAATGCTCCCACAACCTTCATGAGGATGATGGACGACATCTTGCGACCATTCACAAACTCATTTGTAGTGGTGTACTTGGATGACATTCTGATCTTCAGCCAGACTTGGGAAGAGCACCTTCACCACATCTGACAAGTCCTCCAAACACTGCAGCAACACAAGTTGTGTGCCAATTTGGAGAAGTTAACTTTTGGCATGACCTAGGTTCAATATCTGGGATACATTATTGATGAAAGGGGGGTGCATGTGGATCCAACCAAGATCCAAGTCATTCGGGATTGGCCAGCCCCAACCACTATAACAGAGCTTCGTAGTTTTCTAGGTCTTGCTAATTTATACCGTAGGTTCGTGTTGGGATTCTCTCATATCACTTGGCCCTTGAGTCAAGTCACCGAGGGAGGAGCGAGAGCAAAATTCTTTTAGTTGGAACCTCAACAGAAGGCGTTCACAGAATTGAAAAATCGCCTCTGTTCTGCCCCAGTGCTCACATTACCAGAATTGCAACAGCCGTTTGAGATCGAGAAAGATGCCTCTGACTATGCTATTGGGGAAGTTCTTACTCAAAAGGGACATCCAGTGGCATATCACAGTCAGACATTGTCTGACACAGTTCACAAGTATCCCACTTATGACAAAAAAATGTATTCCATTGTGCAAGCTTGTCGACAATGGAAGCATTACATTTTGGGGAAGGAAACAATCATCCACACAGACCACCGGCCCCTGCAGTTCATACAGACACAAGGGAAGTTGCAGAATGATCACCATCATAAGTGGTCCACATATCTGCAATAGTTTCATTTGAAGATCAAGTACAAGAAGGGTAGCACCAATAATGTTGTAGACTACCTTATCTAACCACTGATCGTGGCGCTCACCACCATTCTCAATTCTTGTGGGCGCAAGACTTCTGATTGGCTGCTTATCTACGAGAGTGACCCAGAATTCGGCCACACTTACAAGGCACTCTTGGGGGGTACACAAGTTCCCAATTTTCACCTCCAAGATGCACTTTTATGTCACCTGGGACACCTTTGTGTTCCTTCAAGCGAGTGTGCCAAGGTGATATGGGAAGCACACTACAGTCAAGTTGCGGGGCATTTTGGGGTTTAGAAAATAGTAGCTGTACTATAGAAGTATTTCTATTGGCCGAAACTTCGAAAGGATGTCGAGAAGCACATCAGATCCCGCACTGCTTGTGCCATTGCCAAACCGACCATCAAGAAGCAAGGCCTATATACTCCACTACCTACCCCTAGTCGACCTTGGGAATCCATCTCCATGGATTACATGTCGGGCCTACCTTCTACTAAGCATGGAAATGACTGTGTTTTCATGGTTGTCGACATATTCTCGAAGATGGCCATTATGGCGGTCTGCAAGAAGAATATCACAACAGAAGCCACTGCTAAACTCTTCTTTGAACGAGTGTGGGTGCACTTTGGGATCCCACAGTCTATCATATCAGATTGGGATAGTAGGTTCCTTAGCACATTTTGGTCCAACCTCTGGTCAATGCTGGACACCAAGCTCACCAAGTCCACAGCTTTCCATCCCCAAACAGATGGCCAGAGAGAGGTCGTCAACAGAATGATTGTACACGTTATGCGCATGTACAATTCAAAGCATCCACGCACATGGGACAAGAGCCTCCCCTATGTACAACATAGTTATAATCGGGCTCTCCACAGTTCAATCGGCCATAGCCCCTTTCAGGTGGGCTTGGGATTCCAGCCACTATGTCCCATTGACGTAACCATGCCATTCGCGGCTACTCAGGACGATTCGGCTCATGTCCAGTTTGAAGTTGACAAAGAAAATAGCTTCATAGAGCGCATTCAACACATCCACCAATAGGTTCATGACATATTGGACAGAGCCAATGCTAAGTACAAGCAACACCATGATCAACACCGGGTGCCACACAAGTTCTAGGTGGGTGACAAAGTATGGCTACATTTGCAGAAGGACCGCCTCAATGGACCCCACCGCAAGTTTTGCCTACTCCAATATGGGTTGTACACCATCACCAAGGCTATAGGGAAAAATGCCTTCAAGCTCATTATTCCACCATTCCTTGGTCTGCACCCAATATTCAATGTGGACCGCCTTCGTCCTTACTTCCCACCTCTACTGGACACATCTGACATTGCAGAACAACTCACACCAACAGAGTTAAACCTAGATTGCATGGAACAGGCCACCATAGATTGTATAATGGAAATGAAAATCAAGAACACTTGCCAATAGAAGATCCAACTGTATCAGGTTGTCAAAGCTGGCCAACTCTTGCACCAAGGAAAATGGTTCACCAGCGACCAAGTTCAGCAGAAATTTCCTCATCTCATGGAGGAACTTAACGCAATGGGGACCATTGCTTCCTAAGGGGGGAGGAATGATCTAGGTGGATATTAGTGGTCACCCGTCTATTCCACTTGAGGCCCCACCATTGTCTCTTTCAGTTTTTCAGTTTTGGCACAACTTACTATTTTTAGCAGTTTTTCGGGTCCTGAACTTCCAGAGCCGTTTTGAGGCCCTAAACGACGTTTTTTGGGAAAACGAAGAGCAACACGGGTCCATGCACAGACGTTTCTCGCTAAAAATTTGTAGTCCTCAGATAAATCTTTCTAACGAGGTATGGTACATGTCAAACGGAGATCGTATGCCAAAGTTACGCCTCTAGGAAGTTGAAACACCAATTTACCCAAACGGGGTCCATAGTTTTGGCGCTTCTTCTCCTAAGGTTAGGGTTTTGGATGTTTAGGATTTCCCATTGTTTCTAAATAATAAATAGGCCCTCGAGCCTCATTGTAACTCAGTTTAGAGGCCTGTAGTCGCCACATCTCTTCTCAGAGATAGGTACCAGCGCCCTAGCTAGTTTTATTTCCATTTTGTCTGTAAGCAAATTTCAGTTCTTTGATATTAATGAAATGAAGTGTTATTTCCGCTGCATCTTTGTATTTATGGTTATGTGTTTATTCTGTTTTTTTCCTGCATAAATCTGGATCAATTAGAGCCATATTTTGGTCTCGACTCAGAAGATGAGGGATATGTCGAGTGATGCATTGAATTTCTTCTGATATGTCCTAATTTGGTTCCAAGAGTAGGGTATGGAAATGATCTAATAAGAGATTCTCCATATCCTCATGTTGAATCATCATGTTTCCTATAGAGTCCTTTAGGGAGTAGATTCAATTTTTTTGGCGATGTTGGATCATAGCTTTGTGGAAGAATCGAGTGTTTCTTTCTTCTTCTCTGTGCCATTCGACCATATACTTTTGCTACCAGATAATTTCCTCTTGTTTTCTTTTTTCTTCAATTTTGGTAAAGGTTCTACCTTCTTCGAGAGGTAAATACATTGTTCTTCCTTTTTTTATTATCCTTTGTTGTATTCCTTTCACGCGTTCCTGGAGATGGAGTTGCTCTTTCATAATATGCCCAAACTTCGTTTTATTCCAAAAATTTATCTTATTTTTCAGCTCTTTCAATCTAAGTTGGAAAGTATGCATTTGGTTCCTTCCATGGACTATAGAAGGTTTCCACCAACTTTCTAGTTTACTCAGGAAGGACTGGTCTTAGTGCTAGAAAGCCTCGAATCAGAAGGGACGGTTTCTAGGGGCCAACTTGAAGTCCATTTATAATTGGATTGGCCAGTGATCCAATCCCAAGAAGGGAAGGATTGAGGCCTCAAGAAATATATCTCTGCTAATGATGCCCTCTGATATGAGGAACCGATCCAACCATGAAGCTATTTGGTGTGGTCCTCCTCTTCTATTGTTCCATGTATATATTCCATTGATGGTTGGGATATCAACCGATTTTAGATATGAGATGAAATCTATGAAATCTTCCATATCTTGATCTTAACGCCCGATCCCTCCTCTTTTTTCCTCCAGAGATGTAATGAGGTTGAAATTCCCCCCTACAATCCATAGCTCGTTTGTGAAAAAATATTAGAATTTTCTTATATTATGGAGGAAGGAAGATTTTTCTCCTAGAATGTGATGCCCATAAACGTTTGAGAACATCACCCAGTCTTAAGTTCCTATATGTCGGAAGCAGCAAGATATAATGTGGGGCATACACATCCAGTTTTCAAAAAGAATTTTTGAGGGGTTCCAAAGGATTGCAAGACCACTTGCACTGCCTCTTTCATATTCTGTCATCACTTCATACCCTATTCTAGTATTTCTAATGATTTCCTTCAATTTTTCCTCTGACGTTTTTGTTTCCTGAAGAAATAGGACACTGGGCTTGTCTTTCCTCAACATTTCCTTCAAATATTTTTTTTTACTTGGGATATTGAGGCCTCATACATTCGAGGAGAGTACTATCATTGAGAACGATTATTTAGATGGTGAAATACCACTGATAGCGGTATCACCCTGCCTGAGTTCGCCATCAATTCTACCACCATGTGTATGGATTCTTGTAAGTTCTTTCTGCCCTAATTTTTCCTCCCTTTACCTTATCCTCCTTAATCATTAGCACTCCCTGCTTGAGAACCAAGGAGATTAGGCAGATTTGGAGGATTTTCGAAATTTTTGGCTTGATATTGTTAGAATGTCTCCCGATATTGTTCTTCAAGGATGGACCTTTCATCCAAGTTACGCCATTCATTCAATAGTCTCTAGAGGAATTGCACCTTTGTGCTCAAGTCTTCCTTAGTCCCATCAATCTCCATGTTATTCTGATCCAAGGCTATTTTGGTTCCTTCTTGGTCCATTGGTTCTTATTGTGCCTTCCTCTTTGCCGTAGGGTTTTTTTTTGGAATTCTCCTATTCTCCACTTTCTTGACTTTCACTGCTTCTCTTGAGCTCTCCCCCTCCTCCCGTAGGACTCCAAATCTATTGGAAGTTTTTGGATTTTTTTGCTTCTAAGTGGCTTTATTTTCCTATGGGGTTTTTGAGGGCTTCTTCTTACAAGGTACCTCCTAAAACCCTTTGGCATCCTCTTGCATTAGTGCTACCTCTTTTGGTTATGTCTTCTCCATTTTATCCGCCTGGTTCTGGGGGAAATATTTGTATAAGTGTCCATATTCCATGACATCGCCTACACAGGAATGGGATATTCTCATAGTCCAGTGGCTGTTGCCATACTTCATCCTGGTACTCGAGCTCAACTAAATCTGGTAATGGTTCTGTGATATTCATATAGACACTGATCCACACATAGGATGTATATTATCTTCCTTATCTCTTAGAATCCGCCACCTTAAAAAATATGTTGATGGAGTTGCCTATTCCTTCGAGAATTCCAGGATCCCAGAAGACCATTGGCAGAGAAAAAAGGTGTACCCATACTAGGGCTGGCATAAATTGTTCTTGGTCTGGGTTTAGCACTCCTCCCATAATCTCATAAAAAGTCCAGAATTGTAGTTAAAATAGGGTCCATTTTAAAAAATTATCTCTTTATCCTCTAGATCGTTGAAGATGACTGTAAAAGAAATAAGAGCCCCTATTTTAAGATCAATATGGCCCTTTGGTTTTCATTTCATCTAGATCCATTTGCGTAATCTCGTTCTGAGGGAAAAATGTCTATAAATTTGCAGATCAAGGCATGATCCCTCATGTATTTCCTGTAATTACAAATCTTGTTGGTAGGAATTACAAATCTAGGTTTATTTGTTGTGCACGGTGTTAGCCACCTATATTTTTCCATTATATCAGCTGGTGGCTAAAATATTATTTGCAGCCTTCAAGAAACAAATTCAATCTTGAACTTGTTGGTGCTTAAAGCCTGTTGGTAAGATCATGAACTGCTGGTTGGTTTTTCATACTTTTCCTTCTCTCAGCCTCTGATATTCCATGAAAATCCTAGTCAAGTACTGCTGCATCCCTTTTTCTTTTCCCTCACTTGCTTCCGTTTTACCTTCATTCTTCCATTTTCCTTTATCCATGAAAACCCCACCAAACCATGTGTTATTTCTTATCCCTCCATTAATTTCTTTCCCCAAGGTTGAAAACCCATGTTTAAACCTTATCGGAATTATATTTCCTTTTGCAATTCTTTGGAAAAACCATAGAAAACACATGTTTCTATGCGTTAGGCTTAAGCCCCTCATGGCTAAGCCCCTTGTCGTTTCTTCCTCCACATGCCCGAGCGCCACAACCGACCGCTCAAGTCCTGAGGCGCTAAACCGAAACGTGGTCCCACTCCACCCTTTTCCTTTGAAACATTCAAAAAACCCATCTTTTATAAGGTTTTGGCGTGAAATATTAAACCACGTGTTTTATTGCCCCAAGTCTTCCCAGCCGTCGATCTGCTCCCCAGATCCGACGGAGCAGAGTGAGCCCCCACCTGGTGGACCCCTCTCCCCTGTGCCCTTTTCCAAAAAAAACCATGGTTACATCCCGCACCGCTCTCCGGGCAAAACTGGTTTTCTCCCATCCGCCAGCGATTCCACACACTGGCCGACACGTGTCTTCCACCCCGTTTCCAAAACCGCCGTGCTATCACATCGCCCGCGCGTTATTCTTCGGACTATAGCCCCGCAGCGGGATTCATTTCCGCCGTCGGATTTGGGCCCTCCCATCCGACGGTTGCCGATTGCCTCTTCTATCCAGCCTTTAACGGACTTGCCCACCTATTAATTTCCCCGGTGCATTCGAAAGCCTATCTCCACCGTTGATCTTCACAGATCGACGGTTCTCATGCAACCACCTAATTCCATCGTACAATCCCCTTTTTCTCCGCTGACTTTTCAGAACGCTCCCGACCGTTGATCGCAATTCGATCAACGGCTCCGATTGCTCCATTTTCCCGCACGCCCTCCAATGCAGATCGCTCATATAATGCAGGATTTTCTCATTTTGATTGTATTTTGCAGGTTTTAAGGTTCTTTCGTCGTGTTTTAAGAAAATCTGAAAGACGAGGGTGACGACTCCCGTTCTTTCGAATTATCCATGAGATCGACCGCAGGGTGAAGAACAGTGTTATCAACAAGGTTTCATGAGCCTTGGTTGCCGTGCATCCCTGGAAAGCTTGAAGAATACCGTCAAAATCAACGCAGAGAAAGAGTATCGGATATTGAAGACCACAGTGAACCAGAGTAGCAGATTAGCGGACGGATTGGCGAGGATTACGGCTAAGACAGTTATCAAAAGCCTAATCCCCGACTTAGAACACAGATTAAAGGAAACCCTAAAAGTGTTCATCAGACACATCGCCTCCACCGCCATACTTTGAGGCGAATTGATTCCTCAACCACCACAGTGCCACCTATTGCCTCAAAACGCTCAGTCAGAGGCCGAATTCATTGAACAGGATCAGATATTATGCCTTGGAACAGCCAAAGAAGTTATTTCTGCCCCAAATTTAATGACAGAATGTTTGCAGAATAACCCTAATAGTACGCAGAGCCTCAAAGGTCAACAAAAGCTCCTTCCGAGCTTACTTCATAAGTATAAGCACATTAATGTAGTGGAACACCTGTATGATTTCTTCATCGAGCCTCCCAGGGTCAGGAAGACATTAATTCTGCATTAATTGTATTTGAGATCTTCCCATCAGATCTCACCTCCTCATCCTTCTATAAATACTCCAGAAGAAGATGAGTGAGGGGTTGGATTGTTTGGTTTTCAATGTAAATTGCTGAAGCATTGTAAGGTAATTGTGCCGGAAAACTCTTGACTGTAAATAGTGGCTTCATAGGCTCTTGGAGCTCTGCTTATAACAGATAGGTTAGGTTGTGGAGAGAGATGGATTAAAACGTTAGATCTGAAGATTGTAACTGGTTTGAAGCAATCAATACAAGCGGATTTATGGGATCCTGGTCTATGCTGATGGTGATGTTATTCCCACTGTGAACTTGTCATTTTATTTCAGTTTTCAATTTGTTTCATTTTCCACTGTAAAGAACAGTTTAAACAGTGTTAGGACCTACTGTATATCAGTGACCTTCTCTGGCTGAGAAATCTTTATTCCAATGTTTTCTTCTAATTGTGTTATTTAGAAATGATTTAATTCAGTCTAAGTACAGAGATGCTGGCGTTCCCTCATCTTTTTGTCACAGCTGAATGTTATTTTTAAATGTTACTTTCAATATACGTTGTGTAGGGAATGAATTGAGGAAATCAAAGGTTAGCCCTGAGTCCCTTTCTTGTCTGCTCAACTATTTGATTGTTTCCCTTAGGATGTGTTAAAAGCTGACTAGTTTCGAAGTACTTATCAGATCTTAGGCCATTCTGTGTTATCTTTGTGATTGTCTTGGAAGTAACTAAGTAAAGAAGAACTAGGAGAGGATCATGGTGAGCCCAGCCCACTAGTTTCTACTCCAAAGGTTGCCTTCAAGTTTCCCTTCATTTTTATTTGTATTCTATTAGAAGTGTATCAAAGGCTGGATAGTTTCAAAGTACTTACCAGATCCTAGTTTGCTTCCATGTTTTTCCTAAGTGCCTGTTCAAAGGCTGGCTAGTTTCAAAGTACTTACCAGATCCTGGGCTGCTCTTTGTTCTGCATCTGTCATTTCCCTTTCTTGTTGTATCACTCCATTCCATAAATCAAGCCTTAAAGAGATCCTTAGGCATAGACGACTTGCCCCATAGATCACTCTTGAACCTGAATGTTTCAATTAAATTCTCTTATGACTCCATAGCCCAATGGATTGAAAACTTGCCATCATCTGTCTTCATGATCAAAGCTTACTCTTTTGCTTGCAACTTCTCACCTTTGAACCTATTTGCATATAGATCTTTCCGCCTCAAACAGAAACTATGTTCAACCATCCAAGAAAACCAAACAAAACCCTTGGCCTTCATAACTAGCCTAATATCATCACCCTAAACTTCAAAGACAATATCCATCTTTGTGCATATTGGAGAGATCCCTCTCCAGATTCAGGAGGGCTAGATCCTAGAATCCCAAAGTTGGTTGAAATGATGTTAACTCTGTGATCGTACTTTGCCAATCTTGCTTGTTACAGAGACCTAACACACGGGAGGAATTTCCCTTTGAGGCGGTTCTTCCATTGGGCTCCCAAGACCGGTTCTCTGCTAGGGTCGGCGTCGTGAGTGGCTGAAGGATTTGCGCTGCCCTTACTTTTGAATTCGTCAGCAACCAAATTTTTTTAGGAGGGGATATATACCCACCCAACACACGAGATCATATGACTCAAACTTGCTCAGGATGTGTGAGAACTAAGACGTCGACAGACTGACAAGTCGTCTTGTCTTCAGAATTTTTTTCCATAAACCCTAACAGAGCCCCCTCAAATCACCAAGAATTTGTCTCAAATATTATTTTTATTTTAGTGTTTTGATTTTTTAGGTTTGACCCAAATATTCTTTGTTTGATCATTTATTATTTTTATTTATTTTTAAGTTTTTAGACTTAATTGTTTTGGATTATTTAAGTTTGACCCAAATATTATTTTTATTTTATTAATTGTTTATGGTTTTGATTATTTAGGCTTGATCTAAATATTATTTTTATTTTAGATATTCATTTCAATAAATTTTTCCTTTTGATTCATTATTTTCCTTAATTCATTATTAACAACTATAGTATAACAATTATTTATTTATCTTAAAATATTATACATTAATAAATAATATTTATTTAGTCAAATCGAATTGTTATATTATAATGACTAAAAAATGTTCTCTTCGTCTATTCAACTTAATGCAAAGATCTGGTTCTTTACGTTGTTACTAGGAACCACATTGGATGGTTCGAAAGAGTAGAAAAAACTCTCATGATGTGATTTTTACCGAATTTTTTCTTTCTTTCTTTTCATGTGTTGATATTACATTTTTTTAATTAATTATTTTGAGATAAATTAATTAAAATAGCATAACTAAATTGGAGATAAATCTTAACCCTTGATGTGTGAATACTACTATGAATATTCCAACATATTCCACTGAGGTTAAATCTCTACCTTCTACCTAATAATTACTTATAGTTAAATTAAAATTGTGGAAGACCTATTCTAAAATAAACACGTTTTGATAGTATTTCATTGGTTTGAATTATTAGTTTAAATTATAAGATTTGAATAATTCTAATATTTTATGAGTTTTATTAGAGTATTGATTTTTTTTATATATTAAAAATTGTATTTTAAATAACAAAAAATTATGATTTCTATAAAAGATTTCTTATCAAATATATATATATATATATATATATATATATATATATATATATATATATATATATATATATATATATATATATATATATATATAATGTTAAACTCTACATTAAATATATAAACTATATAATTTCAATTTAAAAATTGAGATTATGTAAAAATGGAATTTTTTAGAAAGATTATATTATAATGTAAAGATAAGATAGAATTGATTTTCCCATTGTGGGCTCTACTCTACAAATTCTAGGGTTTATTCTGCATATTTGTTTATGCTTGGCTCTACGAGTGGGGCTCTGCCCCCTCCTTTAGCTAGGTTGTTTATGGATTTCATAATTACTCTAGATCTACTAATATTCCTCGTTAATATCCTCATATTTGACATCCTTTTGATAGAGTAGTTGGACGAAATGGGGGTTCTGGTTCAACAACAAACCCTTTGTTGTGTGCATTGTGGCAAGCTAGAAATTCATGTTGTTTTCTGTGAAAAATAATGCAAGATTCGAAATATGAGGTTAAATCTAGTAAGATCATAGAATATATCTGATATATGTAGGATCGTGCTCTGATATGCAAACTTATTGGATTATGGCCCTCTAAAAAGGCTTTGATTGGGTGGATCCAAAATAAATAGAACCCCCAAGGTCAAATAGAATTGGAGTTAGAGGCCAAGGGTTTTTTTATAGTTATTTTCTCCAACTTAGAAGACAAAACAAGGGTTTTGAAGGAGAGCTATATTTTTTCAACAATGCAGGTCTCTTCATACGATTCTGGAAGGAGAAGTATAATCTAGAAAAAGGACGATTTCCTTGCAGCTCTAGTGTGGGCCCGCCTCTTTTATCTCACTAATTAATATTGGGAGGAGGAAACCCTTGAAGGAATCTACAATTCCATCGATAATTTTTTCAAAGTATCACATGCTACTAAGAGAGAGAGGTACACTTCAAGTGCATGGTTGTGTATTTACATGAATATCTCCCAACCTCTTCCAACCTCCATAGATATTTAATATCAGTATAGTGTTTGCTAGGAGTCTCTAGATTATGAATAAGTCCCATTTAGTAGTTGTTATCATAAATATGAGCATATTATAAGGATTATCTGATGAATACCAAGGAATCATTTGAAGAAAATGCTTCTTAGAATGAACCAGTTTATTAGGGAAAAATCCCCCAAAGAAGCATAAATTTGAGTCCCTAGGGTACCTAAAATCTCGATTAGATCCCTAGATCTATTAAATTGGTTCGAGTCTCTCACCTCTTTAAAGGAGAATTTAGATCAAGTCAACATTAAATCAAGTATGCAATCAACAAGGTAAATCCCAAAACCCTAAAGAGGTCGTGCAAGTCTCTTAAAGAGAATCAACAAAATCCATTACAGCAAGAGATGATTAAATCCCCTTTGGATGAAGCTAAAAGAAAAACCCTACTAGAAGATATTAATTTGGGTGAACCATGACTGATTGCCCTTGCGAAAGAATGGCATGGAAAAGATGTGAATGACATGCTAACTCATGAGGCTTGGATTTTGTATAAGGCTTATCTTTGAAGCAAGAAATTGGATTGAGTTCCTCATAGGACAGTATTGAGGTTCAAATGATGGATTTTAAGGTGGTCTCCAAGAAATACAAAGTAGTCAAAAAATTAGGCCATAAAGCAATAAGGTACATATTCAAGAAGATGATGAAAAATTAGTCAACTTGGGGAACATAATGTAAATGTTAGAAGCATTTTCCCCTTTGAAATCTTGAATCATTAAGGAGTTTTCTATGTTGTTATTATTATCAAAGTATTTTTTAATTATGTATTCTTGGTAGGCAACTTGTGAGTCTCAATATCTCCTGGGTTTTATTCCTCTTCTGGAAATTCAAGCTATATGTAAATTTTTTTGATTAATGAAAGGATCTTTTTACCCCTCAAAAAAAGGAATCGTCTAATTTCAATAATAAAATTTTAAATATAACCCAACCATTAATTGGTCAATGTGCTTGATATCCATGGGTGTGTACATAATGTCTTGATGCCACTAACAAATACCTAAGTGATATTATTCGTGAACAATTGTTTTAAAAATGAGGATTAAGTCAATTGTATTTTGTCGAACATCATATTCTTTAATTAAACTAACAGAAACATATAAATTAAATGACTGGTAAACACATATATGAATCAATTCATGATAAACACCAAGACACTTACCTCATGATACATCTCATATTGCTAAAGATTAAAAAAAAATCACAAAAATTAACTAAATTAACACCTCAATTAAATTAACTAAATTGACACATGAACATGTCATTTTTTTAATTAATTTGAAAAGAAAAAATGACATAACTATTTTTGAGATAAATTTCAATCCTCTATATTGACTATTACTAAAAATATTCCGTAAAAATTAAACCTCTACTACCCACCTAATATTTATTAATAATTAAATTAAAATTCCAAAATGAATATACATATTACCTAATTATTATTTATTAATTTAATTTTTAAGTATTTCAAACTTCACACACCATAACAACACCATACACATAGAGAATGAGAATAATATTGGCGTAATGCATTTTGCTCCATCTTTCTACATTGGAGCCGTGACCCCAAATCCTTTGTATTTGACCCACAAAGACGGGATCTCAAGTCAACCACACAAAAGGTATCAGCATATTTTGAATGCCTATTATTTGTTTAAATCATTTGTTATTTTTTATTGTATGGTGGAAATTTTAGATAATAAAAACAATAGGATCTTAGGATGTGGTCGATATTTTGCTAAATAAAGAAGCACATTGTCCCACCTATTGCGACAATCGTTATCCAGCAATGATGCACTGTGCCAATGGGATCACACCACGTATGAAACTAAATTTGGCCAAAACTACATGCAATTAAAAATTATTACCAAGGACCACATGGATAGCCTGCCACTTCAGCACATGTTTCTTTGACTGTGTGTCTAGGGTTAGAAGAAAAATTGAAAGTTTTTGAAGGAGGGTCATAGTTTTTCAATAATGTAGGGCTCTTCATGCGATTATGGAAGTAGTAGTATAATTTAGAGAAGGAGGATTTCCTTGTAGCCCTAATGTGGGTTTGTCTCTTTTCTCTCCCCAAAGAATATTGGGTGCATAAAACCCTTGAAGGCATCGAAAATTCCATCGACATTTTCTTCCAAGTATTGAAGGCTACTAAGAGAGGGAGGTACACTTCATATGCACATATATGTGTTTACATGAATATCTCCCAACCTCTTTTAGCATTCATAGATATCCACTATCAGGATAGTGGTTGCAAGCAATCACTAAATTATGAACAAGTCCCCTTTAGATGCAATTTATGTCATCAATATGAGTATCTTGTTAGGATTTTTTGATGAATATGAAGAAATCATTTGAAAAAAATATTTCTAAGAAAGAGCTAGTTGATTCGAGAAAATCCCCTAAAAAAAACAGATTTTTGAATCCTCGGGGTACCTCAAATATTGACCAGATCCCTAGATCTGAAAATATGTTTGAGTCTCTCTCCTCTTCGCGGAGTCTCCATAGCAAGTCAAAATTCAATCAAGGATGAAATCAATAGAAGATAAATGCCAAAACCCTACAAATTTCATGAAAAGTCTCTTGAATAGCATCAACAAAATCCATTACCACAGGAGATGATTAGCTCCCTTTAAGATGAAGTTGAAGCAAAAACCCTACCATAAGATATGGATCTGGATGACCCATGATTGATTTCCCTTGCAAAATAATGGCATGGAAAATATCTAAATGACATGCCAACTCATGAGGCTTGGATTATGTATAAGGCCTATCTTTGAAGCAAACAATTGGGCTCAAGTTCCTCATATTCTAGTCCTTGGGTGGTGCAGCGTAGCTGCACCTTTACCCACAGTATGAATATAAAATTCTTGTTTGTAAGTTTCCCCAAAATCAAATTTCTCTTTTTTCTTTAAATATAGCCTTAATCTGGTGTTTCTTCTATGCAAATATAAAACCCTCAGACTTTAGTCTTAATAACACCATTTTATACCTCTTCCATAAATGCGGAACCCATAATTTTATATACAAAAATAATTAAAGCGCACATAGCAAATAGTTACTAATTCGATTTTAGTTGATTTGATGATGGATTTAAATCAACATTAAATCCTTTTCCATTAAACTATCGCATCCATTTTTCTCTTTAAACTCTGCGCAAGTTTAATTTCGAATTCCATTGGATCTAATTCTCTTATGCGATGGTCGTTAGATCTAATTCAGTGGGAAAAACAACTCAAATCATACACTTGGATTTATAATTTATCGGGTCCGCTTGAAACCCTAAATTCCCTGCAATTTAATATGCGATTACTGTTTGATTGAAAATCTAAATGCGTGGACTGTCAGATCATCTAAATTTTGAAAAACCAACTTAAAATATCAATTAAAATTTATAAAATCATTGCATCCAATAATTTTATTAAACCGTGGTTACATTTCCATGCAATAGTCGTCGATCTCTAACTGATAGGACAGTCTTGATTTTCCAGATTTCAAAGTTCAGTTTAAAAAAAAAATCAGTCCAGATGAAATGAGAATATCACATCCTGATGTGATTACCTTCGACTGTTAGATTCATGATGGTGGTTACCCTCGGTCTCTTAAACACTAGGACGATCTCTTTTTTTCAATTTTCCAGAATTGACACTTCATCTAATAAGCCACGAATTTTTTTTAGATATCAACAATTGATAACTTTTTAATTTAACAACTACAAATGGACCAGCTTGCTTAACTACAACCGGACTAGCTTGCTTTCACAATGGACACAGAGATTCAAAGGAAAACATACATACAACAATCAATTCATCATAATTCGACTTGAATTCCATCATCTCAGAATTTCTTCAAAGGAAATTAAACCTCCCAGTTTGGCATTTACTCACACAGAGACATAAATTTAACTAAACTCAAACTGGATTAGCCAAATTCAATAATAATTCGAAAATAAATGCACATCCATAATTTGACCATTATACCTATATCCATAGAGATACAAAGGAATTTCAATATTCTTCTATTCAATCCTTCCTCTTGATCTAAATCTTAAATCTCTATGCCTCTCTCCTACATTTTCTTATGTCTTTTAGGTTTATAATTATATACAAATGGATTCCAAACTGAATTTGGTTTAGATCTTTAATTTACTCAACAAATCCCTAATTCTTCTAAGTCCTCATTAATTTCCATAATCTCTTTTTATCCCTAAGGATCCTCTCTAATCCCATAAATCGTGAACTAATTTCTAATTTAAGATCTACAGTAATTTCTCAAATCTCTCAATCCCAAATTATCTCATGTTCTCCAACTTTCGAGAAAATTTACAATTATGCTCACAATATTAATTAAATCCTATTCTAAATCACTGAAAACATTAAAAATACATTTAGAGAACCAACTCTCCTGAAAACATAAGACCTTCTAAATATCCCAAATAATTAATGACATTTAAGCAGGATGCTCCTGCATCAGAATCCCCATGTAGAAAAATTTCATAGACTCATGTCTATGAGGTCTGTTGCTTTTCTATAGTAATGCAACAGCCACAAGTCTCAATGACTTGCTACCTCCAGGATTCCAAACTCTGTTCTCCAATGATTTCCTTGCTTCTTTCAATTTTTGTTTAAATATTCTGCTGCCATTCCTTGTTTCTCCTGGTTGCCATATCTTCATCTGCAACACTCCATTCGCTTTTCCTTCAATGTTTGTTACAGACCAACTTTTTATCCACCTGAATCTCTGTCTGCAACTCCTTTCCTCATGTTCATTTTCCGTCAGCTTCATCAAATCTTCTGTTTTTCTGTCCAAATTACTTTTCTATTGCTGTCCTTTCCCTTGTGTATGAGTTTCAAAAATCTTGCTACGTTCTTCTGCTATCAATTTTGAGATTGCTCCAAATACCGCTGTAGATATTGCTGCCTCCCAAACTTCCTAAATGTCTTCAAAGATATTTCCCTATGCAATATCCAATTGTTGTTCTGCAAATTTATTTTCAAAAAATAAATTTCTCTTCAATTCTTTGACTGTAGTAACATTTCCTCCCACTGCTGCAGATTCTTTGCAATATTCCTCAGGTTCTTTCTTCTCTACTGGTGCTTTCAACCAATTCTCCAGTAACTCCCATTCACTAGCCAACTGTACATATGTCTTCCCTTGACTAACTTCACCAGAAAACATAACTTTATCGTCCACCATAATACAATTTTGATCTTGCTTCTTTGAAATGTTTGTGTTCATTTTTCTTTTTTCCTTCATCTTTATGATATTTTCCAGTAACTGTTTATCACCTGCAAAATCTTCAAAACCTGCAATCACTCAAATTTTTAGTTTTAAAATCACAATACCCAAAAGTCTTGTTTGATGATTTTGTCATCAAATCTCTTTTCTGTTCCAAGTCTTCTACATGACTCAGAAAATATTCAATGGTCTTCACCTCAACTTCTTCAAGCATATCTTTTGAATACTTGGCATCCTTTTTTGCTTCTTCTTTATTTTGATCATTACTGTGAGCCAAACTCTCTCTGTTTTCAAATTTAGCAGTTTGCTTTAAAATAATATGTTCTTCCAATTGTGTATGAGCTTCCTCAAAACTCAAATTCTCTCTCTCTACCATGACATTATCTAAAAACATACACAAATTGTCAATTTCAAAATCATAAGGCTTAGTTGTCTCAACTGATGATTCAAACATCACTTCCCCTTTTTCAAGTTCAAAAGAAACTTGCTCTTCTCCAGCAACTCCATTTTATTGTAGCTCCACCCCTTTGAGTTTCTATGTCCTCAGTGGAACATCTATAATCTGCTCAAGCTTCCTCAGCTCCTCTATTAACTGCATACCCACTTGCTACTCTTGTAGCTTGTACCATTTCTCCTTCTTTCCCATTATGTAGCTGTATCTCTGGTCTCCTTTACTTTTCTGGAACATTTCTATCAACAATGCTAGTCAAAATTTTATCTTAGTCTTCTCTCTAATATTCAATATCTTCTGCATAATTCCTCTGATTTCAGCTTCATATTTATCAACATTGTATTATGTACATACAGCCACATTATTAATTGAAGAGTTAAAACATTTACTTAACTCTACAATTTATTATTTATCAAGTTCTGCAAGCTTCATTCCTCCTTTTGATTCCTTGAGCCATCCTTTCAAGAACTCCATTTTTATGTGAAATTTTCCCAGCATTTCTTCACAACCTTCGTTTCCAGTTTCACTCTTCCTCTGGTAGTCCTCTTGAATTATCTTGTTTTCTGTATCTTCACATTGCAAAATTCTTTCATCAATTTCATCAAACAAATTCATTTGTTTACCTCCTTGGAATATCACTATGACATTTTCATTATGCTTCTGCTCCATAACAGCTTTAACTGGCTGTCTTACACCAAGCATAAATTCATCTATGAATTTTTTCTACTACAATAAATCAGTATCTTCTTCCTCTAAAAAGCATTCTCCATCATACTTCACCTCAAGAGATTTTCCCAATTTTGTGACAGTTTCAGCAGATTGTCCATCATTTCCTACACATCCTGCAAACACATACAAACCATGAGATTTAAAAACACAAGGTTCCATAGCCTCATTTTCTTCCTTTGTCAGCATATCTTCAATTTGTTCTCCTTCACCCAGAATTTCACCCTGTTCTGGTCCACAAATGGAAACTTCCATTTCTGACTCTGCTTCTATGAGTTTTTCAACCAACCACTTCACTTGTCTCTGTAGTAGTCTTCTTTGTAACTTATACCACTTTACTGTATTTTTCTTCAAGACCCAACCTTCTGTTTGGTTTTCCTTTAGTAGCATTGTTAACTCATCGAGTTCTTTGCTTATTTCAACCAACTCCTTGTCAAGCTCCTCTTGACTCTTCTGGTTCTTGTGGATTGTTTTAGCACCTCTTTCCTTCATCTTGTAGCCTTCTTCTGAACCTTCCTTATGACTTCGCATAGTCATCTTCACTTCTATGTGAGCTTCTACACCTACAACCAATCAACTTCCTTCTGAGTTGATCACCAAACCTCTTCTCTGTCTGGTTTCCAAGTCCTCTTTTCCCTAGAACTTGTACTGAGAAAACTTGCTCTCTCTCTGATTGCTACACTCACTTCTCTTAAGGACTCTTTGTCCTTATCTATTCCAAGCCTCAGCTGGAATAAGGTTCTGCTATAATCTTAAGATCTTTCAAAAATTCTTCCTACAATTTTACTACTATAGTCTTGTGCCAAACTTTACCATTCATTCAACTGCTGCAAATTTTCATACCTTTGTAATTAAAATTATGTCTCGACTAGTTGTCTCCTGCAAACATGAAACTTTTGCACTCCCTTGATCTATTTAATCTGTAAAATATCATCAATTAATAAAAGCTTATGCATACCATTTGTCAACATTACCTATCTTTAAGATTTCCTTATTTTCTAGCCTTTACCATCCTTGTGAATCTGCTTCTGTAGTTCTGTCTCCATGCTTCCACTGTGCATTCTTTCAACATTCAGCTGTTGTCACAACAATCAATTCTGAACACGACTTCAATCCTTATTAATTTTGGATTAAAATTTACACAGAATTTTGATTGCTTTCTTAAGCATTTACTTCACCAGCAATATCCAATCATAACACAATTCATTTCTTTCTCATGCAATCTGTGTAAACTTCTCAAAAATTTATTTCTAAGTAGAAAACAATATTCCTTTGTTGTCACAGTCTATCATCTGTGATCATGCCTGCTCTTCTGCAAACTTTTTCTGGCTGCAATAACTCACTATCTTGAGGCAAATCTCAATATGTTCAGATTCTGGTCAGCTGCATGCAGAATCCCTTTCTTCTTTATTATGATCACTCTTTTTTTGAAATTTCAATTTCATTCAACACAATTCAGTTTAAAAAATAAAAAAAATCGGCTCTGATACCACTACGCTGCACCTTTACCCATAGTATGAATATAAAATTCTTGTTTGTAAGTTTACCCCAAAATCAAATTTCTCTCTTTTTTTTTAATATAGCCTTAATTTGGTGTTTCTTTTATGCAAATATAAAACCCTCCGACTTTAGTCTTAAGAACACCATTTTATACCTCTTCCATAAATGTGGAATCCAGAATTTTATATACAGCAATAATTAAAGAACCCATAGCAAATAGTTACTAATGCGATTTTAGTTGATTTGATGATGGATTTAAATCAACAATAAATCCTTTTCCATTAAACTATCACATCCATTTTTCTCTTTAAACTCCATGCAAGTTTAATTGAAAATTCCATTGGATCTAATTCTCTTATGCGATGGCCGTTAGATCTAATTCAGCTAGACGGACAACTCAAATCATACACTTAGATTTATAATTTATCGGGTCTGCTTGAAACCTTAAATTCCCTGCAACTTAATATGTGATTGTTGTTTGATTTCAAATCTAAATGCATGGACTATCAGATCATCTAAATGTTGAACAACCAACTTAAAATATCAATTAAAATTTATAAAATCATCGCATCCAATAAGTTTATTAAACCGTGGTTACATTTCCATGCGATAGCCATCGATCTTTAACTGATAAGACATCCTTGATTTTCTAAATTTCAAAGTTCTGTTTTAAAAAAAATATTTCAGTCCAGATGAAATGAGAATATCACATCCTGATGTGATTACCTTCGACTGTTAGATCCATGATGGTGGTTACCCTCGGTCTCTTAAATACTACCGCGATCTATTTTTTTCAATTTTGCCAGAATTGACAATTCATCTAATAAACCACGAAATTTTTTTAGATATCAACAATTGATAACTTTTTAATTTAACAACTACAACCGGACTAGCTTGCTTTCACAATGGACGCAGAGATTAAAAGGAACAAATACATACAATAATCAATTCATCAAAATTCGACTTGAATTCCATCATCTCAGAATTTATTCAAAGGAAATTAAACTTCCCAGATTATACACACACAGAGACATCAATTTAATTAAACTCAAACTGGATTAGCCAAATTCAATAATAATTTGAAAAGAAATGCACATCACTGGATTAGCCAAATTCAATAATAATTTGAAAAGAAATGCACATCTAGAATTTGACCATTATACCTATATCCACACAGATACAGAGGAATTGCAATATTCTTCTATTCAATCCTTCCTCTCGATCTAAATCTTAAATCTCTATGCCTCTCTCCTACATTTTCTTATGTCTTTTAGGTTTATAATTATATACAAATGGATTCCAAACTGAATTTGGTTTAGATCCTTAATTTACTCAACAAATCCCCAATTCTTCTAAGTCCTCATTAATTTCCAGAATCTCTCTTTATCCCTAAGGATCCTCTCTAATCCCATAAATTGTGAACTAATTTCTAATTTAAGATCTACAATATTTTCTCAAATCTCTCAATCCCAAATTCTCTCATGTTCTCCAACTTTCGAGAACATTTACAATTATGCTCACAATATTAATTAAATCCTTTTCTAAATCACTCAAAACATTAAAAATACATTTAGAGAACTAACTCTTCTGAAAACATAAGACCTTCTAAATCTCCCAAATAATTAATGACATTTAAGCAGGATGCTCCTGCATCATTGGGTTTAGATGATGGATTTCAAGGTGGTCTCCAAGAAAGACAAAAAAACCAAAACATGAGGTCGTAAGAGCAATAAGGCACAAATCCAAAAAGACAATGAATAGTTAGTCAACTCAGGGAAAGTCGTGCAAATGTCATAATCTTTTTCCCCCTTGAAATCTTGAATCTTCAAGGAGTTTTCTATGTTGTTATGATTATCTTAGTAGTTTTATGATTGTTTATTCTTGGTAGGCAGCTTGTTAGTCTCAAGTATCTCCTAGATTTTAGTCATCATCTGGAAATTCAAGTTGTATGTTACTTCTTCTGATTAATAAAAGGGTCATTTTCCTCACACCAAAAAAAAAATGGAATTGGCTAATTTCAATAATAATTTTTTAAAATATAACCAAACCATTAACTGATCAATGTGCTTCATATCAATGGGTGTGTGCATAGTGTCTTGATTCCACTAACAAATACTTGAGTGACATCATCCATTTACAATTGTTTTAAAAATGAGGATTAAGTCAATTTTCTTAAGTTGAACATTATATTCTTTAATTAAATTAACACAACCATATAAAAATTAAATGAGTGGTAAACACATATTTGCATCAATTCATGACAAACACCAAGAAACTTACTTCATGATATATCTCATATTGCTAAAGATTAAAAAAAAAAATCATAAAAATAAACTAAATTAACACCTAAATTAAATTAACTAAATTGACACATATGAATGTGTCATTTTTTTAAATTAATTTGAAAAGAAAAATGACATAACTATTTTTGAGATAAATCTCAATCCTCTATTTTGACTATTACTAAAAAAATTATATAAAAATTACACCTCTACTCTATATCTCATAATTATTAATAATTAAATTAATTTCCAAAATATATATATAGATATAAATATATATAATTTAATTTTTAAAATTTTCAAACTTTCACCATCATAAAAACACTATACACATATTAAAAAAATATTTTAATGTTCACAAACCAAAAATAAAAAATATTAACATGAATACCATGAAGTTATTTTTATTTTTACATTATTTTTCAAATTAATTTATTTTATTTTGATCAAGTAAAATTGTTGACACATAGGGTTACCTTTTTTTTTTTTTTTTCACATAGTTAAATTCTTTACATTACATTACACATTTTTTTTCTTTTTTCCTTTTTATGTAATTTGACCAATGTTTACATTACATTAAGTTACACATTTTGTTTCTTATGTAATTTGACACAGTCAAAATGTTTGCAGGACATTACAACATCTCTTGCATACTAGGTTGGAGAGCGTCTCTCTTCCCAATAATAATAATACTACTAATAAACATGACCCATAGTATTGACCCATGATATTGAGAATCCATTGTATTGACCTATTCATGTGGAATATAACCTATTTAAAGGGGGGAATTAAACCAGCCTAGATCCATTTTAATTTCGGATCTTCCAAGCGCTGAGAGGAATCAAATCTTGAGATGTAAACCTCTTTTAGAGTGAAAAGAGATTTGATCCCTCTAGGCGCATGGTAGATCCAGAGTTAACATGATCTAGATTGGCTATTTTGGAATAGAGTTTCAAAATGTTAATTTAATTATCAATGATTATTAGGTGGATCTTAAGAATTTAATCTCGATGGAATATTCTAGAATATTGTTAGTAGTATTCATAATACAACTTGAGTGGGCCTAATGGTTAAGAGCACGCGTTTCCTCCTAAGAGGACACAAGTTCAAAACCAGAGTGGGTAGAGTATGTATGCCTTCGTAGACTTACCAATGATATTCCTGGGTGGAGGTGGGTTCATTGTCCCACAAACAAGGGGGTCTCATACACCACTTTGGTGTCTGGATTTGGCCATGACCTTAAAATTGGATAATAATAATAATAATAAATCAAAAGTTGAGATTTATCTCAAAAATAGTTATGCCCCTTCTACCCTTTTTATTAAATTATTTATTTATTTATTAATTATTAAAAAATCTCCTTAGGATCGAACCATATTATCTAGTTTGAAATGCTTCAACAATTTAAATGATTTATTTAATGGATTTGGAAGACAGATCTGTGAATAACTCTACTCAAAAAAACCTCCATCCAGATAAAATAAAATTCATATGAACGAAATGAGTTATGGTATTAATCATGTGGTACTTGAAATCCATGGTATTGGCCTCTGCTCAAAACTTATTTGTAGGTTAAGAATCTCCATGGTAAATTGGGGTGAATCTCCATGATTAGTAATTGCATTGTAATAATAATAATGTAAAATAAAATTATAATTTAGTTAATTTTTATGATTTTTTAAATCTTGTCTATGTAAAATGTAAAGTAAGTGTTGATGTTTACTATGGATAATCTACTACTACAATTTCACAGTGAATAACAAAAAAACAAAAAAATATTATTATTATTTATTTCTTACCATAGCACGAAGTATCTAGGTTGATAGCATACAAATTAAACATTCCAAAAAGAATTTCTTCTTAGCCAAATCATACTACTGTGCTTTGGATTTTATGTTTGACATAGCGGCAATGTACCCTTGTCATTACAGTCCTATCAATGTATATTATATCATATCATTGGAAACTTACAACAAATCTCGTAGTCTATCATAAGATTGGAAACTTATAACAAATCTTGTATCTATGCGTCTAACTTATGAAATCATGGAATATTACCATTATCATTAAGTTGCTAAACAACTGGAGTTCTGATCCTCTGGTAATTCAAGTTGCCAACATTAACTCGGAAATTAAACCTCACAGTATGGCTGCTTGTACTTGGCGAGCTTAACGATGGCTATGTTCATTTGTTTGATTGAAACTTGGGTTCATTTTCCACCGTTGATGAATTCTGATTGAACTACCCAAGTGGATCGCAAAGTGGTTATGTTATAAACCCTACCCCCAATTCCCTTCGGTGTTTGTCATTTTGAAGTTTGCCTCTCGACGGTCTTCCACTTTGCAACTTCTGCTCCACGAGGTGTCATGGCTCTCCTTTTGTTTCCATCTTCCAGGCAACTGCGCCTACAGCTCCCATGGTCTATCAGTACGCACCCAAGATATTCTTCCTCCTTGATTTCACAAAGAAATACTTTGAGCACCTACATCTCAGGTAACGTACACAGTCTCTCAGTTTTCTTTTTCCGGTTTAAAACTCATTGGAAACCAGCTATTGCATATGGACACATAATTTTCATTTCTTATGTTCTATTGTAAGCGAGGTTGCATGTGGGGTCTTTCTCCTCTCTGTCAGGTAGTATTCTCCTTTAAGGTGCATGCTATTTCGTGGTTTTATTTTCAATAACTGTTTTCAGCATTCACTGATTTGGTTCTTGTCACTCTGCAGGTAACCCTTCCTCCCTACGCTCAATCTTGAGCTTTGATTCAGGCTTAGGGCTTCTCATTGGGGCTGTCGTTAAGAGGTCAAAGGTTTGCTGCATTGTCTTGTTGGTTCCTCAATGGTTGAGCTATGAATGCTACAGCTAAGTCTTTAGTTTTGGTGAATGGAGATATAGGGTTAATAACCGTAATGATCTCACGCAACAAGAGCTTACGTTTTTTTCTTATTGGGTAGCAATGATTGACTACCAGCGTGTATAGGAATTACTGATGGATTCTTCTGTATTGTGTTAAAGTATTTTTATCCATTTTCATTTGATTAATATTGAACTTTGAAAGAGGGTTTCCATTCCTTGTGTAACATAGCTCTTAAGTCTTTACTGTGGACTTTTTCACATGAATCTTAGTCTCAATATTATGTATTCTAATAGAAGTTAAGACTCTATGCACTTCAATGCGAAGGATGGTTTTTGATATTACTGTTGATATAATATGAAAGGTTTTCTGTGTAAAAATGCAATTGCGTTTTCTGTCTAGGATAATTTTGTGTTTTGTATTTCCACTCTTTAATACATGGTTGGATTTATAAGATCTGTTAATTTTCTATAGCATTCGTCTTGCTTCATCTTGCGATTTACATATATATATATATGTACCCTTTCTTTACAGTTCCCCCTTTTGTTGTCTTACCAAAAACCAGAGGACGTAAAACTGTACATGTTCGATCGGGTCAGGGTTTAAACTCTCGGCCTATCAGTCTGACTTGGTACGAGTTGCTAACAGATTGGTATATGCCTGCATGACTAATTCACAACTATGCATTAAATCAGAGTTACTCTATGAACTATGTTTTCCGTTCTGCAAATTATTTATGGTGTAAAATTATGTTTTCTACAATTTTTTATTCTTGTCAAGATCGCTTCTCTTACTGGCCTTGTTCAATTTAGATTTTGACTGTCTTAATCCATCTCTCACTTACGTTTCATTTCTCTTTCACAACCTTGTTGGCTGGGTACACTGTAGACAGTATGGTGTATATATAAATATTATTTTTCTTACTCAACTCATACTTAATGATAAGGCCTCGGTAGAAAATAGGTTTAAGGAAGTTTCTGGTTTTCATTCATGCACTGAAATTTTCTGGGTTAAACAATCTCTAATTATCCATCATTCATCTATCCACAACACCTTATATTTTCCACTGAACTAAAAAAATATAAATAAATAATGTGCCATTCATTCAGAAAAGTTCTTGCCTACGTTCCTGTATTATAACGCAGAGAAATCATATATAATCCTACACAATTAAACACAATAATATAACATCATATCTTGTCAAAGTTAACACATAACCACAAAACTTATCTAGAATTTCATTCCACTGGTTAAGCCACCCAACCATGAGTGAGGTGATCACATCCTCAACTCCCCCTGTGCTCCTCACTAGAGCGGAAGTTAGCAGCAGTTTTTCTAGATTTGGACCTCAAGACTCTTGTCTAGCCTTTTCCGCCAATTCAGGTTGCAGAGTTCCACTGGTTGTCAGCCAGCTCTGGGCCACTCTGATATCACATTTATATGATCTTACCTTCTTTTCACTTTGCACATAACCCCTTCTCCTCTCTGATATTTCATTTTTATCCTCAGAGGAGAAGGGAACTGTCAATAACCGCTTCTTCCCAACTACTCTAGGAATCTTGGAATTATTTACTAACTAGTTATGGAAATTATGAATGTAATTATTTATTCATAAAATATAAACTCAGGTTTATTAACTAGTTTAACACATTCGTTAATCTCTTTTCTCACTTAAAATTCAAATGTATTTTGTAAAATTTTAAAATAAAAATGAGGTAATTAAGTTGGGTGTTACATCTTCCCCTGCTTAAGGCAAACATCGTCCTTGGTGTTTTACTCCATCATAGAAAACAATTCGGGATATGCTTCTCGTATAAAGCCTTCATCTTCCCAAGTAGCCTCTTCTGGGCTAAAGTGCTTCCATTGCACTTTAACTTAGGAGATGACTCACCTTCGAAGCATTATTTCTCTCTGCTCGAGAATACGTTGAGGCTCTACTAAATTCGCCTTCCAGTTCGACCTCCAACCAGCGAAAAATTTAATTAATTAATTAAATACTCATCTCCTTTTTTAGAGGACATAGTAACAATTACAACCTACCTGTATGTTCTGCCAATGTTTTACATGCTTGGGATCATGCACATATAGTTTCAATATAGATACATGAAACACATTGTGCACCCATATGTGACTAGGTAAAGCCAGTCGATAAGCCACTGGTCCTACTCTTTCCAAAATTTGGAAATGGCCACAAAACCGGGGAGCAAGTTTAGCACAAGTAGTCCATCTCAGAGTGCTTTTCTTGGGTCTAATTCTAACATACACGTGATCTCCCACTCCGAATTCTTGACAATTCCTTTTTTGATCTGCATAAATTTTATGCTTGTCCTGGGCAACTTTTAAATTTTGTTGGATCTTTCTCACTTCACATTCCATCTCTTCCAACATCTCTAAACTAAGCATTAACTTATTTTCAGGGCTACTCCAATTTATGGGTGTCCGAGATTTCCTTCTGTATAATGCCTCAAAGGGACTCATTTTTAGAGACTCTCAATACCCATTATTGTAATAAAACTCTACTAAATGTAGATAATCTTCCCACTTCGTGGGCTACTGAATCACATACATAGTAACATGTCGTCTAATGTTTGATTCATCCGCTCAGTCTGCCCATCTGTTTGTGGATGATAGTCAGTACTGAACTGAATTTGTGTGCCCAAACTGATGAAGAGTGCCTTCCAGAAGGCTGAGGTGAACTTCACATCTAGGTCTGAGATAAGAGTCTTCAGGATACCATGTAATCTAAACACTTCTCACATAAAAATATCAACGATTTGTACCTTTTCTTAATTAGATTGGACCGTTATGAAGTGAGATGCCTTGCCGAGCCTATCTACCATCACCATAATGGATTCATTGTGTTTCTTAGTCCTTGGTAAGCCTGTAATAAAATTGAGTTAGATGACTTCCCATTTCCACTCCGGTACAGGTATAGGCTATTGTAAACCCACAGGGTGTTGATGTTCCACCTTGACCTGTTGATATTCCAAACACTTAGTCAAATACTCAACAATATTTTTACGCATCCTAGGCCAAAAGTAGTCTTTTTTTATTGTTGTCAGCATTTTTTTGTAACCCGGGTCTCCGACATAAGAGATTCGATGATACTCATCCAAAATCAGCTCCTTCAACCTCATTTGATTAGGAATATATATATTCCCTCGGAAAACTAGTAGTTGTTTTTTATTGATATTATAATCTGATTTTTTTCCTTGGTTTTCCGCCTGCTGCGCTTGCTTCCATAGAAACTGGTATTCATGATCTTTATGCATTTCCTCTTTCACTTGCTCCTGAAACTTGAATTTCACCTAATTAAAGTAGAGCTCATAAATACAATATATTTTTCTACTTAAGGCATCAAAAATGCAATTTTCTTTACCTTTCACATATTGAATTTCAAATTCGAATTCACTCAGGAATGCATTCCACCTTTCTTGGCAAGCATTCAGGTCATATTGTTTAAAATAACTAGTCAAGCTATTGTGGTCCATTTTCAACATAAATATTTTCCCTAATAGGTAGTGCCTCCATACTTTGAGCGCATGGACTATTGCAGTCAACTCCAAATCATACGCTGAATATCACTGCTCATGTTCCTTCAACTTCCTGGATTCATACATAATTAATTTTTCGTCTTGTGACAACACTGCCCCTACCCCTTCCTGACATGCATTGATACAGACTTCAAAATCCTTGTTTGGGTCAGATACCTTCAATACAGGGGTAGTAGTTAACATTTTCTTTAATCGTTCAAAATTGGTTTGGCAATCACTGGCCCACTTGAAAACTCATCCTTTTTGTTGCAAAGAGGTAATAGGAAATGCAATTCGAGAGAAACCTCAGTAGTATCCAACCAAAACCATGAAGGATCGTATATCCGCTACATTCCTAGGTACCCACCACTCCATAATAGTATTTATTTTCTTTAGGTATACTGATATCCCCTAAGCCGAGATTATATGGCCTAGATATTGGATCTCTTCTTTCTAGAAATCACACTTATTGAATTTGGCATAGAGTTGATGGTCTCGCAACATTTTGAACACCAAGCGTAAATGTTCCTTATGTTATTCCATGGTTTTAGAATAGATTAATATATCATCAATGAAAATAAAATAAAAAACTTGTCCAAAAATGGATGAAAGATGCCATGCATCAAACTCATGAAAGTTGTTGGTGCGTTAGTTAATCCAAATGGTAAAACCACGAAATCATAATTCCCATATTGGGTTTGAAAGGTTGTCTTGTATATATCCTCATCTTTTATCTGTATATGGTGATATCCGGATCTTAGATATGCCTTGGATAATATAGTTGCTCCCTTTACCTGATCGAAAATATCGTCTATCCGTGGTAGCAGATACTTTTTCTTAATGGTCAGTTTGTTAAGCTGCTTGTAATACATACACATCTGCATCGTACCATCTTTATATTTGAAAAAACAGGACCGGTGCCCCCCAAGGAGACACACTAGGATGGATGTATCCCTTATCCAAAAATTCCTTCAATTGCATTTTTAACTTAGTCAACTCTGGTACACTCATTTGGTATGGATCTCGTGACACGGGTGCTTCCCATGGCATTAGTTCGACTACGAAATCGATATTCTGCTTTGGAGGTAGTCTCGATATTTTTTCAGGAAACACATCGGTAAAGTCCTGAATTACCAGTATATCTTCCAGCACAGGATTTTTTCCCTTAGACTTAGTGAATCCCAGCTAAATAGCATAAATCTGACACCCTTTCATGATGCATTTTCCCAGTAGAGATGAAGTGATGGGACGCAATTGGAGAGGTTTCTTGATTCCTTGTATCTCCTGACGAGTACCATCATCAACCATATAAATGATGGTTTTCTTTTTGCACTCTACCACTGACCAATGCCCCTTTAGCCATTCCATTCCCAATAGTAAATCGTAGGAACCCAAGGGTAGAATATTCAACTCTACGTTTATACTTTGGTTCCTTATGTCTAGAGGGAAGTTTGATACTTTGGCATTAACCCTCCTCCTTACCCCGGTGGCTAGTTGCACCAACCAGGGACTCTTAAATTTCAGAATTTGTAAATTAAATTTTTCAACTACTTTTGGATTGATGTAACTTAAACTGGCACTAGGATCAACCAAAATAGATACAATTTGTGAAAATAAATTACCTTCCAGTTCTATCATTGTTGGTTGATAATCTGCTTTCCGATATTCTAATGCATCATTGATCCTTGGTATATTCCTAACGACATCTCCTACTGTGGATGCTTCTTGCATATTAGCTACAAATTCATTTCTTCTATGGTGAGGGCAGTTTTTATAATAGTGTGCTTCACCACAGCCCCAAAATTATAAGGGTGGTTTCTGGGTCTGACCATGGTTTTTTCTGCTGGATGCCTCGATAGGCTTGTCTTCTGCTATCCATGTTGGATTTTTTCCGTTTTTTCATAGGTTGTCTATTTGGTGGATTCCTTGCAAAATTCTTGTAGTTACCCAACCTGCTCCTTTTAAAATTCTAAGTACTCTTTTGCCCTTTCCTTGGTAACCAACTCCTACCAGGATATCCTTTCATTTTTTATTGCTAATAGCACATTTGTGCTTTTCGAATCACCTCATCCATGGTATTTGGATTGACGAACTTGATCCTTTCCTTCATGTGGGTAGGTAAACTACTCAAGAATAGTTATACCTTGGCTTTCTCATTCCTCAAATACAATACATAACTCAATAAGGATGTAAATTTAGTTATGAACTCATCCATAGTAATCTGTCCCAACCTTAGATCATGGAATTATAAGGATTTTTCATCGTAAAAATTCTTCGTTAAATATTTTCCCTTAAAGTACCGCTAGAACTCGTCCCAAGTCACATTCTGGTCCTCGATTCCCCGTACATTTCTTACTTCCTCCCACCATAAGGTAGCATTTTCCCGCAATTGGTAAATGGCCAATTGAGTTTTGAGCTTTTTGTTGTATTCATAAACTTGGAATTATTTATTCATGTTAATAATCCATGCTTCAACCACTTCTTCTGCTTCTCTGTCGAACGTGGGAGGCTTAATTTTTCTAAATTCTCCCTGAAGTTCCACTTTCTGTTTTTTCATTTCTTTCTTATCAGAAAAATTCCTGTATTTTTCTTCATTGTAAGCTCTACTTTTGTTGCTTTGTTGGGTGTGGATCCCTTCAAGATTATCATCAGCTTGATGTTGTTGTTCACCCTCATCTTGGATGCCCCTCTCAGGACTGGGTTGCGTTGTGTGATGGTTCTACCTGTCTGAGAGGCTTTTGGAATCCTCCCTTGTTCTCGCTTTAATCTCTCGTTATTGCTTCTTACTCGAACCATTTCTATCTGAAGTTGTTGCACCGTATCCAAAAGTCTGCTGGTTTGACATTGTTGTTCCTCTAGTAATCTGGCAGTTTGATGATGTTGACCCACACTCAATTGTACTCACATCTTTGGGTTAATTTCTGGGTTAGGCAGCGGGTGAGATTCCCTTGTAGCTTTGGGTGTTTGATATCCAGGTCTCATCCTCATTGTGATCTGGAAATAGTTTCTTTCTTCCTGTCACTATGCATAATTCCAATGCACTCATTGTTATTCAAATGGCCCATCCAGGTCCCAACATTTAACACTGCTCTAATACCACATGTCATATCTACTACAAATTCACAGTAAATAACACAAAAAAAAAATTATTATTATTATTATTTCTTACCATAGCACAAAGTATCTAGGTTGATAGCATACCAATTAAATGTTCTAAAAGGAATTTATTCTTAGCCAAATCCTACTACTGTAATGGATTTTATGTTTGACATAACATATAAGTTTATGCATCAGTCAACCCTTATCATTATAGTCCTATCAATGTATATTATATCATATTATTGGAAACTTACAACAAATATCGTATTATATCATAACATTGGAAACTTATAACAAATATTGTATCTGTGCGTCTAACTTATAAAATCATGGAATATGACCATTACCATTAGGTTTCTAAACAGCTAGATTTCCAATCCTCTGGTCATTCCAGTTTCCATCATTAACTCGAAAATTAAACCTCACAATATGTTTGCTCATACTTCGCAGGCTTAACGATGGCTATGTTTGTTTGGTTGATTGACACTTGGGTTCATTTTCCACTGTTGATGAATTATGATCGAACCACCCAAGTGGATGACAAATTGGTTAGATTATCAACCTAGTGAAGCCTCGAATTCGATGCAACAACATCGGGGAAAACCACCCGGCCGGGGACTTAAAAAATTTTCCCTTATCCGTTTGAGATAGTGGCTTTGACTGGATTAATGGGACTAGTTTTCCAATGAAATATAATTGAGTGGATGGGTGGTATTTTAATTGGCTGCGACTTGGTGAATGAAAGTGACAACAAGTTCAAAGAATATATATATATATATATATATCCCGAGATGAATTATCTTTCTGTTATATGCGATTTAAAAAGTTGATATTTAAGCGAATGCAAATAAATATTTAACAAATACTTAGAGAAATGAAAGCAAATTAAGATAATTGATTTGATTAAATAGCTAATCAAATCAATTGATTAATTATATATTGCATCTATTATTTCAAGTATTGTATATGTATAAAAAATGGCAATCAAACATGTTCAGAAGTGAATTAATGCTGGATTGCGTTAAAAAGATACATATAACAAAACATCATAAGGAAAATCAACTATTTCTCATTTGAAACCGAATATCAACATAAAGATAAAAGTACCATATATATGCTAACTCTTCTTATTTGAAAACAGTATCTGGTCCAACCTTTTCTATTAAGAAAAACTTTAAGAGTACAAAAGTGGAACTTATGTAAAGTATTCTTTTCAAAATTTCAGGACCAATTCCTTAAAGACATGACAAGGTTTATCTAATAAAATAAAAAGTACAAAAATATCAAATACACAAAGAGCTAAGGAGGTTTAAACAACTCTCCTTTAATTAAGTGAAATAAAAACATAAACAAATTTTGGTAGGATGACTCGCTTCAGGATTGCATTGTTTTCCCCTTTTCCATTTGTTCTTTCAATTGAAGGATGTCGATCATAGGCCGAGCCTCAGGAGGTTGGCTTGGAATGACACACAATTATCCTGTGTAGACCGCATCTGATAATGGAGGCATCATGTAAGAGGAAGTGTCGGTTAGACAATGCAACATTATCCATTGGCTATGTGGCTTGACCAAGTGCTTCCAATATTTTTCCCAATCTAGCTTATCTAATTTTTTGATGCTTTCGTCCTTCATCTTGGACATTTCCTGCCACTGTCTTATCAAATATTTTACAAGAGGTAGAGAAACGAGAGGGAATTTATCAATCAGGTTAGAAACAATGATATTTTGGCTGACTGTTGCAAAAATGTTATTGGAAACATCTCTAGCTATGAAAATTTCCATTTCAACCTATTTTAACTGTATGTACCAATCAATAAATAAGATTCCTTTTTTAGAATCTTCAATCCTGGGAAGATTGGCCTTTCGGTCTTCTGCAGTATCTTTCCAGGTGACGTATTGGGATACTTTGTCATCAATTTCATCAAAGAATACCCTATGGTCAGCTACTCCATTCATGAGTGAATCACTCTTTTCACACAGTTCAATAATACTAGGTAATTTTTGGTTGAAAACAACTTGTTGTTGGGCTAACAAAGTATTTATTTCCAAAACTTCCTTCTTGAATTCATCCACTTTAGGATTATCTTTCAACTGTTCAACAGTGAATTTTAGTTGGTGTATCTGAGCATCTTTAGCACCAACATCATATTGGTGTTGTAGCTTTATTTGATCCAAGCTTTGTTGGATTTGTGACACTTGTGCTTGAAATTGTTGATTAACGCTTTTCTTCTCTGCTAGCAATTATTGTTCCAATTGAAGAATCCTTTCATCCTTCTTTTTGACTAATTGCTGAACTTTAGTGGCTTTGTTAATGATGGCAGATGCATATGCTCATACAAGATGAGTTAACCATGTTAGATCCTGAGATGGATCTACTTGTGAGTCCTTCCAAAATACTTTCATAGATACATCCCCAGGAACGAGAATTTGTGATTGTTATTTTCTTCTCCTTTTTCTTTGCCTGCTCATGATAGCTTTATGCCTTCGGCCGTAAAATATATCCAAAGGAGGTATTTCCTCAATTTTCAACACAATTTATGATGTTGGGTAGGCAGGGATGAATTATACTTCCTTTGTGTTAACTAATTTTTCAGTTGACCCAGTAGTAAACGGATTTTGACTTTTACCATGAGGTGTTTCCATTTTTTTTTTATGATCAATGATCACCACTTCTTGGTCTCCTTTAAGTTGTTGATCAAAATATTTCCAGACTTCATCTAAGTCACTTGGAAATAGAGGATCTTTGGTTTGAGTTCCTGTACACTTATCTTCTTTTGTTCCACGAAGGACTTCAGTATCCTTAGGGGGTTGTTCTTTTCCTTGTTTTTTTTTGTTTGTATTCCTTTTGTGAGATAGGTTAGGATACCTCTAGTATATTTAGAGGAATCCCTTCCAATATTCTATTTCTGTATTGATTTAACTTTGAAAGTCGTTGAGGATTAAGGCGTGGTGTTGCTAATTTCTCCATTATTGAATAAGTATCAACTGACTCAAACAAGTCATCAAAATCATCATTTTCATGGGAAAAATGGCCTGATTTTCCCTTGATTTGTGAAATTGAATGCAACTTGGTTCCGGTTATATTTCCTGTTAGAAATTGTAAATATGAAAGGAAGGCCATGAATTTTTCTTTGCTTCTTTCAAACTTTGGTCAATCCATGACCCACAGTCTGATAGGAAATTTATCTTGCGAGAAGTTTATCTAGAACATATAATGGTAGGACATGTGATTGGGCTAACCTCCCAAAAACTTTGACATAAGTGAACAATTCTTACCCAAACCATTTTCCAATGGATGTGAAGTATGCTTAAGCTTATTTGGACAATCTAAGGGCCTTTTCATCAAACACAACTTGAAAGAGTGAGAGAATAACTACATGGTAGATCTTGTAGAAATCAATCTCATATTTTTATTCCCATAGAATACTATGATAAATATGAATGGGAGTGGGGTCTTGGGTAGTCCATTTCCAATCCATGGCTGGAAAATCTGATGTAAAACACACTACATCCATAATGTAGGCACTCATATAAAATGGGGGAAGGATTTTAGATGAAAATGAATGATTCTTTCTGTATTCAATCTAGGTAGAAATATTATTTGACAAAATGGTTCCCCATTCCATGATACAAGATTCAGTAACAACATCCATAACTGGAACCCATTCAATAGAGAATTTAGTGGTATTGGGTTGGCCAAAAAGTCTAGACATCATAGCAGAAATATAACAGTAGGGACCAGCAAGCGAAGAAGTGGAATACATACCCTTATCATCATGTTTATGCTTGTTAGGGTTGCTCCTCCATTGCTTTATGGGGTCCGAATGTAGGTTATTCTCCTTAGCGAATTGTGCTAGGAAATATTTATCACACACCTTCTCAAGGTCTGGAATGTGGTACATTTTATTCAAATATTAGGCTTTTAACGACCCTGTCATTGTACCTATGCTTGTTAGTAAATTTATATCTCCGATGTTGAGGTTGTCAAGAATCCATTAGCATATCTGTATATGGTAAAATCTTGGGGCATGTAGCAATTCGGTACATAAAATAGTTGGCGACATCGGCTATAGTAGCTTATGAGGAATCAGAAGTGTCTCCAGTAGTTTTTATCTCAACCCTATGGGGTTTATCATCTTCAAATAACATATACATTGCTTCCCAAGAAGTAGAACCACTCTCTGATGCTCATGTTGTATCTGTGAATAAGGGTGGCATCTCTGTTACTTCACTAGCAGAAGGCCCATGATTAGGGGGAGCCATGGGTTTTTTGGACTTCTTTGCGGCCTTAGACATTTCTGAGGAACTCTGTTTGTTTGGAATTTCCTGCGAAATAATAAGAACAACAAGTAAAAAGGGGCATTATTGTCACGATAGAAGAGTAGTGGAACAATAATGGAAATAATGGCAAATAAAACTTGGCACGTGGATAATCTAAAATTTAATTTTTTTTCGATCAAATCATATTTGGAGGCTCGAGATGTTAAAATTGTTAAGTTATGACATTAATGGAATGCGTGGGTTGACATTCCTGAGTAGAAATTTAAGCATTTAAATAATATGTTTTTGCATTGCAGATCTATTTGTGTGTAAGCTTCTTAAAACATCAAATACCTACTTCTTGTCAATTGCGATCAATTCCTTTTTGTGCTACAACACTTTTCAAGTCAAAATATTAAAGTTTTTTAAAGGCTTCAAACATTAGCGGGGGAAAGAGGTCATTAGCAAAAGTGTGATGCAATGGAATGCATCGCATCGGGGAAATGAAAATGGGAGTATTTTGAATGTTGGCATGATGGAAATGCGCGTTGCGATTTGCAATTGGTGACGTGGAAGTGGCGGATCCCGCTGTTTTCTTTTTATGAAATATGGTTCGATTGGAAGCCTTTTCCTTTATTAAAGCCTTTCATTGATATCACATTGCAACTCATTTGGAGTGGCTTTAGAGGTCGTATGATGTCTTCGCAATTTTGCGATTGCAATCTGCAAGAATGTTTCTTTTGAATTTTTTGCCTAAGTGCCCTTTAGATAAAAAGGTTTCGCTTAGCCCTTTTAACTCTTATTTCTATTTCAATTAATCACTTAAGGGTCTTATTTTTTCTATTCTAAAATTTTTAAAAGGGTACCCATTATATTTCTAAGGAAACTATTCTAAAGTATTGGGGGTTTTTGAATAACACAACAATTTGTGATTTACACGAAGAACCATATATCTCTAAAAAATGAAATTACTTATATCTATAAATAAGTAAAAATAATTAAGGAAATGAAAATTATCTCCGAAATATTTGGATAAATAAAATTACTCTTGTCAGACCAGGAGGTAACTCCGTAAAACTCAATGTGTATTAGATGGAGATTGTGTGTGCACTTATACATGGAGGCGAGGCTACTGGGTTTCACTTCCCAATGACTCTTGGCCTTCCTTATTTACTAAATTACAATAATATACAATCTCACCCAACCCCTTAGGATTAGGTGTCAACATTCCCCCCTTTAATCTAAAGGGATGTTGGTGAGTCCAAGCATCGTTCTGAACTTTTCAAACTTTTCTCCTCCAAGTGCTTTGGTGAAGATGTCTGTGGTCTACTCCTTTGTGGAACAATGATGTAGATGGATGGTTTTGGCCTGAACATGATGTTGAATCAGATGGTATTTTGTATTGATGTGCTTTTTTCAATCATGGAACTTCGGGTTCTTGGCTAACTTTATTGCAGAAGTGTTGTCGATCATGAGTGGTGTTGAATGCATTTGTTTCATCTCCAAATCTTCTAGGATTTTCCTAAGCCACACAATTTCCTTTGTCGCTTCAGCTGCTGCCACATATTCTGCCTCGGTTGTGAAATTTATTGGAACTGACTGTTTGCATGATCTACATGAGACAACTCCTGATCCAAGACTCATGGTATAACCTGAAGTAGACACCCCAGTTTCTTTGTCCCCATCAAATTCTGTGTTGAGCCCAAAAGATGTCCTTTTCTTTCACCAAATTCCACTTCATTTCCTTTGTCTTTTATGAGTTATAGGCTTAAAAGATCAATAGGATTGATTAAAGTCACTTTAGGAATGCATACAATAATTTACTTACTAAAATTTTTGGTCTTGTTGTTGTAGTAATTTTTTACCAGACTTAGCTACTGTTTCGGGAAAAAACACCCTAGAGGTTTGTTGGGTCAAAACCTCCACAGATCAGGGCATGCTATTCAAGAAGGACTCACACAACCACACTTGTATGCTAAAAACTAGATAACATCGATAGTAGAACTCACCCGTAATCCTACATTTGATGTAGATCCCGCGGGGTCCAAACCCCCAGCAACCCTTCTTCCTCCTTAACCTGAAAACCAAGAAGAAACGTGCACGGAAATCTAGTTGTACAGCATATAATTACCCTACATGTCAGTGAAAACCATGTGAAACATCATGTAAACAATAATAAATGCTTAAATAATAATCTTTTCACATATACAAGTAGATTTTAACACGTGACTTCAGGAACAAGATGGTTCTTCTTTATTACGAACAGCATGTACAGTAATAAAAAGTGGAGAGATCACCTGAATCCTTCCACGATCTTCGAACAGACCGTCGTCCGGATCCGTCCCGCCCTTGCCTCGCTAAGATACTTTCAAGACTTGTGCACTCGAGATGGCATATAAACTGATGAACATCTCCCGATCATACACGTTTCTGTGGTACGGGGAAGGTACGAGGAGGCACGGGAAATCGAGAATGGTTGAGGCTCCCAGCAGTATAATATCTATAAATTTCTCTCCTTAGGCCTTGTGGGGGCTTTATACTCTCAAAGTAGTGTGAATCGGTTGAAACGATTGTTCCGTCTTGGGAGTGGTTGAACTACGGAAGTAACCACATCAACTTGACCGAAAATAGAAATTTTTATATATTTTTAATGATTTTAATAGCATACGCGGTACATGGACTTTCGCGTGTACACGAAAAATACGAGCATGCCCGCGTGTGGGATTTTTAACACTGTTTTTTATGAATTTTGTTCAATTACGTGGGAATGGGTGCCCATAAGACAATCATGAATCACATGAGGTGAAAAATGATCTTTTGTATGGTCTTACAAACTATACTATGAGGTCAGAAGGGGTACATGATGGCCGAAATGTATTATGCACATAGAAAGAACTTCGCAAGGACAAGGGAGGACTTCACCAGATTTCAGCCTGCCAAAAACCAATGAAAGAAAAACAGAGAGTCAACTCATGCTGAGGCGGGCATACCCATGCTCAGTCAAAAATACATCATATCGAAAGTACAAAATAGATCCAAAATGTATACAAGTATAGCTGAACTGAAAGCACACAATGAATCATCTGAGCATGGCCCAGAAGTACAAGTCAGAATCAATGTCTAAGTATCACATATAGAAAGCTGATCAATGATGCTGAAACTCGATGTCTGATCATACAAGTAACTGAATCTCCAAGTACCAAATCATAAAAGGTGGAATAAATGGTACAATCACGCAACTCGGGATCCAACATATAGGATGGTGTTGTATTGACACTGCAACATATAAGGGTGAACGGCATCACTGGCAGAAACTGAATGGACTGTCAAAAGTGAACCGAGCAATGCTGATGCAACCTGAGGTCTTCATTGATCACTATGGCACAATTCTACACAATGGGAATAAATGAGCTGAAGTCAACCATGTGAGAAATCGTTGGATTACCGGTCAATAATGTATACCGTTAACCAACGCGAGACAACCCACCAATAATGAAAATGAGTGTCAAGGTGTGTTCACAACCTAACAAGTGCGAATGAATGAGTTGATGAACATGAAAGAATCTAGATCGAAGAGCAATGATGGAGTCCCCAGCATCAGATAGCGAAGAGTACGCAACCAGTAGTGTAAACCTCAGGTGCGACAAAAAGACTCTTCGAATGCTTGAACAGCAGGTGATCGATGGGAAAAGATGCACGGAAGAAACATCGGGCATCCCACACATCAGTCCAGTAGCGAGTGTAACCTGAGCCAAGATTTGGAAGGAATCGGACGAAGTAGAGTGATGGAACCAAAACCGAAGTACGTTTCCGACATGCACAAGATGAAGCTAGCGCAGGAAGAAACCCTCTGAACCAACCAATAATGAAAGCTGACATAGAGGCGAGATATCCACCGATAGGGTCAAATAGAAATCAAGGTACTGCACGAATCCCAAGTGTGATAATGTGTGCTGACGTCGAACACAGGGGAAACCACTCAGTCAAAGACCCATAATGATGATCAAATGCTGAGCACAAGGTCACCTATCAATGATGGAAATAGGGCGAGGGTGCGGCTCTAGGTTTGCTCTCAGAGAAATGTGTCGTAGTCGATGAGGAGAGCAGACCACGCAGTAGTCGATAGAACCTTTATGACGACACCGAGAAAGAAGACCAAAACATGCAGTTTGATGAACAAGATACAAGAGCGGGAAGGCCGATTGAATAATGAGTTAGGAACACCTTGAGCCATGCGACTACAGTTAGAACTGCTTGAACAAAAGCACGACTCGTGATGACCATGGCAGTAAAAAGTGACACTGTATAAGTCTGTGATGTAGGAGGCAAAACAAACTCTCCATATGATTGGAAGAGATAACCAACCGGGGGAGGACCGACCAGTGAAACAAGGCAAAGGCTGAACCTAGGTCAAAAACTAAAACCATCCCAAATGGAGGAAATATATAAGTGTATTTTCTTTGTTCAAGGGTGACAAAATAACACTGTACTACCATCAAATTATGAAGTTATATCTAGTTCCCACTCTTTTTGTTATATTTGATTTCTTTTTCTTTTTCATATAATAAGCCTGAAAAAGAATCAAAGAATGCTATGGTACAATGGATAGAACGAGTATCAAGAAACAGATGCACTATTTCCTGGGATTGGAACGATCCTATGCTCAATGCAAGGTGGCGGAAACTGGTAAGCGATACTCAGAGGAATGTTCCATCCATGGGTAAAAAGGGTGTCAAGTTGCGATAGCTAAGTGCATGCAATGGTTAACTTGTACAGATAGTCAAGGTCAAAAGTTGGCTTAAACATTGAGTCCAAAATGAAGTCGGCTAAAGGCCAGGATAAACAAGTAGCCAATATGCAATGCAATAATACAATTCAACAACACCAGGGAGCCTCTAGGGTAATATCTAGAAAAATGATAGTGAGGAAGAAGAAGAATGAAGCTTCAACACATAAGTCATGGTAGGACTAAAGAGGACTCCCGAGCCTACATAAAACGCAGCATGGGAAACAAGTGATAGCGAGGAACTAACTAGGAAGCCGATGTAATGGAAGGCTCTACCACCAAGTCATGATTAAATAATCGGCGAGTGAAATGGGTGAAATACTCATGACCTGATGGGATCGACCCTATGGCAAGTGATCAGAATGGAGGCTAGTATGCAAAATGCAACGGAAAAGTAGATTTTCTAACTTATATGCCAATTTTAGTTTATAAAAAAGAGATTTCAAGAAGACCAATTGAACTATCCGGTAACTAAGTCAAACAAACTCTGAATTTCAAGTATAAATTCAACAAAATGCTCAAAGCCAACCATGCCACTCTCGCGGTGGGGCTTTATACGAGCAAAAAGGAAGACAAGAAACTCAATAGATCAACTCAGTACAATAGTATAGACTTGCAATAAAAACTTCAAAGAATAAAAAAAAAAACTCTTCGAAAATTGAAACAAAACTAGTCTACTGAACATCAAGGAAACCAAACACACCAAATAGGTAAAAAATCAAAATGCACAGAAACACACAAGGAAAGAGTAAATGAGCAGGAGCTCTCTGTTCTGATTAAGCAGAACAGCCAAGAATCTTCAAGAAAAGACCTTGGTACTCAAACCAAAATTGCAAACATAACAACCAAAAATTTCACCAACCGAGAGGGTCTTCACACAAAGGAGAGAGAAATAGACATACACACACTTTAAACACAGTCAAGAGATTAAAAAACATTGTAGAAATAGGTCCCCACAGGCAGACAAGACCAGAAAAGCTAAAAACCAAAATTTCAAAATTTGCCCCCAGGCATACGCGCTTTAACAATTTTTCAACCAGCGTGTATACGCGACTGTGGCAAAGGAAACCCGCATATATGCATCCACCTTTGACAGAAATAGCATGTATACGCGACTGTGCAAAGACAAAACTGCGTATGCAAAAGCAAATAATGAAAAATAAAAAAATGATCAAGCCTGGATAAAGAACCAGGTCTTCAGTCTGACTAAGAAAAAGTTAACTGGACTGGAAATAATAATTAAAACTGTTGGAAACGTTTCAAACAGCTAAAACCACCCAACAGGGGAATCACAAGAATGTGATCCCCAGTGGAGTCACCAGTTCTGTTTCGGGAAAAAACACCCTAGAGGTTTGTTGGGTCAAAACCTCCACAGATCAGGGCATGTTATTCAAGAAGGACTCACACAACCACACTTGTATGCTAAAAACTAGATAACATCGATAGTAGAACTCACCCGTAATCCTACGTTTGATGTAGATCCCACGGGGTCCAAACCCCCAGCAACCCTTCTTCCTCCTTAACCTGAAAACCAAGAAGAAACGTGCACGGAAATCTAGTTGTACAGCATATAATTACCCTAAATGTCAGTGAAAACCATGTGAAACATCATGTAAACAATAATAAATGCTTAAATAATAATCTTTTCACATATACAAGTAGATGTTAACACGTGACTTCAGGAACAAGATGGTTCTTCTTCATTATGAATAGCATGTACAGTAATAAAATGTGGAGAGATCACCTGAATCCTTCCACGATCTTCGAACAGACCATCGTCTAGATCCGTCCCGCCCTTGCCTCGCTAAGATACTTTCAAGACTTGTGCACTCGAGATGGAAAATAAACAGATGAACATCTCCAGGAAACAAGGGTTTCCTGTAAAAATCTGGGAAAGTGCAGGAGGCACAGGAAATCAGACTTGAATTGGGGCTCCAACAGAGTATAATATCTATAAAATTTCTCTCTCCCTTAGGCCATACACATGAGGGGCTTTTATACTCCCTCAAAGTAGTTTCAATCAGTTGGAAACATTTGGCCACGTGCTGGGGTGGTTGAACTACTGGAGTAACCATCAACCCAACCCGAAAATAGGGAATTTTTATATATTTTTTAATGATTTTAATGGCATACGTGGAAAAGTACATGTGGACTCGCGTATACACGCAGAAAAGTCTGGGCATACCCGCGTATGGGATTTTTAACACTTTTTTTTATGAATTTTGTTCAAGTCTATGGGAATGGGTGCCCAAGGCCATAGAGACAATCATGAATCACATGAGGGTGAAAAATGATGCTATAACAGCTACAGAATGCAGCCATTCTGTAGCTAGTCGCCTATTCCGCAGCTATCTTCATGTTCACACAGGTTACAGGTGTCACTTAAAGGAAAAACGCATATGGTTGAATTCTAGAACTCACCTACATCATTCCTTGCCTCTCACGAAGTCTCGAGCAAAAATATGCAAGTGGTTATGCACGTGGAGGAAACCCAACTAAGAAGTAGATTCCTACCAGGACAAGGACTCACAGACAGTCTTCAAAGAAAGCACGCAGGCTCTCACAAGAGTTCTAATTTGATTTTAATTTAAAAATACACTTATCCTTATTTCTTTCTCTAGGAATTTATGTATTTCTCTTTATAAGAATAACTTGGGAAGCCGAGAGACGCTAGTCGCTAATGTTTTATTAAAAGCAGTTGTCCAAGATCGTAATACTGCTTAAAGCGTTTTCCTTTAATGAAAGAAGAAAAACTTTAATACATGATCTATGCTAATCAAGAATCTGCAGTTAACTGTGGTAGAGGGTCTTGAACACTTGAGAGGCTCGTGCATATTGTTTAGATAAGTAATTTTAGCTTCCGTTTTCTGCTCCTAATTTAGGTAGTTTTCCGAACTTTATGTTTTATGATCACTTACATCGAATATTGCTAAATTTTACCTGCTCTTATGAATTGTTCCAAAATATCACTAACACCGAATAAGATAGAGTTGTAGTATTTCAGAGATTAATTGCATTTTAGTTCAAAATTGGTAGTATTTCGGAGGTTAATTGCATATTAGTTCGGTTATGTTTAATGTATTTTGAGTTTTATTAGCTACTTGTATTCTAGTTCTATTAAATTAGACTTAAAGGCCTTCATTATTTACAAACTTCTCTTGTTCTTAATCTCCTCGCTATCACATCATTGCCATAGGAACAAGAATTGCAATGTCATTTTGAAGTCTTTGATCTGCTCGGCACTTCTCACTTTACAAACTTGCCTTTTTCCAAAACTATTCCAAAAAAGATTCCTAACCCTTAGTGAGGCTTATTAGTGACATTTGAGTTGCGTAATGGATTAATTTCGGTGTTGTCATAAGTTAATTTATAGGGTTCCTTAATATGTTGCGTATAATCTTTTCCAAAATGTGTTCCAACAAATTTCTAACTATGGATGAGATTTTTCTCTCAGGATAATTGGAAGTTGTTGCTTTCATTTAGAAGAACCTCATTGCATTAAACTTATCCTTTTCTCAAGTTGTTCCAACATACTTCTAGTGAAATGAACTGACCGAGTTCATGTTATGAGTTATTTTTCTCTGTCAATTTTTGCAACTGGTGAATTAGCACTTTTCTCGTTCTTAGGTGCCATACATAGTTTAGAACAGATTTTTCTCTGCTTTAGTGTGAATAACAACTCCTATTTGCTAATAACTTAGTTCTTTTCCTCTTAGCATAAAAAACACAAAACCAAAAACACTAGAAAAACACTAAACACAACGAAATAGGAAGCAGACATCATAGGCACATATAGTGACTTCACTTCAAATGGGGCTATCATTCGTTGACAATTTATGACATCAATTTAGGAACACCAAGTTGAGCAGACATTTTGGCGCCGCTGTCGGGAAGTAGAAGTAGTAGCCTCATATTACCTCCCAAAAATAATGATATGCATAGAGAGAAAGAGATCAAGGGTAGATTCATAAGAAGCAGAAGTTTGATTTCCTAGAACACCACTTGTGCCACCAAGATCCAAGAGGCTAGCACACCTTCAACTCAAACCCACATCTTCCATACTTTACTCGATCACGGACTTCAGCAGGACTCGAAGGTCACCTATTCCATCAGAGAAAGCTTCCACTTCATCCACCGAACCGCCATAGAAGAAGATTTCAAGGACTCGCTAGAGACCTACAAACCTTTCCACTTCCACAAGAGAGTCAACGCAGTGGCGAAGAAGGAGGGGGAGGGAGGTTTTTAATGGAGAACACACATTATTTGGAGGAGGAGGTAGGAGGTAGAGGGGAAGGAGGGAGAGGAGTAAGGAGAAGGAGATGATGAGGATGGAGGCAGAGAAGAGTAGAATAGGGAAGCTCTTTTGGGTTCCCTATAGTTGATGAAGAAACCAATACAACCATGAAAAACATTTCGCCCTCTCGTCCTTCCAAACTTCTATGGACTTAAAACGCGAGATCCCGAAACTTTCTTATTCGAATTTGAAGTCCTGTGTAGGACTTATGACTACCTACAGGATGCTCAAAAATTGAAATTATTTCCTTCAACTGCAAAGGGAGCAGACATGAAGTGGTTTATGAGTCTAATCGCAGTTCTATTAGAACATGGGAAGACATGAAACAAGCATTTCTAGAGAGATACTTGGATTATTGTATGCAGTTTAATCATAAGGAGAAAGTGTTTCAGGAATGTTACAAAAAGAAGATGAAAACTTAGAAGATTTGTTGGAAAGATTTAAACTACAACATCAAAAAGGGCAAAAATGGAAAATCTAGACTAAGGACACCTTGAAAAGTCTTTCTTTGTTGAAAAAAATTAGGGATGAATGGCTGGATATCCCTAAATATGATGGGAAAAGGGGATATATCACAACTTACATTACTCGAAATATCCGAGTTATGTATCAACCTTCTCCGGAGGAAAATCCAAAAGCGTACAAAGGTCCAAGAGATCCCCGCTCTTGCAAGGGCAAGTAAATCGCATTCCGGGACGATAGAGTAGATAAAGTAGGACACATGCTTCGATGATTTCAGTCCGACATCTTTAGGGAGTCTTAGTGAACAAATAGACACCCTCAAGATACAAAACGAAGCAAAAGGGATGAATCGCGGTGCCTCGCACAATCTTTTTGTCCCAAATGCACAAAGAAAGCATGCCTTGAGAGAATGTCCTTTGGATGTAAAAAGTTGTAGAAACTTTCGTGTCATTTGTACGAGAAGCATGAGACCAAGAATTGTCCTCTCTCTTCGGGTCTCAAGGCTGTTTTTCGGAAGAAATTCCTCACGTATTCCACGCAGCCTCTTAATTTTGTGTCTAGAGAGCTCGCGGGGACCCCGGACACAGGATTCCATGATCAAATGTATAATCAACCTCCACCTTGGAATTTCAAAAGAACCCTTGGCCCCAATTTCAAAATCAATCGCAATCTTGGGCACAAGGAACACAAAGTCCCTATGGAAGATACTCTCCATACTATCGGTATCCACCATCCTATCCACCATATCCACATTTTTATCCTCAAAATCCTCAACAAAATTTCCCTCAAAATCTTCAACAAAATTTTCAACAAAATCCTCAACAACATCATCGGAAAACCAACCACATCAAAATCAACCACTTCCATTACTATTCCCTCAAAAATCCAATCAATCCCGACAAACCTCATACCAAACCCCAATAATAAGAACTCCTGCGGAAATACTACATGATAGAAGGACAACAATTTCCAACTTATTTAATCTACTCCTCTAGACCTTAGTGATGTTCAACTTAGGTCTGGAAGGATACTTGAGAAAGAGGAAACCTTCGTGATTATACAAGAACAAGATACTCCCGAGGAAGACTCCTACTGTTAATAAAAGTCTTGAGGAAGACACAACCTTTCAAGACCCAAACATTGAAAAACTCGAAAACAAAAAGATCCAATAAATCCAACTCCTGTATTAGAGCAAACATCACATCTACTTCTATACCTCCTTTCGAAAGATTACAAATTGATAAAGGTGTAGAAAAACAAATCATGGTGCCTAATTATGATTTCTTGGATGAATTGAGAAATGTTTGCATTAAGATCCCATTATTGCAAGCCATCAAGGAAATTCCAATTTTAGCCAAAACAATAAAGGAGTTGAGTATGAAGACAACGAGAAAAATAATAAGAGAAACCAAGAAAATTCAAACTGGTGAGAAAAATAAGCAGGCGTACATTATGATGGGTAAGATTACTATTCCAAAGTATCTCGACCTGCGAAATCCAAAGTTGTCAAAATTCACATCAACGGAATTGAAATTCAAAACACACTCATTGACTTAGGAGCGAGATAAATATCATGAGTAGACAAATCATGGACAAACTGAAACTTCCTAATCTTCTTTTACACCCACATTTGTTACAATTAGCAGACGATAGATCGGTGAATCGAACCGGATGGGGGTAATAGAAGATATTCCGTGTGTCCCTAGACTCTTGGGAGTACCATGGATTTCATGATCCTAACTCCTAAGAATAATCTAGAGGCCATCCTATTATACTAGGAAGACATTGGTTGGCGAGTACAGACATGCTTTTATTAGTTGTAGATCCGGTGATATGTATATTTATGATGGTAGTTCAACAAAGAAATTCACTTTATATCCTCCAGCTAAAGACAATTACAGGATCTAGATGATACTCAATGGATAGAGGATGAAGAATATTTACAACCACTCTTCACAATTTCTGAAATTAGTGAAGATATACCGCATCCCGAATACTTAGAAAATTTTGAATCCTCTTCGGAAACACAAACATGAATCATTTCAAGAGGGATCCAATATCGAGTTTTTGTCATCTAGGCAGATGTCTCTTCATTCTATGGACAAATTTCGCGTACTCTACAATTGCGAAATTTTTCCGTGCAAAACCTTGAACATAAACAAAAACCTAGATAAAATCTCAACAAGAAGAGCTAGTCAAAGTATTACAGAGACATTCTTCTGCGTATGCATGGAATACACCGACATGAAAGGGATAAGTCCCGAAGACCTTGACTCATCACATCTACATAGAGGCAAAATTGCAAACCAATCGGACAACCTCAAAAGACGATGAATCCAAATCTTAGGGAAATTGTCAAGGAAGAATTACAAAAATTGTTAAATGTTAATTTCATCTATCCTATTTCGTATAGTCGGGTGGGTTTCTCCCTTTGGTGATTGTGCCCTAGAAAAATGGTAAAATGGAGGGTGTGTGTTGACTACCGAGAACTCGAATAAAGCTACTCTTAAAGACCATTTTTCCCTTACCTTTCATAGATCAAGTATTAGATACATTAGCTAGCAAAAAGTACTTTTCATTCCTAAATCGGGTTTAGTGGTTACAATCAAATCCAAGTAGCACTTGAAGACCAAGATAAAACCACATTTACTTGTCCTTCAGGAGTACCTATGCCTACCGAGTATTGCCATTTGGGCTATGCAATGCACCGCAACATTCAAAGGGCAGCATTAGGAATTTTTTCGCATCTGATACATGATTGTGTAAAGGTGTACATGGATGATTTCATAGGTCTATGGGGATACATTTGAAGAGGCTTTAGAAAACTTGGAAAAAGTCTAAAAAAGAGTGTCAAAGAAGCGAAACCTTTCTCTTAGTCATGAAAAATGTTTTATGATGTTTCACCGAAGGTATTGTTTTTATGGCACTCACATTTTGGGATGGGATTAGAGTTGTGATGAGGGCGAAAGTTGAAGTCATTTCTAACCTATCCATTTCCAAGTTGATCAAAGAGACGTTAGAAGTTTTCTAGATTTTACTGGGTACTATCGAAGATTTATAGAAAACTTCACTCAAAATAGCATCTCCACTCTTTCAAATTACTTACAAAGGATTGTGAATTTAAGTGGACTTCGATTGCCCGATTTAGCTTTTGCAAACCCCGAAACCAAAAATTTCTGAAAGCACCTATGTTTAAGGGGACCTAACCGGGAAGTTACCTCTTTTCATATCTCGACAGATGCTTTCCGATACGTACTTTAGGACGTGTTGGGCATCGGAAAGATTTGATTCCCTATGCTATCTATTATATCAAGGAAAAATTTGACTCAGTAGAGTTAAACTATACCGGTGACCGAAAAAGAGTTTCTTTTAGTTTGTTCATGCCATAAACAAGTTTAGACACTATATAATGAGCTATGAAACTTTTTATTCACATGATCATTCGCCAAATTAAATACTTAATGAATAAATCAATCACTAATGGTAGAGTTATAAGATGGTTTGTTATTATTGCAAGAATTCAACATTACTATTCTAGATAGGTCACGGAAAACAAAACACTGTGGCTGATTTCCTGTCTAGAATCCAAAATATCAAAGATGACACTCAGCTTGAAGATCAATTTCGATGAATATCTTTTTGCAATCTCTACTCAAACTCCATGGTTTAGTCGACATTGCTAATTATTTAGTTTCAGGAAAATTTCCTTCAATTATGAATGCAAGGGATAAAAGAAAAGATCATTAATGATAGTGCAAGATATTCATGGGTCGCTAATGAGTTATACAAAACAGTCCAGTATTTGATTATTAGAAGGTGTGTTCGTGAAGATGAGATGCTCAAATTTCTCAAGGCATTTCATGATGAACCTTGTGGCGGACACTTTGTAGATAAGAGGACAACCTATAAGATCCTTAATTTAGGATATTATTGGCCATCTTTGTTTAAAGATGCAAGGGAGTATGTAAAGGGTGTGATGAGTTGCCAAAGGGTAGGGAAACCTTCTTCTTCAGGGTGAGATGCCATTACAACCCTTGGTACACATTGAACCTTTTGAGAAAATGGGCTTTGGATTTGTGTAGGACCTATTAGTCCTCCATCAAGACAAAAGAAATATATATTAGTTTGTACCGATTATGTTACTAAGTGGGTAGAGGCTAAACCATTACTTGTGCACATGAATCATTTGTAGTTACTTTTCTTTTGAGGATATTTTTACTCGTTTTGGTGTCCCAAGGAAATTGTTACAGATCAAGGAGCTCAATTTCACATCAAGGCTAGTGGAGCAAATGATGGAGAAGTATAAAAATCGGACACATAGAACATATACTCCTTATCATCCACAAGCAAATGGTCAAGTGGAATCCACTAATAAGGTCATTGAAGGAATTCTAACAAAGACTCAGTTTCATCCACATAGAAGAGATTGGGTAGATAGGCTTCCCGAAGCCTTGTGAGCTTATAGAACTACATGGAGAAACACAAATGGTGCCATACTCCTTATGAGCTTGTTTATGGAAAGCAAAGTTTTGTTTCCATAGAGTTCCAAATTCAAACATTCGAAAGATGGCAGGTTTTCAGCTAGACTCGATCTAACGGAGGCACAAAAGCATATTGGAGCAAATTAATGAATTGGATGAGATCGTGACAGATGTAGCCGAGAAAACAAGTCTAGTCCAACAACAAAGGGCTAGGTGGCATGAAAAATACATCAAGGAAAAGAAATTCAAAGAAGGTGACCGTCTTTGATTGATTCAAAGTTCAAATATTGAAGGTAAATTCCAAACACATAGGCTTGGGCCATATGAAATTATGAAATTTTTTGACAATGGAGCAATAAAAATCAAGACAATAGACAAGAGAAGGTCATTTTTCTTGTAAATGGTCATGATTGAAGCCGTATCATAAGCCATTTTCAAGAGAATAATTTGTCAAGAGATTCCAGGAAGATGCTGATGTGAGTTAATGAAGAAGAATTTTCTTCTTCATCAACTTAATTGAATTTTCCGAATTCAAATGCACTAAAAATAAAAATAAATAAAATAAAATAAATAAAGTATAAACATGAAAACTAGTCCATCGATTAGCATATTATGCTGCAAAGATAGCGAAAATCAGAATCCTTCTCACACTTTAGCTTTTCAAATTTGTTCTTTTCCCCGCAAACAAGCATCACAAAACTAAAAGGGGCAAATTCATTTTATATATCATATTCACTCTAGATCCATTTCACTCCATCATGTCTCACTTCATTCATATTTCATTCACTCCATTCATCCATACTTCATTCACTCCATTCCACATGGTCCACTTCATTTTCATTTGCATTTTTAAATTTGATCTCTTCCTCGCAATTGAGTATTACAAATCATAAGTTACAAAAGCCACTTTTCATATTTCATTCCACTTTACACCTATGATCCATTTCATTCCATTATATTTCACTTCACTCATGCTCCATTCCACCATATTTCATGATCCAAATTTATTTCATTTCATAATATACTTAATCCATGTTTCTGAAATCATTTCATTTCATGTTTCAAAGCTTCTCATGTATATTATGTAGCTTTCAGACATTTGTTAAATTCTGTACATTCTCAAGTGCTTCCTACCTGGACATTTGGTACTCGTATACCCCGTGCAACTATCCAAGCAACCACTTGTTCACAAATTGACCCCGCACACCTATGTCAACAAGAAAATCAAAGGGATTATGACGACTTAGTGATCAATGATTTTCAAAGGAAGACAAAGCATATTAAAACCATAAAAATCAAAGGAAAGGCTAAGGTAAAGTTGTGAAATTAAGCAGGATAACAGACAGTGAAAGTAATGGTATGGTTAAGTTATAGTGTGTTTACAAAGTCATTTTAATTATTCATATTGATCGAGCTTTATCATAAAGTCCTTGGACAAAATCCCTTCCATTCCACCATACCAAATCATCATTTATTAAAAATTAATCTAAGTTAGTGCTCAAGTGACCTATTAGGTCATGTCACCAACTCAAGTATTCAAAGGATGATTTTGAAATTGCCACAGATTTTTCCAGCAGTACTTCCTTTCCTCCATGACAGCCTTCTCAAACTCATTAATTCGTGTGAATCACCCCCACCGTATTTCACTCATCCCATAACCACTTCATGTCATCTTTCCATAGCCAATTCCTACCGCATAAACAAGAGAAGTCATCTTTGGGTGAAAAAAAAAAACAACTCTCTCTACACCATTTTTACCGTGAATAGAAGAGCAAAAGAATTGAGCAAGAATTGAAGGTTGAGAAAAGAAGCCATGGGTCTCATTGTAAGGTCCGAACCAGCCGAAAACCAAATACTTAGAGGGTTACCTACAAATTAGAGAGATGCTACAACAGTTGGGACTGCTATGCAGCTTTTGGAAAAGTTCAATGTTTTTCGCAAGAGGCAACCAAGACATTTGCAATACCCCTTCAACTAGATCAGAAGTTTAAATAGGAGATGTCAAGTTCACTATTATAGAATCCTTCATTGCGTGCATAAAAGCAGAATTACCAAGGCAAGGTGAATGATGGTTCAAAAACAAGGAATTTCACAATGAGGCATGGAGTGCGTATGCTCAAAACCGTATGATGAGTTTTAAATAAGAAGGGCATTCCTAGCTCTCAAGACCGAAGAACAAATGGTGAACATGTTGCTAATTTTGCAAAAGTTTATAACTTGTGAGGGAAGGTTTGGTACTCTATATGTTTATCACATTCGGCTTATGATGCATTTCCTAGATGAAGAAATCAATTTACCCTTTTTCTTACTTCATAGCCTAAAGAGAATGGCTTTAAATGTCCAAAAGAGGGTTCAATTCTTGGAAACCACCTTGTATCACCATGGCCTAGTTAAAATCCTAATTGAGCATCATTTGAGAAAGGTGGGAGACAATTGGATGAGTTCATCTTGAGGAATCACTTTGAAGAACCCAAGGAATTTCCATCTAAAGGCAAACTTGCAAGAAGAAGCAGGAGAGGAAATTTCCAAATCATGAACTAAATTAGTGGAACCATACAAGAGGACAGATTACTCGAGAAATTGGCCGCAATTAAGGCTCTACCAAAAGGAAAAAGATAATAAGAAAGTATGCTAAGGAGAGAGGTGAGGGACCATCTAAATCCAAGACGAAGCCATAGGCTTAGAGGCATATTGAAGAAGACAACAGCTTAAGAAACAGCATCACGTACATTGAATATGAAGAGACACCAATCGATAGATCTCCCGAGTACCAAGACGAAGAGGATCTTGATGAAGGAAATCGGAGATAGACTCAACACAACAACAAATCTATAATTATGTTGAGTCATTAGAAAAGAGAGCCTCTAAAGCAGAGGAAGAACTCCTAGTCCACTGTGATCTACAATTGAAGTACTAAGAAGAGACAAATATGAATTAGAAGTACTCAATAGGTATATAAAGAATGAAATGAAATTTTAAAGGAACAAGTCAAACCGAAGAGTAACATGAACACAACTCTCTCTTCCGAAAATGGAAAAATTGTACAAGGCTAGTGAAAATGAAGAAGAAAAACAAACATTTGACAGTAAGTAATTTATAAATTTGAGATTCAAGTTGGTCATAAGGAAACCTAGGATGCCATTGAACACCAAGCAAATCGAAAGGAGGCTAGACGTCCTAAAGGGTTTCGTACGATATGATTTATCAGAGGACATGCAAAGCTCATGTTGGGGCAGCTGCTGAGCCCCAAAGATTGTTCTTTCACCAAATTCCACTTTGCTCATTTTTTCTTACGCTATAGTTTAAAAAGACTGGCTAGGATTGATTAAAGTCACTTTAGGAGAATGCATACACACCAACCCACTTACCAAACCTTTATGGTGGCCCTGTCAAAGGTAGCATTTCACGTACTTAGCTACAAAATGCCAGACTCCGTAGCTAGCGTCGCCTATTCCGCAGCTATCTTCATTTTCACACAAAACATGGTGTCACTTAAAGAAAACACATATGGCTGAATTCCGCAACTCACCTACATCATCTTCGCTTTCACGAAGTCCGGTGCAAAATCTATGCGGGTTATGTACGTGGAGGAACCCAAACTAAGAAGTAGATTCCTACCAAGACAAGGACTTGCTGCATGTCTTCCCAATTGGGGCACGAGGGCCTCCACAAATAGTTCTAATTTTATTTTAATTGAAAAAGACACTTATCCCTATTTCTTCTCCAGGGAAGTTATGTATTTCTCTTATAAAGAAAACAACTTGGGAAACCGAGCATGATTGTGTTTTAGTCGGTGGGCCATCGCTTTATCACAATGTCCAAGACCGTAATACTGTTTTTGAAGCATTTTCCTTTAATGAAAGAAGAAAAACTTCAATACACATTCACAAGAATCTTGAAGAGATTCGTGTGCTGTTCCGGTGGTAGAGGGCTCCCACCGCTTCGGGAGAGGCCTGGTGTACATTGTTTAGATAAGCAATTTTAGCTCGTTTCGTTCCTAATTTAGGTATTTTTCTTTAACTTTATGTTTTATGAGATCAATTACATCGAATATTACGTAAATGTTACCTTGTTCTTATGAATTGTTCCAAAATATCACTAACACCGAATAAGATAGAGTTTAAAGGCTTTCAAAGATTAAATTGCATTTTAGTTCAAATTGCAGTAGTATTCCTATACAATTGTGATATTAGTTCTGCTATGTTTAATGTATTTTGGAGTTTATTAGCTAGTTGTATTCTAGTTCCGCAATTAGACTCATACTTTCATTATCGTTGCAAACTTCTCTTTGTCTCTTAATCCTCGCTAATACATCATTGTCAAGTTAGAAAAAAACAAGAATTGGTAATGTCATTTTGAAGTCTTGACTGCTTTGGCAATTTCTCATAATTTTGCTAAACTTGCTCTTTTTCCAAAACTATTCCAAAAGATTCCTAACCCTTGAATGAGGCTTAATAGTGACATTTGAGTTGCGGTAACGGATTAATTTCTATATTAAATTAATTTAGAGAGGTCTTTACCATGTTGCGTATAATCTTTTTTCCAAATGTGTTCAAATGTACTTAACTATGATGATTTTCTCTCGTGATAATTGTGTTGTTGTCATTTTAGAAGAACCCTATTGCATTAAACTTATCCTTTCTCAAGTTGTTCCAACATACTTCTAGCAGAATGAATTGACCGAGTTCATACATGAGTTATTTTTCTTGTCAAGTTTTGTAACTGGTGAATTAGCATTTTCTGCTCTTAGGAAGCATAAGGCTTAGAATAGATTTTTTTCTCGCTTTTTAGTGTGACCTTCAACAACCTCGACAATAACTTAGTTCTTTTTCTTAGAATAAAAACACAAACCAAAAACACTAGAAAAACACTAAACATTCGACAACAGGAAGCAGACACTTCCAGCAATATAGTGTACTTCATCACCAGCTTATCAGGCCTCGTTGACAATTTCCAGACATCAATTTAGGAACACTAAGTTGAGCAGACAACAATCCTATATCCGACTGCTTCAAATCGTTTACTTGTGTATATTGATATCAAAGTCTTGAGTCCCTTCAAGTACTTTAGAACTCTTTATGTATAGTATCAATGTCCTTCACAAGGTTTTTGGGATAAACCCTTGAGAGGATTCCAACATCAAATGATATGTCCGGTCTAGTGGTAGTTAGGCAGATAAGACTTCCGCTATCGTCTATACTATTGCATCCTCGACTCTTCCTTCAATGGATGTGAGCTTTAAGTTTTGTTCCATTGAGGAGCAGGGATTGCATTCATCCATGCTAACTTTAAAGAAAAATATCTCCTTAATGTAAATTTTTTTGAGGTTAGGATATAATCTATGATGTTGAGTTACTTCAATACCCGTATAGTAATGAACATAACCCAAATCACCATTTCAAAACCTTTCTTCAATTCTTTATGGCTGCAATATAACTCTCTATTGTTCCTTATCATCAAAAGATCATCTACATACACCACAAGATATACAACCTGCTTTTCCAAATTTCTTAACAAACAAAGTTGCATCATCAAGATCAAAATGTTTGAAGTCAAGTTTCGAAGATGCCTGCTAATTTCTCATACCAGTTTCTTATGTGCTTGCTTGAGGCCATACAAGGATTTTATAAGCTTGCATACTTTTTGTTTCTGTCTGCAATGCAAACCGGTCAATAAAACTTTCCTTTAGATCTCCATTCAAAAAGGCGCTCTTTACATCCATTTGATGGAATTCCATCCCTTCTCTAAGTCGCTAGGAAAAGAGTGTCCTGGATGTAGGCCCATTGCCAGATGTAAATTTTCTTCATAATCATCCCTTATTTCTCGTGCAAAACCTTTTGCCACAAGCCTGGCTTTGTGCTTATCAAATGAGCCATCTTCTTTGTACTTGTTCCTCTTGTAGACCCACTTTGCTGTACCAATTGGTTTGGTTCCTGAAGAGGATCAAACCTCACCTTCCGCGGCCATTTCATCAAGGCATCATACTCCTTGCATCGCTTCATTCCATTCATCACAGAGAGGCCACTTCTTTTGAAGGAAGTCGTCTGCGTATCCGTAGAAAAAAATTCAATTCACAAGCATATAAGCAACAGATCCATATCAACAAAGAATCGAATTAGCTCACATCACCGTTTCCGGTCTAGTTGAACTTTCACTTCGTTTTCCAACCCTCACTTCCGGGATGGTACCTTCAGTGTTCGCCACCATTTGGGGACCTTTCGAGATGGCTCAGCCGTTTGTTCGACCGAGTTGGAATTGAAACAATATTCAATTCCCCGACCCTGGCTAATCGATCATTCAATATGTCATCCGTGGTTGGTTCTTCTGCGGGGGAGAGAGTGGGTCAGAAATGATTCCGTCGCATTGATTCAGATAGGAATCCCCTCCTTCAAGATGTGGAATATGATTATCAAATTTTGAAAATACTTCGCATGTGTGAATTTATCCAGGCGACTGTTGCCGCTCAACAACATTGTCATCTTGGAAGATTCAAGGAATATGACATTCTGCTATTACAAATTTCTTATTGACTTCATCATAGAGACGATATCCTTTGGAGGTATTGAATACCCTGCAAAATACCTTCCTTAAATCACCTCCCCTAGAAAACACCTCCCTTAGATAATACCTTTGTTTTTCCCCCAAATTTTTTACAACAAAAAACAATCGTTATAATTGAAACTAGAATTGAATTTTTTTTTACCTTGACAAAGAAAGTATTTTTTTCCTTCAAAATAATTCATTCTCTCATAACTATTGTAGGAGTTCTCTCCGATAAGGAGAACTATCTTGAATGGTCTCGAAAATCAAGCACACTCTCATTTTTAATGAATTGTGGAGAGGAATTTGTGAAGGAGAAGAAGACCTTTCCACCAAATAGCCCACTTCAGATAAGGAGGTCGCCATTTGGGAAAATAAGAACCGTAAGGCTTGCGTTCGATTGCATATTCCGTAAATGAAGAGGTGAGTCGCCATATTACACCATTTTCATATGCATATGAAGCCTTGAGCAAGCTAAAAATAATCCTATGACTCACATTCGTAACTTGAAATTGTTCAATTAATGATTAAGTTGTTCAAAATTTCGGGAATTGAAAATGATGATCCTCTTGCTTTAGCTTCAGAAGTAAGATCTATCATGCATGAAATTAAGAGAACTGGTGTAGATGTTTACATGCCATCTCTCATAGCATATGTTACCATAGTATCCCATCTACTCACATTATCCCGAGTCAGTCATAAGCAAGTGAAACCTCATGAAAATCACTTTGAGTCCTCGAAAGTTTGTTAAAGAGATACCTCTGTAAATATGACAAACCTTTGTCTTCCGAAGAAGTATGCTTTGCACATAGAGAGAAGAGTCATGCTCAATATTCTTCTAGAGGAAGAGGTGGCCAAAGAGGAAGAGTAACACAGCCTGGTGGAAGGGGGGCATAAATCAACCAGTAATTTCGATCTTCATTGCATATCTTGCAATAAAGACTAGCATGATGCATCTACATGTAAGTTGCCTTGGGATAAAATTGAGCAACAAAGGAATCAGAAAAAGGTAAAAATCATGATAGATACAAAGGTAAAGCACCCGAATCCACCTATTATGTTGTAGCACATTTTAACAATGGAGTAACTAGGACTTGCTTGATGTTTCATTTACTTATTAGAGAAATGATTGGTTGCTAGATTCAGATAACATACCATATGACATTTAGAAAAATATTTTTTTGAAGAATTTATCATAAAGTTTAGGAGCAAAGATACTTCGTAGATAAATCCAAAGCTTCAGCCATCAGTACTGAACAATCAAAGCGAAGTTGCTTGGTCTTCCGTATCATCTTTCACATGAGGTCTTATACCGAGTTGGAGGAAAACTTTTGTCATTGGTCCACATCCGCCAAAGAAGGACACTCCATTCACATGTTTGATGGCAGTGTTGAGGTTAGAAAAGCATCGGATCACTCACTTCTTCATGGAGGAAATGAAGAAGGAAGACTCTTGAAGTCAGTATGTTCCTTCCGTTTCATGCACAAAATCCTTTGCATTCCGTTCACATCATGATGAAGGTACATTCCCATCAAGTCTTTTATGGCATGCTAGATTTGGATACCTAAAATATGATAGCCTTCTATTTTGAAGAAAATGGCAGTTAATGGACCGCCTACAATTCCTAGGAACTTACAATGCGATGCTTTGTATTCTATACAGTAAACATCCATTTCATGATTCACATTCCAAGAGCGCAGAAAACTTGAGCGTATCCATTCATATTTATGTATCTCCATGTTTATTTTCCTCGCAAAATGTAAACAAATATATGATGACATTTATTGATGATTACAAATTTTAATGTGTTGGGTTTACTTATTGTAAGAACAAGTCGATAAGCTTTTCAAACATTCAAGAATTTTCATGCATGGATTGAAAATGATGCACAAAATCATATTGGCTCTTTATGTATCGATAATGGAAAATAATACACTTCAAACGAATTTAAAAATTATCTTCGTCAACATGGGATCAAACATCAAACAATTCCAGGTCTTCATAATCTCAACAGAATTCAGCAGTAGTTGAAAGAATGAACAAGGACAATTTCAAATATGGTTTGCTCCATGATGTTTTTAAGAAAGTAAAATTGATGTTTTGGGCTTAGCTACAGCTCTATGTGTTGTATACATAAAGAATATGTCTCAAATTCAATCAAACAAACTCTATGAAATGTGGCATTACCACATTCTCTCTGCAGAAGCATTTCAGGATCTTTGTTCCACCTCGTTATGCTTGATACCTGCTGCACTACAACAAACTTGGTTCTAGAAGTCAAAATGTATCTTCTGGGCTATTCCAATACCCAAAGGATTTTGTCTCTCTATGATGAAGTCAACAAGAAATTCGTAATAGCAAGAGATGTCATATTCCTTGAATCTTCCAAGACCGAAAATGTTGTTGAGCGGTACCCTGATCGCCTGGATAGATTCACACATGCAAAGTATTTTCAATTTGATAATCAAATTCCACATCTTGAAGGGGGGATTCCTACATCGAATAAATCAGAATACTCTCTGCTAATTTCTCCCCCACATGAAGAACCAATATAATGTGAGTAAGTGAATGCACAATGAAAGCCTACAAAATGTAGAAAATGAGGAGTTAAAATTCAAGTGTGAATGCCAAAAATGGGACCGGCTCGATACCATGTCGACCAAGAGGTAACTTCGCAAAACTCAATGTGTATTAGATGGAGATTGTGTGTACTTATACATGGAGGTGAGGCTATTGGGATCCACTTCCCAATGACTCTTGGCCTTCCTTATTACTAAAATTACAATAATATACAATCTCACCCAAACCCTTAGGATTAGGTGTCAACAACTCGAATTAAAAAACTCATCTTATTGTTAATCTTTTAAAACCTTTCTTATTAAAAAATAAATTAATGAAAGTATTGTAAGCATATGGTCGGCGCGTGAGCCACTAATCACCGCCACCCTTCCTCGCATGCACGAAAGAATACAATGACTCGTCCGATCAATAAATATGATAGCATCAGAGCTTTCTCCCCGATACCCAAGCTTCTAACCTTCGAAATATGGAGGATTTCGGATTGTGTTTGTGTGTTCCGCCCATCCGAGTTGTTGTTCCTCTCGCGGGTACCGAGCCGCCACGAACCAGCACTAGAGTTCGATGCATTATCAATTGTTGTGTTGACTTTCACTGTGCTCGCTCACGGCATCAGCGCCACCGCAAACTTTTGAGCTCGCCCCCCCCGCCATCGACCCTCGCTGCCAGCAAGTCCTTATCGCTCCCGCCATGCCTCGTTTACGACCTCGGGATGGCAGGCGTGTGCGTAGGGCGTGCCATAAATGTCTTCATCTTCCACCCCGACTCATCTTCGTATCGACCCTGGGCCCCACGGCGCGTTCCCTCGCTCCACGCAGGCCGGGCAGCAGGCCGGAACCGATTCAACCTCACAGGCACTTCCGCCTTTTCCTCTCGGCTCAATCCCCCACCATGCGCGCCTCCACTTCCCCGCAGTGTCAACAACACCGCTCTTGGCTACCCACACCATTGATATTCGGAAGCGTTCCCCCGCTCGTAGATACTTCGAACCGCCGCCCTCCGCTCCGAGGGCTTTCCGGAACCCACAAAGGGGACAGTAACAACGCAATCATCAAGCGGATTCTCTTCCGCAGCGAATGCTTCTACTCGGGACAAAGTCGCGTAACTGATGCCAGGTCAACCTTCGGCTCCACCTAGATGAGGACCGTCAGCCGCCATGACGTCCACCGCTTGGCCGATGGAGACCCCTACAAATTGGCCGGGTTTCATTGTAGAGGAAGATCCTCCCATCGAACAAGAATGTGGCCTCTGGTGACGCGCTACTACATTTTGGCTGCCATCACGAAGGTGTTCTTTCAAAGACTTCTTTGTCAAAGTCTTTTTCTTGCCATCGTTCATAAGCGGTTTTCTCGTTCATGGATGGTTCTGGGAAAACTATTTTATAGCCACTCGTTATATGTCAAAGTCTAGATGTTAGTCACAAAGTTGTTGCGCTTTTTTATGTTATGATAAGAAACGTGTAAAATCGTTACTAAGGCCTATCTGGCTGGGTACTATTTTCCGGTGTCTCATAGAATTTGGTCATAGTTCCTTACTTGTCGTTAGTCAGTATACGAATCGTTCTTCAAAGATTACAAGAGTCCTCTCAAATTTTTGTGGTACTCAATGTTCAGTTAGCAAAGCAAGAATGTCGCATCACTATTTGGAATTCTCGAGGCTTCTACTTCTTTGTAACACTATTTAAAATATAGAAGTAGCCTTATTCAAAAAAAAAAAAATCTTTTAAAACCTTTCATATATAAAAACCTTCATTTTCATATCAACCATTAAATAGTTTAACAGATAAAGTAGGTGGCTTTTTCGTAACTTACTTTTAGATATACTTTGTTTGTCACGTATAGAACTGATCACTACTGCTTAGGAATTTATAGCTTCGACAGTGGTTACCTTTTAGGCCATCAATGATCCGTGTTGTCCCATCCATCTATTATTACAATATTTAGAGATAATCTTCAATTATATAATTTTTTTCTTTGTTCTTAAAAATTCATTGTCCTAGCTTATGACCACATAGTGGCAATGCCATTCACCTGTTTATCTGATTGAACAAGTTGGTTCGTGATGAGACCCTTGTCTTATGGTTATTTTAATAATCATAAACTAGGCTTACCCTCGGTTTGGATACGTAAAAAAGGGGTAATGTCGCCGATTATTTTCTTGTGATTTCATGAAGTAGACTCATAATGAGACCTATTATATTTTAAAGTTTTTTTTATATATATTTTTAAATTACACTATGGAAAAAGTATAATTAATGGATGGGGGGAGTTGTTGACCTTTAAGAGTTTTGGATGACAATTTAGAGTTAAAGATGCTTAGTAACAATTAGTATTTACTTATAAAAGTGAATTTTTTCCACTTAAATAATAGAGTAAAAAGACTTTATGAAGTTTGAGGTTTACAAGAATTTAATTTCAATGGAAAAAGATTTTAGAGTTGTATAGTATTCATCCATTTTTTTTCGTGCTTGTAATCATTTTCTTTATAATTTATTCTTCAAATAAAGGTCACAAAATGATCTGGTAGGTTTCCATGGAAAGCCAAAAGTATGTAATCAAACATTATTCTTTAATTAACTCAAAATATAACATAAGTATGATACATTTAGAAGAAATGTCTTTCTAAGAAAATATTTTTTTCAAAATCAATTCAATTGACAGAAGAAAATTTATTTTCTTCCCTGAAAATCTTGCAACATGAAGGTTTATGGTCCAATTTTTTCTTATAATTTGAAATGGTCCAAGCCACACCTTGAATTTGGTATGCCATTTTTCCTCATGTGCCTTGTCCCACTATGACGAGGTCTTCCAACCTGAAATATTTTACAAAATGTAATTTGCATCAAAAGAATTTTTAACATCCATCACATGTTGGAGCATACAATTTTGGCCTTTTCCATTTCTTCTTCTAACTTAAGGATTTGGGACACTTAACTGTATGGAAGAAGAAGGTACTTCATCAACAAATTAAATCAGGCCACGAGGGAAGGGATAAATTTGATGGAATTACAATTTATTTCATAAACTAGATTGAATGGAGTATGTCATAGAGGTCTTTTGAGTAATTTTAATCGCCTGCTAGAGAAAATGTTAAAGACTTTTGCCAATTTTTTCTCATGATCAATAATCCTTTTTATGATTCTTATGTGATTTTCATTTGTTGTTTATGCTAAACCATTACCTTGGGGTTAGAAAATTAATAGAATACTAAGTTTAAAACCTCTTAGATAAAAATTCAAACATATTATTACCCGAAAAATAAGATGCATTATCAAACATATGTGTTAGGTAATACAAACCTAGTAATAATGAATTGATAGATGAATTCAATGATGGCCTAGAATTGTAACTACCTTTAATGGAACAACTTCCACCCACTTATTAAATAGTCTCGTTGCAAAGTGAGAATTTATTTATGTTGTTTGTATTGATAGGAACAACCTCACCTATGATATCATCTCCATTGCTCAAAAGGTTACTAATGTTGACTGACTCCATGGTAAGTATGGTTTTCTTTTCTCCACAGCCAGCGCTTGACATGTTTTACATTTTTTCACATATGCAATGATCGTTTTTTGGATAGTGTTCGCCATTTATATCCTCGCATATGCTGATTTTGTGTGTATGGGTATCTCCTCCGAAATGTCCACCTACATGTCCACTGGTGGAATTCCTACAAACCTTCCGTTCAAATCCCATGAATCTTAATAGTGTATAGTTTGGCAGTTTTTCCGAACAATGCATTATCAATGATCTAATATTGGATTGATTTTAATTCAAAGCTCTTTTATTTTATAATTGAGTTCCGTGGGAGCATATCCATTTTTAAATAAAAGATAAGATCAACATATTCTCGATTCGCAGTCAATCGCCATTTCAGCAATGTGTACGGTATTACCTAAATATTCACCATCGAATATGTTGATGCTCCAAATAGCAATCAGCAGACCTTTTCCTCTCGAAATCGTGGTTGGTTTCATGTCAATATCATATTCCTTATAGATACAAAGAACTCAATTTTCCATTTTTTCTCCTAGTTCGTTTTGACAATCAATTTCCCGCTACCGGGACCAATTATTACCCGGTATGTGTCTTTAGGAGAAAAGGTTGAAATGCTTTAAAGATTTATAAACAACAAAACTTGTTTCTCCATCAATTATTTAGTTCAGCACCTTTGGAAGTTTTGAACTACCCAAAAGAGATGGTATGCCGAATATTTTGATCATCAATTTGCATTAGTACAACAAGATAGATGTTTCGGAAGTAAAGGTGTACAAATGAAATGATTAGAAAAATGGGTAGTTAGAGAAGGAGCATTCACGATCATTGCTTTATTAGATCAAAAGCTTTTCTTTCATTCAAAGTTTACAAACTCTAACAAAAAAAACCAAAAACCATGAAAAAAACGCAAAACAAAAAGTTATATTATGGAATAGCCTTTTTTTCTCGCAAATTCTCAACATTTTTAAAAAAATTGTATTGAGTGAAACAACCTTTTTTTTCGGTATATTTGAATATTTTTTTAAAAATGGAAGTAAAAAGCTATTTTTTGTGCAAAAAAACACCCTAAAAATCTAAAAAGTAAGCGTCAGAAACAAAAATTTTAGAATAATAAAAAAGTTTATATTAAAAATAAAATGAAAGAAAAAAAATATTTAAAAATAATTAAAAAAATCATTATATTTTTAAAGCAAAATTAATAATAATAATAATAATAATAATAATAAATAAATAAATAATTTTTTTTTGAAAACATATTAAAAATAATAAAAATAAATAAAAATAAATTTTAAAAAAAATAAATAAATTTAAATATACCAATTAAATTTTAAAAAAATTAAAAATATATTAATTTTTAATAAATTAAAAAAAAATTAAAAGAAAATGAAAAAATAAATAAACAAAACCTTATTTAAATTAAAAATTAAAAAATTAAAAATTAAGAATGAAAAATAAATTGTTAAATTAAAAATATATATATATTAAAATAAAAATAAATTTAAATATAAAATTAAATTATATATATATATATAATGATCATGATCATGATGGTTAACTTTACCTTCCAGACCCTCACTTTGGACTATCGGACCTGAAGAAACGAATTATTTAATTTGTTTTTAAAATTGTACCTCCTATGCTCAAAGAGCTTGGAGAGAAGCATGTCCTCAGCTCACTATAATTTTTGACATGTTAAAAGGCTAGAAGGTTTATATTGCAACAAAGATTATGAAAACCGAGATCTACCGGGTATAGGGAAAGCACTGGGAGAGGAAGTGTGTTTCATCCTCAATGTTCATATTCTCACAGAGATGGGAAATCCTTCACCCATGTTGTTTTAGGAACTCCGCCAATGACTCTGTCATTGCGGGAGCTCATGAGAGTTCGCGTCATCTTGGCTATATTAATTTTTTTCTTTTTGAGCTACTTAAACAGAGAGATACTTTGATCCTGTATAGGCCGATGACCTTATATTATCTTAATTTTCTTTTAGCTCTAAATTTTCTGCCAAATATTTTCTTCAACCTTGAAGTAAACAATATTTTTAAGTGTTATTACTATTTTGTAATGCAACATTTTCATCGATCTCCCAATGGTTTAACCAAGCCCTAGTATCTTTATACCAACCTCATTTGAGCCTTAGGTATTTTGCTTAAATTTAAAGTTAGCTTAGGTGTCTATCGTCTCCTCATGTTATTGATTTTGTGCTTGTATGTCAGGAGCCCAGTCATAGCTAAGCTCTCATAGGGAAAGACCTACTCTATAAGGAGAAGGACAGTTGTATTTTTAATTTTATACATATAAGTGTTATAAAACGTCTGTGATTTTCTCAACATTTCTATATTCTTAGAGATGTCGCAACCCAAAACCTCACATCCATACAAGATAACATGAGTGACTAAAGTTTCAAAGAGGAGCTTTGGTTTTTATCCCACATCACAAGGTTTTCTTCTTTAAATTTATTTTCACAATCAAAATAAGCTTCCACCCTCCATTAATCCTTTTCTCAATGTATATTTCCGTTTGAGTTTGTGATGAATATCAATTCCTAGGTACTTAGCAAAGACACTTCCTCCAAGTTGCTATTGTCATACACAAAATTAACGTAAGTGTCCTTCTTGGATTTGGATAATCATGTTTTTTTGTCGTGTTGTCATACCATACCTATGGTAGAGCAACTTTAAGAAGTATTAGGTGCTTATCACATCAGATGAGCACCTTGCTGCAAGAGCAATATCACAAGACAGAGAAGAAGGATGATGACTATTCCAACTAAGATCGTATGAAAGCACAACCTACTTCTCTAAAAACCTTCTAGCTTGTTTGAAGGTAAATGAAAAATAGGGTAGGGGAGAGGGGGCAACCTTGTTTAACTCGATATTACACTTAATATTTTCGACCACCCTCATTGCCTTAAACTTTGGCAATTGCATTTCGTATAACCTTATAGTGGCGCCTCAACTTGGAGAACCTTAGTTTTTCTAATATATTCCATAGGTTATTTCTAGGTACCGTATCGAAATCCTTTCTAAAGTCCACAAAGAAACAAAGAGATTAGATTTATCATTACTACACCACACAATGATCCTAACCGAACGGGGTGGTCCGTTGTTGAGCGTTTTCCAACCCGCTTGGCCTTTAACCTCGCTTACCTTCACTTTCAAGCCATATGCTCATCTTTTCAAACGATTTACATAACTTGGCCAAGAGAGGGATAAATTCCATAATTTTCCAATAATTAGAGGGGTTATTTGTATCCCCACTTTTAAAAAAATAGAATAATGAGGCTCGAGTCCATGGTTTAGGGAATTTTTATTTGATTGCTTGATTGAAAATCTCAGGATGTGAGGGATGAGGATGTGACTTCCAATTTTTAATATTTCGCTCGTAACCTTCAATGTCCTTAGCTTTTCCATTTTCCAAGTGCTTAACCCCCAAAATCTATGTCTTCTAATGAGAAAAAATTCTTCTGCTACAGTAGGGTTTCAAAGTTAACTATGACATTTGGAGATTCATAAATATTTTTAAGATAGGAATTCCAAAATACTATGTAAAGAAATCTCTATTATTATAGTTAGTTTTTCTAGTTATAATCCGCTCCCGAATTTCTTAGAGCTACCTTAGAGAGGTGTAAGATTTTCTTGTCTTTTATGAATATACCGCATTTTTTCCTTTTTAGTTAGGGTTTTGTATATTTTTATGTTGCTAATCAGAGACCCATCAACAACTTCCTTAATTTTCTCCTCACACTTTACAATCTTTATCATACCAAGGGCTGGTTTTTCATTTGTTTTATTACTTGAAACTTCAATTGAACTTGTGAATAGAATAGAGAGGGTTGTAGTAAAATTATGATAGAGTGTCTTCTATGTTGTCTATACTAGATAGCTGAAGCAAAATAATTTTAATCTACTAGGAAAACAGATCATTTTTATTTCCTTATCAAAGATTAAGTTCTCGTCATATGATTATTTCAAGGACTTGCATGACAAAAATGAGAGTTACAATTAAAGGTCTATGACGTGAGTCCGTGGTCGTTTAAGATGTCAAAATTTATTATTTCGTTGTATACAAGGATACTTAAATAATATATTCTACCATGTCATACCAAGCCCATGGATAAGGTGTCATCTGCTAGGACCTGAGCTACTTTTTAGACTATTAAAAATTATGAGAGATCTTGATAATCATAGAAAGCTTGATTAGCCTGCAGAGTGAAACAAATTCCCCCTAGATCTTTAGAGCTTTCTTTGTACCAACTAGCTAGAGTAAGGTCTTCGTCTAACCAAAGAGGATTAGGTTGTAATAATTTCTTAGAAGAATAGCCTGGTTTCTTGAAGTCTCGAGCATTATAGTCACCCATTAAGAGGATATTACCTTCATTCCTTAGGATAGTCATCATTATCTAAACCATTGTAAGGACCATTTTTATCTAAATTTTTTTTTCTTATAGAAGTTAGAATTGATATGGGCAAAATAACACATTCCTATGTAGGTTTCTCACTATTAATGTCAATAATCTCTATCCAAATATATTGGTCGTAAGGGTCTTTTTTATAAAGCCTAGCATGGGGAGATGTTCTTCCTAATGTACCAAGTATACCCCTTAAATGCTTCTACCAAGAGGGATCTTCTATATATATATATATATATATATATATATATATATATATATATATATATATATATATATGTATGTATAGTAAAAACTAAATTATTAAATTGTAATATATAAATAAAAAAATAAAAATTAATTAATTAATTAAAAAAAAATTAAATTAAAAATGGAAAAAAAATAAATTAATTAAAAATATTAATTATAAAAAATTAAAAAATAAAATATAAAAATTAAATTTAAATAAAAATATTAAATATCAAATATCACAGTTAATATATTTAATTAAAAAAAAAAATAGTAATATTTATTAAATTAAAAATAAATTAAATTAAATTAAATTAAAAAAATAATAATAATTTTTATTAAATTAAATTCCCGCCACCTAGTATGGTACATGCTTCCGAAACGAAATTTATATTTTTTTCAAATTCAATCAAAAAAAAATTTTAATTAATTTTTTTGTAAATTTATTAAATTTCAATTTTTTTTTTCAATTTAAAATTTCATTTTTTTTATTTATATATATATATTTATTTATTTATTTCAAAAAAAAATTTTAATAATTTTTTTATTAATAATTTATTTTTAAATTTTAATTTCAAATATGTTTTTTATTTTTTATTTTTGCTTTTATTATTATTATTATTTTTTTTTAATTTTTTAAAATGGTTTAACCTTAAGAAAAAATAGAGATTTTTTTCTTATTTAAATGTTTTTTTTTTCTTTTATTGTTTTAATCTTAATTTTTTTATTTTAATTTTCTTTTTTAATTTTAAATTTTGTTTTTTTAATTTGAATTATTAATTATTTAAAAAATATTTTATTTTTATTAATTTAAAATTTAAGATTTTAATTATTTTTTTATTTTTGTATTTAATTTTAATATTTTAAATTTTCTATCAAATTTTTTTATCTTCTTCTTTTTTTAATTGTGTGGTTTTTTTAATAAATTCAAAAACCTAAGCTAGACAAGCTTTATTTTTTGTTTTTTGGATTCATTTTTTTTTTTTTTTTTTTTTTGAATTTTTTGAATTTTTTGAATTTTTCTCCAATTTTATTTAATTCTGCAAAAGTAACCCTTCTGTTTTCTATTTTATTTCATTTACTTTTGTTTACATTTTTTTGTTTTACAAGTTAATTTAATTTATTTTTACATTTTTATTGGTTTTTTTATTATTATTATTTTTTAGTTTTGTATATTTGAGTTTTTTTTGTCATGTTTTTTTAATTTTATTTTATGTTTTATTACCAACACAAAAAATCACCACTCTAAACAAAAATGTATTGATGTTGCATCAACACTTTTCTAAAATTAGCATGTAAATCACTAACATTTTAAAACAAATGTTCATACTTCATAAATAAATAATTTAAAGTGTCAAAAATATGTTCTAAAAAAAAAAAAAAGTGATTCTCCATCACCACTTTTAAAATCAGTTTTTTTTTGCTACTTCAAAAAGTAGGTACCAAAGCTCGCTTACCTATTTGATCAAGAATTAGCCATTGTGTCCCTGTTTAAAAAGAATTTTTCTTAATCATGACTTACAACAAAACAATTTGGGAAAAGTTAGAACAAATCTCTTAACAAAATTTATCCGTCCTAAAAAGGACTACATGGATTTTCATAGGGTAGAGAGATTTTAAAATTGCCTTTATCGTTTCCGGATCAAAACAAATGTCTTATTTCACAATAAGTCCTAAAAGTTTTCCTTCACTTAAAGTGAAATAAAACTTTTAGGATTTAATTAAATCTTACACTTTGGCTAAAAGATTCAAGGATTTGCTCGAGATCATGATAAGGGGTCGCTATTTTCATGTTGTGGTTATATCATATGTATAATGCAACCGTCAGCTTTTGTTTATTATTAGTCCTCCGAAAGAATTATCCTCGTTTCTTGAAAAGTTGTCGCCGCATTGATTAAACCAAAAGGAAATTTTTGATAAGCATAAGTGCCTTATTTAGTCCCAGATGTAGTCTTTAAACTATCTTCGGGGATGAACCAATATTTGATTATAGCCTAAAAATCCACTCAAGGAAAGACAAAGAATCCGCATCCAAATAACCCGATTGTATAATTTATTCCCATAGGTGGGTAACGGGAAATTGTCTTTTAGGTAAAGCTTTTATTAAGGTTCCTAAAATCTATACAAGTGTGAATGTCACCATTCTTTTTTCAAAAGGGGATTATCAAGAAACCACTTTGAATGCTCAATGGTGAAAGATGATCTTGACTTTAAGGGTTTATTCAAATTTCCGTACTTCTGATTTGGACTTTCAATATTGGGTGAATTTTTCCTTAACTTTTTCCTTTGCATGCTTCTGGATGTCATTGAGATAGTATGTTGGATAATGGAGGGTATCAGCATGTCTCTAGATCTTCATATTTCCATGTGAAAAAACATTCTTATATTTCTTCAAAGAATGAATGAAGGCTAATATCTCATCGACGAGAGACCAAGACTCTCAGATTACATTATGAGGGCTAAGGTCAAGGCTAAGATTTACTAGTTCAAATCATAAGGTTGAACTTTCCTGCTTCTTTATTAAGATCCCAAAATCTATACAAGTGCTTAATGTCACCATTATTATTTTTCCCAATGGTGGACTAAATTTAAAACCCATTTTGAATGCTCAACAAGAAAGTATTGATCTTTAATTTTGTGAGGCTATTTAGTTCAGATTTGATTTGATTCTCAAGATTGGGGTGAATTTTCAAATTCTTTATGTACAAAGCTTCTTAGTGGATGTCATTTGGATAGTATGTTAGATAACGAGGGTATCATATGTCCTTTAGGATCTTCATATTTCCATGTGAAAACATTCTTATATTTCTTCAAAAAGAATGAAGGCTAATATCTCATCGTGACGAGACCAAGACCTAGATTGATATTCCTAGGGTTGAGACTGTCGCCAAGATTTACTAGTTCAAATCATAAGGTTGAAATTTCCTAAGCTTAGAATTGTAACCTTCTTTAAATCAGTTTTGAGGTCACTAAGGTTTTCAAGTTTTATCACAGATTTAGGTATGGAATTTTCATCAGCTTTTTGTTTCAACTGCTTTTCATGTTCATCTCCATCGATCAGCTTGATTCCATAGATCTCGATGAGAAAGGTTAGAACATCTTCATCATCATTAAATACTCATTAGTGACATTATCATGAATAGATGGAAGGAATCAATTTATAGAAAATCTATCTCGACTATAATCCTTTTAAGGAATAAGTATGATGTTACATTAGCCAGGGTCATCAGTCAAGTTGTGTTTCGAAGCTCTGGGATAGTGTGAGATATTGAATGCTAAAAGTGTGAGGTAATAGCTTTCTGCACTAGGTGACCTGTAATGTTTGATATGACCATAAATACGGTGAATAGTATTTTTACATGTTTGATAACAAGGTCTATTTCTTTATACAAGCCTTGACCAAAGGTTTCATATTCTACAATATTTTTGTATTAAAATTTAACTTCCACATGCTAGCATTTTTCTTCCTCCGGATTAATTAGTATGAAACTAGCTCCCGCACCATCGCTTGATTTTTGCCCATCAAAGGTAATGTCCATGTTCAACAAGGTTTTCCTACAATATTTATACATTTGGAAGAGATAAGACTCAGAAAGTTTAATTGAGAGTTAACTAATCTGATAATAAATGGAGATTGCTAGTATTAAATTGCCCAAAAATGATTTAAAGTGTGCTACTGTTAAAGATGTTATCAGTAAAAAGCCATTGGCTCATTTTTCATCCTCAAATCGCTATCGAGTATTTCACAAAGTTACAATGTCAACTCGAATTTGATTTGGCTTACTCATTGTAGGGATGCCAATATATGACCAATCGTTGAAAATAACCTTGAAGCTTTAATGACCAATCTCATCATAATCAAACCATAAAAGTTAGGAATATCAACAACTAGAATATCAATTACTTGATGAAATTTTGAATTAGAAGTTAGTCTAATAAGGACACATAATTCATTTCCCTAAAAACCTTGACTTTGGTTCTATCTAATTGAACAATGTGTACTACGTAATTGAGGATAATGGCTGAATTTAAAATGACATGGTGCATGATATTTAAAGAAGTCCCAAAGTCTACTTAGCATTAGCAAATTAGATATGATATTGTTAAAAACTTCAAAAGTAAAAAGGAAAGGAGGTGTGAGAATTGATCTCGTTCTCCAATTAGCACAACATCAGTTGTGGGCCGATCTTTCCAAATGAATATGTGGGAGATTTGCATACCTTTTGAGAGGCTTTAGAAGTAATAGGCGTAGGTAAAGGTAAGTGTGAACTATATTCATCTCTTTGAGTAAGATTTTCTATTGTTGTTTTAATTTACTCACCTCATACATAGAGAGATGTTTGCTTTAACTTTCTTCATTCTCTTCCTAATATATTATACTCATGGTATTTGATAACCAAGGTCTTATATGTAGATGGAGAGGTAGAAGAAGTTGGGCTTGTTTGAATAGGAGTCCTTTTGTTAACAACTTTGTCTTTATCAGGTCAAGATTTATGTTTTTGAGAGATCAGATCAAGAAGATTTTTACTTCTAGTGCTAACTAGCAAAGGCTTCCTGTGTCTATCTTCATTATCAATGTAGGAAGAATAAAATCCTATAATCCATGAAATTCAAATCCAACTCTTCATCCCTGATTCATCCAGACAATATTGTTTCATCCTCTTCTTCATCTTGATTTGATTCAAGGTTAGAGATTATATTTGGAGGTTGAGGATTCAAGCCCCGAGTTTTCTTAAAAGATCCGAAAGGTTTCTTCAAAGAAGATTCAACTACTTGTTTTTTAATTTCTACCATGTCATTTGACATGGTTTTGAGAACTTTTAATCCTTCAAGATCATAAGGATCCTTAGATGTTTTATTTTTGGGTTCATTTCTAAAACGTAACTTATTTTTTTGGTCTTCCCCGAAGTGCTGCAGACCTCTTTTCGCTAGTAGTGCTGCGGCTTCTTTCATAAGCTACTAAAGTAGCCTATTAGTTTCATCTACAAAAAAATTTATATTATAAGGAAGAGAGGATATATACCATTTTAATATGTACATCTACATCAAAGCTTGATACAGCTGATTTTATTGCATAATTTTGTTTTCAATCTAAGAATTAAAATTTTAATCTTTTCACCCGAATTTGTTTTAAGATTTGAAATATTCAAATAATAGCGTAGTAATATCATCACTAAATTTGGTCAGTAATTTTCTTCAAATAGGTCCCAACTAGTAACAGTTCCCCGTGTTAATGAAAGTACCATGATCCAACATCCTTTGAAAATTATAGGGAACAATATTACTACACAATCTTCTTTAGAGACATCATTTATCTACACAAATATGAAATTAAGGGAGATGTTCTTCCTACAGGAGGCTGTCATCGGATTATAACAGTAACCATATTTTCGTATGCTTAGGTAAAGGATGAAGAAGACTGTAATTGAACAACTCCCGAATTTGGTCCAAGGTCCACTACACAGGTAACGAGGGTTGATTTGTTCAAGGTAAGTGATGTAGTTGAATAAGAAAACAACCAAAGAACTAGTATTGCTCAAAGAAACACTTAGGACTCGAGATGAAGAGATATGAGTTGATGAGGAAAATTAGTTGGGAAGATGTACTGAAGGAGGAATAAATGATGGAGTTTGAGGGGAGAAGATGAAATAATATCACTAGTATATGTTTAAGCTTCAGTGTTGGAGGTTTCCGTGATGTAAATGAAGAGGAAAAAAATCAAATGGGGTTATTCCTAGTTTTTAATCACTCGAGAATGTCATCACACTAGTACATTGTAAACATTGTATAATACTCTTCCGTAAGGCTTCGGGAAACATTGTTTTTTCCTCTACCTAAATAAGGAACATTCTCTAATTTCTTTATTAAGGTTTTTCTCAGGGTCCAAGTGATTTTGGGCATAATTAGGGGAGATTTTTGGGAATTGAAAACTGGGGACTTGGGAGAAGATTGAAAATTGCAGATCTAAAGATAGTGGAGATTTTGAGCATGGACTTGAAGTTGTAGGATATTTGGAGGGGGATCAATCTTTTTGATGGTATTTGCTTTTAGTATTTTATTATTTATGCCATTTATAGTCTAATGACCTTCCTTCTAGCACCAAAAATTTTGATGTCTTTAAAAATTGGGTAGCAACAAATATCAAAGAACTACCCACCTGTATTCTTAAAAGATCGCCTTCTTATCCGTTCACTATAAGGAAAAGACCCTCTAGTGGATGTTTTTGAGGAACTCCATATAAAAAATACCTTGTGACATCCATTTCTAGCAAATAGGTTACTAGAGGAGGTTGTGGTGAGGTTTTTATTATTGTTTTAAATGTGCTTATATTTATCCCAAAACCGCACCGGGTAAGGAATAACAAGTGTAAGCACTGTCCGTACAAATATTTAATATTTAGACACCGTGTACCTCAGACACCCACTACAGCGCTCTTATTATCGCAGCGCATCGATGCTTTTACAACAGTCCGTATCGCCAGCATCCAAAACACCGCACTAAAACCGAAATCGCCCGTTGCGGCTCAAGAAACCGTATCGGTGCGCCTGTTAAAACCCTACGCACTAGAATAGAGCAATAAATAAAAATTACGACCAAAACCGCATTTTTAAAATTTTCTTAGTGCCCGCAGCTCTCAAGCGCTTATGGCAATATATCCTTGTCTCAGCCGGCCCAACATCGGTGCTACCATTGCACCTATTGCACACATTGTCATAGCATTTCCCCACCAACCCTGTTTGAATTTTTGTAAAACGGTGGGAAAAATTATTTGCAAATTCAATGTTTAAATATGCTCCTTGACAATAATCACAGTATTTTTCGTTTTTTCACAATTAAGCCTTTTAGCGGATTAGAATTTCAAATTACCTTAAATTAACCATTTAAAAGAAAATAGTAAAAATTTGCTCATAAAGGCGCCGAATCAAGCTGAGCCGCACCGGTTTGCGATACGCCCGTAAATTTACGCCCTCGGCACTCAATCGGTGCTAATGGTATCCACACCGGTTCCGTAAGCAAGATCGAAAGGCGCATCGTGTTATTTTAAATTAAAAAAAAGTAAAAGGGGCTGAATATTTTAAATTAATTTGCTATTTATGAAGATGTTAATGCGATGTTGACTAAATATCTCCGGCTTCTGGTGGTAGGTATTTTGCTCAATGCACGATTCGCATTTTGACAAAGTTCAAATGGTGCTTCTCAGAAATATTCAAGATCGTTGAATATGTATTATTAGAGCCTGGCATGCCAACCTGTAATCCGCGCCCTTGGGGCATATACTCTCGCTACACATCAAGACTCCCCGACACCACAAGCATAGTCAACCTGCGATGTCGAAAATTCTGCTAGGTGCACCCAAGCACCTGTGTTGAATATTATTCCAGGTAATTTTCCGCCGTGCGTTTAAAAAAAAAATGTATCTGCATCATAAAGGCTCGTTTTTTGTGGCGCATCGACTATTTTTTTTTTTTTTTCAAAAAAATTAACACATACAAATATTCCTAAATACATGTCGTATTTAATAAAAAATTGTATTTAATATGTCAATCATTTAGAGACGTGAAAGGAGAGAAGAGGGGGAACAACAACAACAATAGGCGTGACCAAGAGCAACATGGTTCGCCCGTGGGAGGCACAAGAGAGGGAGAGAGATGCGTACCCTCACCCTATTACTACAGCCTACCTAGGGGCTCGTATAGTAGCCCCCAAGTTCTATGAGGAGTGTTACTTCCAGTGGCCATGGTGTGTTTTTTGAGACATCTCATCCGCAAGTGGAATGCCCACCCATCGTGTTTCCCAAGTTGGTCCTAACTAGTGGTACGCACCACCGAGGAAAACATATACTTATTTCTGTACACGAGGAGAGGGGTGATTTTTCCTCGCTGCTGTGAGGTTCCAGCTGGTTATGCAAAGTTAGTAGAGTCGCTGATGTACTCCTGCAGATACATTAGCGCATATACATCAGCTTTCCTCCAGATTTTCAAAGCCGGGCCGGAGGTCAAGCAGGCTGGTGTACCAGAGCCAGGGAGTGAGGTGCCCCCCTCACTCTCTGATTTCGACCACTGCTAACAACACCAGTGATTTTTAAGAAATGCATTCTTTCATTTTATTATGTTGATTCTTTAGTATAGTGGTTTCATTGTCACCTGTGAGGTGGTCTCATCTTTGCGGCAATTTTGTACTACTAGACAGATTTCCGTGCTCATATCGGGCGTATAGTCACAACTTCTTTTTTTTTTACATCTTTTGTTTACCTCGATATGCCTGCAGCCGCTGCCCGCTGTTGTTCGCCACCTCGTAGTGGTTGAGTTGTTTGGAGGCATGGACGGCGGGGCGTACATGCTCAAGAGGGCCAAGACCGTGCTTTCCACGAGGATATCGCATGATGCACTAGAGTTTTGGCAGCCGTTAATCTAGCATCCCTCTCCATTATCGTCCCCCGTCCTTATGTCAAGGTTTGGATTGGCGAGGGAAAGCAACATCCCTTCACATATGATGAGTCACTGGATGATAGAGGCATATTATCGTTTTATTTAAATTTATTCCATATTGCTCATCCTGTTTTTGCTGAATTTGTAATGTGAATTGTTCAATATTGTTGTGTACTTGTATATATTTTGTAGACATTGGGCCCCGATGATGGCGAGGGATACGCGACCACCACCACATGATCCAGGATCTCAGCTGATAATCGTGATATGCTAGATGCCGAGGATCACCAGAGGTCGGTACAGAGAGACATGTTTCATTGGCAAGGCTTGCACGCTGTTAGGCTGCGTGATAGGCTTGATAATGACACATACGATGGAGTTGGCCACTCAACTCACTACCTTGATTGTTGAGGCGAGAGTCGATTTTGCTACTATGAGACACATATGAGAGTCGATGGTAGGCTATCGTTGAAGTATTTTAGAGATAAAAGTGTCGCGGAATGTATAGACGATGTAGCATGTTGTAGAGCTACGACCTTAGTTATGCGTCGAGGAGGACCATTGAACGTTATAGGTTTATTTAAGACGCGAACACGTGATCAAAAGTTCTGGTGAGGCGCAATGCGTCATCTCGATGATCACTCGCATCGCGCTAGATGAGTATCCTCCATCAGCATCGAGCAGCAGCTGCTATCATGGGAGAGCAATGACCCATCGGCTATGTCCAAATAGAAGCTCTCTGCAGCATCCGAAATAGCACTATGATCATGAGTTATGTCGATCTATCAACCATGCCGAGTCATTACGAGCAGCATTACGTGCCTGTCTCGATCAACATGAGGCATCAATACCAGGATCGCATGCACGTGATGACCAACATGTATCCGAGCTTGTCGTAGCCGCACCATTGACTAAAGTAGTGCCTTGTGCTTCTCATACACATTAACAACAAATTTTGATTCAATTATATTATAGTTGGTATATTTTTTTAATATTATTCGTTTATATACATGAAACTGATATTTATATGTTCAAGGTAGTTGTACTTATTTACATGTATAAGCGATCATCACAATGTGTATATTGTTAGTCACACGTATATGTTCATTTAATGTGTAGATTGGAAGATATGTATGTGATAGCAATTATTTTACATGAGATGTATACCACATACAGATGATGTTATAATGCCATCGTGTTTTGTTAGATGATCATGATCAACATACAAGAAGTAACTTAATTGTAATTGTAATATTTAATTTATTGTGAAATAATTGTAATTGTAATCAGAGCATATGACAAATTGTAAAATTTTAATTCTAATTCTAATTGTATCTAAAAATTTTAAAATTGTAATTGTAATTTTAATTGTGATTGTATGTAAAATATTTGTAAATTCCTAATTTAATCAAATTTAATTCTAATTGTATGTAAAATATTTAAATTCTTAATTGTATTACCTAGAAATTATTGTATTGTAAATGAATTTAATTAAACTTATAAAATTCTAAAATTCTAATTTAATTCTAATTGTGATTGTATGTAAAATTAAAACGCAATTTAATTTAATTTAATTACAAATATTTTTTAAAATTTTAATATATTTAATGGGAAATGATTTATTAAATTTTTAAAATTGTAAATAATTGCAAAATAATAAATCTAGAATAATATGAATTTATAATATAATAAAGTTTAGAAAATAATGCAACAAATTCATGCGTACTTGTGAATTATCATTATTTTATTATGAACGAAGAAAATTAAAAGAAAGAACTTTATACGCATTTACCATTTTTATTGAGATCAACATAATTGCAAATTATCAAGTGAAATATTGATTTTAACATTAATCCGAAAATACATATTATAATGTTTCAAAAAGAGTCTTATATTAGCATGTATCAAGTCCTCTTTACTTAGTAAAACCACCAGCAAGTATGCACAAATATTGATGAATTAATAAATATTATTTACATAATTTCGCATTTACTAATTCCACTGAATATTTTTAGCAATTAGAGTATATTATCATTGTGTTTCCTTATGGATGCTAATTCCATGAATAGATTTTATTAATTCGATGTCAAGAATGCAATAGACAAAAAAAAGCTACTTTTGGAATATTTTGCATTTTATTAAAAGGTTTTGATATTTTTTGTGGGGTTTATGGTTCATGGACAAGAGATAGTACCTGGGACTCGTTGTATTGTATTCTACTGAATTTTTTCCTAGCAAATATATGACCGAATCTTGTAGCTATGCATTTAACAAAGAACTGATATATTTTGGAGAATATGATTGAAGACTATTGTCATATACTTGAGCACTATTCCATTTCTTCACCATATTAGCAAAAAAAATAGAAAGAATAATTTATTTTACCTCATAATAACACACAACTTTCAAAAAAGAAAACACTACATTCGTGTTTCAAGGCATTACTTAAAATATAGGAATTTTATGATTTTTATCCATATTCTGAATTTCTGAATGAGGGTTGAGTGGAGCTATAATCGTATCTCGCTAGTAAATCGCACCCTTCAATAGAACCAAAGAAAATTCAGAAAATTCTCAGCTAAGTAGAATGACCATAATCAATTCTTTGAGAGACTCAACAAAAGAAATAGATATGCATGTCGTGAGCTCCTTTTGGCACCTTTATTGTTGGCAGAAGTTGGGGAAAGGTCTAAGTTTATTTTTCTCAAACAGAATAGGTGGCTTTGAAAAGAAATGGTCAAATATTTTCATGGCCAAATAAAAATGTACATTTCCAACATGTCTAAAAAATAAAAATATTCCAACTTCAACAACCGCCTTAAAACAAAACTTTTCCTAACCATTTGTGAAAATTGCCCACGTCTTAGCATAACACGTGCACATGCCACAATTTCCCATCATGTATGTAGTATTGCAATTAACATTACCCCACATTACATTCTCTCCACATAATCGCTATTTCCCCCATTCTCACACGCCCCATTTCATTCTCTCCACATTATCTCCACCTCCCCGCAATAAACAAAATAAATTTAAGATTAATATTTTATCAAGAATTTATCCACCCTAATTCAATTTCGACATTTGTGCAATCAATTCTACCTTGGCATATTTCCATCAAGAATAAACAAAAATTTAATTCTTAATTTTCTTTATGGTTGAGTTCACTAAATTTTGGTGTACACACCTAAAAGTAATTTAAAGGTTTTAACCGCAACCTAAGTAAGTACGTACATATAATCGCACCAATGTGTTTTAGTTACTACTAATCAGTGTCGTGTTGGCCGGATGCACCAAGTGTTCTATTAGGTGACGTGCCACCAAAGGATTTGATTAACCGCAAATAAAAAAAATATAACTCTATTTTATTTAAGTGAAAAGAAAGCGGTAAATTGAAAAATGGGCAATAAAATATTTTCGAAAACGATCACAAAAAATTCTTTAAATACTAAACACTTTTCATTATTTCACTATTTTTGCAAAAAAAAAATTCAGCTTAGATTTTAAAAGAGACATGTACCGGGAGCGAGAGCACAAGCATAATCGTGGAACAAACAACACATTTGAATTATATATCTGCACAATCCTAATTCCAAACCTCTAGTGATTCAAGCCTGCAGGTGAATTTCAAACCACTTAGATTAATTCTTGATTATTGCTTCTTTTACTTTTTCTGTAGTTTTACCAAGTAAGTAAAAATTTTCACTGTTTTTCATTTCGAAACAAAACAAAAATCCATTTTTACCCCTAAAACTTTCATTCTTTTTGTTTTTTCCTTTATTCTCCCTATTTCCATTCTAATTAGGATTTTCATTTTAGATTCACATCCAACCCACGGATTTACCTGCATAGTCAATCCCAATCCAATACCTACTCCCTTGCTGAATTTTGGTGGGAAGAATTATTGGTGCACCGTATTATCCCAAAGGCACCGCGAAAGTATTGTGTAATAAAAAATTTAAAAACAATATTTTTTAATCACACATTTACATGTAAAATATACACCACAAGGTTATTTAATAATAGCCACCGCGAACATGTTGTTTTGCAAAAATTGTTTATTGTGTTAACTCTGCACCATAAACATATAATGCACCGCACTGCCCCATTTCATGAGAGCACCGTATAGGTCCCTTGTTTTAGTGATGTTTATACATAAAAATCAGTATTAATTTGAGATTTCCATTGTTATTTTATTTTAAAGGACTGCTGCTGTGAGTTAACATGTACCGCATTATGTGCTTCTCGTAATGACATAGAGCAACTATACAATATATTATACCGTTTGTGCAAAGGTACTTAAAATAATTTCATCAAAGACTGACAAGCCAAAGGTATACCCCACTTATGCACCAAATTTTCTGATATTTTTTTCTTTTTATCTCAAAGACACTTATTTATAAATATATTAATGAATGATATGGTACAGGCTTCTGTGCTTAGTAAAGAAATGCTGAATTAATAAGAAATCAATTAACAAAGATACCGATATTAATACTCAGAAAAGAAAAAAGGCAAGTTATTTCATAAATTATTTAGAAAAATATTATTTTTGAACTATATAAGTTTAACTAATATGTATTGTTTATCGTGTATCATGCAAGAGAGACAAATGATTTAAGTTTCAATAAGATTATTTGACCTAGGACCAAAAGAGTGTAAAAGCTTGATGGAAAAATTTCAAAAGGATGAATTAGGTGAATGAAAAAATGTTACTTAATTCAATACAGTGAGTTTTTTTCATTAATAATATAATTTAAATTATTATATAACACAAAGTCAAAACAATCTATTAATTGACATCCGTTTAATGTTCCCACAAGGACCAACAACTCAGAAAGGAATGTTGTTCTAAGAAAAGAAAAAAACAGAACATACAAATGAAAATGAATTGCTCTTAGCCATGTGGAGTGGAAGCCGGAGGTTAATGAAAGGGGGAAAACTTTGCCAAAAAGTTTGAGATTCTAGTGGAATGAATGTATAGACGTTCTTTCCACTTACAATACAAAATTCAATCCAATGATTCAAAGAACCAAATTTTATTCTAAACTACAAAGAATAGTTTCCCTGAGAATTGAATCAAATAGACATGTCGCACTTTTAATAGCAAAACGTACAACAACAAAAAAAAGAAGGAATGAAAAAGTAACATTCTTTAAATGTTTGTCTAGCTAACTACGATAACATCACTATATTTAATTTTCACATATCATAAAAATTAGAATAACTTATTGTCACAGTGCTACATTTTCGTAGTTACTATAAACTTCAAAACATGAATGAGTTTGACACTGCAACATGCCAAGAGTGAATGTCCAAAAAGGTGTACAAGGAGATGGTCAAAGAAATGACAACTTGCATCGCAAGAAGAGCTATCCCAACAACAACATGCTTCAACCTGTGAAGACATGTAATCTACTGAAATTTTTCAATGCTTTAAAGCAATAACAAGCAATTAGAAGGGCAAGAAATATTACTGCCAAAGTATTTTCTTAAAATAAAAGAAAATGGAGCCCATTCCAAAGACATAAAACATGATGACAAGGAATAAAAGGGTTATACTCAAGTTTGTGAGTAATTGTTACTTCCTTATAACAACTTCACTAGATTTCATTTTTGTATTTTTTAAGTTGTTTTACAAAAATCATCATTGAATATTTTTAAACAGGAAGTACATACAAAGAAGAGCTATCGACGTAATTACTGGAATTGGGATAAATATGAGCCGTGAGTATGTTAGCTTATCATAAATTAATTGTGGAGTTTGTAAACATATATTTAATTTGTTTTACTTAGTTTTGCTTTATAATTACATAGAACACAAAACATTACTATATTTAATATATGATTTGTTATGGGGTATAAAACTTATGTTAGAAACAGTGATGAATTGTGCCAACAGATGAAATTTAAAGATGGCATGGTACATGGTTTTGAAAGAATCTATATAGTTTATGAGTCAATTGTTGCTATGGTACATCATTTATTTTCAATTTACATTGATGTATATTATTTAATATTGCAATTTTCATTATTCTCACCAATGTATATACACTCATTAAGGGCTTATTTTTATGTTTGTAGATGGAAGGTGAAGAAGAAGAAAACAATCAACACCGTGAACAAAACATTCCTAAAATAACCCGTCATGGAAGTAGCCCAGCGCTGGATGAGTTCAAGCGAATAATGATGATCACTATGTTCGATATCAAAGCAAAGCATTTGTATTTATGAAATATTTGTCTGTGGAACGACTTTTTGTTTAATTTAATGGATATAGTGTCCCAATTGAAAATATTGTGCGATACCAATAATTGTCCCCTTTTATATGACAAAGATTGTCTTATTCATATATATATAATAAAATATGTTTTAATTTATTCTATTGCTTTCTCCATTGTCATTGTGAATGTAACAATTAATTATTGCAATTTGCGGATGATTAAATATTATAATGAAAGATGTGAAATTTGATGATATGATATAACAAATTAATCCAAACATCACATTCAAATGTACTAATAAAAATTTAATTCATATGAATGGCATGTTATAAGATATATATGTATCGATTTTTGATGAATAATGAATTTTTAAAAATCGCTACTAATTATGATATGATATAACAAATTAATCCAAACATCACATTCAAAGGCATTTAATAAAAAATTTAATTAATATGAATATTAAGTTATAAGATGTGTCGGACTTTGATGAATAATGAATTTTTAAAATCATAAGAATTTTACCTTCTTTACAGGTCGAGATGTTTCTAAAAATATACAAACAATATTTCAGATATCAACATTATACAATTTGGTAAGTTTGTATGATGCAGCAGTAACTAAAGGTATTTACTTACCTATGTAATGCAGACAAATACCAAAACCAATTAAAAATCTTAGTGTGTTTAGCGACATCAAGACCAAGACGTTTATGTAGAGACTACGACCAAGTGTATTTTTACGACCAGGGCACCGCATAAATACCAATTATACCTTTGTCATTGCTCGGATACAAGACACGGCGGCATTTCTATAAGTTCATGCATTCAAAGGCGTTGAGACGGACTTGATAAAACGCACAAATCCTAAGAACACTAGAATGGCCTGCGTTGTATCACTGAAAGACTCACGCCCCTGCAAGTAGGCGATACCTTGACTCGCCCAAAGGCATGCACCTTCGACTCACCCCGGCCACCTTCTAGATGACATGCACTTGTACATTTAAACCTTAGTAGCGACCGATGAAAAAAACATTCGTAATAACCTGTACCGCCCGCCTTTTTTAGGCGACCGTTAAAAGTTCGCTAAAAGCTCCGTAACCATAAATGGATGTTGTAGCAAATGTTTTTTTGGACAATTTGGGCTAATTTTATAACACTAAAAACTCTTCTTTATAACCTCCCGTAGAGGGTATTTTCCTTGTAGTGGTTTGAGATATGGCCCCGACCTGATTTATGGGACTAGTTTCCAATGAAATATAATTAAGTGATGGGTGGTATTTCAACTGATCGTGAATTGGTGAATGCAAGTGACAACTAGTTTAAAGGAAAATATTTATATACCTATATCTATCCCGAGATGAATTATCTTTTTGTTATGTGTGATTTAAAAAGACATCTTTAAGTGAATGCAAATAAGGATTTAACAAACACTTAGAGAATTGCAAACAATTTAAGATAATTGATTTGATTAAATAAAGTTAATCAAATCAATTGATTACATATATCACATCTATTATTACATGTATTGGTAAAAGTTATAAAAAATGGCAATCAAACATGTTCAAAAGTGAATTGATGTTGATTTTGTTAAAAATATACATATAAAAAGCATCACAAGGAAAATCAACTATTTCTCATTTGAAACATAATATCAACATAAAGATAAAAGTACCATATATGCTAACTCCGCTCATTTGAAAACAATCTCTAATCTAGCCTTTTCTATTAAGAAAACTTTAAGAGCAATAAAAAGTAACTTATGTAAAGTTCATTTTCAAAAATTTCAGACTAGTTCCTTAAAGACATAAAAGGGTTTATATAATAAAATAAAAAGTAAAAAAATAAAAAATACACAAAGAGTCAGAGGTTTAAACAACTCTCCTTTAATTAAGTGAAATAAAAATGGTAAATAGATTTTTGTGATGAATGTTTTGTGATCGCATTGCTGTCTCTTTGGACATTCGTTCACATGAAGGATGTCGGTCACAGTCAACCTTAGGAGGTTGCCTAGACCGACACACAATTGTCCTACGTAGACCGGAGATTCGATAGTGGATGCATCATGTAAGAGGAAATTCTTGGTTATATAATGCAATGTTAGCCATTGGCTAGGTGGCTTGACCAAGCATTCCAATATTTTTTCCCACTTAGGATTATCCAATTTTTTGATGCTTTTCCTTCATCTTGGATATTTCCCCACTGCCTTATTAAATCTTTTACAATAGGTAGAGAACAGGAGGGAATTTATCAATCAAAGTGAGCAACAATGAGATTTTGGTCGATCGTTTCAACAATGTTGTTAAGAAGACTTAGCTTCCGCAAATTTCCTTTCAAAGATGTTTTAAATGTATGTCCCAATCAGTAGTCGTACTTTTTTAGAATCTTCCATCCTAGAATATTGGCCTTTCACTTTCCACAATATATTTCCAAGTGACATATTGGGATAATTTGTCAGCTTTCATCAAAGATGATCCTTCCGGTCAACTACTTGATTCATCAATGAATTACCTTTTCACATGGTTCAATAAATCGATAGATAGTTTTTAAGCGTAAAACAACTTGTTGGGCTAACGTACATTTAGTTCCAAAGCTTCCATCTTGAATTAGTCCAATTTTGCATCATATTTCAACCGTTCAACATTGAATTGCACTTGGTGTATATGAGCATCTTAGCACCAACATTATATTGGTGATTTAACTTTAGTTGATCCAAGTTTCCATTGAGCCGTGACACTTTTGCTTGTAATTGTCGATTAAAAAATTTGTTTCTCTACTAGCACTCCTTTGCTCCAATCAAGGATCCTTTCATCCTTCTCTTTGATTAATCAAGAACTTCTTGGGCCATATTTTGATTCTGTTAAAATATTATGATATATATGAATGATGGGGTCTGCATGCTACTTCTGTCCCAATATTTTTCCTTAACTATCCTTGCTAAGGAAACATAGATATTTACAGCAACTTTGTTAACTTCTGAGGTGACTGTGGTTCTCAATGCAGCAAGGCAAGAGTTTTGGTACATATGCTTATTATTTGAATGTTATCAATGTTTTTTGAACCAATCAAAGGAAGATCTGTATCAGAGAAATTTCATAATGGGTCGATTCCCCAACAAAAAGATTGTTGGAGTCTTTAACTTACACATATGGCCCTATTCACTAAGAAGCGATGTATTTCATTTAGCATTTTCACCTTATATTGTGTTGAAATATTATATACAAGATCAGAATAAAGAATAATACAAACCCAAGCTGCGTTTAGTGATTTTATCCTAGAGGAGCACTTTGGGTTTCTCTTCAAGAGATAGATCCACGATGTGGTATCTTTGACCCAATAGGCTACAAAATTTTCCTCATCATAATAAAAAATGAGAATGCAACCACATTTTGTGAATTGGATTATGGATTAGATTTGCTAACATTCAATTATTGTAGTCTCGATCAATGGGTTACCTCTTCTTCTCTTTTTTCCATTCATAAGAGGACTTATATGTTTCTCCTTATCCCCCCCCTTCCTCTTCTCTTGAATTTATATAACCAACAAATTGATGCATGTTTCTAAATCCATAGGAGGCCTAAAGATAATTAAGGTGTCTTCATTAGGTTTCGAATCATCCATTATTTGTTGATGATGTTATCTTGTTCGATGAAGATTTCTCAGATGGAATTACTGTATACTAGTATTAGACTAGATTCTTATTTTTTGTCTTAGGTATGGAAATGAATTTCTCAAACTCATGTCTATTATCATTGAGGAAGATCTTGGTACATCCAACTTCTCTTCATCATCCTCATAGAAGATAGAGGAAAGGTGTGAAATATATTAGGTTCTATTTGAAGCCCACTTCCTATAGATTTGAATATTTTCAGTGAATTTACAAGAAAAACAAAGCTATAATTTCCACTTGAATGAAAAGTAGCTCTCTAATTGGGTTTGGTTTACTCTGATAATCATTTTTTTTCTATAGAGTATATCAATTCATTGGAGTTCCATAGAAAAAATTTACTAAAGGAATCCTATCCAAAATTATGAAAAATATGCTTTACTTTCTTATGGTCTAGTAACAAGAGTTTCTAAAGGAATTCCTCAAGTCAAATGCACAAGGATTGCTCAAAACAAGGTTTAGGAGGTTGGGGTCTTAAAAAATATTTACCAGTAAAACTTTATCGGTATAGAATCTTTGGAGGTTTACATAAATTTTGGTCAGTCATGAGTAGGGTGATGTATTCTAAATATCCTATAAAATTGATTTACAAGTGGTTTCGATTTACCCATGAAATTATCCAATGAAGGGATCCATTTTCTAGAAATTGGTTTATGAGTCATTTAATAGGTTATTGGATAACATTGAAAATTGGGAATGGAAGTGAAATTTGGCTAAATATCCCTTGGATTAGGTAGGTGAAAAATTAAGGCTTGACTCAAAATATATTAAACAAGTTACATGAGAGAGAATCTTCTTTGGTATGCTTTCTTCTTTTCCCACAACTCTTTTGGTAGGAATAAGTGGGTCTCAACGAAATAGAATGACCTTGAGGAAGATCTTGCTATGGTCGTGAATGGAAATACTATGTGTACAACTTAGTCTTTGGATTTATATAACTATATGATGAGGTGAAAGACTCATTGAGCGGTCATTAAATCCTAGCCACAAATTTACTTCAAAATTGGGATACAAAAAAGGTGATGCAAAGTTGGTTTCAAATGAAAATGCACTGGTGTTGGGTGTGTCAGGATTTTTTTTTTTTTTGGGGGTGATAATCCTCTCTCCCATACCAAGGAAAGAGTGAGGTTCAATATAAAAATATTCATGGGAACATAGTCATTGGCATCAACATTTCTCATCATGTCACTCACAGAGAATTAAACCTCAAGGGGAGATAACAACCATTCCGCCCAACCAACCACAATAACCTTGATTAACATCCTATGGAAAATTCATTCTCTAATAAAAGAAAAAATGTTTTTTAGCTATCTTTAAACAACAAGCTCTTAACATGGGAAATTTAACTGTAAATGAGGATGGATTGACCCCAACCACTACCCTTTTTTGAAAGGTGAGATAAAACTATCGATCACTTCTTTATTTCATGTGAATTCATTGGGAAAGTGTGGTGACTTGATATTTCTTTTTATGAGGAAGGACGTAGTTTAGAGGCTTATATTCAACTTGAGTGAGGCTTTTCTTCGACATGGTTCTCTTCCTATGTTCTTGGCTGTCTGATTTGGTGGGCAATAATTTTCTTATTTTTTTCAAGACAAATATGTTTTAGCCAAGATTGTGGTATAACAAATCCTAAAGCTATGTAAGGAATATAGGTTGGATCCAAAGAAACTAAGCTTTGGTTTCAGATCATGACCCAACTGAGCATAAGTCTCATGGTGCTTCTTCGATAGGACCATTCAAGGACACCCATTTCTGGAAGGTTGTAGTGTTGTGTTGATCCCCTCCACCTATCCAAGTCTCATTTTTTTCAAATTATATATGTTGAGGTGCCTTAGGTCCAATATGAAATCCAAATTTTTAGCTTTGTGAATTTTCTCTTTTCTTGTGTTGTGAAAATCGGTATTTCCAAACCACGAGTCTCGGACAAAAAAATAGTTGTTTACTTTGCAAACAACAAGGGTTCAACCGCTCTGATAAAATCAATGATTTTATCAAGAGCCTACATTTGTCTTCTTTCTTCTCATATTTACAATGAATATGTTCATAAACAAACTTTCCAAGAAAGCTCTCCCTACAAATTGGAGCATTTATCATACATAAATTCCTTTAAAGACAATTTGGCTAAGATATGTCTTTCTCTATATATAAAAGCTTTTCAAATATAATATTGTATCTAATTAAGATATTTTTAAGCCTTTGTGAATCAAACTCACTATGTAACTCTAACAATAATGTTTAATCTAATGAGAGAAATATGTATATTTCTATCTTATTAAAAAATTATCAAAAACAAAAACCATTTAATAATACCAAATAAATTATAATTATATATGATACATAAGTTATAAAATGTAATATTGTCCCGGGGGCAGCCTTCAATTGGTTAATCCAAGAAATGTGAAAATTGTCGTAACTCGAAAGACCCAAGTTCAAATCCCCCTATTGTGACCCGAGTCATGGGGAGGAGGACATATCATGGCCCCCTGCAGATTTTCTAGTAGTTACGGTGTCGACTTGAATACCGGATTCCTATGGGTTGCGAAATATATATATATATATATATATATATATATATATATATATATATATATATATATATATATATATATATATATATATATATATATATATATTACTATTAAAATGAATATAAAATGTCGCCACATCAGCTAGCAAATTTACACTTCAAAAATTAATTTTTATTAAAATTTTATGAAATGACTTAAACCTTATCTAATTATTTTGTAAACCATTCACATTCAATGAAATGAATAATGAAAGGTTCTGAACAAGAAAATAAAAGTTAATCGAAGAGAGACACATGTCCGAAATATGACAAGGACCTGTTAAAAGTAACAAAGGATGGATTCATTACATTCTCAGGATATATGAAAAATATTTGGGATATGTTTCTGATGATTACATATTCCAACCTAAAGGAACATGTTATCCATGTTTCTCATAAGAACAATAGAAAAATAAGAATTTTTTATGATTATGATTATGATTATGATTTATTAGAAGAATAATATATTTATTAATGGAATGCTATCAATAAGATTGTGTGAAGCTAGACTTATTAGATGGAAAACATCCTACTAATCTGGACCACTTAAGATTGTGTGAAGCTAGATTCATTAGATGAAGCAAAATCCATATACTAATGGAATGTTATCACTAAGATTGTAGAGCCTAGGTCAAGTTTGACATCCTTGGGATAGCTTAACTTCAAAGGTGGCTTCCATTTTCAACCCTCCTACAAGATTTCAACTTATGACATAATGAGGACTAAATCACACAAACCAATTAATATACATCTCATAGATAATAAAGTTATTATGTTACTAAAATAATGTATATTTAGAATTTAAAATTAATAATAATAAAAATTATTATGTAAATAAAATAAATTTTATTTTTAAAATTAAAATTAATATTTTATTTAAATTAATTAAAATCAATTTTTTAACAATTTAAAATTGATTGGTAAAGTATTATACATCATAGTTATATGTGAAAAATAAAAAGGTAAGAGGAAAGATGAAGTAAACAATTATATTATGTTTCTGCATAACCTATTTAACATTATGTTATTAGCACGAATAATACCATCCATGAAAAAAGGGTAAATGTAATATGTTATTGTAAAATGAGTGGTTATTGATTAAATAAATTTAAACTTTCCAAATGTTAAATTATACATGCATCATATACAATGTTAAGTTCAAAGGCCCTTGTTATATGGAAGCCTCTTGAACTTTCTGCTTTCCATGGAACAAAGGCCCAAAGCTGTTGGATCTCAATGATGCTGATATTATATTTCTGTTGAAAATTGGGAGCACAAAGAATCTAAGGTCCCTAACATATATGGATTTGCACTATGGTCTACCCGGAACAAGTGATCCTCTCGTAGAGGCATTGGGGCCATAGCTTGCTACATCAAGAAGAACATCTCCTATGCTAGGATTTATAAAAATGACCCTTTGCAACCAATAGTTGGATTGAGATTACCGGAATTAATGATAAAATATCACTACAGAAATCATATTTCCCCCCATCGATTGTAACTTCTATAAGAAAAATAATCTAGATAAAAATAAGTCCTTACAATGGTTTAGAGAATGATATTTCTAGGCCTAAGGAATGAAGGTAATATCCTTTAATGGGTGACTTTAATGCTCGAACTTCAAGCAACCAAGTTATTCTTCTACAATCATTCCAACCCCAATCCTCTTTGGTTAGACGAAGATCTTACTTCCGCTATCCGTACAAAAGGAGCTTCCGAAGACCTCGAGAATAATTTGTTTGGCCAAATCTAGTCAAGATCCGTAGGTGCCAGATCTCATAATTTGCAACGGTCTAAAGAAGTGGCTCAATTCTAACGCATGACCCGCATCCATAGGCTTCACAAGAGCGTGGTAGACTATGTTATTTATGATCTCCTTTATACAACGAAATACTAAATTTTGACATCTTAGATGACCACGAGCCCGACTCGATCATAGGCCTTTACTCATAACTTCCTAACTTTGTCATGCAGAGATCCTATTGAAGATAATCCCCTATAGTCAAAAGAACTTTCACCTGATATAAATAAAAACGATCTCTTTCTAAATTAATTAAAAACTAATTTTCTTCCTTTATCTAGTATAGACAACATAGATGACCTCTAACATAATTTTACTACAACCTTTCCATATTCTATTAACAAGTTCTCAATTGAAGTCTCAAGTAATAAGAAATATAGTAAAACCAACCCATAGTATTAGACAAAGATTATAAAAGGCACAGAGAGGAGAGCAATTACAATGTTGATATCCCTTTCAAAATTGACAAGATAAAACCTACAAAGCCCTAACTAAAAGGAAAAAAGGAAACATATTGCAAAAGACAAGAGGGTCTCTTACACTTAAGGTGGCTCCTAAGAAATTATGGAGGCGTATTCTAACTAGGAAAACTAAAGATAATAATAAAATTGAGCTTTACACGATTGGAATTCCTATCTTAAAAAGCTTTATGAATCTCCAAATGCGAAGTGATAACTTTGAACCTCGTCAAAAAAAGAAGTTTTCTCATTAGAAGACATTGATTTTGGGGGTTAAACGTCTGGAAATGGGAAATCTAAAGACATTGAAGGTTACCAAAGTGAAATCTTAAAAATTGGAGGTGTTGTCCTCATCTCCCACATCCACAAGCTTTTCAACCAAGCATTCAAGCAAGGGTTCCCTAAACCTTGGACTCGAGCCTCATTATCCCTATTTTTAAAAGTGGGGATACAAATAACCCTCTAATTATCGAAAATTATGATCAACCCTTCGGCTGCTATATGGTATTATTTTAGAAAAGTGCTTTCAGCATTTGGCTTGAAAGTGAAGGTAAGTGGGCTAAAGGCCAAGCGAGTTTTAGAAGGCAGCACTCAACAATGGACCACTCCTCGTTATGCCAGGGATCATTGTGGATGAATGCCGCAATGATAAATCCAATATCTTTTGTTGCTTTGTGGACTTTAGAAAGGCTTTCGATACGGTTCCTAGAAACAACCTATGGAATAGATTAGAAGAGCCAATGTCTTTCGAGCTAAGAGCAGCCACTATAAGATTATACGAGAATTTAATTGCCAAGTTAAAGAGAAATGAGGGAAAAGGAGATATTAAGGGTAATATCGGAGTTAAACAAGGTTTCCTCTCCCCTACCCTATTTACATTTACATCAACAAGCCAAGGTTGTTTTCTATTAGAGGAAGGGTGGATGGCCGCACGATCTACTGATAGTCATCATCCTTCTTCTGCGTCGACGATATTGTTTTCTCGCAAGGTGCCCATATGATCTTGATAAGAAAATTATACTTCTTAAGGATTGCCTACCATGGGTAGTTTATAATGATTGACAAAAAAAAAAAACTTATGATTATCAAATCCAAGAAGGACACTTATGCTAATTTTATGTATGATATTGTAACTTGGAGGAAGTGTTCTCTTACAAGTACCTAGGAATCGATATTCATCACAAGCTCAACTGAACTATAGTATTTAGAAAAGGATTAATGGGGTGGAAAGCTTATTTTGGTGTTGAAAATAATTGTAAAACCAAACCTCGTAATGTGGGATAGAAAGAAGTTCCTCTTTGAAACTTTAGTCACCTCGTTATCTTATATGGATGAGGTTTGGGGTTGCGCATCTCTAGAGAATCATGGAGAAAGATTGAGCAAACTCATAAGCGTTTTTTTATAACGTATAACCTTAAAATTAAAAGCAATACACCCTATCCTATTCTCCTACAGAAGTGGTCTTTCCCCATCGAGAGCCTAGCTATGACTAGGCTTCACAAAGGCGATAAGCCAATAGCATAGGAGACCATAGACTTCCTAAGCTAGCTTTAAATGCCAACCAAAACCACTTAAGGCTTAAACGAGGTTGGTATAAAGACATCAGGGCCTGGTTAAACCATTGGGAGATCGATGAGAATATTGAATTGCAAAACATTAATAACATTAAAAAAATTATTACTTCGAAGTTCAAAGAAAAAATGTGGTGTGAGAAAGATCTAGCAGCTAAAAGAAAATTAAGATATTATAAGGAGGTCATAAACCCCACCCTAGAAGATCACATTCTCTCGTTTTAACTAGCTCAAAGAAGAAAATTAATATAGCTAAGATTAGAACGAACTCTATGAGCTCCATAGTGAAACAAAGTCATGGGACAAGCCTTAAAACACCATAGATGGAAAGGATCTACCATCTCTCGTAGAATATGAACATCGAGGATGAAAATCACTTCCTCTTATAGTGCCCCATGTACAACCACATTAGAGCTCAATTTCATAATCTTCATAAAATACTAACCTTCCTAGCCTTTTAATTAGATGTCAAAATTATGTTGAGCTTTCCTGGAAGCTTCTTCCAAGCTTTTTGAGCATAGGAATAAAATCTTAAATCAAACTAAATAAGCCTTTTCTTTAGGTCCGATAGACCAAAATTGGTCTTAATGGACGTTAACAACCCTCACCATTATCATCATCATCATATGTGGTTTTGAATTAACCACTTTTACATAAAGAGTACTTTGACCATATACTATATCGCTCACTATTCTACTCATACAAAATGGATAACCACATATTATATATTAACTTTATTTATCACATTTCAAATATATTTTTATGTTTTTGTTAAATACTTAATTATTATATTTTTTTAATCTTAAACTATTAAGACATTGATATAATTTTTTTTAATTTTTTTTTTATAAAATATATTAAAGTATATTTTTTTTAATTTTTGATCTAAAATTAATATTCAAATATATTTTTGTTATTAATATATTTTAAATATTATTTATCAATTTTAAATTAAATATAAAATTATGCATTTTCTCATATTAAATTATAAAAAAAATTTATATAATAATTTTCTTAAATAATACATAATTTCTTAAAACAGTAAATTAATTTTATTATTTTTACTATTAATATTTTAATTATATTAACTTATTTATTAATTTTTTTAACAATCCAAGTGAAAATTGAGCACTTTAAAGAATTTAACTTTTTATTTAAATTAAGATATAAGAGAAAAAAAAAACCTATACTTAAAAAAATAAAATTATATTCCGATATATTCGATTATTTATATAACAAATATTCAATTTAAGATAAAAAAAGAGAAGATCATGCAAACTACTATATATCCTTGCAATCATTTAGCATTATGTTATTGAGAGTTAAAATACCATTTTTTCTTGGAAAATAAGATAAATCTTATTATTACAAATATCACATGATATATATTATATATATTATTAAATCAATTTATATTTTAAAATATTTGATTAAAAAAAAATTTATTTATAAAAATAACAAAATGATAAATGAGATATTTAAATTTCTATCATAGAATATTAAGATTATTCAATCTATCCTTGATAGGCATTATACAAAGGAGATTTATTGTCTTTCCTTAACAAGAAATAATAATACATAAAATTTAGAGAATAAGTATGGGGTTTTTAAAATTTGTTGTTGAAATTTGAGCTAGAATATTTTCAAAAATTCGACTTTAGAGTGTTAAAATCATTTTAATTGCTGTGCTGATTTTAAACACCATCAAGAACCCTTGAGGCAACTAAAATCTCAAAGCTTGATAGCTATACGTATTTCCAAAAAATTCACCCTAATTTTATTAAAATCTTGTTGGAATTTTCATTATTTTATGGGAAAAAATTATGGTCTCGTTAGCTTACTCTATAATTATTTAATATATTATTGTCTTTGCTTGATAAGAGAGTATATTATCCCTCAAGGTTCTCTTCCCATTAAGTCAATTTCTAAACTTTAACATATAATAAAACAATTACAAATACCTAAATACTTCACAAAAACTTGTAAGACACACAAACTTGAAACCAAAACTCGCAATATATTAATGAATGATCTCAATTAATGATGTACACAATGTACATATAAATACATAAATTAACCGTTGAATCGCTCCCGAGTTTTATTGACTTAACAGCCACCACCCTAACGCAAACTAACCCAAGGATTTGCTATCTAACATTCCCCCTTTAATCAAGTGATGCACAAAAAAGTCCAAGAATGAGAGCTCAAAATGCAAATGCATCTCAACCAAGAGTTGAATGTCTCTACAAATGGTTTTTAAGGATTGCCACAAACCAAGATGGGAGAACTCTGCTGTCAAATCCAACACCAATTATGGAACCTACATAGCAATTCTCGTAACAACAAAAATGTGGTTTTGTTGATCACTAACTCCGGAACTATCAATGTAGTTCCTCGAACAATTCCAAATATGGAAGTGCTCATTCACAAACAATTTAATCAAAGAAAAATGAAGTCTCACAACTCGGGATCTAAGTGGTACAGCCGGGTTCGTGATGTGTAGACTTAAATTAACCTCGCTCGACGCTTCCCGAACTCGAACCTACAGCGTACCATCAAAATTTCCCCTTGTCGAATACAACAGGACAAGTGTTTTTCATCACCGGCAAGGTTCATCAACACTCTCAAAAAAATCCTATGGTATGACATGTAACTCTTCTTGGCTACTTTCGACTATTCCCAAGAAGCAATCCATCAGAAATTTAATCTCTCTTTGCCGTAATTTTCTTTTCCGGGAAAATCTATTTGACTGGGTGACTTCACTTTCCCCAATGCTCACGTGAAGTAAAATGTTGATCTTTCACACTTCCAACTTTATTACACTATTAGCATCTATCAACTTTTTCTCGAACAACACCATCACAGTCTTTGACCAAATTGTATTGGTTTAGAAAAAGCAGAATGTGAAAGATACAACAATGACATCTTTGTTATAACCTAAAAGAGTTCGTCTGTTATTTGAAATCTCTTCCCATGGTCTTATAATGCTTTGGGAATAACATGTGTAGTGTACCCAGAGGGGATAAGCATGGGGAGGTATCTAAGGGAATACCATGATGTAATATAAATAAGCCATAGTTAATAAATAAAGTGGTTAACCCACATTATGCAAGGGACCACATGTATCTGGGGAATAAGCCAGGCTGATGTATGCTTAGGCATCTACGGTAAATTCACCATCGGTGGCTTCCATATGAAACCTATATAGAGGCCAGAGACTCATCATGATGTCAAGATTATTGTATGGGCAGCATATTCTGTGGAGTGATCTCCTTCCTTAAGAGTGATTGCAGTCACCCCACCTTAAGGGTTTCTAATAAACTTCATATCTTCATTAATATCAAACCCTTAAGGCAGGGCAGCACCACACAATCACTCCTTAAGGAAGGAGATCACTCCACAAGCTATGCTTGCCCATACAATAATCCTTGACATATCTCTCAATGGAGAGTTCCCAGCTTCTATATAGGTTTACATGCAATACCATGGGTAGTTACCATGGGTCTCTCAATACCATACATCCAATACAATGGGCATATCACTTTATTCCCCAGCTACATGTGGTCCCTTACATAATGTGGGTTAACCACTTTATTTATTAACTATGGCTCATTTATTTATCATTCTTATATTATACATCACATTATTCCCTTGGGTACTTCTCTATATACCCTATATTATCCCCTCTAGGTACATTACAACAGGATTCTTATCAAAAGTTTCAAGGTATCTAAATTTTCGCTTGAAATAGTATGATCTATCACCGATTGTGGATTAGAATTTAAAGGAAAAAAGTGTTATTCTAAACAAGCACCAACTAATCACAAGTTTTGAAGTTCGTCTCATTATAATCCGTGACTCTAGCACCAAGAATTCAATTTTTCTTTAGCGTTATGAAAACATTATTGAATGTCGAGAGCGTATCTTTGGTGATTTGGACACCGCACAGCCAATAGATAGCATTAGATTTCTTAATAATTGTAGCAAATCATTTAGATTATTTACTTTCTCCAAGCAATATCAAAGTAGAATTCTTGCAATCAACCGAAAAAATGGGTGTTTTGCTACCATCAAAAATGCACCCAATACAAGTATTCTAAATTGAAAATTAACTAGTAAAAACACAAATCACAATGCAGTTTGACAATTCAAAACAGCTAAAATCTCATGTGTGTGCATCGCAATGTTACATTTATAAATAAACAATTTACGATCATGCTTCAAGAAAATCAAAAGATCATTAAATTTAGCACATTCTAGTCTTCACATTTTCGCTCACATTCATGGTCTATTTCTTATCCCCTAGCAAGCGTATGTTCAAGCTTTCTAATCTCTTCTCTAAGACTTTCACCGAAATTTATTTAACGATTTTGTTTCTTTTGAACTCGCCGCTTTGTATATACCAATCAATTTATTTTCTAAGTCAAACATGCTATTCAAACTTATAATGATGAATTTGGCATATTAACTTGATGTAGTGGCCCACTATCCATCAATTTCATCTTTTATAGGAGCATTTAAAAAATGATGAGAAGTGCAAGGATCGTGCCAATGAGCATATTAATAATGTTTTTCTAGCTCCCTAACATTGAAAACTAAGAGCTTCGACAAATGGACCATCAAAAATTTTGAATCATGTATCAACCCCGATAGTGTGGTCACTTCATATATTTATTTAAAAGTGAATAAAATAGCATTGAAGGCAAACAAACAAACCAAACTCCTATGTCACAACTTCAATTCTCCTTCTCTAAAAAAAATGAAAAAAAAAGGTCAATCACCGAGACTTAAGGAGCACCCTATTAAATTGGATTGAAAAACATCTCATGCAGATTCATTGTCAGTATCACACCGATATTAATGTTCTTCCCAACGACAATCCATCGTACTTGATATCGTTCGTTAAAGAGCAGGCCAACTCAAAATTTTATCAATCCTTACACGACAGAGTTTCTGTGTCGATCAATAGATCACATGCAACGCCACGACTTCCTCTTTTTATGTTCTTCAATTCTAACTTATCGTGAATGGAGTCGAAAAATCAGATGGTGCTATTTTTTTGTTTTGGTATTGCTTTTCCGTGACTCAAAAACATATGGTACAATGCAAGAACAACAATGTGGGATCAAAGGACTCAATTCGGGCTTGTTGAGATCTATTAAGTGACTTGATTTGCCTAATTTGGAAAATCGACAAATTTTGACAAAATAAAATAATACAATGCTTAAATTCACTGAGACTCCTTAATGTTCCAAATTTATGAGAAAATAAATGCATTTATTTATTCAAATATTCCTTCAACTAATTTTCTTCTTGCAGTCTACCGAGAAACTTCTATTTATAAATCAAAACCAAGAAACTTTTAACCAATAATTTTTCCTGCCTGTAGTCTTCCATTGAACCTGCATCTAAATAACAACACTACAATGCAATCTGGGTCCTGATTTCATCATACCCTTCACAAATGTACTTCATATTAAAAATATTACTTCGATTCGATGACTTAGATGGGATTATTACAGAATATAGGATTCATCCGAATGGCTTCAAGCATCTTCACGCACCTGTAGATCACGTAGGTGTATGGCAACACCGAAGTGGTCAACTTATTGAAAATATGAAAATGGTGGATAATTTCCAACACTAAACAAAATGCATCATCACCTTCCCTCTCACTATCCATTTTCGACTTTGATTCTCCTTAATTGATCATTGTCTCCTTAATCGAAAGTTGTATTTTCCACGCTTTTTCTAGTTGCTCGCTTGAAACCGTTGTGTTGTAACTCACGCGTGTTCAACTTAACTGGGTCTCTCGATTTATTCTATTTGATGATAAATAATTATTCCTGTTCTGCCGAGTATCATACCCGCTTTAATACCATCAAGACACACAAACCGGAAACCAAACTCAAGAATATACTAATAAATGATCTACACTCGACGATGTACACAATGTACATAAATACATAAAGAACCATTGAATTAGTTCTCGTTTTCTTTGAATTTAATAACAAATTAACATACTGTAAAAATAACCCGAGTATTAGTTATCTAACAAATCTAAAAATTCAAATCATTTTCAATATGATCACTCTTTACACACTATAGAATAAATAAATTAAAACTAGGATTTGTGAAAATAAAAGTAATGTGTCCTTGTGGGATTCAAATATTTCATATGTTTACCCTCAATTGAGGTAAAAGAGTACCGACCATATTGGTCGATTTACAATTGACATGACCAACAATCATAAGAAGGGGAGGTCATGGCAAGGAAATGACATGTCCCGCAAAGGTGGAGTCATGTAGAGAAATAAGGGAAAGGACGAGGGTGGGCGGCCAAGCATGCCATCACTCAAGACAAATACTTGGGCATCACTTTGATATACCGGTGGCATTACAACTAGGAGAGTATTGTGCCGTTGAAGAAGGAGAAGGTAGGAAGCGGCAAGCCTTGTACAAAGGTGGAAGCAAGTCCTTGGTGGGGAATACGTAGAGGAGCGACCTCAGCGCCAAGAAAAGGGTATGTTTGGTTACCTCCCTACCTCCGTAGAATAGAACTGCAGAAATTAGAAATATAACCCACAAAATATCTCCTATCCCCGCAGATGGTAGGTGTTTAAACTTAGAGAAATGCGTCACTGTGTGAAGTTTACCAATGTCTATACCGTGAAGTCTCCATTATTTGCATTGGGAAGTTTTCACCATGTGCATTTAATGTTTGGTTTATCTATCTATGTACATGGTTATACGTCCCGACATAGAGCATGCAAGGTGTCGAGTTGCCATTTCACCTGGTACATGCAATTAAAGGGAAGTCGAAGCTGAGTCTCCAAAGGAAAACATGAAACTTAATGGGATGGAATGTCCTATATATGACCTATTCTCACAGGGTGGACTTATTTGTTCGAGGTTAACAAACTAGACCTATCCGGGTGACAAGAACGAAACATGGGATGTAGCCTGATCGTATTATGTTTTTTTAGAGTTTTAGTATTAACGAAATTTGTTGCACTTCCATCTCGTTGTGAATTTTTCTAGGAAATAACAGGAGGAATTTCTCTTTAACGAGGCAACACTCACCCATGGGGAGGCTCCGAGGGCTCAATGTCGCATTGGAGATATGGCGCATGTCAAGAAATAACGAGAGACGGGAGGTAATGGATGCAAGCGTAAGGCTACTGTGAGGGGTGAGGAGGCTTCAACCTTGCAAAACCAAAAACAAAGCAGAAGAAATCACGGCACAGCCACCATATAAAAGATGCGGCCCAAGCACACATTTTAGAGGTGGTAAACCCCAAGATCCACCAATTTATTGCAAGATGGGAGGTTGATCTCGCCAAACATGTAGAACAAAGTATACAGGGAGGGGAGTGGATTCAACTGGTTCCGTACCACGAAAAACAATTTATATGCTCTCACAATACTAAAAATGGTTCATTTATACTGATGATGAAGCACGTGGCAAAGCGTTTATCAGGTACTCAACAAAATTGTTAGAACAACTCCTGCCCTCCAGAAACTCAAGGATTCCAATTTCAAATTTAGCAACTAAAAATGTGAGATTGGGGCTACATGGAAAAGAAAACGCAGATGTGCTCAATTCCCGCCAGAAATTTTGGGTTCCATACATATCTGCTCTAGTAGAGTCTTTTGAGGACCAGTTATGATGGATGTTATTAGTTTTATATTTTTTCAAATTTTGATTATACTTATGTATATTTTTATAGAGGTGTGTCTACAAATAGTTTCATTGTTCAGCTTATTAATTTTCGTACACTAGAGCCTTAATGGCTAAGTATGATAGACTCATAACTTTGAGATTTTTTATGGCAGCATACAACCTTACAGATGGCTAACAGACTCTGTTTCCCATATGTAACAAGTTGAGGTCAAGGCATGAACATTAAGGATCAGAATCCTTATTATCTTTATAGGAATGAAAAAATTAAACTACTAAGCTCACAAAAAAAATATATATATATATATATCTTATGTTTATTGTTGTGGCTTAAATTTTGTTGTAAATAATTATGCAAGATAGAGTTCTTTTTATCGATTGTATAACTACACTCATATGTAAATTTGAGTATGAGTGACATTTTTCGAAAGAATGAATGAGGACCATCTTAAGAGTTGAAACAAAGATACTTAGAAGTGGAATGAATTAATATTATGTAATTTTTAACAATTATATAGCTAGTCAAACATATTCAATCACAAAACAAGGTACTAGTCACATAGAGCTTAAACATAAGATATTTAGTGGAAACCCATACAAGAGAAAAGCAGCAAACCTTGTTTCTAATATAATGTAAGCACTAACTTCCCTACCCTCAACATAGCATTTTGGTGTGCACCAACCCTTTTTCTTTGCAATCACCCACTTGTATGTTGGGGAAAATACCGAGAGGGGGGTGAATCAAATATTTAGGGCAAACTAAAATTTTTACTTTTTCATGCTCTAAACCCATACGCTACTTTCCTTTAGTAACTTATATGTATATACGCGGATATCCCTTTTCTATACAACTCGCGTATTGGCAGAGATCTAAATATGCAAATATTTATTAACTTAGTTCTTTGCAATATTCATACATCCGATGTTAAGTTATCAAGAACACAGCAGAACAACAGAACAAACCATCACACAAAGTATCACACATGAACACCAGGATTTTTAGGTGGAAACCCAAGCCGGGAGAAAACCACCGCCGCAATGTTCTCATCATTGCTTTATTATAGAGAAACATCTTACAACATATGTACGGGTGCAGACTTCCTACTGAAGACAGTGTGCACCCACCCTCGCACCTGCTACCGCCTTCCGGAAGGGAGCTCCAACCCCCGACTCTCGTTTACCAGCCTTCCCGGAAGGGAGACACACCCCCTCGATCTCACTACCACCCGGAAGGGAGCTACGACCGATCTCGCTTACTGCCTCACCGGAAGGAGCTACACCTCCATCATGCCACAACCCTAGCATCTCTGTATGGGACCACAGCCATCAATTTTCACACTAGATCCAAAGCTTCCTTTAGAACACAACTTGCGGTGCCACGTTTCAATACATTTTCGCATCGGACCCACTCCATACTTTTAAGCATAGTCAAACATGAAACTGATACATATAACTCACCGACAGATATTATAAACCAAAGATAACATATCGTACATTTCTTATCATTGCATTCGTTGTAAACCCTAGTTTGTATTAATGCTGCCTCTTTCACCGATGTCGCATATATACGCGCTTCCGTTCACATAAACTACAGTATACTGCATATACACAATTTCATTTCATTGCGCATACGCGTTTTCTTCTTCAAATGGGTTGCGTATATACGCACTTCCTCTCGCTAAGAAACAAGCGTATGGTTTCTTCGTACATTTGTATTTATCGGCACTTCTTCAAACGTACATATCACACAGATGCACTTTACTTCAGACAGATGTTCGCCTCATCTCGCATCTAATCATTCCATAAATGCATCTAGCAACACAAGTACATTTCGATCTAGATCCTCTTCATCATTGGCATCATACATTCGTATCTATCATTCAATCGTAACCCTTTCCATTCGTATATCCTTCGTAGAGAAGTATTCATTCAAGTCGTACATCTTGCACCCACTCTCATGATTTTCACAATGAATTTCTTCTCTTTATATAGGTTTACCCTTTTTTAATACCATGAGCCAAAACCACATTACATCCGATGGTATTCCCGGACTCAGTCATTTAGACGAATCATTACCCAATACAATGGGTCAATACCATGGTGGTTACTCCCCGGTTTTGTACTTTTTGAGCGCTTTTGCCCATACGCGACTCTGGGCACGTACTTAACCGCGTGCACACGCGACTCCTCCTAGACGTATCCGCGTATGCCTTGAGACATACTCTTTTCACCATAGATTTAGCACATGTCGAATTCCTTTCTTCATTATCTTCGTACTCACCGTATACATCAGATTTAGTTCATCAAGACATATTCTATCAAGCACAATCTCATCAAGGGTAAGTTGTCATCATCTTCATCAAGTGGGTTTCCATTCAAGGACAACATTCAAAGATCATATTGCTAACAAACATCATTTCATATCGGGAACTTACATCATTTACCAAGTCCATCGTGTCAAGACAAACTTCTTAATGTGGTTTTCCATCAAGGACAACACATGTCAACTCGTCTTCATGTCTTCATCTTCATTCAGTGGGTTGCCATCAAGGACAACACTTCGCATCATATTGCCAACAATCTTCCCTTTGGACTTGATGGCAACCACTCTATTTTTGGGTGTTTGGTTAATACAATGACAGTACATTGAGAATACAATGACACCATGTCACTCTCTCCATTTTTTTTGACACCATTCTTTCTCTATTCAAAAACACCACAAGCCACTTTGACATCAAGGGCAAAGGGCGGATCAAAAACCAAACATACTCTCCCCCTTTTTCTCCTCATGTGGAAGAAGCATTCTCAGATCCGATATACCGAAGTGACCAAGCTCCCCCCCGAGTTCATGCCGAATCTTCAAACATATTTTCCAATGGAGTACATGACTCTATGAATTTCCTATCACCAATGACTCCATACTTACATCAAAGATCCAATCCGATGACCAAGGCTTATTAACCTCAACTACCCAACCAAGTGGGTTTACAAATTTGATCAAATACCCAACTGGTATGGGTTTATAAAATTTGACTCGGCCTACCCAACCAAGTGTGTTTACAAATTTATCAAGTCCTTACATGACTAAATATTACAATTTTACATCATGGATCTCTACATGGCCTTCTCATCAAACTACAAATATAACCTCAGACCAACACCGTAATTCCTCAAGAGAACATATTACTTAACCATCATAATGCCAACAATGCATTATACTCAAGAAAGCTACTGCTCCCCCGAATCAGGCATCCAAGCAACCTTTCCATACGATCAAGGCTCCCCTTAGTTTGTGCATCCCGAACACTTTTACCAACAAATCATCAAAGCATCTTTATCAAAACATTAGAAATAGAATTATGAGAACTCGGAACACCACCGTAGATACCAAACAAGATTTAGGATACCAACAAAGATCGCAACAGAAGCGAAGAGAGCCGACTCCAAATGTTAAAAATTGTCGCAATCGCATACGCGGTTTTAGTAGTCATGAACTCGCGTATACGCGACTGTTTCGTGAAACCCGCGTATCCAATACCATCTTCTATATTTTAACCGTATCCGATCCGTGAGAAAGACAAGAAGTTCGGCCTTCTTTCTAAGATATTTGAATGCTTCCCCGGACTACGTATAGATAGAACAACAGTAGTAGAGTCTTCAAGCGTCATCCAACGGCTAGCATAAGCACATTAGTAACCAAGCCTTCGCATTCTTTATGATCAACATAATCTTTCCAAGAGAGATTATCATACCAAGACAACATCTTCAAATATGTGTCAATCATCCATGTGGTCCAATATCACCATGATCTTTAAGATTTAACATAAAGTAACATATGTAGGGAAAAGATCTCAACCATAGTAACAACCGCATGATCTATCTCTATCTTTGAATCATAAGACTTGAATCATCCATATATGTGAGCACAAAAGATACTTTTCAAAGAAACACCAAGGCTCAAAATCTCATCATAATAAACCATGTACCAAGTCATCATCATTTACACGAGTACTGCTTAATAAGCACTCATAGTGCCACGACGGCAATGGCTAGTATTCAACCCGTCGCTCCCCCGAACCAAAGGTTTTCCTTAATTCCAGTAACCCGAATACATTCATCACCCGTCATCGCCAACAATCTCTCGCATGAACTTCCCTTATCTTCGAATTATAAGACTTTCATCTCTCAAAGAACGAATACTCTTCATCAAAAAAGCAAACATGACTCATCCATAATTTTCAACATCGAAACCAAGTATCATATCATCATAATTAGAACTGAGCAATTAAGCTGATACCGAGTTAATAATATAGTTATTAACAATCGCATCGTATGCTCCCCCCGAACCTCTGCCTCCGTATCTTCGCCTATCATATAAATTCTTATCATTAATGCATACGCAATCGTGTCTCGTTGGAAATCGCGTGTATACGCGACTTCTTGTTCATAGAACCTCGTACAAAGTGAAGTACAGAAATTTTTTTCACATTCCTTCATCTCCCCCGAACTTGTACTTCGTACTCGTCGTTTCATAACACATGCCTGCCTAAATACATATAAAAAAATCAAATCAACCATGAGAGTCATCATACATGCCTCTTGCGGACGATACATTACTAAATCTCATAATGTATCCCACATCATTTCGGGCAGTCAATCGGGGAGAAGCAAGCTTTAAGCGGATGACCTATAGGTCAATATTCTCACGTTTCCGATCGGGTCCTCCATCTTTTCCGCATTTGTTTAACTTTCTATTTTGTGTACGTAGTTATCCAATTTCCTTATCCGTTCAACTCCGCATTCCTTTTCTACATGTCCATACTTGTTACAAGAATAAATATATCCCATGTGTCCGAAAAATAAGCATAAGAATCATAATGAGTATTTCTAATCTTCCTCCTTTTACAATCGTATGCCCTATGTCCATACTTGTTACATGAAAACAACATCTCTTGAAGAAACTAGAGAACCTTTCTATGTAGGATCCGTTAGCTTGTGGCTGAAGTGATCTACCTATGCAATTTGCTGCAACATGCCCATAATTACATACGAAACATTCAACATTTTGACCGATTTCCTTTCGATATTTCATCATTGTTGGTTGACCCTTTGTCTCTTTCAACACTTCGAAAAGCCTACTGACATCCGAATTTTTAAAGCACTTCCTCGTGAGCTAGATTCTTGGTCAGTCGCCCATGGAAACCAAGGCCAAGTTTGATAGCAGGAGACCTTGATTACTCGTAATATTGTCCAAAATATTAGTACTATCTTGAAACCTCAAAAGTTTAACCTTTTCTTCTAATTTACCTTGAGAATGTTTACCTCAACCTCCAAGGCTTGACATTGCTTCATCATGCTTTTCTTTCCTTCTTCCATCTTCTACTTCAACTTCGCATTTAGAATCTCTTCTTTCAACCAATTTTCTTTTCGCTTTTCCACATGTTTGCTGCAGCCTTTCATTCTTCTTGTATTTGATTTTTCCGCATCTTCTTTGAGAGAGATGATTGCCTAAGGCCTTTCCTTTTCAAATGGCTGTAGAGGTTCCCCATTCTTCTTACTTGATGCTTCAAGATATGCTTGCAGAGATGATTGCAGCTTCAAGTCCTTCTCATTCTTCTTGCTTGATTTTTCGAGATCCGCATTTAGATCATTGATTCTGCCTAGTTCTTTAATTTGACGGATGCATAAGTATGAAACCTTTGATACTTGTCCACCCATTCATTCGCATTTCTATTTGTTTTTCCATTTGAGAGATCATCTCTTTGTAGATAGTTTCTTTGCTTTATTAGATGAACTTTGTAGTTCTTCAACTTTAATCTTGAGAGCTTCTTCTAGATCCACACAACTTTACTTTCATTATCTTCACTATTGTTTGCACAAAGAAGATTATTACATAAGGACCCAATCACTACCGATTCATCTTCTTCAATTTCTCGCTATACATGATTTCCTCGAGGTATCTCCTTTCTCGAGTAGCCTTCTTTCTTTGCTTCTTTGTTGCGAAGTGAGCACTTGTAGAGCTTGGCCGTAATCTTCTTCATCTTTCACCGGACACTTCATCATCATCTTCATTTTTGCATAATAACTCTTCCTCTTTTCAAATTACTTTTACCATATTTATCTCTATATGACATTTAGCAAGATAGTGACCAACTCTTCCACAATCAAAACATTTGAAGGGAAGTTTACCTTTGAATTCTTCCGCACTAGTTGGATTTTTCTCACAAAATTCACTTTTTCTTCGTGATACATAGCTGGATTTCTTGATGTATTTTCTTCCTTTTTTCCTTTGTTATAAAGGCTTTAAAAGCAGCCTTTCTTGATTTGAGAAGGACCTCCTTGTCTCACTAAAAGCAATGCATTACCATGTAATTGAACAATAAAGAGTTTGAAGACCTGCTCTTTCTTCAATAGTCAAACTTAAGTCAAACTTTAAAGTCAAGGATCTAAGAATTTTTCCACCGCAGTAGTATCGGTTATGGTTTCCCCACCCAAATTTTCATTCGATTTACAACATCATCTAAACGAAGAAAGAAATCGATAACATTTTCATCACTATGCATCTTTAAATTTTCATATTCAATTCTATGAGTTTGGAGTTTTGTACTTTTTTACCTTTGTATCTCCTTTCCAACTCAAATGATTTTGTCCCATATTTCTTTTGGCCGAATTTAGCCGCATCACTTTAGCAAATTCTCGTTCATACATGCTTCCTACTGAAGACATCGTTTTCGGCATTGATTCATACTTTTCCTTTCCGCCGCACCGTGAGGGAATACTGTTGGGGTATTGACAACCTCTTCCACGATTGCCCATACATCCGCAATGACATTCTGGTGACATGTTGCCTCGTACCTTCCAATATTAGATTGCTTCCATTGAATACAGTGGGCTTACAGACATTACTCCTTCAAGACTTCCATTGCGACGGATCTCCTTCAAGCGATCGTTTCCGCAGAAGAACCTCGCTTCCAATACCAATTGTTGGGAAAAACACCGAGAGGGGGGGGGTGAACCGCATTTAGGGCAAACTAAAACTTTTTACTTTTTCATGCTCTAAAACCCATATGCTACTTTCCTTTAGTAAACTTGCGTATATACGCGGATATCCTTTATACAACTCGTATTAAGGGGTAGTAGATCTAAATATGCGTATATTTATTAACTTAGTTCTTTGCAATATTCATTCATATGATGTTAAGTTACGTAAACATGTGCAGGAACAACTGCATTAAACCATCACACAAAGCATCACACATGAACACTAGGATTTTTAGGGTGAAAACCCAAGTTTTAGAGAAAACCACCGCCGCAATGGTTCTCACCTTCAATATTTTATTATAGAGAAAACATTCAACATATGTGTTAAGGGCAGATTTCACTTTCAAAGACGTTATGCACCCACCGTGCCGCCACCAACCCTCTCCGGAAGGGAGCTCCAACCCCCGACTCCGTTTGCCACTAGCTCTCTCTGAAGGAGCTACGACCCTCTGAATCTCGCTTAATGCCTCACCCGGAAGGGAGCCACGACCTCGATCTCGTTTACCAAATTTCACCTCGAAGGAGCTACAACCTCCACCGAAGGCTACAACCCCCGGCACTTATGACCCCGCTCATCAATTCTTTTCAAGACCGGATCCAAAGCTTTCCTTTAGAACACAACTGCAGCCACGTTTCATCATATTTTCATCTAATCACCCATACTTTTAAGCATAGTCAAACATGAAATCGATATATAACTCACTCGACAGAGCACGTAAAACCGTAATATCGTATCGTACATTTCTTACCACATAATTCAGCAACCCCAGTTCTATACGCGCTTCCTTTTTCACCGATGTCGCAATATACGCGTTTCTTCCGTTCACATAAACCAAACAGATACTTTTGTACATATTACGTATTTAATTTCATTACGCATACGCGCTTTTCTTCGAAGCCACAGATATAGGTCCGTCGAGAACAGTTTGCTGGTTCTTCGTACATTTAGGTCATTGTAATTGCATCACATACACGCTACGTCAAATTTTTACCCTTACTTGCATGCATGTTCGCCTCATCTCGCATCTAATCATTCCATAAACGTATCTAGCAAATACAAGCGACATTTCTGCATCTAGATCCCTCTTCATCATTGGTGATCATATTCAAATCTATCATTCAACTCAGAATCTTTCCATTCAGATATCCTTCCGTAGAGTATATCTATTCAAGTCCGTACATCTTGCACCACTCCTCATGATTCCACAATGAATTTTCTCATATAGGCTTTCATTCCTTTTTCAACAATACCATGAGCCAAAACCACATTAAATCGATGGTATTCCCCGGACTAACAGACAAATCATTACCCAATACAATGGGTCAATACCATGGTGGTTACCTCGTTTTTGCACTTTTTGAGAGCTTTTTCCCATACGCGACTTGGCACGTACTTAACCGCGTGCATACGCGACTTCTCCTAGATGTATCCGCGTATGCCTTGAGACATACTCTTTTCACCATAGATTTAGCACATGTAAGCCGAATTCCTTTCTTCATTGTCTTCGTACTCACCGTAGACAGCATCGTATTTAGTTCATCAAGACATATTCTATCAAGTACAACTTCATCAAGTAAGTTGTCATCATCTTCATCAAGTGGGTTGCCATTCAAGGACAACATTCAAGACGTTATTGCTAACAAACATCATTTCATATCAGATTTACATCATTTACCAAGTCCATCATGTCAAGACAAAACTTACCAGTGGTTTTGCCATCAAGGACAACACATGTCAACCTGCCCCATGTCTTCATCTTCATTCAAGGCTATGAAGGACAACACTCGCATCATATTGCCAACATTGTATAGGCACCAACCCTCCAATCTTAACAGCACAAACTCGAAGGAGACTCTAATCCCTAATTTGCAAGCACCAACTTGCTTCATCCACTTAAATCCTTAGGCTTTCACACATTTTCAAACTCAAATTAATGACACATCGATTAAAATATCACTTCACAACAATATTCTTTATATCTACTTCTATTTCTCTAATATTTTATTAATTAATTCTCAACCATTCAAATTTGCGTATTTCTTGGACACCAAACCTTCAAACCTGGGCCTAATTTTCCCTCTCGCCTTCCGCGAACACACCTTTGCACACTCTACCTACATTCTTTCAATAACCGGCATACAGGTTGCTCAATTTACTACAATGAAATTCTTACAGTCTCATTATTCTTGAATTGCAGTCATTCTCATGTGCACTACATTCTCACATGATATTTTTCATGAGGTCTCTCCCATTCTTCCCATCGTTTTTATTTCCATTTACATACAAATATTACATTGTTGTCTAATTCAAGCATCCTTTTCTTTAACTTTTAATTCAATTTTGGGGCTTGAAATGCAAAATTTTCAAGCCCCCTCATTGTTGGTTTGAGTGCTTATGCTTGGCTCCTTGTGATTTTTTATGAGAACCAATGCTCCAATCGATCTATTGGATCTCACGTATCCGTAATGTCTTTCAACATTAATTTCACTGGTATCTCGAATGCCTCGCGCCCGATCCTTTAATTGAGAATATTTTTTGACTCATTTGCAAATTATTAGCTTGTATGTACTCCTAGTGTCTCCGTAGGTTTTAACCCCGAACAAAATTATTCACATACCAATCTTAATACCGTAAAATAAACAATAAAGTAGAGCATAAAACATAAAATAGACAAATTACGGATATTTTTCCCCCGGATCCCAAATCAGACGACTAAATTTTTGATTTTTCTATTATATTCTTTTTAGTGTTACAACACATATATATACATGTCGACATACAAACCCCAATCCATTAACCCCCGGATTAGAACATAACCATAGTTCCCTTGACCGTATCTAAAAATAATTGGGGGCTCTTAAAACCATCGTACCCAAAACCATGTGCAAACTCATGCACAAAACATGGGTGGGTCCGCACACCAAAAAAAATTTATGGGGTGTCGCTCTCGACTCCCTGGCTGGGGGTCAAGCCGCCCCCCGCGTGATCCCCCCTCCGCTCGCGCTCTCGCGCAACGTACAAGACGTGGGGCTAGTCGTGGAAAGAATATAACACATACCCAATGATTACCGACTCGATGTGCTCGTTATCGCGGTAATTCACTTGATCGGATGCTAATCAAACAAATTTTATGTAACTATTTCAAACTAAATTATGACTCAAGCTAGCTTCTTCAACAGAGGTTTCCTCAAAAATGGTTAATGATATTTTATTATGATGAAATTAGATGGTTAACTTATTGGAAAATAACTTGCTTGTGATGTGTGTAGGTTGAAAAGAGTATAAGTTCACAATCATCAAGCGGCAGGAACCAACAAGTTTAGTAGTTCAGTAGTATGTCTACTCGACATGAAGTCGAGGTAGGCAAGAGTTTTTGAACAGTAGGTAAATCACATGGCGAAACATGAAATACACGCCCAATTCATCAATAAAGGAAGTCGCAGCATACACCTATGAACAGGAGTATTAAAGATGAAAACCACTACAAATGGTACACATAAAAAGTATAGATCAAGTAAGCACTAAAATCCATAGAATCTCAAAGTTGGCTTAAGTAAAAGTCCTATGTAGTACCGAAACAACAAGTTACATAAATACAGATGGCTAAAAATTCTCCAACCCTTTACAAATTCAATATCTCGCCCTTTAATAGACTTGTTACATGAGAGATGATCTCGCCTTGGCTAGATTCATCAAAATTTTCCTAATGACACATTGCACAACAAGGAAACATCTACTTTAATGAGAAAGCATGCTTATACAATCAAACACTCCTTTTCCTAATTGACCCGAAACAACTAGTTAATCAACTACTCCATTCCCTAAATGCTTATACATATGACAAATAATGATTCACATGTTCGAATGACTAATATGGAGCTCATCACTACTCCCCGACATCTTTATTACCCTCCTCTAAATCTAGAAACAAACCCTATTTCATGAAAACAAGTCCTACTTTCAACGAACGGTTTGGTTGATGAGTTGTCTTCTATCTCATGGTCTTCAAGTCTTGGATGACCGTTGGAAAAGTCCTTGACCCTTTTAAAGTATCCACCGCTTTTCCAAATGCCCAAAAACCTACTCACAACCTCAAACAAAGACACTACGCAAGTATGACAGCTTTCGTAGCATACTTTCGAGCATACAAAAAATGTCTTTTTCCACTGTAATTTTTTCCTCTTTCCCTATGCATTGTGTTCATTATGCCTTGAAACATCTCTCCATAACATTTCCACCCTGAAAGCCTTTAAAAATTGTTTTAAATGCAAAAACAGTGCCAGGAGCCATGAGCAGTTCTTCAAGCCCAAGCCTAGGAAACGCTTACTAACCGTTGAAAATCGTGTTAATTCCGTATTTTAAGCTATTTCAAAATGAACTTTATAAATATATAAAATTTGTTTCAACATGCCATTTACCTTTCAAAACATAAACCAGTCTAAACTAGGACCCTTGGAGGTTGTCTTCCTATTAGATAATGAGTTGAGCCATGAGCTCCTTAACTACAATCATCTTTAAGCCCTTTCATCTAACCCATCATGGATCAATTCTAACCGCTATTTGGAGTCTTTGACTTGGTCTTCAACATTCCATGAACCCATCTACATGTTATACCTCATCAAACCAATGAGGAAAACAATCAATCTCACCTTCTTCATATTTAAAACCTCTTTGTAGATTTTTCTTGTTTTTTTTTTCTCGAAAAATAGGTCTTAGAACAAGAGTTTATATCTGAATCCATGTTTTATTTTTCAAAACGGGAGGAGGTTTTTGTCCATAAGAAGGTTGCGAAGAAAAATTCTTTTTTTTTTTTTTAAACCATTCCATCTCTGCCCAGAACTCGCATTTGAAAAACATGTGTAAAACAAGAAAACTGTCAAAATAGGGCTCAAATAAACTTTGTACTCAAATAATAGCACCGTTAGAAAAGTGAGAGAGACTATTTTTCCTTGTCCTCGCTTAACAATAACCTCTCTCAGTATTTCAAATTCATCTCTTTTCATCCATAATATTCTTTAAAATTACTACTCAAACAATCCAAAAACACATTAATTTCCTTTAGCTCCAAATTGCAAATTCAAACAAATTGAATCGATGTATGCTTCGTAAAAGATAGGGTCCTCCATGAATATCTTAAGGCCCATGAGCTTCTATCTTATCCACAAATCCTCCTTTGTGCTTTTCTTGTACATGACCATTTCCGTTTATAAACCAAACTACCCTTAAAAAGGTGACACTTGTAAAGCCAAAATTGGACAACAAGTTGCTAGATGTGATGATGGGCCTAAAAAAGTGACATTGAGATGTTTCACATGCAAGAATGAATGTTGAGTGAGAAATAGCAAGCTTTAGGATAAGGTTTGTGTTTCTAATGACAACTCATGCTTAAATCGACACACATGCTAAAAGGGTAATGATGACCTCATACATGGTTATGTACTCACATTAACAATAAAAGAATTGAATAACCTTAACGTTTCCTCTAATCATGAAGTGACACTTAGAAGTTTTTTAACAAGACAGACAGAACTTACTTTCGTAGCGTGCTTAGTGTACTCCGGGCATTTTCGCCATTTAAAGTATTATAGTTTCAAGAGTTTGGGAAAGCATTTCGTGTGTATTTCGCTACTTAAAGTGGATTATTGGTTAAAATGATTTTTCGGTGTTATAAACTTGGGAAATGAAAAATGTCAGAAAATAATGACTAATGTGAAATGGAAGGATTTGCATGAGGGTGAGTTTAGACCTTAGGATAGGGCTAAATAAGAAAATTAAAAATTTTCCTGACCAAGTAATGAAAAATGAATTCTATGACCCTACCTTTCGACACATGAACTCTAAAACTTTTTCAAATGATGCTTCAAAAATTATGAGTGATAACAAAGGGGTCTAATTTTAAGTGTGTGCTCCCGTTGGTACACCAAAGGACCTCGTAGTTCCGTCGCTATCCATCTTCTTGAAAACAAAAACTATGAAATTTGCCAAGCTTCCTTCAAACTCTAATGGCTCACCTCAAAGCTCAAGCTTGATGATTACATCGTTGAAAACCCAAATTTGTACCTATCGAAAGATGCTCAAGAACTTGAGCTTATTCACACAAACTCCTACCTACCCTAACAACCGCAATCTTCATGTCTCGATTCAAGCAACATGAAACTTCTAATGAACCCAATCATTGGGATCCGATCCGACACTTGAACCTTCGACCGTGCTTGAACCAAAAGTGCAAATGATACCTAAATGACCAAGGCATAAGATGTATCTAATCTTCATAATGAAAAAAATAACTAGAAATTTGGACCGTAGAATTTTCCATAGTCATTCATAGGATCATAGAAGACATAATATGTCGACAATTTCGTGACATTCCCAATTTTGGACAACTCATATGCTTTTCTCAACAACACAAGATTTCAATTCCAAGTGTGCTATCAAATTGATTTTCAAGAACAAGGTATTCTTCTCAACTTACAAAAGAGAAAAGGTAGCAGCACCATCTCTCGTGTTCGGCATGAAAAACTTTTGAAAAGACTCGATATTGACTGGTGAAGCCTATAAGATTGAATTTGACCTTCTAAAACTTCAATGTCTTTCTAATGTTCTTAGCAACTTCATCCAAAAAATTGAATCTTATCTTCCGACTTGCACTCAAATGATTTTGGATAAGAAGACAAGGACAAAGACAAATTTTCATCTACTTCCTCATTAGTATGATAATCATTCCATTGTTTAAAACCTTGAATTGAAGTAGAGTCTTCCACCAACCAGTTCCGTCTATCCATTCTTCCAAAAACATAAGCCAAAATCTACAAATGACTTAATAGATCCGACAAGAAAGCTTTCAATCCATTGTTTACATTTCTCAAATGAATCATAGAACAATATGATGCAAACATCTTCATGTTTGACTCTAAGAATCTCAAATAAAGTCACATAAATCTTATATGCTTCAAAGTCAAACTCAAATCTTCTCCATTAAATTTCCACCATTCTTTAAAAATATGCATCTCCGGGAAAAGGATTTGGGAAACCATAACCTCGAAAATCTACACATGCATACCTTGAAACAAAAATGGCATCATCCGAGTTCTTCATAAGTCTAGTGGAATCACTCATGAATCTATGAAATTTTGAATTCTTCAACCAATGGAATCGCTAAGGTAGTTGGGCAATTTCTAAATCGCATTCTCGAGCTTCGCAACCTTCAAGAGTTCAACAAAATTTTGGGAGATATATCTTCAAACTCCGTACACATCAAAATGTTATCACAAAATTGCACTTGATTGGCTACTAATCAGACAACTTCATGTAATTATTTCAACCAACTTGTGATCAAGCTAGCCTCTTCAAGCCCGAGAGGGCTCTCTCAAAAGGGTTAATGATATTTGATTATGATGAAATTAGATGCCTAACTCTATTTGGAAAATAAATTGCTTGTGATGTGTAGGTTGAAAAGAGTATAAGTCACAATAATTGGGCTTATAGAGTCAACAAGTTCCGGTGAGTTCGTTAGCAGTTTACCGATACGAAATTTGAGGTAGGTAAGAGTTTTTAGCAAAGAGGTAAATCACATATGAAACATGAAATAACACAGCCCAATTCATCAAGAAAGGAAATCGTAGAATACACCTATGAATTCTATATTAAAGATGAAAACCATCGCAAATGGTACACATAAAAGTATAGATCAAGTAAGCACTAAGAACTCCATGAGTAATCTCAAAGTTGGTCAAGTAAAGTCTCCTCGTATTACGTAAAATAGTAAAGTTACATAAAGTTACCAGACAGTTGCAAATTTCCAACCTTACATAAATTTGAATATCTACCTTAATATACTTGTTACAGGAGAGATGATCCGTCTCTCCTTGGCTATATTCATCTAAATTTTCCTAATGACACATTTCATAACAAGAAAACATCTACTTTAATGAGAAATTACAACTATTCTATTAAACAAATTTTCCTAATAGGACTCAAACAACTAGTTATTACATCAACTACCTTATTCTTGAAATAGTTATACATCCGACAACTAATGATTCACATGTTCGAATGAGCTATTATGGAGCTCATCACTACTTGACATCTTGATTACCCTCCTCCAAATCAAAACAAACCTCATTTTTTAAGGAAAACGGGTCTATCTTCAACGAATGGTTTGGCCGATGAGTTGACTTAATCTCATGGTCTTCAAGTCTTAGATGGCTACTAGAAAAGTCCTTTGACACTTTGAAAGTATCCACCTTTTCTAAAATCGCCCAAAAACATGCCCACAAACCGAAACAACACGCTACGAAAGTATGATAGTTTCATACCGTACTTACATCATACAAAATGTCTTTTTCCATCGAATTTCTACCTCTTTCCTTATGCATTGTGTTCATTATGCTCTGACACATGTTCGATATCATTTCCACCCCTTAAAAGCTTTCCTAAAGTGGTTTTAAATGCAAAAGAAAAGAGAGGTTTTTAAAGCCGTTTGCCTAGAAACGCTACAAAACCGATGAAAACCGTGTTACCCGCATTTTTGCTTGGTTTCAAAATGAACTTTTTAGCTGTATAATTTTTTTTTTCCAAATACGTTATTTACCTTTCAAAACATAAACTGTACCTAAATCGACTCTTGAGGTGTTTCTTTCCTCATTGATAATGAGTTGAGTTATGAGCTCTTCAACTACAATCATATTTAAGCCCTTCTTATCCACCTCCTCATGGATCAATTTCAACTACTCTTGAGGTCTTTTAACCAGACTAACATGCCATGAACCCCTCCTCGCATGTTATGGACCTCATCAAACTAATGAGGAAAACAATCAATCTCACCTTTCATATTTAAAACCTTTGCAGATTTTTCCCCCGTTTTCTTTTTTTTCCGAAAAATAGGTCTTAGAATAGAGCTTATATCTCGAATCCATGATGTATTTTGAAACCTGGAGGATTTTTTTCAATAAGAATTTTATGAATAAAAAATCCCTTGGGTGTTTTGAAAACCATCTCCATTGTCCTCAACCTACATTTGAAAAACATGTGGTAAACAGAAAAACTCTATTTTCCTAAAATAGGGCTCAAATAAACTTTTGCATTCTAACTAATAGCACCTATGAGAAAAGTGAGAGAGGTTATTTTTCATTGTCCTATGCTTGACAATAACCTCTCATTATTGCCAAATTCATATACGTTCATCCATAATCTTCTCTTTAAACATATTTCTCAAATACCCAAAAACACAACAATTTCCTTGTTAGCTCCAACAGAATTCAAACAACTTGAACCGATGTATGCTTTAGCAAAGCTAGGGTCCTCCATGAATAACTTAAGGCTCATGAGCTTATCTATCTACGCAGCCTCATTTGTGTGCTTTCTTGTACATTACCATTCCTTTATAACCAAGTTGCCCTCTTAAAATGGTGACACTTGTAAGCCAAATTAGGACAAAGAAGTCGCTTGATGTGATGAAGTACCTTCTCAAAAAGTGACATTGAGATGTTTCACATGCAAGAATAATGCTGAGGAAAATAGCAGCTTAGGATAAGGTTTTGTGTTTTAAATGATATCTCATGCTTAAATCATGATACACATGTGCCAAAAGGGTAATGACATCCACATGGTTATGTACCTTTGAATTAACCATAAAAGACTTGAATAACCTCCACCCTATCTCCTCTAATCATGAACCGACACCTAGCAACTCGTTTTGACAATGTTAGGTAAATTGACTTGCGATTATATTCAAGTTTTACCGAGTTAACAAAGTGATGGTTTTGAGGCACATGGCATTGTGCACCCATGGTTTTAAGCTCATGGTATTGCATGTAAGGGAGCCTATAAAAGGCTCGAGGACTCTTATTGTAATGTAAGGCTCCGGATGTGAGCGGTGAAGGCTCACTTCGCTGGGATTGGCCAGGGTTTTGGGCAAGGCTAATGAAATTTCATTAGATGGGTTTTCCCCCGAGTTTGTGGTTTTTCCCACCAAACATTTGTGTTTATTGTTTATGATTTGTTATTGTTATATGAATATCTTCAAAGAATTAGTCAACATTCTCTCGGTAAATGTTTCTTTCATTTGCATCAGAGCTATATTTAGCTTCGTAAGGACGCCATTGTAGCTGCTACTATTGGCTCGTGAATTGAGAAAACAATGCACCCTTTGCGTATCCGGCCACATTTTACATGGTGTTGCTAGGAACAGGAACATCCTATTGATTGATTCCATGGGGACCCATGGAGGTTTTCTCAATGGAGAAGGGAGGTCAATGGTCCCGCAACATCCCATCTCGGCGACCAGCAAGAATAAGAAGTTGGTCCGAGAAACGCGTAGATGAGAGGATGGTTATATTAAGAGAGCAACAAGGGTAAAAAATAAAAAATAAAAATAAAAATAATTTTTTATTATTATTATAATGGAGTTAATTTCTTCGCATGTAAATGGGCATATTACCCGTAAGACCTCGGTAAGGCATGCGTACCCCCTCGGGTAATCACCGGGTAAAGTCCGCAAAGACCTAGGGCATGGGGGATGTCAAGTTAACAATTACCCCCGGGTAAAAATTCTGAGGGGGAAGGAGTTAGGAGTGAGCGGGGGTTGTCTCATTTAGTATTTTTGGGTGGATTTAGATAGGAAACCCCAAGTCAAGTTTAAGAACGTTAGGTAAATCGACTTGTGATTATAGACAAGCTCGACCGATTTAAACAATAATGGTTTTGGGGCACATGTATTGTGCACCCATGGTTTTAAGCTCGTGGTATTGCATGTACGTGGAGCCTTTAAAAGGCTCAGAGGACTTCATTGTAAATGTAAAGCCTAGATGTGAGTAGTGAAGGCTCACTTGCTGACCGATCGCTAGGTTTTCAAAGCCAAGGCTAATGAAATTTCGCCAGGATGGGTTTTCTCTCCGGAGTTTGGGGTTTTTCTTTGCAGCTAAAAACATTTGTGTTTACTGTTTTTATGACTTTGTTGTTGGTTATGCTTAATTATTCCTCTCACTAATTAGTTAATATTCTCCTAAGAAATGGTTCTTTAGACAAGACGTAGCGGTGAACTCTTACTTTTGTAGTGTGCTTAGTGTAATTTTCGCATTTTCAAGCTACAAAAGTATTAGTAGTTTCGCAGCGAAAAGTGCATTTTCTCTCCGTGGATTCTGAGCTAAAAATGAATTTACGAGTTATAAAACTTGGGAAATGAAAAAGGTCAGTAAAATAATCACCGATGTGACATGGAAGGATTTGAATGATGGGTGAGTTTAGACCTTAGGATAGGCTAAATAAGAAAAATTAAAAAATTTCGAACTCAGCAATGAAAAATGTAATTCTATGACCCTACCTTTTCGACAAATGAACCTCTGAAAACTTTGTCAAATGATGTTTGCACGAAATTAGTGAGGAGTGTCAGCTGCCCATGAGGGACCCTCTCGTCTCGACTTTGGCTCCGAGATGCAATCGCTTCTCTTCAACGTGAAAGTCCTTGTGGTTTTTTGCTCCAATTCCATGTGGCTTGACAAGCCTTGGGTCGATATCGAACCTACTCTCACATTTTCATATCGGACTTCCATTGCCAAAAGCTCCAAACCGTGAAAACGTGAAAATTTTATAAGGCTAGGTCCCAACACATATATCGAAGCCTATCGCACTGGCGCGGCTACCATGGACAAATCGGAAATGAATACATAGTCCCCTTTTTCTAGGCCGGCCCATGCACTCACTCTCCACGTCATGTCGATCATCGGGCTATTTTAGGTGGTGGTTTGTTGAAAATGTATCCACACACACAACGATGTCCTATGCGGGACCCACCAAGCCACGCTCATTTTGTGACATAAAGCATACACATTATCCTCATGTAAACAATCAAAGCATGTCATGTGTCCAACTACCGTATTGTGACCTCCCACCACATGTTAGCCTCAACATGCTACCTGCTGTCATCAATGTGCCACATCCGTTCCACGTTAGAATCGTGCCACCGCATCCCACCACATGTTTCCGCTTTCCCTGCTTGTTGGTCTAATTTAACACTTTATTCTTGTGATTTCCATAACAATGTGCCACATTCATATAAATGCACGATATTAGGTGCACCATAATTTTCATGCTAAAGACACTAATAATTATGGTGTCATTACAAATGGGTTTGCTGAGTGGATTTAGTTCAACAATTGCATACTGTTTTAGAAAAATGGCCGATAATTATTTTAATATATTTTAACCTATTTCTATTTCTATGTGCATAATAGGATTATGCACCAATTGCCATTAAACCTATGTGGCACAATGACGTGATTTATTCAATTATGGTGCATTGCCAAATGGGTTTGGTTGAGTTGATTTAGTTCAACAATTGCCAATGTTTTAGAAAAATGGCCGTATAATTATTTTAATATATTTTAACCTATTTCTATTTCTATGTGCATAATAGTGATTATGCACCAATGCCATTAAACCTATGTGGCACAATGACGTGATTTATTCCAAAATAATACTAACAAGAGCATGTTAGTATTATTGCACGTATTGGGCTACATAATGAAATTTTTTTCAAAAAAATTTTTTAACCTACTTTGATACATATAACATGGTTACCCACCACTTCGATGCATATGATATAGTTACCCACTCATGTACTTATAATGCGTATGGTGTACCTAAAACATTTTTTAACTTAATAACAGTTTAACCTCAATGTACATGATAGTTTCACCTCAGGTACAATTGATATTAAATGGTACAACAATATGATTCAATGACACTCAAGAAAAAAACATACGCCAAAACCTTTAATTGGTCATCTCCACCACCAAAGAACTGCACTAAAACAAAAGGGCAAAAAATTTCAAAAAATAATGATGATCTTCACCCTTTTTTATTCCCCTTTCGAGGTAAAACAAACGCGTAAAAATACTCGAGAAAGCAGAGCCACAAACGCGTGGACCTTAAGTCAACCATTTAGAAATTATGGCTCATATTTTGAATGCCTATTTTTGTTTGAATCATTTATTCTTTATTCTTTATTATTGGCGCAAATTCGATAATAAAAACTGATCTCACGGGATGAGATTATCATGTGGGTCCCAATGCCGTGTGTCAAAGGATCATGCCACGTATGAAACTTGATTTGGCCGACGCTGCACGCAAGTCACAAATGATCCTCAAGGACCACATGGATTGCACGCCGCCTCAGCTCACGACCATCCGTAGCGCGCAATCTAAACAACAGACCAGACCAGACCAAGGGCTACATGCAGCTGGTGCCCACTCGAACAGATGACACGTGGAGCCTAATGGAACCAAGTTAGTTTGATATTCTCTGTGTGTCTGTCCGAGTTTCACATAAAACGAGTCAGCTTTCCGGCCCAAACCTGCTGAGGAAGAAGAGGTATTAGACGGCCGTCCGGATTCTCGTCTACGAAATCCACTCTGGTATTATAGTAATGAGTTAGTGTGTACGTTTGATGTGGTAATAATAATTATTATATAAAAATAAATTTAATGAAATAACACTCAAAAATAATTTATCAATGTTTAAAAATTGAAATCCAAACAAATTTATATAGAAGTATATGAAGATTAGATATTTATTATTAATATACTTTGTATTGATTTTTATTATTATTATTATTATTAGTGTTATAAAGGTAGCACTTCTGTAGGTTAAGTATTTGATGTATAGGGTATTTTATAGTTGAATTAATTAGCATAGCTTATTGACACTAATGTTATGCATTAAATTTACTCGCAAGATAATTAAAAATAATAATTGGAGATAAAATTAACTCATTAATAATTATAAAACATAAACACAATGCACACAATGTTTGCTTTTAGGAAAATCGCAACACTCTGGGAATGGAATTCCATTAGTCTCTTGGGTCACAACCGACAAGTTGGCCAAGTGAGCCTCTCTACCACTCATCTTTCTCGACCCATTCCAATGAAGTTTTCTCAAACCTTTTAAAGGATTTATCACATGCAATCCATAGGCACAAAACCATGGGCCTAAAACCACTACTAATGACCTCGGTCAACTTTTTGGACTCTATCCCCGAGTTAAGTTAGTCTAACAATACCCTCCTGTAAACCTTGACTTAGGTTTTCTTTTTGACTAAATCCACCGACACATCGGCGAAGAGAATCAACGCCACTCACTCAACCCTTACCCCTTCTCAAAGTGTATACCTGTGTGTGGCGTTTGTTAACCCGGCTTGTCCCCTATCCCCGAGGTCTAACATTAGACTTTACCAAAAATCGCTCGAGGGTATGCATATGGTTTACTAGGTCTTTACAATAACATGCCCATTTATACGCAATAATTTTAACTCCGTAATAATAACACATATTTTTTTCTTTGTTGCTCTTCAATATATTACCATCCTCTCATTTTTTGCACCTCTCCGCGCTCCTTTCTCGCTACTCTCCTTGGCGCATGACTTCATTTCTCGCAACTCACCAATGAAACCATCATTTCACTGAATCATTTTTGTCAACCACTTTGCAAAGCATCATTGATATACATTATGCTTCACTTCTTTGTAAAATTCACTCACGACCATCTCAACATAACTTGCACCATATATCCACCAGGGGCACCAAAATTGTAACCACCATCGCCATAAGGATACACCATTGTAGCTCTACAACCAGTAATTTCCTTAAGTCTACAAGTAGAGATGCTAAGCGAGCAGGTAGGGTAAGAGGGATGTTTGCTTCCCACAACCACTCCTATAGGGTGTTTTGGATCCTAGTAATGGAAACTACAGGTTGGCACTCATCCAGCCAGGGGCAAGCGACGACTTCGCGGGTGTCGCCTTTAGACCCGAATTCATCCATGGAGTGGGCTCCAAGGAGAACCGCCGCAGATCCTCAACCTAAGCCTCACTATAATGGGTTTTTTGTTCCTCGCATCAATTTTAATCATCGGATGATGATGGATGTTAAGCTCCCTAATTTGAAAACCACTATAGTATCAATTTAAAGTGACGCGCATTATTGTGATGCCTCACCCCATCAACCCTATCTTGCCAGCAGCATTGTTTTCCCTAGGCATGCTCACGTGCTTGGAGTCTCTGCAGTGTTTAAATTAAGTGGTTTTTATTAATTGTCTTTGGCTTGCAAGGTGCTAACCAAGCACTCGTTCACTTAGGTGTGCAAATGTGTGTGAAAACATGCGACTTCTCGCACTAGTTTTGCACATATCATAAACCGCGCTACCGAAAGCAATCGCATAATTGGAAAACTAGATTGAAAATGAACAACAAGTAAACAAATTCAAACTCACCCCTACTTCCCCACCCAAGGATGATAAAAACAACACAAGAAGAACAAAAAGAAGGCACCACAATGGAGAAAACAAGATCAAGGGCCAAAGGTTAGGATCCTGTGGTAAAAAAGGCCTACTTTATGCGGAAAAAATCGCAGGACCTGAAATTCTAAGTTGAAAAGGAAACAAACCAACCAACTAATGAAATTGCACCCAGAGAGGACTTTGAGAGATGGTAAAACAAAGGCCAAAGAGGCCTCACACTGTAACTTCAAAGTCTCAAAAGAGGTCGGAACGTGAGGTCTATGTTGCCGGAATATCGGGCAGTATACAAGTCCGAAACAATAGACTACCAAATCTCACCAAGCTCCATTAAAAAGTAGTTGAGCACTAGAAGCCCTAGAGGGATTTTTTTCTTTCCTTTGGAAAGCGGACAAGTCAAGAGATCAAGGCTTACATCGCTGTGACAAGATGAGGAAAAACTAACAAATAGATAGAATTGAACTTTTAAACAAAAACATTATGATGAAAAAAAGATAACGTAAGTTTCTAACAAGTTCCTCGCATTATACCGCAGGTTGTGGTCGAGACTCCGTGTTGGCCACCACTTCTAGGGTTTGCTGGATCTTGTCGCCCCTTTGTGCTTCTAGAACCCGTGACTAGCGAAATACATACAAAAACACAAAAACAAATGCTAAAAACCACTAATAGACGAAAATAGAAAAACGAAAGAGAGAGAGAAAAACAAAAGTAGAAACACAAATACTAGGGATCTTAAGATTTAAGCTAGTGGAGTCGCCATTTGTTAGGTGTAAATTTCTCGAGTAGAGGTGCCAAAAAATATACTTTTATGAAGTCAGTACAAATCCACTCAACAAACAAAGAAAACAAAGGAGGAATATGCTCCAAAAACTCTAATCTTCTACGAGACTTTCAAATATGCAAGAACAATGTTAGAGAAAACCCGCAGAAAAGATCTCACATACCGAAAGTACATGCCAAAAACAATAACAAGAAACCAATGGAAAGAACTTGATTTTGCCACTGATAACACCTTCGCAGAATAGAACATAGACTCGAGTCTTCGTTGTCCTCCTCCGTTGTAGGAGAGTCCTTTTGTGTCCACAACCCTTCAAGTCGTTTCTCTCTTCTTCTCGTTGCAAAAATGGATAAAGAAGAAAACCGATTGAACCTCAATGTGGAGAGACTGGTGAGTAACGAGAACATAATGATGATGACGACAATGATCATGTGTAAGTTAGGTGAGGGAAAACCCTTCTCTATTTATAGAAAAATGCTAGGATAAATCTAGATCTAGCTCAAATAATAAAAAAATATTAGATACAAAATCAAGATCTAACCATTACGTAGTATTTTATATATTTAAGAGACGATCAATATTAATGATATGGTGAGAAAATATTTGATTTAGTGAGTCCGACTAAAAATAACAAATGATTACTTGAGTTGATTAAGAAAGTGTTTAGGTACTAATAAATAAAAATCATTTATTAACTCACTTTAAAGAGATATGGCCGAGGTGAGTTAGATATAATTACCACATAGTCATTTAATAAATATTTCATAGGAGAAATGTGTGTGAAGATTAAGTAATAACAAATAAACAATGACACATATTTACATTTTTCAGTGGGTAATTTGATCAAAACATTACGTTAGGAAATAATTAATTAATAGTGAATATTGATTTCAAGGGACAGAAATTAAATGATTGATGAATAATAAATAATTAATGATTTCATTTAATTTTTTTCTTTCGGGTTTCGAAAGTTATTTTAAAAAATAATTTTAGTGGAAGTGCGTTCTCTAAATTATTTCTTGGTGAAAGTGAGTTTTTATGTGTAAAATTCATACTACATGACAGTAATTTCGACCATCCTAAAGTGAAATAACTAGATGATCATGTGGGTGATAACAAGTAATATCACATATTTGCTTTGTGAGTCTATTAACATGCTATCTTCCAATTAATTAGTTTTGTGTAATCTTACTGAAATATAACATTATACATTTTAACATCCCTCCTTAATGTTGACTAGAGGATTGATAGCAAAATGACCAAAGGAAGATGAAAATGGCACAATATTTCCCTATTCCTCAACTCCGACATCCTTAATAAGCAAAGCATTTCACCATTATTTTTCTCAAGCACAAGTGACCGTTGGAATAATGAAGAAGCCATTGACAGGCTCTAATGGTAGAGAAGCGTCCCTTGCTCTATCAATAATCAATGCAAACGATGACAACATAATAGATCCTCGATAAATTGCAAAGCTAGTAATAACATCGCTTTATGTGAAATACTAAAGTGTGTCAAAGAACAATCTCCTTTTCAAATATCGCCAAGAACAATCTACCTCTATAATATTCATAAATATTGAACTTATGCACAAACCTATCTAAAACTAATCGACTCGACCAATTATAGATAAACACATTGGTATTACTAGTGTAGTACAATTGAACAAGTGTATTGACACCTATAGCCTGCTTCCACTTCTCTCTTAATAGAAGACAATGATAGAATTTGAATAAGCAAATTGCCCCTCATCGAAGTGATTTGTTTGTCAAATACTGACCACAATTTTTTCCTACTTATCAACATTTTTTGTTAAAACGATCAAAATCGGATCACTAAAGTTACACAAATTGGTCAAATTTGACAAATATTTCAGATTTTACTCCCACCCTAATAAAAGCTATTAGAAAACGACTACGACAAACATTTCATTCAATAGCTAATCCAGTCAGTTTTTAATATTTTTATCAGCTATTCTTGTGATTTTAATATCAATGTACCACATTCATATAAATACACCATATTTTGTAAACTATTATTTTATTCCCACACACTAATAATTATGGTGCATGTACAAATAGGTTTTGGTTAAATTTAATGAGTTCAATCACTACAAGCTAATATTTCTTTTAAAACATTCTAACCTATTTCATGTACATAGTAAGATTATTCACCAATGCCATTAAACCTATGAGACAATGACATGATTTTTTTCAAAAATGATAATATTATCAATACACGTGTGGTATGGGGCATATCAATATTGTTGTCTGTATTTATGCACAAATAATAATATTTTTAGAAAATATTTTAACTTACTTTCATACATATAACATAGTTACCCACAAATGCATATGGTATGGTAACCCACCTATGTGATTTAATGTGTATGTTGTTACTAAAGTATTTTTAACAATCTTAATTTAACCCTCAATGTCAATTGATATTAAAATGTACAACAATATGAATTTCCTAAAACCTTTAATTGGTCATCTTTACTAGAAAAACTCTTTTACTAAAAACAAAAAAGAATCGAAAAAACTTATAAAAAAACAAATGATGGTCTTCACTTTTTTTATCTCTTTAAGTAAAAAACAAATGCGTAAAGATATGGAGAAATGTTGGGTCAATAATGTTGGATCCGTAAGCACAGCCACAAACGCGTGGGCCTAAGTCAACCATGTAAAACTATCGCCATATTTTTGCAATGCCTATTTTTGTCTAAAACATTTATTATTTTTTATTTATATTGTGGGTCCCAAATGCCTCTGTGGCAAAGGATCCTGCCACTTATGAAACTTGATTTGGCCGATGCTGCACGCAATCACAAATGATTCTCGAGGACCACATGGATTGTACGCCACGTCATCATACGCCCATCTGTACTCGCAATCTAAACGAACAAACCACACCATACATTGCACGCCACCTCAGCACTTTGGCCATCTGTACTCCGGAATCTAAACAAGAAACCAGAGCATGTCCAATCTCCGAAACGCTGATCTCTCGAACAGATGACACGTGGACAATAACGGAACCATTAGTACTTCATATTTTCTTTGTGTCAGTCCGAGCCATAAAGACAAGCCAGCTTCGGCACAAACTTGCTGAGGAAGAAAAGAGGCTTCGGCACATAAGCCAAATATAAAAAATTGTATTTCTCATAAATAGAATATTATATAAAAAAAGTTTGAAATATATGAAACGTATGATTACTAAAGCTTGGTGTAGCATGTAGCATGCATGATATTGAGATAAAATGGATTCAATGAATGACAAATATTCTAGGAGATAATACTAATCTTATTGTAAAGTGGAAACTAAAGAATCAACCAAGTGTTATAGATGTGTAGCAACCACAAATTTAATGAGGATGATGACTTTCGTTTTCGCTCATGCTAAAGATCTTTAGATAGTGTATATTTAATAGTGGATTGACTTAATCCTGGATTGATTATGCTCCACTACTTACGCACCACTTGTTTTGGGACAACAAGATGCATCGAGCCTCTCCAAAAACATTAGATGTTCCACACTTAGTAGCTCTAGTATCTTATTGCATTGACGAATACATAGTTTTCGAAGATGACAATGATACTTTAGCTCCTCTATTTCTTTGCAACATCTGACATCTAGTTGTTCCAAAACTCAAGTAAGAAACTTTAAGATGAATTAAGTTGCGCCTTCCTATTATAAATCGGATTAAGTTATATGAACAATATGAAAATAGTATTAAAATTATGTGACATTTAATGTAGCTTGTTCTTATGACTTTGTAACTCTAACTAAATGGTATTATGCATTTTCATTTATCCATCAACTTTTTTTATTTTCTTTTTGTTTTTGTTGGTGTAATTAAGCATTTTTAATGTTAGGAGATTTTTTTTAAATTTAATAGAACCATATTGCTAAATTTGAATCTATATTGGATTAAAGGTATAATGAGACTACATATCCATACTCTATTGTCTTCATTTAACAAAATAAAAAGTTAAAATCATGAAATAAAAATATTTCAACCAAGGTTTAAGAGACCACCATTTAGGCTGCTCCCACGCTGAATGCATACACGGTTAATCTTTCTTTGGCGATTACATGATGGTGAGACCATACAACCTTTCCGCAGTTGGTTGTACATGGCTTATGAATATAATTGAGAGAAGAGGGGTTGGTGCCACCATTTGGGAGCCGCATTTCAAACCCGCCACAATTGTTGCTTTTTTTGGCGATGGCCACGTTGGCTGAAGACCATGTAGGGTTTCCACGAGTGCTTCTACTTTTATTCTCTGCGAATAACGAACAACTAAAGTTGGAACTTCGAGACTCATCGTTGCTAGGTAGGGTTGTTGACTCATCTATCGAAAATATGGTGAAAAAAGCGAGAGTTGTACTGTAGCATAATCCAACAAATTTGGAGGATATGTTGAAATATTTTGAAGATACTATGTTATTGCATAGTTGTGGAGATGTTGATGGTTGTTAGGGCTTATTGGAGCCTCTAGAGCGAGTACATATAAAATGCCTTACAGGAGGCGGTGTGCACGCGAGAGAGATGCTTCTCATGACCCCCACACTAGTAGCGACTATTACACCAACTTTTGGTCGTCTAATAATTTAGAATTAGATGGATCGAAATACACCCATGTAAGACCAATTTTACCATAGTAAAATTGCTTTCACTATAAGAAATAATTTAATAAATGATATTTTATTAAGTTATTTATGGTCCAAAACAGAGAACCCCATGCGAAATGATTAAGTAAATCCTTATTTATTTGATTTTCCTCTAGGAATAATTAATTAAACCACTATTTAAATAATATTCATGGTCATATTTAACTCAATTAATGAGAAATAATTAGATAAATCATTATTTATCATATTATTCTCTAGGAATAATTAATTAAATCATTATTTAATTAATATTCCTTGTTAAATTTGACTAAATCATTTAGGAATAATAAAATAAATCATTATTTGTTAAATTATTCCTTGAGTCCCATCCTTGAAATGATAAATAAATAATTTATTTGTTTATTATTTTTAAATAAAGAGATTTAACTAATTTAAATTCATTTTTCCTCCAACAAAATATAATATAATATTCCAAGCGATTAGATCTAGATCTTGGTTAATAATATTGTATTATGCACCCATTATCAAGGATAACTCAATATTTTGTTATAATATGAGGGTTTTCCATTCATTATTTACCTTTGATCCTCTTATCATGGCTTCGGACTTTGATCCTCTTATCATTGTCATACTTTGGATTAATTTTATTTTCTTTGTTTGCTATTGAGCTCCCTTTGAGATTCTACACGTATTGGGTTTTTTACATCATTGAGAGAGAAACTCTAAAGTCGAAGTGTTTGAGGACGTACCAAGAACCCATCCCATTAAGGGAGACCGGTAACATTATTCTTTATTCCTTCCAGTAAGTTAATAATAATATAAAAATTCTTTATAAATCTTGTCTTGTCCATTGGATGTTTGGAGAAACTCTTATTTCATTTTTACTATTTAGCTACTTTATTTGCACAGATATGGGTTTGTTTTACATTTGCTTCAGCGATCTATTGTAGATCTAAAGAGTTTGAGTACAACCATCATTGTTGTTAGGGTTGTTTTTCATGTGCGACTAAAGTGATCTCTTTTCGTACACTTGCGTTAAAATTCATTATAATCAATTGAGCGACTCCATTGGGTTTTATTCGGATTCTGTGTGACCAACTCTGTCAGCATATCTAGGGTTTTTCTTCGCTATTTTTAGTCTCTTAATCGTCGTTTTTTTACCTTTATGCCCTAAAACGATAGAAAATTCTAACTTTCAGATCTGTTCTTGGGTGTTTTCATAGGTAACGAGGTACTAGGGCCGCGCCCGGCAGACAACAAGTTTTTCCGCAACTCGTAGCATCAGAGACTCCCAGAACCGCAGCTCGCACTTTTCAGCTCAAAACTCGCGAGTTCAGAGCTAGGTCGCACTTGCCGGGCCCAAAACCCGCAATTTCACGACCTCATAATACCCACAAGCTACAATTTTTTTCGAGATTTTTTCTATAACTTTTAGGGTTTGCCGCGATAGCTCGTTCAAGGTTGTCTCACCGTCTCGTCGCCATCTTAGGCCTCGGATATGCTCATTTTCTCTTTGAAGTAGGAACAAGCCCCCTTAGGGTTTAAGTACGCTTCCACCTTTTTAGGAGTGGTTTAATCGAGTAGGTAGTCCGAGATTTTGCGTTGCTTTCAACCATTGTTTAGGGTCTAATCTATATTTCTTTCTTATATTCCTTTGGATCGTTATTATCTCATCCAAAAATCCATCTTGAGTCTTGTTTGATCTTCACCTTAGGGTCCCCCTTGTTTCCCTTAGGTTTTAACTGCCGCCTCCCATTTTGTAGCAGCTTTTCCCTTTGGTTTCTTGTTATTTTTCTGCACCTCTTTCTAGTAGATCCGAGTCATTAGATCCTGTCCCTTAGACGCCTATATATTTTGGCCATCTTGTGTGTTTTGGAGTCAATTTCTCCTGCCTCTTAGAATAGTTGTTTGAGAGCCCTTCTTTATGGGTTGAATTTATGCACCTTTAGTTGTTCATAATCATCGTCATTTCAGTCTTTTATGTAAAGTTATACAACATTTTTTTATATTTCATATACACAAACCTGTTCTGGCTTGATTAAAATTAACACACCGCTTGCACACGTACACACACCTAAAGTGAAGAGCGCTTGGTTTATACCGCGATCGAACATAACTATTGTAATTAATTTATCCTCCCTCTCGAGCCTTTGTTTATTTCTCTTCCATCTTATTTGGGTATTTGTGTTTTGTCATCATTGCACCCTCCAAGGCACTTATCCCGGAGACTCCTATGCCTTCATCCTTAGTTTTTGTTAGGAAGAATTACTCCAAAGCGACAAGTTTGATTTAGTCCTCCCGTAGTCGTCGTATCAGATTTTGATTTTGGTCCATCTGACCTCACTTCGATTACAAACCCAGTTCTCCTCCACCTCATTCTACGTCACCATGTCAGCACCAATGTAGTGTTGGTCCCTCGGTGATGGGTGGCCCCGACCCCAACTCCGGAGTTTCTAGTTGTGGAACCACTACCGAAACCATTCTAGCTACACCTTTGCTACTTTTTATGGTAGGTTTAAGCCTCACGATTTCAACCAGATTAATTAACGACCCTATACACCATGATCCAAAGTAGCCCTGTTATGCCAACTAAGATTCAATCGACATCCCTAAGTTCGAAGGACATGTTGGAGAGGACCTACTAATCATGTCCACTCCTTTCACATGTGGTGTTCTTTCAATTCTATCATCCCTACGACTCCATGCTCTTTCTGATTATTCCAGAGTGCACGCTCACGCGGAGATGCCGCAAAGTGGCATAGGTCGACCCTACTTCGCTCTCATTCCACTTTTGCACTCTCGCTAAAGAGTTTCGTCCTACTTCTAGTTACCTCTCTCCGATATGATAATTTCTGTACGAGTTGTTGACCACATTCAGTCAAACTTTGCCACCGCCTTTTCTCGAGCCATGTCCAAGAATGGCGTGAAGGAGGAGCTTATGTTGAGCTCCCCACATTTGACAATCGTGTCTATATGGATTGGTTTCTCATAACACTTTTTCCTTCTATTAGTAAAGATGTTGCATATCACTTCCCTCAAAAAGAGAAAGAAGCTCTCCAAATCGCATTTAAATATGACTTGATCTGTGCCTAGTCCGGATATGTTTATACCATCTTATCGGCTCTTCCTAGACCTTGTGAGTGTTAAAACACATTGGCGCAGCATCTCACGTCGCCAATGGTATCGTTGGATCTCTTTCACATCCATATACTCATCCTCCCAGTGGGTTATGGTTTCCCTCGGTGAGGGGACAACTCCTCTAGCACTTATCCTCTTCCCGTAACATGTATCCAAGACAAAGCACATTTTCCCCATTGCATCAACCGATGCCAGAGCTCTGCATCGCTCAACTTGTTTACCCCAATGTTTCTCAACCTCCTTTCTATCCATATCAACAACCCGGTGCTCCATCCCTTTTCCGAGATTAGCACCCAAACCTCCCTATGCCTTCTCAACCTCCGCCACAACAACCACTCCAAGTCAAGTGTATGGCCCAGCAGTGCGTACCGATCCTCCAAATTCCAAGAAAAAAAGGAAAGGAAACCAAAACCGACTCCGCAAGGTAATAAAGGGCGCGAAGGAACCCGCTAAACACTATCAACCAAAAAACAAGGAAATCAACCAAGCAGGACATGCCTCTTCGTACGAACAAGCCTTGTTCTTGTTGTGGTTTCATGGCTATTATACTCACAATTGTCCCTTTACCCCTAAATGCGCTAGTTGTGTGAAGCAGCAAGAAAGCATCTAGAGGACATCAAGCCATGGTTTCGCTCCTCCAAATATCTGCCCGTATCAACCATCTGATCCTTTCCCATCAAGGATATAGAGGCCGCTCAACCCCCTCAAGGTCAAGCCACCCCTCAACCCTCACAATCGTGCACCCTTTGATTACCATATTCTCATAATGAATTCTCGAAGTGGTTAATACCATCGGTGTCAGCCTTCAAACTTCGTCGCGCTAATATGGCAAGCCACCGTTTCGTCTACAAGCCGAGCCTCAAACCAAAAGTTTCCACAGAGTCCGATTTGACACCAAATGCCCCTTTACAGATCCCTCAACCATGAGCGGAGGTCATTCCCTAAGATCCCCAAAGGGACATTATGATGAACTATTGCTTCTGCAAAGCTCGCCCACAATTACAACATCATAGATGACTTAACACAATCTCCTGTTGTTATGTCAATCGTCGAAAGTCCTCTAGTCGTGCCCTCTCACAATGTAAAGCTCTATTATTTTCTCTGGCATTGTGGATCATTCAAATGATTGTTTGATTGTATTTGATGTTGACAAGTCAGTAACATCCCCCCTTACCTTCATCCAGTCACCTTCCAAATACCGATCAAGATTTGTAATGCCCATGTATCGCGATGTATCATTGACGAGGGCACATCCACTACGTGATGTTCACCTTTTGTTTATAATACACTTGGATCACTTGAGTTAGCCCCATCCACCATCACTTTGTGTGCTTGGGATGGTCACTCTTCTCAGCCCTCTTGGCATGTACCGCAATTGTTCTGTCACTCTTGTGGGAAAGACTGCGTTTATATTGACATTGAAGTCGTTGATGCCCGCTTCGATTACAACATCTTGTTGGGTCATAGATACACCTATGCAATGTCCTGGTACACATCTACTGCTCACTGTAAAGATGTGCTTTCCTCACAATGGAAATATTGTTACCATTGATCAATTGACATATACAAACCGAAGTCTCGAATTTCCCTCGAGTCTATCATATCTTCGGTGGCCGATAAACATGAAGTCGCACATCTTGCCAATGTTTCACCTAGAGTCTATAAATATTCCACCTTACTTGGTGCACTCCCCTGATCTCCCTTCTTGCTGCAGATCCCAACTTGTTGAATGTTTGCATGATGCAATCATCTCGGACTAGCCATAAGTGGTCCGGTTCAACCACCCAGCACAGCCCTTTCGCTCTCGCAACCTATCGGTGGTCACTTGATGGAGCCTACATGGCCTTCCTTTCAAGGACCTTCCTCTTATGCTTGTGTCTCTTTCACTCCTTTTCAACTAGGAAGGGTTCCCCCTAGCCTCAACCATTTGGGATCCATTCCTCTAGGCCATTACCCCTATGGTCGGATATGATTTCTTGCTCCCCCATTTGGAGTCTTTTCGAAATGCTCGTTATGGCTATGTTGAGCCTTTCCCAATTTGACCTTGGGGATCCTAGTCCGGTACATCGATCCCACGAGTCGAAGCCCTACCCGGTCATCTCAATCCTTATCACCGCTTTGCCCCCGGTCCAACCAGATACCACAACTCCTACCTTTGCTTCGAGTGCCTCGAGTCACCTCAATAAGAATCTACTCTCTGTTATGAAAGCATTCGGTCAGTGGGGAAAAGCCGAGAAAGAAGGAACCTAAGGATATTGCTACCCAAAAAATCATGCTAAGCCTCCTAAGTGGTCACCTCCCAGTGTGATTTGTGTGATGTTGTTGGGCATGCTACCCAAAAATTGTCCTCAACTTCCTCTTCTCAAACCCTGTGGTCAATGAAAACATTTCTGAATCCGATATCCCGGGAGGTCCATGTTACTACTACCCGATTCACTAAGAAACTAAAAACATTGCGCACGAATCACCCTTGTGTTTTGTGTGATCTTTATGGCCACTACTCTCACCTCTATCACGTGTCTCGACCATTTCCGCGACACCCTTGAGGTTGTCTATCAAATTTTGGTCGAACATAGTGGATCCTCTACTCCCTGCTATTTTGGTTGTTGCCAAACTGGAGGAAATTTATACACCTATTGAGATACCTCCAGCCGATGCAAGATGAATTTAGAAAATTATGTATTACAGAGCAATGCAACACATAAAATATGCGTAAACACAAACACATAAAACACATAAAACTAGAGAGACACGAGATATACGTGGTTCACCCAATTTAGGCTACGTCCACCGAACAATGACCAATCCTTCCTTTATATTAATCCGGAAAAATGAAGAGACACAACCTACAAAGCGAGATCCATTGTAATATCCTATGTTCTCTATCACAGTCTCCCCTATCTATTTCTAGCTGCGAGAATACACATACAATACACAACCGCAATACAATACCCTCATACAAAATGAGGGTTGCCTCTAAGGGCAAAAAAATCCTAAATTAAACATAACTTATATCGTCAAATCATCCACCCTAATGAACGGCCTAGATTGACTAGAAATTACAATACTTTTTACAAGGAAATTTTACATCTGTTTTTAGCTTCGAGGGTGTTTCCGAAATCCTCCACCGCTCCAAAAGTTGCAACCACCCCCCCTGGACCCCCCGAGCGACGTTTGATCTATGGTGGCGTTGCCGCCCATTAAGAGCAAGGGTCCAATGTTGTGATACATCTAAGGAAATAAGATAATCGAGGCTCCACAACTAACAATCTCCCACTTGGAGACTAAATGTAGCAACTCCACCCATTTGCTTCATTTGTTGGAAAATGACTCGCTTTGGACACGGCTATTTTTCATCTTCATCATCCTACTTGAAGACCAATTGAAACTAAGCATATTCTCGGTTCTCTCTACAGTTACAACTTTTGTCGAAAGCATATCTGCGGGATTCTAGCTAGTGTGTATCTTTTCCAACTTCAACCCATACATCTTCCAACACCGACCATATGAAATGGTACTTGAGATGTATGAGTTTAGTCCTAGAATAAAATGTCTGAGTTCTTTACCGGATGAATGGCACTTTGGCTATCACTATTTAACGTGCCCATATCATGCTTCTTACCCAATTCATCCATAAACCTTTGTAACCAAATCATTTCTTTACTAGCCACTATAGCAAAGCAACTTACTGCTGTTTTGTTGTTGAAAGTGCAACAACACTTTCGATTTTTGAAACCCAACCGACAACTATTCCACCTACAGAGAAATACATACCCTATAGTGCTCCTCCCGTTATCTCTCGTCTCACCTGCCATATCCGCACTAACATATCCCTATAGAGAAATGTTTGAACCACCCAAAACATAATGCTTGATTTGTGGTACCTCTCAAATATCTAAGAATCAATTTCAATGCCATCCAATGTTATTTTCTGGATTGTTCATGTACCCGCCTACAACTCCCTCTCTGCATGTGCAATATCAGCCTCGTGCAGACTATTGCATACATTAAGCTTCCAATTGCTGATGCATATGGAACTTTAGACATATAATCCATTTCTTCTTGGGTTTTTTGGGCACATATCTTTACTAAGTTTGAAATGGCTAGAAAAAGGTGTACTAATCGGTCTTTTCATTGCATATTAAATATTTTCAATACCTTTTGTATGTACTCATTACGGGACAATGTTAATTTGCGATTTTTTTCTGTCTCTAGTTATTCTCATACCAAGGATTTGTTTTGTAGCTCCCAAATCCTTCATTGCAAAGGAATTTTCCAATTTTATTTTTGAACACATTTACTTCACCCGCATGTTAGACCACCGCAACAAGCATGCCATATACATACAATAACAATATAACATAGTTGCCATCATTTTTCCTTTTTAGATAAACACAATGATCAAAGTGACATATAGTATAACCTTGTTCAGACATAAACTTGTCAAATTTTAGATACCATTGCCTTGGAGCCTGTTTTAAGCCATACAAGCTCTTCTTTAACCTCCACACTAGTTTTTCTTTCCCTTTGACCTCATATCCTTCTGGGTTATGCATATAGATCTCTTCCTCCAAATCTCCATGGAGAAATGTTGTATTTACATCTAACTATTCAAGATGTAAATCTTCCACTGCTACAAGACTTAAAACAGTTCTGATTGAAGTCATCTTAACAACAGGAGAAAAATATTTCATCAAAATCAATACCTTTCTTCGTGTAAACCCCCTTCACCACAAGTCTACCTTTGTACCTCTGTTTTCCTCCATCTTCTTCCTTCAAACTGTAAACCCATTTATTACTGCAATTTAGTTTTACTGCAGAGACCCTGACTAAGTCCCTAAGTCTCAGTTATGTATTAAGGAGTCCATCTCTTCCTTCATGGCTAGCTCCCATTTCTTCCTCGGTTTCAACTCTGCATTACTTCTTCATAACATTCGGTGTTCACCGTAATCGAGTCAACAATAAATAATATAATGAAGGAGAGTATCGTTCAAGGGGTCTACTTATCCTGGTAGATCTTCTTACACCACTTTCATGTTATAAAATTATATATTACAAAGCAATGAAACACATAAAATATGCATAAAACACAAGCACACAAAACACATAAAACCGAGAGAACACATATATACGTGGTTCACCCAGTTTGGGCTACGTCCACCCCAAATAGCGATCCCTTCCTTTCCATTATCCGACAAAATGAAGAGACACAACCTATAGCGAGATCCGCTTTGTAATATCCTCTCGTTCTCTCGTCATGAGTCTCTCTATTTGTTTCTCGCTCGAGAATACACATACAATACACGATCGCAATACAATACCCCTCATACAAGCGAGGGGTTGCCTTCTAGGGAAAAAAACTCTAAACTAAACATAACTTCTCATCGTCATATCATCCGCCTAATGAACGACGGATTGACTAGAAATTATACTTTTACAAGGCAATTCACATCTATTTTTTAGCTTCGGGGCGCTTGTCGCTAAAACCCCCTGCTAGGGGGCGGGCTCCATAAAAGTCGCAACCGCCCCCCGGACCCCCGAGCAACGTTTAATTTCGGGCAGCATTGTCGACCCATTAAGGTACGAGGGGTCCAGACGTTGTGATACAAAATACACAAGATAATCGGGCTCCACACCCAAAATTTTAGGTGTTTGAGGTGCTTGTTCTTTGTTTTGGTGGTTCGTTTGTTGTTGTGGTTGTTGATTATTCTTATTTTCAGGGCACCTTTAATTTTTTATGTGATCTCATCAAGAAGCTGTGTATTCTTTGTTTTCTTTTTCTTATTTCTTTTTATGCCACCTGATTCTTATACAAGGCCTTTCATTGAATATTACATCTCTTGCTCCTAATGATTTTGTGATTTTCATAATCATATAAGCGATAACCAAAATCGTTAACACCATATCCAATATAGGTACATTTCTTTGATTTTGCCTCAAGCTTTGTTCTATTTTTCTTTATTAATATGGACAAAGGCCTCACACTTTGTTATAGCATCATTTATCACCTTCACATGATTCATGATTGCTTTGATGGTTTTGGGCACTCCATTCCCTACGAGACTTGGACAAATTCACTTAAAAACGAGTGTAAAAATCCCCATACGCGACTATGCCTGTACTTTTCCGCGTGTATACGCGAGTCCAACTGCACTTTTCGCGTATGCCATTAAAATTATGAAAAAAATATATAAAAATTCCCTATTTTCGGGTTGGGTTGATGGTTACTCGGGTAGTTCAACCACTCCCCGACAGACGTGGCCATCGATTTCCAACTATTGAAACTACTTGGAGGGAGTATAAAAACCCCTCATGTGTATGGCCTAAAGGGGGGAGAGAATTATTGATATTATACTCGTTGGTATTCCCTATCCAAGTCGATTCCCCGTGCCTCTCGCACTTTCCCCGATTCATTATAGGAAACCCTTGTTTCCTTGAGATGCACATCTCCCTATATGTCATCTTCGTATGCACCGGTTTGGAAGGAGTCTTAGCAAGGCAAGGGTCGAGCGGATCCCGGACGACGGTCTGCTCAGAAGGTCGTGGAAGGATCGAGTGATCTCTCCACTCGTTACTTTTGTACATGCTATTTATAATACGAAGTACCATGCTCGTTCCCAGAAAATATACATGTTAGTGTATGCTTATGTGTATGAGAATATTGTTATTTAAGCATACATTATGATTTATTTAATGTTTTATATGAATCTCACTAACATTTAGAGTAGATATATAGTTGTACAACCGGTTCTTCGTGCTTGTTTCTTCTTGTCTTTTAGGTTGAGAAGGAAGGACGGTTCTTCGGGAGTTTGGACCCCACGGGATCTGCTTCAACCATAGGACCTATGGGTAACTTTCTCATTCTACTCTATTTAGTTTTTTACGAACGTGCATGGTTGTGTGAGTCCTTCTTAAGTAGCATGCCCCTCTGCTCTGTGGAGGTTGTAACCCAACGAACCTCTAGGGTAATATTCACGAAAGCTGACTCGGCGACTCAGCTGGGGATCACATTTTTGTGATTCTCATGTTGGGTGACTTAATCTGTTTGGTAGGATTCCAGCAGTTTTAACTTTCATTTGCGATCCAGTTTACTTTTTTACTGCTCGATCTAAAGTCCCTGGTTTCTTTTCCCGGGCTTGTCCTTTTTGTTTTTTCATTATTTACCTTTGCATACGCGCTTTTTTTCTACACACGGTCGCGATATGCACGCAGTTTGTTTAAAGGGACCCGCGTATACGCGAGTTTCCCTTAGCATAGACGCGTATGCACGCTCGGTTGCATAATCGTGAAGTAGCGTATACCTAGGCATATTTTTGAATTTTTGGGTTTCTTGACTTTTTTGGTCCTTTCACAGCTTTGTGGAGACTGTTTCTACGGTGTCTCTGTACTCATTGGAGTGTGAAGGAAGTGGTTTCATATCTTTTCTCTTTCGTTTGATTGAAAACTAGTCTTTTTGGCAAAGTGTTGTTTCGGGTGCTTGACACTTGGTTTGAGTTCCAAGATTGCTTTCGAGCATTCTTGGGTCGTTCTGCTTTATCAAAAGCAGAGCTTCCGCTCACTTACTCGCTCCTATCTTTGTGTTGTGCTTTGCATTGCAATTTTTGCTTCGTTTTTTATTGGTTTTCTTGAGTTCCATAGGCTAGGTTTTGTTGCAACTTTTTGAAGAGCTTTTCTAGCTTCTTTGGAGTTTTTTGTTTGCGACAAGTTTGCACTATTTGTCTAGGGTCGAGTGGTTTGAGTTTCCTGGTCTTCTTTTGCTCTTATTGGTCTTGCTACGAGTTAGCTTTATAAGGTTTGGGAGCATTATTGAAGTTTGTGCTTGGAATTCGGTCTTGTTTGGTTTGGATTTTGATAGTTGTGCTTGGTATTTTTCGAGCTCTTTATTTATAAAACAAAAAAGCTCAAAAAACATTTGCTTTGCTTTTTGTTTTTTGCATTTCAAAGGCTTAAAAAACATTTTCACTTGTTATTTGCTTTTGTTATTGCATTTTTCATTTTCGTTTGCTACAACTTTTGAAGCTTTTGTGAGGTTTCTTGCTCTTAGTTTTTGGCTTGATTTTGAGGAGGAATTGTCATTTGATTTCTTCTTCTCGTTTTTAAGTATTCTTGGTGTCCTCATTTTAAGAGTTCTTGATTTCGAGAACTAGCTTTTTGGGCAACCAAAGAAGAGTTAAAAGCGAAGGAATTTTAGGGAATTTCACTCGCTTTAAGAGATTTGCATCTTAGGATTTACATGCTTGTAGTGATTTGCATTAGGTGCATTTAATCATTTAGTCAATTTATTAGTTTTTTGTGAGTGTGAGTTTGCTATTTGAAAAAGAAAAAAAATACAATTTTTTAGTCTCGTAGAACTCGTATAGAGATTACTTTTCATCGAAAGACAAAGAATCGCATTTGCATGTAGTTAAGTTTTTTATTAATTTCTTTTGCGTCAAAACACCATACGTTTCATCTCCATATCCTTGTGACTTAATATAACGACCCATTAAAATAAGCGATTTAATCTAAAATCAACTAGCAAGTTTTTCTAAGTGTCAATCACCAACTAGCTAGGTTGTAGGGCCTTGGAATAGGTGAGTGGAGAGTTAACTCTCAAGGCCACTCAAACAAACATAGAAGTTGATTAATTGAGCGAAATCTAACTCCGTTAGGTGGACCGGGGAAAAGCTCTCATCCGAGAGTCAAGCGCGAGGGAAGTGAAGGCGAGAAGAGGGATACCCCTCTCCGATTGGCCGAATCCGACCTCAAGACCGTTCACGCCGGCTTCGATACGGATTGGTGCCCATAGTTGCCACTCCCTAGGTTTCCACACGGGTATTGCAGGGGGGAATACCCGTGGTACCCGAGGCGAACGTCGCATCACTTTCGAGCAGTACTTTTCGGGGGGTGCCCTTGCGAAGCTTGGGTGCTTGAACCGACAAAGAAAGTCGTCGTTAGGAGGTCGGCGTAAATCGTTCTACGATACCTTCGCTAGTTGTTACTGGGCCCTAACCATCCCGATCTGCTTTTCGGGAGGTCCTATATTTTGCTTTCCTATATTTTGGGTGTCCGGTCCTCATCACCCGGAGCGGGGAAATACTGGAGGTTGTTTGCTTGATCGTATCTCGGGGATTTTTATTTTTAGTGAGTGCTCTTTTGCTCCTAGCTTGCCTAGCTTTTCACTTTTTGAGTCTAATTTAAAAATCTATAAAAGTGGTGATCGAGCGCCTCGACGATCGAGGAGAATCCGGGGGTTATCTCCCGAGAGTCCGAGCCTTCTTCGAGAAGGCGTAGGAGTGATTTAGCGGTGGTTACCACCTGTGGCGTACGACGCGGTGGAGAGAGATCCTCCACAAAGGTCGCAAGGTTTCATAGGCGATTCGGTGTCGGTCCCGAGAGGAGCGTTCCGCTCACCTCGCGAGTTTTGTTTCCTCGGGAAGAAGATTTTCAAATCGAAGACGTGCACTGAGCCTCCTCGCTACGAGTCCATCTCCTCTTCCTCCTCGATTATCCGTTTGTTGTTCGAGTACATCGGGCTCGAGTCGAGAGACCGGGAGATCTTCCGTATCATTCTTATCTTTCGATGGCCACGACCGGGAACGCGACTTCTACCGTGAGTCTTGTAGGCATTCGGGCTACCTCGCTGTCATTGAAGCGAGGGGCACTATTGCTTCATCTTCGATTGCTTCTAGTCTGTCTTGTGTTTGGCTCTGGGTTCACCCAAGCACATGCTTCTCATTCGGTCCTTACGTCGGGGATGCCCTTTAGTGGGAATCCCTCTTTTTTCCTTTTCCCATTGTTTCAATTTGGGATCTACACCCATGTCTAACATGGCTAGTGGATCAACTTCTTTTCGGGGTTTCCCCTTTGGGGACCTGGACATATTCCTAGTTCCAATCCTTCTTTAGGGTCGTTTTCAGTTTACGTCCTGGACCCGGAGTTTCAACCCTAGTGCGGGGGGCAAAGTTCGACTACTTTTTACGAGATGGAATCTCGTCTTTACTACGACGGGGCGAGTGGAATCATTTTTACACGAGTCATCAGGGGAATGCTTCTTTCCCCTTCATCGAGTGCTTATCGGTCCTTTTCTCCTCGTTCTAATGCTTGGAACCCCTATCGGGGGCTCTCCTCTTCAATCAATACTTTAGATGACCGGTCCGGGCTTTGGTAACTCGGCGTGGGGAGGAGGTTCTTCTCCGTTTTATACGAGTCCTTTACGGCAACCTGGTGCCTCATCAAATCCGGGATATTCTTTTCGAATGTTGGGAATCCATCCCATCAAGGATGGAATCCTCGAGCTCGCCTCGCTTACCTTTTACGGCAACGTTAAACTTGCCGATTTTTTCGAGAGTTGACTAATGACCCGATTCGTTATAGTTCGGGATGGCCTCCGATCCCCGACCAAAGCTTCCTTCGAGACATTCCAAAGTTTGAAGGTAAGAATGGAGAGGATCCGGCGGACCACATCACCGCTTCCACTTATGGTGTTCTTCGAACTCCCACGATCGATGATTCGATTAGGTTGAGATTATTTCAACGCACCCTAACCGGAAATGCTTTGCCAAATGGTATATCGAGCTCATCGAGGGGCGGTTTCGCTACATTTGGGGAAATCGGCTATCACATTTCTAAACCATTTTCGGTTGCTCGTCGGATATCGGTAGGGACCGAACTCTGGCTAATTTTTAAGCGAGGATGAGGCAACGCACATTTCGATCACATTCGGGGAATGGAGGAGAAGGAAGAGGCTTATCAAAGCTCATATTCCCTGGAGAATTCCTTCTCGAATGGTTTCTCAAATCCCTCGCAGTCGGATATTTCAAAAGATGTATCCCTATACGGGGTATTTTCCGAGGAGCGAGAGCCATTTTTAGGGCCCGGGAGTTAGAGCGATCTATTCTCGGTCGGGGTACTTTATAAGTATTTGCCCAATGCTCCTCGCTCCAAATTGGATTTATCGAAAACTAAACCCGGTCCGCATAGTGACGGGCTTGTCGGATCGGTCAATAGTGGTGCGACCTGACTGCTTATTTCTCAAGCTGCCCAGCTTGTCTTTACAATATGCTCATCCAGTCGAGTCGTGCTCTTTCGATTCATCACCTTCCTAGTCTTTGTCCATAAATGCTGTCCAAGCTTCTAATCCCAAAGGAAATCAACAATCCGATGGGAAGAAGAAGGGACGAAATAACAAGAAGAAGGGCAAGAACGGGAAGGGCAATGCAAATAAAACCAACGAGCGTGTTGGTGAGGGTCAAAAGGAGAAAAAGAAAGTGAAGTTTCCGATGCAAGCTTTGTGCTTTGGGAGACCATCTCAAACACCTTTGCCCTAAAATTCAAGATGCTCGGCACTTGTTAGCTCGGCAGAGGTTCTTCTAGTTCCCGAGTGCGTGTTAACAAACCCTTTTCCCCCAAGGGCAACAATTAGTTGTTGGCGTGAACCAAAATCCTGGGGCTTCCTGCTGGGGGCACCCCGGGAAGGGGAAATCCCATCGAACATTTTTATGATGAGTGCTCACGCGGATATCGCTACGAGATCCCCGATTATGGCGGAGAAGAGTCTTTCGAAAGCTAAGGAAGTTCTCGATGCTCTTGAGCCGCTTCACATCACGAAGCCCTACTGTTGAGTCTATGCCTCGGATGCCAAAAGCATATTCTAAGCGGTCAACGATTAATCCAGAATCCGAGGGCTACCCCGAACTACTCGATTGTAGAAGATCCCGACGCGATTCCTTGTGCTATGTCATCTTTAGAGGTACTCCGGTCTCGTACAGCTCGGCGCGAGTTGCTTTGCTCACTGCCATTGGGGCTATTGATCTGAAAAATTATTTTCTGATTACTTTTGATATGAATAATTTTAAGAAGAGACTCCCTCATCACATGGCTTTTCATATTAAATCATCGTATCGGAAGTGCAATATATTTCGAATGGTTGTTGATGAGGGTGCTTCTACATGCGTGATGTCTCTCGCATGCTGGAAGACACTTGGATCTCCCAAAGCTGTTCCATCTAGCACTGTTACATCTGCGTTCAATGGTCATTCTCACGGACCCCATGGTATTGTCCCGGCTTTGCCCATCCGTGTTGGGGGAAAAAGCTCGTTAACATAGAGGTTGAGGTAGTGGATGCGGCCTTGGACTACAACCTTCGTTGGGGAGGAATTGGATTTATGAGATGGATGCCATTGCATCCTCATTATTTCGAATTGTATGTTTCCCCCACGAAGGGAGGATTGTCACGGTGGATCAAGCTGGACTGTCCTCCGTAGACACGAATGCGTCTTTTCGACTCATACGTTCCTAAGTTGGATAATACTAAGGCGCACAGTTGAGAATCTAGGAGTTGGAATGTATTCTTCCTTGATGGGTACTTTCGATCTTCCTCCTCCTACGGTGCATATTAATGCTATTTCATCCTCCAAGGCTCCCCTTCGAAGAGAGTTCTTTCGAACTCATTATTTTTTCGGACCCTTGGACCTTACCTTCCCCTATTGCCACATTAGCAGAAGGTCAAGTGAGTGGAATGGCATTTCTGATTTCTGCAGCTGAAATTGCATATCAGTCTATTGTTGACACTGCAGAATCCATTCCAGCTCCTCTTTCACCGGAAGAGTTGGACGGTGATGTGGCTCCGGCTTGGATGCTTAGTTCTTCTTCAGCCCAAGATTGCCTTGATACCACTCTTCCATTTGAAGAGGCAATAATAGAAGCCATGACTGGTATAGATAGACCGTGGGATGACTTGCATCATCGGTCTTACTTCCTACCTGACTTGAACGAAGTTGAAACTAGTTTTCCGAGTCCTCAATCTCCTGGTCATGTTCACCCAGTCTTGAACCCTTTGGCACCAACACAGGTTTATGCTGAAGGGAACATGGGTCGTGATTTCTCCTACTATCCCGTGAACATTTCCGGGGATCCCAATATTATCGAGAATGTCTTCATTGGAGTCGAATGTTCCCGTGAAGAGGTTCAAATTTGCACGGAGCTCTTCAAAGAGTATAGGGATGTATTTGCTTGGTCTTATGAGGAAATGCCCGGCATAGACCCATCGATTGTCCGACGCATGAGATCAAGACGTATGAAAACGCTAAGCCAGGTCGAGCAAAGCTTCGTCCCGGTCAATCCCTAGGGAAAGGCGAGCGACTATCAAAGTCGAAGTTGAAAAGTCGCAAGGCGGGATTCATTTTCCCCTGTTCCCTCCGACTGAATGGGTTTCAAACCCCCGTTCCGTAGATAAAAAAGCAAGGAACGATTCGAGTGTGCATCGATTTCGAAGACCTAAATAAGGCATGTCCTAAAGACAATTACCCCACACCATTCATCGATCGGATCATTGAAGAGTGTGCTGCGTAACGAGATTTTCTCCTTCATAGACGGTTTCTCCGGATATAATCAAATTACTATCCATCACGAAGATCAACATAAGGCTGCATTTATTTTGTCCCCGGGGATACGTTTGCATACAAGAAGATGCCTTTTGGTCTTAAAAATGCTGGGGCTACCTTTCAGCGGGCCATGTCTTACGCCTTCCACGACATCAAGAAGATTATCGAGGCATACTTAGATGATCTAGCTACTCATTCTCGAAAGAGGATGGATCATCCTGGTCACCTCCGGCAAATATTTGAAAGATGTCGTTTTTATAAAATTCGATTGAATCCGAACAAGTGCGTTTTCACGGTTACATCCGGTCGGCTATTGGGATTCATTGTGTCTAGGAAGGGATAAGGGTAGATCCCTTCAAGGTTGAGGCAATACTTCGGTTGCCTCCGTCTTCCATCCATCGACTTCAAAGTCTCCAAGGAAAGTCTAATTTTCTTCGGAGGTTTATCGTCAATTATGCTGAGATTACAAAGGGATATATGAGACTCGTTGAAGAAAGGAGTTCCTTTTCTTTGGGACGAATACGTTCAACGCTCGTTCGATGCTTTGAAAAAGGCATTGACCTCTCGCTCCTTTCATCGAGTCCACCCGATTATAGCGAGAGATTTTCTTTTGTATCCCTGGGCAACGGCAGAATCTACCATTGGTATGGTTCGGTTCGGAAGATGATGCTCTTGCAGAGCATGTTATTTACTACCTTTAGTCGAGGACTGGTAGGACCCGAACTTCGATACACTCCGATAGAAAAGTTAGCCTTAGCAGACAGATTCATGTTGTACGGCGACTCCGACATTACATTATTCTTCGCAAAACTTATGTCTTGGCAGTGCCAATCCATTTCGCTTTGTCCTCGGCGAGCAAGTGATTGGGGGGCAAATATAATAAATGGATTGTGATTTTACGTGAATTTGATCTTGAGTTCATGTACGCAAAATCCAAGAATTCATTAGTTTTTTGCGGAATTGATCTCCGAGTTGCCCCTGTGGAGAGGAGATGATCTATGATGAGTCCTTTCCGGACGAACACTTGTTTCTTATCTCTCCACAAGATCCTTGGTACGGGGATATCATTGTGTATCTCCGTACTGCGAAGTTTCCCTCTACTTTTTCGAAAGATGAGCATCGTAAGCTGCGTCACTTAGCCAAGAGTTATCTCGATTATTGGTGATGCTTTATACCGCCAAGGGGTTGTTTCAATCCTAAGACGTCGCTTAACTTTCGAAGAAGGCCGAGGTCGTGCTCAATGATTCTCACGAGTGGAGCTTGTGGGGGGTCATTTATCCGGGCTTGCTACGGCCCAAAAGATTTTGCGTGTTGGATACTTTTGGCCCTCGATTTTCAAAGATTGCATTGAATCGGTCAAAAAGTGTCATCCGTGTCAAGATTATACTCGAAAAATGCACGCTCATCCGGCTCCGCTTTTTCTAGTCGTTATCGTCGGTCCCTTTACAAAGTGGGGTATTGATTATACTACTTGTAACCCGCCTTCGGCAAAAAGGTCACAAGTACATTATCGTAGCGATGAGACTACTTTACGAAGTGGGTCGAGGCTATTCCTACTTTTGGGAATGATGGTGAGGCTCACGACTTTGTTCCTTTTCAACCAAGTTATCGCTCGTTTTGGTATACCTAGAGAGATTGTCACTGACCATGGCGAGTCATTTTCAGAATAGTATGATGGCTGAGTTGGCTCTCAAATTGGGTTTCCGGCGAGAGCATTCATCTCCATATTATCCTCGGGCCAATGGGCAAGTGGAAGCCGTGAATAAATCCTTGAAGACAATTCTTCAAAGGACAATTGATAAACATAGATCCAACTGGGCATATTATGCTATATCCCGCACTTTGGGCATACGGGACGTCGATGAAAACGCGCAGCGGCTTTACTCCGTTTCGGTTAGTCCACGGGGTGGAATCCGTATTTCCCATTGAATGCGAGATTCCTTCCCTTAAATTAGCCGTTGAGCTTCTTCACGACACTTCCGGTCTTGCGGGAATGGCTTCTTCATCCGGAACATCTCGATGAGCGGCGTCGAGATTCCGCCACGATGAATGAAGCGCATAAAAACCGAGTAAAAGTCCGATGACGATAAGGCGGTCAAGCTTAGGGTCTTTTCGGAAGGTGACCTTGTTTTGGTCTATGCCCAAGAAAAGGATGCCCTGGGAGGGCGGGGAAAGGTTAAGTCTATGTGGTATGGCCCCTATATCATTAAAAAAAGTCCTTAAGAAAGGAGCGTATACCTTGGTTGATTTCGAAGGGAACGAGTTGCGTGAGCCCCGAAATGGGCTCTATTTGAAGAAGTATTATGCCTAGGCTTTGGCCCGACATTTTTTCTTTTGTATATAGTAGTTTTTTGCTTTGTACATATCCGATTGATTTTCGATTTTTGATGAGGTGGTGATGTTTTTTGATGTGCTTTCGCGAGTTGTGTTGGATGTGATGAGTCATTTTGGTTTCGTCGATGGTGCTAGTAGACACACCCGGAACTTAGCTTCCGCGGCTTGGGTGCTTCATTATCCTTCGAGTCATCTGTTGGTATCAAGAGGGTCCCGCATTGGTCCTGCTTCCAATAATATAGCAGAATACACTGCTGAGTCATTCATCTACTCTCGGAGGCAATATCTTTGGGTGTTGATTCGTTAGTAGTTTTCTTGGACTCCCGTCTGGTGGTGTCGTGATTGAACAACACTTATCGGGTACGAGATCCATTTTTATTACGATTTTTTCTTGAGGGTACGTTTGTTACAAAGGTCATTTCAATTTTTAACTTTCATTCATATTCCTCGAGTCGACAATTGGTTTGTCGACTCATTAGCTAATCAAGCATTAGATTGGCATATTAATCATTCCATACAATAAAATTTTAATCATCAAAGACATCATACATTTGATACATTTATCACATCACATCAAATATCGCTGTATATATATCATCGGAGTGTCAAAAAAACTTTACAAAATTTGGATCCATAATCTCGTACAAAACTTGGGCTTATGCCCCATCATGTTCGATCTCAAAAACGAATATACGAGTCATATAATATATAATATCCGTCTACTCCCGAGGTCCCCGCCCGAAGTCATGTTCCTATAGAACGTAAGCTGCAGTGGCAACTCGGCGGAATAGTCTAACCCGGTCTCGGGGCACTCCTACCACCGTCTCCGGATGGCTTCCGGTAGATCCTCCACGGCAGCCATAGGGATTTGGTGGGTTAATCCCTCCAAGTTTCTCCGCACGGCTCGGAGAGTCCTATCCGAATCCACGTGCATCCGCTTCGCCCCCTGCGGCGCTTATGGCGCGGTAGGCCCTCGGGTGACGAACTCGGTCCAACATCCGAAACATGATCATTTTAATTGTCGAGTCATTATGAATCCAATCAAAAAACATGTTTGTTTTTCATTTGAAAAAATCCAAAAAAAATTATATAAGTCAAAATTTTTTTGCAAACTTACCGATTGCTCCCCATGTTGTGCCAGGGTGAAAGAACTAGATCCGGATCTCCACGAAAGTCCATTTCGGCATAGGGATAGTCGTCCCACCTGCGATGATTTGTTCTCCCCACCAAAGGAAGAACTCATCATCCCATGTGGTCCGGGGGTACCTCACTACCCCCCGGTCTCTTCATCATGTCTTCCCAACGGGAAAATTCTTGGAGTCCCGCGGGCTACGATAGTAGAGATAACTGCGGGTCTCAAAGTGGAATATTCTCAAAGAAGAATGTTGTCAAAATTGTACAGTAGCCAAAGTGTTTGGTTTTTTTCTTGGCGGATTGAGGTCAAACTCGTTGTTTCATGTTCGGTAAAGAGGGCTATGCACCAATCGTAAACATGAGTCAAACATTCTCTTGCTATGCTCATTTGCGTCCCTGGGACGCCCGATGTAGAGAGGTAGATCCCTGCCACTCTGTCGATGGTGAAAAGGAGGATTTTCATGTGAAAATCCCTCATATCTTTAATGGCAATGCGTTCCAACCTTTTTGGAACCCGGTACGCAATATACGTGGACATAGTCTTCCACGGTTAACCTCCCGGGGGGCTTCCCGTGCAAGTCTCATCGGTTCTCCCCCTCCCGGGAGAGTCCGAGTAATGAAAATATATGTCTTCCACTTCAATGCATACCGGCATCCGATAAATAATGAAGCAATCCCGATCCGGTTCCCGGTAATTTACGAGCATTTCTAGCAACGAGACATTGCTTTTCATATTTGGCATCTTGAAGAATTTGAACAATCCGCGATTCCGAAGGATATTTTTATCGTTACGCGATCTTGCATGACCTCTTGGTCTATTGTGCTATGCTAACGTTCCCTCCATGAGATTGTCATCTCGTCAAATTTCATCAAATTATGCATTAGCCATGCTTTTTTGCATTCGGACTGCGCATACGCGGTTTTTCCCTTTGCAGAGTGGCGTGTATACGCGAGTTTCCTTTAATGAACCCGCGTATGCGCAAGTCCGCATATTTTAGCAAGGGTTTTCAAGCTAAAAATCACTTAATTTTAAATTCCAAATGGACAAAATGAATAAACGGGATGATTTAGGAGCCTACCTGCAGCTTTTGGTGCTTTTCGACGGTCGGTTGTTCTCGATTTGACGAAAGAAGTTTTTTTGCTCCGAGCACTTTTTCCAAATCAACAATGCAATAATGAACCAAATATGAGGTAATTTGTCTATTTATGGCTAAAAAAGTTGAAATTTTTTTGCAAAAAATTCCTTATGCTCATTTTTTTCAATCTATCTTAAGTCGCATAACCCGGATGCTTGGAAGTGCCTAGTTTGGTATGTTTTCGGGTACATTTTGACGATTTTGAGATTTTTCTCGGTTTTGATCCATGATTTCCGACTCTTCACGGCGGGTATATGATCTTCAACTGGCATATAGGTTAGGGAAATCACTCTCGGGTTGCATCTTGCATACTAGCCTCCATACCGATCACTTGCCTTAGGGTCGATCCCATCGGGTCATGAGTATTACACCCTTTTCACTCGCCGATTATTTAATCATGACTTGATGGTAGAGCCTTCCTTTACATGGGCTTCCTAGTTAGTTCCTCGCTATCACTTGTTGCCCATGCTCTGCGTTTTATGTAGGCTCGGGAGTCCTCTTTAGTCCCGCCATGTCTTATGTGTTGAAGCTTCATTCTTCTTCTTCATCACTTATCATTTTTTACGGCTTTTACCCTAGAGGCTCCCCTCGGTGTCGTTAAGTTGTATTCTTGCATTGCATATTGGCTACTTGTTTATCCCTGGCCTTTAGCCGGCTTCATTTGGACTCGATGTTTAAGCCAACTTTTGACCTTGAATTTACGTACAAGTTAACCATTGCATGCACTTAGCTATCACGACTTGACACCTTTTTTACCCATGGATGGAACGTTCCTCCGAGTATCACTTACCGAGCTTTTTCGCCACCTTGCATTGAGCATAGGATTGTTCCAATCCCGGGGAACAAGTGCATCCGATTTCTTGATACTCGTTCTATCCATTGTACCATAGCATTCTTTTATTCTTTTTTAGGCTTATTATATGAAAAAAGACAAAAAAAATCAAATATAACAAAAAAGAGCGGGGAACGAGATGTATCTTCATTATTTTGATGGCAGTACAAAGTCGGTTTGTCGCCCTTGAACAAAGCGCATATACTTATATATATTTCCTTCATTTGGGATGGTTTTAGTTTTGACCTAGGTTCGGCCTTTACCATGTTTCACTTGTCGGTTCTCCCCGGTTGGTTATCTCTTCCAATCATATGGAGAGTTTGTTTTGCCTCTGCATAACGAGACTTATACAGTGTCACTTTTTCATTGCCATGGTCATCACGAGTCGTGCTTTTGTTCAAGGGAAGTTTAGCTTTCGAGTCGGCCATTCTGCGGTGTCTCTTGACTCATTATTTAGTCGGCCTTCTCGGTCTTGTCGAGTATCATGTTCTATCACATCGGATGTTTTGGTCTTCTGCTCGTGCTGGTTTGAGAAGGTCCCCATTGACTTCTTGCCGGCGAGGTTTGTCTCTTATCGACTACGACACATTACTCCGAGAGCAAACCTAGAGCCGCACCTTGGGCCTATTTCCATCATTGATAGGCGACCTCGTGCTCGACATTTGATCATCATTATGGGTCTTTGATCGAGTGGTTTCCCCTATGTTCGACGTCGACACACATTATCACACTTGGGATTCGTGCGGTAGCTTGATTTCCATTTGACCCTATCGGTGGATTTCTCGCCTCTGTGTCAACTTTCATTATTGGTTGGTTCAGAGGGGTTTCTTCCGTGTGCTAGCTTCATCTTGTGCATGTCGGAAACGTACTTTGGTTTTGGTTCCGTCACTCTACTTCGTCCCGATTCCTTCCAAATCTTGGCACTGCGGGTTACACTCGCACCTGGGACCGATGTGGGATGCCTTAATGCCTTCCTTCCGACGAGATATTTTCCCATCGACTCCGACTCATTGTTTCGGGAATAAGGTCTAGAGTCTTTTTGTCGTACCTTAGGGTGTGCGGTCATCGATGGCGGACTCTTCGCTATCGACGATGGGGGATTCATAATTGCCTCCTGATTGGTAGATTCTTTCAAGTGTTCGACTTCAACTCATTCATTCACACTTGTTAGATTGTCTTTGGGGCACCTTGACACTCATTATCATTATCGGTGGGTTGTCTCGCGTTGGTTAACGGGATACATCATTGCCCGGTAATCCAACGATTTCTCACATGGTCGACTTCGACTCATTTATTCCCATGGTGTAGAATTGTGCCATAGTGATCGGTGAAGACCTCGGGTTGCATTAGCATTTTTTCGGTTCACTTTTGACGGTCCATTCGGTTTTCGCACGGTGATGCCAGTCCACCCTTATATGTTGCGATTCGGTACAACAACATCCTATATGTTGGCGCCCTGAGTTGCGTGATTGTACCGTTTGATCCACCTCTTATGATTCGGTACTTGGAGATTCGATTACTTATATGATCGGACATCCGGTTGCACCATCTTTGATCATCTTTCTATATGTGATACTTGGACATTGATTCGGACTTACACTTCGGGCCATGCTCGAGATGATTCATTGTGTACTTTCGGTTCAGACTATACTTGTATACATGTTGGATCTATTCGATGACTTTCTATATGATGTATTTTTGATCGAGCATGGGTATGCCCGCCTCGACGCATGAGTTGACTCTCTATTTTCTTTCATTGGTTTTTGGTAGGCTGAAATGCGGTGAAGTCCTCTCTTGTCCTTGCGAAGTTCTTTCTATGTGCATAATACATTTCGACCATCATGTACCCCTTCGACCTCATATATTAGGGGGCATACGTTATAGCATCATTTCTCACCTTCACATGATTCATGATTGCTTTGATGGTTTTGGGCACCCATTCCTACGGACTTGGACAAATTCACTTAAAAACGAGTGTAAAAAATCCCCATACGCGACTATGCTCGTACTTTTCCGCGTGTATACGCGAGTCCAGATTTCGCACTTTTCCGCGTATGCCATTAAAATTATGAAAAAAATATATAAAAATTCCCTATTTTCGGAGTCGGGTTGATGGTTACTCGGGTAGTTCAACCACCCCGAAGCACGTGGCCAACTGTTTCCAAGCTCGTTGAAACTACTTGGAGGGAGTATAAAAACCCCTCATGTGTATGGCCTAAAGGGGGGAGAGAATTATTGATATTATACTCGTTGGTATTCCCTATCCAAGTCGATTCCCCGTGCCTCCTGCACTTTCCCGATTCATTATAGGAAACCCTTGTTTCCTTGAGATGCACATCTCCCTATATGTCATCTCGTATGCACCGGTTTGGAAGGAGTCTTAGCGAGGCAAGGAGCTTTGGACGGATCCGGACGACGGTCCGCTCGAAGGTCGTGGAAGGATCGGGTGATCTCTCCACTCGTTACTTTTGTACATGCTATTTATAATACAAAAGTACCATGCTTTGTTCCCGAAATATACGTGTTAGTGTATGCTTATGTGTATGAGAATATTGTTATTTAAGCATTCATTATGATTTATTTAATGTTTTATATGAATCTCACTAACATTTAGAGTAGATATATGTCGTACAACCGAGTTCTTCGTGCTTGTTTCTTCTTGTCTTTCGAAAGTTGAGAAGGAAGGACGGTTGTCGGGGGTTTGGACCCACGGGATGCAGCTTCAACAGTAGGACCTACGTGTAACTTTCTCATTCTACTCTATTTAGTTTTTACGAACGTGCATGGTTGTGTGAGTCCTTCTTAAGTAGCATGCCCATGCTCTGTGGAGGTTGTAACCCAATGAACCTCTAGGGTGATATTCCCCGAAACACACACCAAAAGGATTTAAAAAAGAGTAGTTTATGTTTTTACCTGTCCATGCCTCCTCTAGAATACCACAATCCAAGGAGCTTGAATGCCCTCTATTTATTAGATAAACAAAAACATCTACAACATCTCGCCCAAAATTGTAAAGGCAATCTCGCATGCAATATCATGCACCTTGCACGCTCCATGATTGTTCTGTTCATATTTTCCGACACACCATTTTCTTGTGGTGCTCTTGGAACTCGTTTTCTCTCTGTGAATTGCATGCTCCGAACATTACCTATCAAACTCTTTGTTGCAATATTCACCTCCATTTTCTGATCTCGGACACTTCAACTTATTTCTCGTCTCAATATCAACCAAAGCTTTCCATTTCTTGAAAGTATCAAATAAATTAGATTTATTTAGAATACAATAAATCCAAGTTTTCTAGTTGCATCATCAATAAAAGTAACATAATAATGAGGGCCATTGAGAGATGATACCCTGAAAGCGAGTCCCCATATATCCGTATGCAAAAGCTCTATTTTTTTCTCTTCTTTTCTTTCCCAACTACGAGAAATATGAATCTCTTTCTGTTTTCCATAAATACAATTCTCACAGAAATCCAAATCAATATTCTTTAAACCCGACAACAAATTTCTTGAGTGAAGAATTTTCATCCCCTTATCGCTCATGTGTCCAAGCTTATGATGCCATAATGTCGCATCTGCTTCTTTGGAAGTTAAAGCATTAACAAATTTAGAAATACCATTGCATAAATACAATGTACCAACCTTTTCGTCTTTTGCTATTACGAGGGCTCCTTTGGTGACCTTCCAAGTTTTATCTATGAAAGTTGTCACACAACCTTCACCGCCTTCACTCGCTTTCGTTGAATTCAGATTTTTCTTTAGATCCGGAACATGCCTTACCTCCTTTAATAGCCATTGGTTTCCATTCTATTTTTTTACAAGAACTTTACCCATTCCAACAATTTTACAGGGGTTTATCATCACCCAAACGAACTTGTCCAAAATCTCCTTGAACATAGTCATGAAAATATTTCTTATCGGGTGTGGCATGGAATGAGCCCCCCGAATTTACCACCCGTGAATTAGTAACATTTTCTAAAGAAAGAATCAAGCATCTTGTAACACATCACTTGTTACATTTTCTTCATGATTGTTTTCTTGTTGTGCGTCTCCTTCTTTTCCCTTACGAGATCTACGGTATTTCTTTAGGTGTCCTTTCTTTCCGCATTTCCGGCACACTATCTCCGATCTAAACTTGGATCTTCCTTTCCTTGATTTATCGAGATACATTGAGCTCTTTCCTCTTTCCATTTTTTCTTCCCCTAGACTACGCACTCAAAGCATTACTTGATGTTTCACTAGAGCTTTTCCGTCGCATTTCCTCACTAAGGATAGCACCGACAACATCATCAAACTTTAAAGTACTAGATCCAGAGATAGAGTTACTAATGGCCATAACTAAACCATTCCAAATTTATGGAAATGAGCACAAAAATAATAGAGCCTTAACTTCATCATCAAAGTTTACCCCTACGTAACTTAACTAATCGGTAAATCGTATTAAAATCATTTAAATGGTTTGCAACGGATCCACCTTCCGACATCTTCATATTAAATAAACGTTTCATAAGAAATACCTTGTTTGAGGCGAGAGGGTTTTTCATATAGTTTCACCAATTCCTTAATCAAACCCTCTATTGTTGTTTCCTTCAAAATATTGAAGGTCGCTGTACGCCAGTGAGGCATAATCGTATCTTGTTCCGAGTGCCTTTCTATCGAGAATATCCAATTCGCGTCTGTCATAGGCGTCGGCTTATTTATTTTTCCACTCAATGGTAGGTACGGATCTTTCCGATACATATAATATTCCATCCGCATCTTCCACAACGAGGAATTTTTTGCAGTTAAATTTCTCGACCCTAAACTTACCATCTTCCGCATTGCTCCCACTTGAACCAGGGAACCCTTTTTCCTGCGATTTTATCGACTAAATAGACCTTCGGCTACGATACGGTTGTTAGAAAATTATATATTACAAAGTAATGAAACACATAAAATATGAGGAAACACAAACACATAAAAACCCGAGAGAGACATAGATATACGTGGTTCACCCGATTTGGGCTATGAGCACCACCGAACATCCAATCCTTCCTTTCTATTATCTAGAAAAATGAAGAGAAACAACCTACAATAGATTCGCCATAATATCCTCTCGTTATCTATCATAGTCTCCCTATTTGTTTCTAACTACGATAATACACATACAATACACAACCGCAATACAATACCCTCATACAAAATGAGGGGTTGCCTTCTAGGTCGAAAAACCCTAAATTAAACATAACTTCTATTGTTAGATCATTCGCCTAATGAATGGCCTAGATTGACTAGAAATTACAATACTTTTACAAGGAAATTTTACATCTATTTTTAGCTTCGGGGGCGCGCGCCTCGAAACCCCCCGCTAGGGGGGCTCCATAAAGTCATGGCCGCCCCTGCTAGACCCCCCAAGAAGCGTTTAATTATGGGTGGTGTTGCCGCCCCATTAAGAGTAGGGGTAAACCGCGTGATAAATCTAAGGAAAGAAGATAATCAAGCTCCACACCCAACAATGATGGAGCCTTCGGCCACTATCCTCTATCTATCATCATCCATGAGATCCATGGCGGAAAATGCCTCCCGGGAGCATTCCCTTCTCGTTTCGACCGAACCTCCTTCGATGATCACCTTGGGCTCAACATTGGTAGATCTTTCATCTACTAGCTCTTTGTCCATCCTCGGTAGCGATGGGCATGTGAACCATATCTCTCATGAAGATGCATTAGAAAGACCCGTCGCGTCACATGGTATTTCTTCTCGTCGTCCCCCCATATTTCATTCTCGATGAAAAAATTATGGAAACAATGACCACCCCTCGAATTTCATTGGGATGATATGCACCACCGTGCATACTTCCCTCACGTAACAGATCCCCATGACCGGTATTTTGTGGAGTCTAAAGACTTCATCTCCGATGAGGTCGATTGGTTTAGAAATCCCATTTACGCACCCGATGATTTCGAAGAAGAAAACATTTCCTTGGGGGCACGTTGTGCCCCAAAAGAAATTGAGGCTTACACCAAGCTATTCAAATAATTATGTAATGTTTCCGCCAAGTACATAAGCAAATGGCAGAGCCATATACTAATCATATATAAAAAATATGCATATCCATAATATGTGTCCGGATAATCATAAATGTTTTGGAGTCCTCTACTCTAATACATATGACATGCCCATAGCATGTTACAAAATCAAAAGCGGGGGCACCACATGCCCCTACATATAATCACTATCCGGAGGGTCCCCGAGCCAACGACTCGACTCTTGCAACCCACGGATCCCGCATACCCTTCCTGGCCATTGCCATGCGTCTGCATGACCCCTCACCACTTTGAGGGTAGCCCGACACATGCCTCAATGTAGCGGTCATCTATATCATGCCGATCGCACTCGATACCCCGATCATCAATAGTTAGCATCTGCAAGTGAGCATCCTCCAACGAGTGCTTCTAAATCCACTCTTTCGAGCTCCTCTAACCGTACTAGACTGCGCAGCCCCTCGCAATGCGGGTCAGCCCTATATACCGCAGTCCTGTCTCACTAGTGCTATATCTCGCATAACACAAGTAATGAATCGAGTAGCATATACATAATTCTAAAAACTTTAAATGGACCATAAAATATAACAACTTGTCACTTACCATCTAGTCCCCATGCTTGGGTGGGCGGAAGTGGCAAGTCCGAGTCCCCCACGATAGTTCATCCCATGCATGGATAATCGTCTATATACAACGGCATTTGGTCTCAATGCACAAAGAACTTGGGTCGTAACACTCGTTTGACTCCCCCGCCTCCTCCTCTCCATAGTAGCCGCCCCGAGTAGTGCATCCCGGGCTCTCGCGGGCCCCCATCCCCGGATCCGCACATGAGGTCAAAGTGTAGGGATCTTCTCGAAGAAGAGCGAGCATAACATTGTACCAAAAGAACATTCATAGTTCACTTTCGATTTCATAGCAACAAATCGCCATTTCAATGAAAGTAGCATCATCCAGGCCAACCCATAGTTGGTCCTACTCAACACACTCTCAACAAGCATCATCGCCCTTCGGTGATGTCGTGGAAGGCCCGGTTGCCCAAGATCCGTAGCACTACGACAACGAAAGCCCGAGTATCTAGTCTCTCTAGATCTCTCGGTTAGTATATCCGTTACCTTGACACTAACAACTAGTTGGAAATGGCATTCCACAAACTCGAATATATTTTTTCCCCCTGTGGTAACATTGGCTAGATATTTCCCACCACCCATAGTGGCGAGAGACCGATCGGGGAAATAGATGTCCATAATAGTCAACTCAATCTGGTGCCCCTACACGATAAATACCTCTAGGTCCGGGTCCCAATAGCTCACTATTCGGGATATCAAGGGCTCTCCTACCCTCAACAATGGGTTCTCAACCAACACGAGAACCCCATATCTCGCCAATGTGCCTCTAACCACTCGATCCCTCCCCGAATCTCGAAACGAAGCACATCTAAGTATCTCTCTCTCAAATTGATATTTAAATATTCCACACCTATAAAAAACCAACAATTTTTTAGTTAGAGGAAGGAAAAACAACATAAAAAAACATCAAGCCCCAGCTTCCCAACCAAAAACAGGGACAAAACCCAACTTACGGTAGCTCGCACTTTTTCCCGACCTTGTACCTTCAAGGTTGCGGTTTTTTAGTTTTCCCTTTGAAACATCGCTACCCAACTCATTGGACTAGCCCTAGAAAGTGTGACCCAACTATGAGGAGGGACAGAGTGTTGTTCACGGGCTCTGGGCACCTAATCCGAAATTCTAAACCAATGAAACTAAAGAGTATGGTTAGGCCACCTAACCGCAAGCGACGGATCTCGATTCCAACGGTTGGTTTGTCTGCTACAAACGCCGCAATATTGGGCCTTTTCCTCCTCTCCACGTTCACCATAGATCCATAAGCGAATGAAGCAAATTGAAGGGAAACCACCCTATTAAAAGAAAAACCCTAATTTTTTCTTTCATCAATTGCGACAAAACCGTAGCTCCGTTTGACAAACCGTAACACTTTTGGAAAGCTCTCACCGGGCTCTAAAATAGGTGTCCATTTGTTTTTTGGTGATTTTATACTTCCTCCCGAAGCCTTTTTTCAAAGAAGGGTCACTTCGTCTGCATCTCGAAATCAAATTTTGCACTTGTGCCACTTGTACTTGGGGCACCACTTAGCCTTCATACTTTTCGACACGGGTGTCGATTTCATCATGAGTAACCATATTTTACTCATGTTTTTATGGTCCCCACCGGGCCTATTCTATGTGGTAGCATCATCGAGTTGCCCTTGATCGAGCATTCAAGTTGAGTCATCATCACATTCATGGAGTCCGTCCCCGAGTCCCTTTGCCTCCTATTACGGTGTCCCATCCATCCATGCCTTGTCCCTCTCTCATGTAACCCATTTTGGCCTCAAGTCCCGAGTGTCCTCCATTCCCTCGAGAGTCAAGTCAGTCATTGCTAGGTTATCCATGCTTCTTATGCTGCGACAAGGGAATTCGTCCCATTTTCTACTCAATATCCCCATTCCATCATCATCCATGGTGTCAATCCATTAGTCACTCTACTTTGATATCTCGTGCCCCGGTTGAGGATTCCTAATTACCTCACCTATGGTGGACCTCCTTATGTTGACATCAACAAATTCATTCTAGAAGATAGGTCTAGAGGGTGGTGCATCTTGGTTCCGGCTTCCATTATTGTTCGAGTCCCCTCGGATCGTGCAAAGGGACTCCTTATTTCCTTTTGACTTGATTGTTTCTCATCCTGCTCCACTCGAGCAATTCATATACTCTATATTTCGGTGATCCAACAGATTGATCCGGTGATTCCCGGGTGTGTGTGGGATGTTTCGGACCTCATGAGGGAGTGGCCCTTCGGGTAGCCCCCCACATGCCCATATAACCTCATTTTTATGCTACGGCCACGGATGCGGCTCACGCAAATTTGATGGATTTATCCCTAGCCGCTTGACGATGCCTATAACATGCATGTATCACTTAGATGATCCATTCATATTTTTAGAGCTCTTTCTTGTTTATCGGGGCTTCTCTGGTTGTTATTATATCTCATGTACTCAAATATTATTGTATTCGATTCAGTTGTTGTCCCGGGTAGAGTATGTATGTGGGATCCATTATATTTTTTGTATGGCCCATGTTTATGCCAACATATCATGTACTTTATAGGCCGGTCTCATTTTATTGGGCACACCATTATTCTTTGTACTTTATCATCTCGGCGGGCATAGGTATTCCTACCCCACCTCATAGAGAACAGTACCCAAACATTAAAGGAGAGTTATCTCATTTATAGGTCTCGCACCCTAAGGTTATTGTCCTCTCTCTCTTCACTCCGCCTACATATCTCTCTCTCTCTCTATGACTCCCCTTCGGTGTCTAGTGATTGTGTTCTTACAACGTAGTTCGGTCATACGATTAGCTCCTAACGCTCGGGGGGCAATTTGTTACACCAATTTTTGGTCATCTAACCATTTACAATTAGATGGATCAAAATACACCATTTAAGACCAATTTTACCATAGTAACATTGCTTTCACTATAAGAAATAATTTTATAAACCATAGTTTATTAAGTTATTTTTGGTCCAAATATGAAACCCCATGAGGAATAATTAAATAAATCCTTATTTATTTGATTTTCCTCTAGGAATAATTAATTAAATCACTATTTAAATAATATTCCTGGTCATATTTAACCGAATTAATGAAAAATAATTAGATAAATCATTATTTAATTAATATTCGTTGTTAAATTTGACTAAATCATTTAGGAATAATAAAATAAATCATTATTTGTTAAGTTATTCCTTAACCCCATCCTTGAAATGATAAATAAAGCATTTATTTGTTTATTATTTTTTAAATAAAGGGATTTAATGAATTTAAATTCATTTTCCCTCCAACAAAAATACAATAAAATATTCCAAGCGATTAGATCTAGATCATGGTTAATAATATTTTATTATGCACCATTATCAAGGATAACTCAATAATTTGTTATAAATAGGAGGGTTTTCCATTCATTATTTACCTTTTATCCTCTTATCATGGTCGGACTTTGATCCTCTTATCATCATCATACTTTGATTACTTTTATTTTATTTTTTTCTTATTGAGCTCCTTTGAGTTCTACTCGTCTTGGGTTTTCTACACCATTGAGAGAGAAACTGCGAAGTCGAAGCATTTGAGGACAACCAAGAACCCATCCCATTGAGGGGGACTGGTAACATCATTCTTTGTTCCCTTCCCAGGTGTTAATATAATATAAAAAATTATTTATAAATCTTGTATTGTCCACTAGATATTTTCAGAAACTCTTATTTCATTTTACTATTTAATTGCTTTATTGACATAGATCCGGGTTTGTTTTGCATTTGTTTCGTCCGTCTATTACATATCTAAAGAAGTTAGACATCCATATTTTTTTGTTAGGGTTGTTTGTCATGTGCGGCTAAAGTGATCTCTTTTCGTACACTTGCATTAAGAATTCATTCTAACAACAACTCTAAGTCCACTTCGAGCGCGGTGTGACATTGCCCAACCTTTTCGTTTCACCACTACTCAAGCTTTCATACTACACCTACTACCACCACTTAGTTTATTTTTTGTTAAGTGTTAACTTCTTTTTACTTACGTATGCAGCGAAATTAAATTCTTTTATATTCTATATGTGATAACCATAACATGTGCAAAACCCCCCAATAGTTCTCCTAATATATAAAATCAACTTTACGCAAATAATGTACAAAGTTACAATTTTACTAAAGATACAGTGGAAGTTGCCTAGCTACTAGCCCACCGATTTGCTAACTTGTATTGCCTACCATGCGAGCCTCCCCAACCTCTCGCCCACTCATGCAACCCATCGTGTAGCCCAATACAATTTTTTATTGTTCGTGCAACGTTACGCCCATCCACAATTATGCTCGAACACGGTCCTATTAGACTCTTTGCAACCCCTTTTTGTACTATATATGGAGGAACCCCAAGTTTCACCTAGTCGAACTAAAAAATCACATATTCGGAAAAAATCGCATGCCCTTCCCACGGGGTCCATCACCGAGGCCACTACCTCTTGCACACAACCATACTATTCTACCCAGGTTTCCTTATTCACCCGTTTCCCCGAACTTGTCCGAACTATTCACCCTTCGCCCTTCGCACTCTTGTTATTTCATGAACTTGATAGTTGATTTGGTTGGATGGATCCTTTGGTCAACTCCCCCTTCTCCAATATATAGTCGCTCGACTAATCCCGGTGGATTTTGTCGACCATCTACCTATTCCACTTGGACCCCCCCATTGTCTCTTTCGGTGTTCTAATTTCCTTAATTGTAGCACAATTTACTATTTTTTGCGCTTTTTCAGGTCTTAAACTTATGGTCTTGTTTTTAGGGCCCCAAATGACATTTTTTGGGAAAATTGTGGCCATCATAATTAATTTTTTGTTTCTCGAAAGTTTTATTCCTCGGATAGATCTTTCTAACAAGGTATTGTGCACGTTAAACATATATCATATGCCAAAGTTATGACCCCGGGAAGTTCATGTACCAATTTACCCAAATGGGTCCCATAGTTTTGGTGCTTCATCTCTTAGGGTTAGGTTTTTTTATGTTTAGGGTTTTCTATTGTTTCTTAATAATAAATAGGCCTTCGAGCCTCGTTGTAACATAGTTCGGAGGCATGCGGATGCCACATATCTTCTCAAAGATAAGCTACCATCGCCCATGTCGAAATTTTATAAATATTGTGATGTATTACCAGACTCTCCCTGATCTAACAATTATATCCAATGTTAAATACAAAATCCTTCTACTTAATTCTTTTGCGATAAATTTAATCGCCAATTGCAAACACATGAAAAAAAATCAATTTCACATAACACGGATGTTTTTACCAAAAAAACATAAAGCTAAAAACCCCAACTATCATATATTATGTATATCATGGATCATGAAACAATCTCATACAAAACTCTACTCCAAGGGCTCTCGGTACAATATACAATTGTCTCACATCGTCATACAAAAATTGGCTCACACATGCACCAATTTACTACCTCTCGACAGACTTGCCTCCATTGCGCAATCCTGCTGATGAAGATCCTTGAATGAATTCGATCTTGCCTTGCCTTCACCGCACAATCCTCATTGACATCTCCAATGTGTGTGTAGATGCATTGAATGCACCACTATAGTCACAACCGATAGTCAACCAGGCCGTTTCACCTATCTCTCAACCGGGTCTCCACCTTTGGATCCGACATGCATGTAGTTAACAATAGTATTTCTTTAGTTGCATGTGAGACCATCGCTTGTGAATTAATTTAATATTTAATTCATCGATCTCTTACTAGTGTATCTTTAGTTACAACTAGTTACAAATAGCACAACCGAGTTTAACTCACTTAACCGAGTTAAGCTAAATAACAACTCACATAACTACACATCCAACTCCCGTTACAAATTTGTATCACACAATTACCACGAAGTCCACCGCATGGTCCACCAAACAACCACTTCAACTCGAAATCCACCTAGCTAACCGATTTTCCACTTCGAGTTAACTATTTCCAAGTGCTTATTGAAAATAGATAATTATTTATTGTCTAATTTTTTTTAAGGGCTTAACAAAAATTGACATGCATTCTAATTTTAGACATGCATTCCATGAAAACAGACTTCGCACATGCATTCCAAACTTAGACGCCCATCCATCCATATAATTTTCTCAACCATCTATAAATATATTACTTGCTAAAAAATAGACTTTGATCCAAATTCTAAAAAATAGACATATCACCTAAAAAATAGCCCGCGAGCCCCCACCTATTGTAGGTGTTTAATTTTCACTAGGATCATCATCTTGTTGAATCTTAACACTCCCTCTCAACAAGAAAGGGATTATCCTTCACCCCGATCCTATCTCTATGGTATTCAAATTTTATCCTCGGGTGAGTGCCTTCATCGGAATATCCGCATCTCCGATCTTCCATAGGAATGTGCGAAGAAACATGATCTTCCGCTACACACAATCTCGATATGATGATACTAGATACCTATATGCTTAGATCTATCATGAAACACATGATTAATCGAGAGTTTAATGCAACTTTGATTTTCACAATGAATCACCGTAGGATCTAAATGAGAACCGAACAAACGGACCGGGATCTTTCTCATCCGTATAGCCTCACATGTAGCTTGACTTGCTGCCATGTATTCCGCTTCCGATGAAATGAGTGCCATGAATCTCTATTTCTGCTCGTACCAAGAAACAAAGTCGTAGATCCGATACTAAAAACCCCCTCCCGATGTGCTCTTTCGTCCATTGGGATGCCTCGCCCAATCCGCATCTATGAAGCCATGCAAATTCACCTCATCCGCTTGTCTCGTACCATAAGCCATACTCGGATGTGCCCCCGAGATATCTAAGGACATGCTTGTCCGCCTTCCAAAAGAGCTTGGTAGGCTTAACCACCGCTTGACTAAGCTGGTTCACCGCATAGCATATGTACTGGGTCTTGTATTAACTAAATACATGAGCGAACCCACCAACTGTCGATAGACAGTAGCATCCACCACCTTTGCCGATGTAACATCCTGTTTCCTCTACTTTCCTGGAAGAGGAGTATCCATGGGTTTAAAGCCCTCCATGTGAAACTTACTGAGTATCTCCCTTGCATACTTGCCTTGAGACACAACCAGTTCACCTTCTTGCTGCCATATTTCCAATCCAAGGAAATAGTGAAGGAGGCCCATATCCTTCATCTTGAACTCCTTTGCAAGATTCTCCTTGCATGAGTGTATCAGCTGCTTATCACCAGTCAGTATTAAATCATCAACATAAATAACAGTGATTAAAATATTACCCTCCACCACAATCTGGTATAGGTTTACATCGGCCTCACTCTTGGTGAAGCCAAGTCCAATGAAATAGCTGCCAATCCGAGTGTACCAAGCACGAGGTGCTTGCTTCAGCCCATACAACGCTCTTTTGAGTCTGCACACATGTGACTCGCTGCTGAAGATCTCAAATCCTTCGGACTTCTCAATGTACACTTCTTCCTCAAAGATCCCATTAAGGAACACATGCATCTAATGAATGTGCCAACCCATTTGCACTGAGAGAGCAAGGATGGTCCTTATGGAAGAATATCATGCGACAGGAGCAAAGGTTTCTTCATAATCAATCCCCTCGATCTGTGAGAAGCCCTGGGCCACAAATCTTGCCTTATACTTCTCAAAACTCCGACCAGGAGCTTGCTTTACCTTGTAGATCCATATTGAACCTACCACTGATTTATCAATCGGCCTTGGAACAATTTCCCAAGCACTGTTTCTGACAATGGAGTCATACTCCTCCACCATTGCATCTACCCATGTGGGCTCCTGCACTGCTTCCTGAAAGGAAGATGGCTCACTCATAATACATTTTTTCATGAGAGCCATGTATCCAATATATTGGTCAGGAGCCTGTCCTTGTCTGCGCTATGAAGTAGGGACTCCTACATTCTGTGTTGCATCAAGCTTCAGCCTCTCAGCTTTTTGGTACGCCTTCTGCCAGTTCTGATGTTTGGCTCTGCGTGAGTGGACTCCTCCACTCCATGAACCTCCTCCTATGGCTGATCCACATATAGAGACTCATCTTTGGGAACAAGCACTTCCTCCTATGCATGTAAGTCTAGCTCCCTCTCAAGCGACAAATTCATGGCTTTCTCCTCATTGAATTTTATATCCCATCGCACCATAGTCATTTGACTGTTTGGAAAATACATACGATAATTATGGGGTGTTTCTATGTACCCCATTAATGTCCCAACTTCAGCAGTCGACTCCAAATTCTTCCTGGCGTTCTTGGTCACATGCACATAAACAGATGAGCCAAAAATATTAAAGTGAGAAACATCAGGTTTCTTACCAGTAAAAGCTTCTTTAGGTGTACTCATGCCAAGTACTCTATGAGGACAACGGTTTTTCACATAAACCGTAGTGTTTCATGCTTCCACCCACAAGTGAATTGGTAGGCCCTGATCATGCAGCATAGCTCGTGCAACACCCATGATCATTCTTTTCTTCCTCTTTGTGACCCTATTCTGCTGCGGGTTATGAGGAACTATGATTTCTCTATGAATTAATTCTTTGCTACAGAAGTCTTTGAATTCATTCGAGATATATTCACCACCATTATCGCTTCGCAAATCCTTCACTTGCTTCCCCGACTCTTTCTCCACCAATTCTTTAAACTTACAGAACTTTGAGAATGTTTGATATTTCTTTTGCATGAAGAAGATCCAGCATATACGAGAATATTCATCAACAAAAATAACATAATACCTATGTTTTGCTATTGAAGAAACCGATAATGGTCCACACACGTCTGTGTGAACTCTCTCCAGGATCACCAAAGCACGGTTCTCCTTTTCATGTAAGGTGGTCTTCACAAACTTACCGATAGTACATCCCTTGCACTGATCTCTCTGCGCAAGTGTACCCTTGGGAAGTCCAGTAGAAATATGCTACAATATTTTTAGGGTGCCATGGTGAAGATGGCCCAATATCCTGTGCCATAATTCACCCTCATCTTGGCTCACCACTTCTTCTTCTTTGCCCACCATTGCAGTGTAGACATCTACTTCCAGCTTGTAGAGATTCTTAACTCGAATCCCTATCCTCTTGGTTTGACCTGTTGTTTTATGTCGCAAGAAATCTTTTCCATCGCTGAAAACAACGCCATAACCTCTGTACTCCAACATCACGACTGATACCAAGTTCTTCTTTAGACCTGGAACATGCATAACATATTTTAACATAAATGGTTTACTTGAATCCCTCTCAAAGGTAATGCTACCAATGTTGGTTCCACTGTATCATCCATCATTGCCCATCTCTATATGCATTTGGAGATCTTTCTCCTCCAAGTCACTGAAAAGCTCCTTATCTCCTGTCATTTGGAAGGAAGCACCACTATCAAGATACCACACTGATCCCATTTCACTTGAAACCAAGCATCTGATCAAAGAGAAATCAAGTTCAAATTTTGAGGCAAGGGCCTCACCAGCTACAACTCTAGCAACCTTCTTGTTCTTCTTTTTCTATGGGCAGTTAGTTGTGAGATGCCCATGTTCGTGACAATGAAAACACTTCACCTTGGACAAATCTAGCTTCTTGCCTTTAGCCTCAAATTTTGAGTGGAATTTCTTCCCCTTCCCTTTCCTTGCTTTGGCAGCCAAAGCATAATCCTCTTCACCATCATGCTTTGATGAAGAGCCATCCTTGGTGTTCTACCTGAACTCCTCTTGCAACAGATCTTAGAAAAACTTTGTGAGATACTTAGGAATATTGTCACCCTTCTCCATTTTGATTTTTTATGAGTTTATTCTTCAGTGCCAATTTCCTATGGTCATTACTGCTTTGGAAAATATCTTTCAAAGCCTTCCACATTGAAAATGGAGTGGCTTTCACATGAAGGCTTGAGACAATATGGTCTCTCACACCTTCCAACATAATTCTTCTCGTCTTCACTACTTTCTTTTTCCATGCGTCAAGTAATGCAACATCCGTCGAAGTGGGATTAGGAACATTGATATCAATTTCGATGTTTACTCAACTGTCACACCAAGAAATTCTTGTAGCAAATTTGAATTGTTTCCACCAACAAAACTCAGCTACTGCTTCAATGTTGCAATCTTCTTTCCTCCTATACCATGTAGAAATTTTATAAATACTGTGATGTATTACCGTACTCTCCTAATCTAACAATTATATCATTGTTAAATACATAATCCTTCTACTTAATTCTTTTGCGGAAATTTAATCGCCAATTGAAAAAACATGAAGAAAAATCAATTGCACATAACACAGATGTTTTTACCGGGAAAGAATAAAGCTAAAAAACCCAACTATCATATATTATGTATATCATGGATCATGAAACAATCTCATACAAAACTCTACTCCAAGATCTCTCAGTACAATATAAAATCGTCTCACACTGTCATACAAAAATTGGCTCACACATGCACCAATTTACTGCCTCCTGACAGCCTGCCTCCACTGCGCAATCCCTGATGATGAAGATCCCTGAATGAATTTGATCTTGCCTTTCCTTCACTGCACAATCCTCATTGGCATTTCCAATGTGTGTGTAGATGAATTGAATGCACCACTATAGTCACAAATGATAGTCAACCAAGCCCTTTCACCTATCTCTCAACTGGGTCTCCATTGGATCTGACATCCATGTAGTTAACAATAGTATTTCTTTAGTTTCATGTGAGACCACTGCTTGTGAATTATTTAAATATTTAATTCAATGATCTCTCACTAGTGTATCTTTAGTTACAACTAGTTACAACTAGCACAACCGAGTTTATAAACTCACATAACTACACATCTAACTCAGTTACAATTTTGTATCACTCAGTTACCACGAAGTCCACTGCATGGTCAAACAACCAACCACTTCAACTCGAAATCCACTTAGCTAACTAATTTTCCACTTCAGTTATCTATTTCCAAGTGCTCATTGAAAATAGATAATTATTTATTGTCTAATTTTTGTTAAGGGCTTAACAAAAGTTGACATGCATTCTAATTTTAGACATGCATTCCATGAAAAAACTTCGCACATGCATTCCAAACTTAGACGCCCATCCATCCATATAATTTTCTCAACCATCTATAAATAGATTACTTCTAAAAATAGACTTTGATCCAAATTCTAAAAATAGACATATCACCTACAAATAGCCTATGGGCCCCACCTAGTGTAGGTGCTTAATTTTCACTAGGATCATCATCTTGTTGAATCTCAACAACCCGAGCTAGTTTATTTCCATTCTTTCTATAAGCATATTTCATTTCTTTGATATTAATGAAATGAAGTGTTATTTTAGTTGCATCTATGTATTTATGGTTATATTTATATTATGTTTTGTTCCTGTCTAAGTTCAGATCAATGGTATCAGAGTGGTCTACTCTTTCTTTGTTTTTCTTTGCATGTCCCCAATGAGGTCAGGGTATAAGGAGTGTTACACAGTAATTTTTCACCGTCCTTATACTCCCTATTCCTTGATCCTAGAGGACCCATACAGTGACCCTTATGTACTTTCCAATCATGGAATACATACCCTTGAACCACATTTTGTCTGCCAAATCATCTCCCTTTACAACTTTTCTGAAAGTTCGTTGTAAAAACATGGTTTTCAAGGTCGGCACTTTCTCTCAGTGTCTGACCCGCGCCGATAGCGAAATTTGCACTGAGTCCTGCACCGATCGGCCCTCTGTCTTAATTTTGGACCCGCACCAATTCTGTTCTGGAAAGTTTTTTAAAATAGAAAGGAAGCTTCCGCGACTAGAAGCTTCGTGAGGCGACAAGCTAGAAGTTTGTTTCGAGGATATGGCTGAGGAATTCCCCTTTGGGATTCTTGTTTCCATAAAATAGGAACTAATCTAAAGGATAAACTCTTTCCCCATCATTTGAGGGCCCATAAACTCCTCCTCCATTTTTATATAAGGATACCTTCTTCAGCTCTATAGCCTTAGTTAGTTAGCATAGAGAGAATAAGCAATCATAGCTTCAGGAGAATAGTGTAGAGTGTGATTGTTTGTGTGTGTTGACAACATAGTGATATCTTGGACCTTTGTTCGTGAGGGTGTTGCAAACGTGCTTGGATATAGACCTGCTGAAGGAGAGCCTCAACATCAAGGCTTGGTTGTAAACTCCCCTTGTCTTTATAATAATAAAATGCATCTAATGTTTATCTTCCACTCTTGTTTACATTTATAATGAGATTTATAGAATTCCTTGATCAGTTAGATAGGTTGTAATTGTTTTATGTTTGTCGTGGTTTTACTCTTGTCATGGTGTCTTGACTATCTGCACAGGTAATCAAACTTTGGTAGCAGCTTGTATCGAGCTTGAGAAGAGCGACGGATCAAGAAGCTTCGATGGAAGACGAAAACATAGCATCAGAACAGGGTAGGCCATCTTCTTTTCTCTGAATTTCATTTACAATCTAGGAAGGTAGATGTTAGTATGTTACCGTAGTTGCTAGCCCCAATCTAGGGCTAGAGGGATCACCTCTATCTGCAGAGGGGATTTACCTAGACAACAAGGAGTCGTGGATGAAACTGGTTGAACCTTTGCAAGACTAGCTTCGCAAACCTCGACAACCTCCCATGGCGGAAGAAAAGAAATATGAGGGAGCAGCAGATCCTTTCAAAATATTTCTCGAAGAAGCCCTCGAGAGACATAGGAACGCGATGATGGACAACTTTTCCCAAATCCTTCAGAAGATGCCCATTGGTGACACATCTTCTTCCGGAAGTCACTCTAGAGGTGCCACTACCTTCAAGGTACAAGTCGACTTTGAAATTCCCATATTTGAAGGAAAGATAGATGTAGACGTCATAGATAGATGGTTAAATTTGTTGGAAGGATATTTTTCAATTCATGATTTTTCCAATAGGGAAAATATGACTTTTTCACTCCTGAATGTTTCCCCCCATGTCAAGGATTGGTGGGAAACCTACTGTGAATAGACGAACAAGAGAGAACCCTCATTTTTTTTAGCATGACCCACTTTTAATTATTTATAAGATGCCATCAAGGAGAAATATTACCATATGGGGAGCTATGAGGACAAGTACATATAATGGACTATGCTGCGGCAACAAAGGGATCAAGACGTGCATGAGTTGACAAATCTATTCCATACCCTGCACATAAAGTTTGGTATCAAAGGTTCGAAGAAACATATGGTACTTGAGTACTGTAGTTGTTTTCACATATACATTTAGGTGGAAATGGAGTTCCTCGACATCTCCTTGCTTGGTGAAGAATATCGATATGCTGCCAATATCGAGTAAAAATTTAAACAAAAGAAGCGAGACTTTGGATATGTGAATCTGAATCAAGGGAAAGGCATCCCAAAACTGCAGAAAAAAGGACAAAGCCAAGGCAGGGTGACCAAGGACAACCCGTTGAAGCTGTAAGCAAAGAAAAACACCACGAAGACAAAGAAGGACACGAGAAAGTCGTGTGAGTTCCATAAGAGCCCCACTCACAACACAAGTTAGTTTCAGGCCAAGTAGTCACTAGTGTTTGAGATAAAGGCTTATGAATCAGAAGCATGCTATGAGTTTGAGACAAAACCCGATAAGGGGAATGAAAGAGGGAAGCACATTATTGATACAAAGCCCAGTACCTTCATTCCACCACCAATATCTAGAAGGATGAATCCAAAGATAAAGAGGAGGGGGAGCGCCTCTTCCACTCCCAGATGTGGGTGAAGGGTTCTCCGATGCAGTTCATTTTCAAAAACGGAAGCCAAAATAAACTCATTTCAGCAGAGGTCATGAAGTTACTGGGCCTACCGAATACAACACACCCATAGTCATACACCATTGGGTGGCTTCACCAAGTAGGAGATCTCCGTGTCAGCCAACAGTGCCACCTTACCTATAACATCAAGCCCTTCACAGATGATGTACTATGTGATGTTGCTCCTTTTGAAATTTGTGATGTATTATTAGGCCAACCATGCTTGTAGAAGAGACATGTTGTGTATGAGTCTAGGCCTCACACTGTTATTATTACTTTGGGAAATAAGTTATATAGGATACCGAAGGTAGCCCCACCTATCGCCATGTCTTTTATTGCTGCGAAGCAATACAGTAAGTGCATTTCCCAGATCGGGAAATTCGTTTTCCTTATGGTTCACCCTTAGGGAAATAAAATGGTTGTGGCCACGACCTCCAAATAGGGCTCCTCCGCACAGCAACAACATATGGACAAGGTCGTGGAGGAGTACAAGGACATATTCACCTCACCCATAGGGGTACCTAAACACTATCAGGTCAAGCACCCCATTGATTTGACCCAAGGTTTGCCACTGCCCAATGGACCAATCTATTGATGTTCTATTCTGGAGAACGATGAAATCAAGAGGTAGATTTAGGAGTTGTTGCAGAAAGGGAACATCAAGCCAAGTTCATCACCCTGTGGGAGCTTGATCATGTTCGCACATAAGAAGGATGGGAGCTAGAGACTCTGTATTGACTATCAGACATTGAATAATATCACTGTCCGGAATAGGTATCCAATCCCATAGATTGATAAAATTTTGGACCAGCTCAAGGGGGAAAAATATTTCAGCAAGATCAAATTGAATTATGGGTATCACAAGGTACCAATCAAAAACTATGATGTGTGGAAGAATACCTTCAAATCCGAGGAGGGCCTTTTCAAATGGCTGGTCATGCCTTTCGGGTTGACGAATTCCCCCACAACCTTCATGAGGCTGATGGATGATATATTGTGACCCTTCACCAAGACATTCGTTGTGGTGTATTTAGATGACATTCTAATCTTCAGCCAAAGTTGGGAAGAACACCTCCACCATATTTGAAAGGTCCTCCAAACTCTACAACAACACAAGTTGTGTGCCAATTTGGAGAAATGAACTTTTGGCATGACCTAGGTTCAATATCTAGTGTATATAATTGATGAGAAGGGTGTGCATGTGGACCCAACCCAGATATAATTCATTCAGGATTGGCCAACCCCAACCACTTTAACAGAGCTCCGCATCTTTCTGGGTCTTGCCAATTTCTATCACCGTATTATGTTGGGGTTCTCTCATATCACTTTTCCTTTGAGTAAATCCACCAAGGGGAGAGCGAAAGAAAAATTCTTTTGCTCTGAATCCAAACAAAAGGCGTTTTCTGAGTTGAAGCATCACCTCTGCTTTGCACTAGTGCTCACATTACTAGACCTGCAACAACCATTTGAGATTGAGACAGATGCTTCCAACTATGATATTGGTTCATTTTTTACTTAGCAGGGGCGTCCAATGGCATATCACAGCGAGACACTTTTAAAATTTTTTTGAAAGTATCCCACCTATGACAAAGAGATGTATTGGATTGCGCAGGTCTGTCGATAATGGAAGCATTACATTTTGGGGAAGGAAACGCTCATCCATACAGATCACTGAAACCTGATGTTCATACAGACACAAGGTTGGTTGCAGAATGATCACCATCACAAATGGTCCACATACCTACAATAGTTACACTCGAACATTAAGTAAAATAAAGACAACACCAATAATGTTGTCGACTATCTCAGCCGACCACCGGTCATCTCGCTGACCAGTGTGCTCGACTCTTGTGGGAATAAGACTTCAGAGTGGCCGCATATGTAAAAGGGTAATCCAAAATTCGGAAACAAATACCAGACACTCCTAGATGGCAAGCAAGTTCTAAATTTTCACCTCCAAGATATATTGTTATGTCACCTAAGACACCTTTGTGTTCCTTCAAGTGAGCGTGCCAAGATGATTTTGGAGGCAGACTACAGTCAGTTGATTGGACACTTTGGAGTAGAGAAAACAGTGGTAGTGAAACTGTTGGTCGCTTTAATTGTTTTAACAATTCAAGCTCCACATAAATTGTCAACCCAGGAAGGTCTGTTTATTCCAAAGACAATCACGCACTAGATATGCTCAATTCCAAAAGCAAGATAATTTTGTAGTAAAAATCACACAATTATTAATCATACAAATATAAATATTCACACCCTGCTTTAACAAAGCTGAAGTCTACTTGTGTTACAGCAGAAGCAATTCCCCTATTGCAGTCTTTCATTAAAAGAATCCTAGGAAAAGATAATGAAAGGAAATCACCCTGCAGGAAAGGAAACCAATCAACCATAACAAGGAACAGGACCCGATTTCTCCAAACAGGAACTTCAGCACCTGTTTCCTGACACTAACCACACTGTAGAAAATATCAATCCAAGAAAACAGGACCCTATTCCCATGAACAGGATCCTTCAGCACCTGTCTCCTGATGCTAATCACACTGCAGGAAAAATAGAGTTAACTTATGGGGAACATGACTCTATTCCTTTGCACAGGAACTTCAACACCTGTTTCCCGGCTTCAATCATACATTCAAATAGATAACAGAAAAATATCTCTTGGCTTCTTTAAGAATGAACGTTACCAAACTCATGCAACGTTAAAGAAAACAGAGTGCTTAAAGAACTACAGAACTATGCAAATGATGATTCAGTAAATAGAGTTAAATTAAGGTGCAAATATCATAAAGAAATTCAACAAACTACAGGAGCAATCGGGTGAATCTTGTGATGAAGGCGGGCCCTTTCCTTCTCATAAGATTCCCCAGGGAAAAGAGTTAAATTGAAGCGCTCAAAAGAAACCCTTATTCATCTGTCAAAAAGGAATGATACATTACAATGGAGTCTTGCTCCTTTCCGTTCAAAATAATATTTCTCCTGTAGTCTCTAACTCCCTTATAATGATGATGTCTCCTCTTTTTAAAGAGGAGACATCTATTACAGTTACATCAGAGAAAATATATATTTATCCAAATCTGTTCTTCTATCTTAAAACAGGGTCCTTCTATTCTTCCATAGAAAAATATTGTTACAACAGATACAGAAAAATTACTGGCTTCATAACAATCCGTATAACAACTTTCTTTGCTTGTCTTCATCTTGTTTCCATTGTTCCCAAAATACTCTTTCAAAATCGCAAATCACGAGTAGTGACGGAATTTACGTGCCCGCTGACTGTTTCAGCAACGGTCGTTTGTTTCAGCACAACACGTTCCTTATCATAAATTATCTGCGATCTTTTAGACTTGTGTTAGCAAAAATCTACCTTCGATTAATGATGAAATATAAGATTAATGTGGAGTTATATGTAAAAAAATTAAATATATAGTAAAGAGAAGGATTTCATATACCTTAGGATAAAATGGATGCAAATGATAATGAAACCCTTTTTAAATATAGTTATAAAGGGTAAGGTGGTGTCAACATGTATGGTAAAAATGGTACATTGTGAGGTCCTAACATCCCCCCCAGCTGAAAGGGTTGCATGTCCTCAGGCAACTTTTAGTTCGAGTCAGAGTCTGAGTACTGACTCTTTGCATGCAAGTTGCTCAAGCAATAACTGTGAAAGGTGGCTTCTGTCGAAGATCGGAATCCCTGGTTGTTCTGTAATTTCTACCATGCTACTGCCTCGTCCTTGTTAGCCAATTTGTAGTGAGATTGGTATCGTTCTGTCGGCATCCATAAGATCGGAAAGTGAAAATGATAACCAATCCAATTCTTGGCACATTGTTGAATGCATCTAATGTAGTTTGGTACCCTGGATAGTGCAGTTTGAATATTATCAGGGCTAAAAGGGTTATACTCTTGTCTTTCCTTACATGACTGTTGCCAGAACATGGTGTTGGCCTTCAAGGTAGCATTTTCCTTGACTCTGATTAACTGATGACACTTTAGAAGTGTTGAGGCTTGCAGTTGCTGTATGTAGCTGCGCATTCTTGGATTCTGCTAAAATCAGTGATATTCTGCTACAAAAATGGCCGGATTTGAAGGTTCTGGTCTTATCCAAAGGAGGTGATTATCCTCATTATGCCTACTTGCAATAAAAGCAGTTTTCCATGTAATTTGATTGGCAAGAAATGAAACAAATGCCCTAATTTGTATATCACCAACAATTGGATTCAGGTTGACCTCTCTATTCTCAGCATAGCCTCATTATGAAGATAAAGTTCACATTACAAATGTTGGTCACTAGCGGGGGCCTCAGTAAATGTTTTGACAAATTGTTCCGCTGTGAGCAACTCATGAGGTCTCCCATCCTTAATTGCCTTCAATTGAAAATAAACAAGGTGTTCAGAAAGGAACAGAGAATAATTCAAGGAGGTTTTCCTGGTGGCTAACAATTTTTGTACTAATGAAAACATCAAAACCAGTTTATCTTTTAACTCCTTGATTTCTTTCTTAGAATCCTTGAGCTGTTGGAGTGTCTGCTCCCAATTATCCCAGTTGGCATACATCTGATTCTGCCAGGCCAACTTATGTTGTTGTAATATTTTATCTTGATCCACAACATACTGCTTCTTCCAGTTATTCATTATTTCCAATTGTTTCCATGGTGGAGTCTGTGTCCCGGCATTGTAAGTACTGGGTTGGGGCATCGTCTGAGTAGCTGAGCTAACTAACACAGGGCAGGATATCTGTGGCTTGGTTTCTTTTTCCAGAATTTTTGAGGGCCCTACTGGTTCTTGTGTGACAGTAGGGCATTCTTCTTTGATTGCAACTGATGTGGATGCCTCAGGCACTGGGATTTTGACTATTTTGTATCCTGCCTGTTGGTAAATATTTCCACATTCATGGCACATGTATTCTTTACATGGGTCATTCTTTTGTGCTGATGTTGTATGTGCCAACATGTAGATATTTAATTCTCTATCAAAGGCTTCCCTTGCCATTACCAACTCTTTTTTATAGGTCTCTAGTTCTGACTTCAAAAACTCATTTTCCTCCAATAAAGATGCCATAGTGAGTGAACCCTGTGTGTTGGTTGATTTTACTGGAGTTGATTTCTGATCCACAGCTGTAGCTGGTTCTTGTGTTTCAGCTACAGCTGGTTTCCTTATATTATCATGCTTGGTGTATGATTTTTGCACCTCAGTAGCTGGTTCTTGTGTTTCAGCTTCTGAGTGAGTAACTGGTTCTTGTGGAGCAGTTACTGTTTGAGTGGTAAACGATGTCATATTACCCTGGGCATATGGTTCTTGTGGAGCAGTGCCACAGGACAAGACGGGTAATGGTTGGGGAATTTGGAATGGTGATGAAGATTGAAGTTTTAACAAGACAGTCGCAGGGTCAGGGGAAATGGGAGTAACTTCAGTTTCAACAGTCATTTTCATTTTCCTCCTAGGTAGGAAAGCAAAAAAGTCAGTGACTTTCCTTTTCTTTTTATGAGAAGATTATTTTCTAGGGGAAGGGCTATCGGAAGAGGTAACAGCTTGGGATGTGGCCCTTGTTTGTCTTTTTGAGACAGAGACTATTGTGGTTCGTCTCTTCCTTTTATGAGTAGGGGGAGATGGGGGTGTTTCAGCTTGAGAGTCATCGCTAGAGATGTGGACAGTGGGAAGGGGTGGCTCTGCTAAATGGGATGAACTTGAGGGTGGGTCAACTGGTTCTGAAGATGGGATCAATGGGGGATCAGGGATATCTTCCAGTTGCCATTCATAAGAGCTTTCGGGAGTTTCTTGGGGAATTTCGGCTTGTTGGGGAATTTCAAGGGCTTGCTGGAGAAGGAGAAGTGGATTCTTCAGAAGGGGGTTTTGCTGAGCAATACCCCTCTGAATTAATAATTGACATAAGCGATGATGGGTAAGGGATAGTGATGGGAATTTTACCCGTCTACAGTAATATGACATGTTTTTAATACATCCAAGCAGATTATAAGGAATATTAACTAATTGCTCATGCCGCAAATGATTCATTAAAACAAAGTCATGTTGATAAACTACCTGGTAACGCCCCTCGAAAGTCAAATAGTGCTTGAAAAATTCAGCTACTGTTGGCCATGGGCGAGGTAATGAATGCAGACTTATACCACGGCCTTTATTCTCAACCTGTTCCTATGGAAGAAGGAAGTCCTGTTGTGCATTTAAAATGACTTGTTTCCTGCTAAACCAGCGAGCACCTGTGACCGGAAACCCTGAAACTTGTGCTATATCTTCCTCTGTGACCGAAATTCGGACCCCTTGGACCACAGAGTAATCTTCTTGAAAATTCTACGCAAACTCTAAAACTTGCTGAGGATCAAATTCTCCTATCCTTTCGAAGTATGTTATCCATCCTACCTGCTGAAAAATTTGGTAGGCCTCCGGGAATAATTCAAGAAGAGTTATCGAGCCAGGCTCATGTCTGATAGCCGAACCTCCCATAGCTACTAACTTGAGTCACATGCAGAGGTGCAGAGAACAGAAACACAGGCTTTGATCAAGCTAATCATTGCAACAGAGGATATGGAGTCTCAATGACGGCGGAAATAATGGATATGAAGAGTGACGGTAGATTGGATGGTTTGGAATGATGATTCAGTTTTCGAAATTCCCCCCTTACGTATGATGAAATGATGTTTAAGTGTGCGGGGATTGTAATAAATATGAGCAAGATCCTCTCTTTAAAATATTATTTAAATGTATTACATAAAAAACCACATACCTTATATTTTTACCTTTGTTTTTATAATTCGAAGTATAGAGTGCTTCATAATGGCTTGATACTGATGGAAGAATCTTTAAATTTCTCTGGAATGTAGAAATAGGAGCATATCAGGATCTGCTCAATACTGAATAATATTCACCCAAGGGATCTGAAGAATAAAAGTGGAGAACTGAAAAACTTGTGTAGCAGAGGAAAGAAATGGTGTTTTAATAATGAAAAGATGAATGACAGGTTGCTGAAAGTGGTGTTTCAGCAAAGGGAAAAATAAGGAGAATGGGATGTAATGATTTGGGTTTAAGAAAAGTGGGAGAAGTGCTTGCTAAGGGATAATTTCATCAGTAAGGAACGGGAAATACTAGCTGAAAGATGATATTTAAGGAATATGGAGAAGTGGGGGAAAAAATGGAAAAAGGGAAAGATGGAGAAATGGGATAAGTAATAAAAGGGATATTGCTAGGAAATAGGTTGAAATGAAGGGAACAAAGCTTCTGTGATTGAATCTTCAGATCTTCTTATGATGAATCTGTCCTCCTTAATGAGTTCTTCCATAATCTGCAAAATTCAATTGTAACATGCCAACCCTTGACAGGGATTATTAGTTTTTAATCTAACCTAATGCTAGAAATACAGTGTAGAAAATTAAATGTTGTGAGGAGCAGAAGACTCCCCTAGAAAAAGATAATGTGTATCAGTCATGCAAGCAGCCTTGAAATCTTTTTTAGAAACAGGGCGCTGGTACAAATGAAGCCTATGACCATTTACTAGTAGAGGTGTTTTAGAATCATAAATTGTTAAAAGTCTTACTGTTCCATTAGGAAAAACAAAATCTACTTCATATGGTCCAAGCCATCGTGTACGTAGCTTACCCTGAAAATTTTCAAACCGAGAGTCATACAATAAGGCCCAATTACCTTTTTGGAACTGCTTGTGTTTGATGATTTTATCATGCAATTTCATTCTTTGTTGTTGAATCATGGTTGTTTGGTGAATGGCATCTAATCTCTTTTCATCCAATTCAAGAAGCTGCTGTAACCTAGCTGTCCGCACATTAGTCAAATCAAGATTAACAGCTAAAGCAGTTCTTAGAGTTTTAATTTCAAATTCCATAGGAAAAACAACATTTTTACCATAAACCAATTCATAGGGAGAAAAACCTGTAGTATTTCTCCAGGTAGTTCTGTAAGCCCATAGTGCTTCAGGGAGCCTTTGAGACCAATCCTTCCAGTTATCCTTCATTTTTTTAGTTAGAATGGCTTCTAATACTTTATTTGTGCTTTCCACCTGCCCATTGGCCTGGGGGTGGTATGGTGTAGTAATTCTATGATGAATATGATATTTCTGAAGGGTAGATTTAAAACCATGAGAATTGAATGGAGGTCCTCCATCTGTAACCAGCTCTCTAGGAATTCCAAATCTAGTGAAGATCTCTTCAAATAAGAAAGGTAGGACAACTTCTTCATTAGCTCTAATAAGTGCTTTGGCCTCCACCCATTTAGTCATATATTCTGTAGAGACCAATATATAAGTTCTTTGATTGGATGGAGGATTAATGGGTCCTATGAAATCCAAGGCCCATCTTTCAAATGGTTCGGATACTATCTAGGGGTTTAATGGCATTTGATCTCTATGATTGGGTTGACCCATTCGCTGACAGCTGTCACAAGCCCTCACATATTTCTTTGCATCCTTAAATAATGAGGGCCAATAGTAACCCATCCTCAAAATTTTGTGTGCTATTCTTTTATCAGCAAAATGCCCTCCGCAAGGGCCATCATGACAAGCTTTTAGTATGTCATACACTTCATCCTCCCTAATGCATCTTCGAATTTCCTGATCAAGTCCTGTATAGAAAAGACACCCACTTATCCAGCTATACCTGGCACTTTGTTGAACAATTCTTCTCTTTTCTCTGTATGACGGGTGTGATGGTAATTTTTCACTGCGGCAAATAATTAGCAATATCCGCATACCACGGAGAGTGAGCGAGTAGACAAATAAATACTCATCGGAAAGGAATCATCTACGGGAATATTATTATCAATTTTTAACCGTGAAAAGGAAATCAGCCACCACATTTTTCTTTACCGGGCCGATCTACAATTGTAATATCAAACTCTGCAGGTAACAATAGCCATATGGTAACTCGAGAATTTGTGACGAGGTTTGTTCATTAAATACTTAATAGCTTTGGAGTGGTCGGTGTGGACAAAAGTAGAATAACTCAATGATATAATGTCGAAATTTATTAATGGCATAAATTCTTTGCAAGAAACTCTTTTTTCGATAAGCTTGTATAATTAAGCTCGGCGGGGGTCATGTTCTCTGCGATAAAATAGATAGCATAAGGAAGATGATTTTCCTCTTGTCCCAAGATAGCTCCAATTGCGGATGTACTGAAGCATCGAAGATATATGAAAAGGGAGGGCCCAATCGGGTCCCCTCAAAATAGGAGCGATAGATAGCGATGCTTGAGGTTCTACAAAGGCTTTCTGACAAGGATTAGTCCACTTGAATTCAACATTTTTTCATAAGCAACACAAATAATGGAGAAGCTATCTTAGAAAAATCTTTAATAAATCTTCTGTAATATCCAGTCATGTCCTAGAAACTTCTCACATCGGTTTGTGTTTTAGGAACGAGGAAGATTGAATGACCATTATTTTAGATGGGTCTACTGAATACCTTGAGATGAAATAAAATGTCCAAGCACTACTCCTTCACTCATCATCATATGACATTTTTCAATACTTAGGGAGAGGTGAGCTTGGATACAACATTTAAGTACCTTCTCAAGATTTTGTAATGCATCTTCCAAAGACACACCATAAGGAGTAAAATCATCCATAAATATTTCCATAGAGTCATTCGACATATCAGAAAAGATTCCTATAACAACCCTCGAAAAAGTTGTTGGTGCATTACATAGCCCAAATGGAAGAAATATATAAGCAAAAGTTCCCCAAGGACTAGTGAAAGTGGTCTTGTCCTCGTCTTGGGGTGCAATTCTAATTTGGTTATACCCTTTGAATCCATCTAGAAAAAGAAAAAAATTTCTTCCCTAACGAGACTATCCAACACACGATCAATGAAAGGTAAAGGAAAGTGATCCTTTTGAGTAGCTTTGTTTAAGGCTCTAGTAATCAACACGCACTCTCCATTTCCCGTTTTCTTAGGGACTATTACCAATGGGGAAACCCATTCCACTGTCGAGATATGGGGTATATAAATCCTGCACTAAGCAATTTACGAAGTTCTTCTTTAACAATTTCCCTTAAATTAGGGTTCATTCGTCTTTGGGGTTGACGGTACTGGTGCGACATCCTTCTTTAATATAAATTCGGTGAGTACATAATTCGAGAAGAGATTCCTTTCATATCCATGTAATCCCATGCAAATGCTTCCTTATTTTCACGTAATAACTTCATTATCTGTTGTGTTTCGGCAAGCTGTTAGATCGGGATTTATGTTTAATGTCTTGCCGGAGTTCGATTTCGACTCATTGTGCTTTTAGATGAGATGGTGGTTAATGTCCGAGATAAATCTTTAGATTCAATCTTTTCCTGGGTATCCGTTTCAAAAATTGCGGTCAATTGATTGTGTGTTTCGGCAATTACGGAGGAAGGTTCACAAATAAAATTATTAATCATTTCATCCTCTGTGTTGTCTTTAAGAGTTAAGGCTTGTCCGATAGTTAAAATGGGCTGAATAGTATTATCATCATAATCCATCCACACGGAATCTTCATTATTAATTATGGGTGTAGCATGAGGATAAAGAGTAAGTTGTTTGGTTTCATAACCATTAGAAATTGTCATTGAACCGGATACGCAGGCGATAAAGGCATCAGTACGTGGCCAACCATGGCCTCCCCCGAAATTAAAGGATGTCCCCCCGACTTTGTTTTAGTTTGTAATACGACAAAATCAGCTGGGTAATTCTAGGATTCAAGCTGAGATAACTAGATCTTCAACAACTCCTTCGGTTTAATTGTAGAACGATCGACTAACTCTAGGATAGTTGGTGTATCTCGATTGTGTTATTTAGTCTGTAATAACTTGTGAAGTTTCAAGAGTCATAATGTTTATTGCGGCACCTAGATCTGCATAACTTGAGGAATCATTGTTTTACCAGTTTGAAGCATCCTGATAGGATGGCTGGGTCACCATATTTCACGGGGAGGGGTTTTTTCAGGGACATTAATGCGAGATAAGTCACCCTATCACATGAACTGCAGGGGGATATTTAGTTTTCCTACCAGGGTTTCTTAACACAAATGTCCCTTATGGTACTGCATAAATTGGTACATCTCTCGGTGCCTCATAAAAAATGGAATTTTAACATACAAGTTTTTGCAATTCCCCCTAAAATATTAAAAGTAGGTGTTTCGGGCATTCTAGTTAAAACTAAACGCTCGGGGAATGGTGGTTACTTGTTATTTCAATACCCTTGTTAGAGGGTGGTTGTGTTTTTTATGTTTCTTAGTTTCCTCTTTATCGAATCGAGAAGAGGTTATGTCATCAATGATAGGTTCTACTATTTTCTACGATCTCAAATGAATATCATTACATTGCATAGTAGGAAATGTAGGTTGATTACGAATATCAATGACTTGCACAACTTTATTATTGGGGTTAGGATTTGGTTGCACGGGTAGTTGGGGTCTCATTTGGTTATTTGGTGGAGCATTTGATGGTAGAGGAAGTGGTTGTTGAAATTGAGGAAATTGATTTGGATACGAGAGTTGTTGGCTTCTCCAATTTGAATTCCAAGGATTAAAAGAAGATGGGCATTGTGGGGGGCCAAAGGAGTCCACATTGTAGGATCAGCAAATGGAGGGTTTGATTGTTGCATGGGTGGGAAGTTCATCTGATTAAAGGGTGGGTATTGCATTTGATTAAAGGGAGGGTAATTTTCCTGACTGAAAGCAGAATAATTATTCCAACGATTAAATGGCATACTAGAATTCATACCTTGTCCTTTTGGTTGCCATTGTCTTCTTTGTGTTAGCAGGTAAACTGCTTCAGCTTCTTCTTCCGTTGGCTGCAGTGCTGCCTTGATTCCTGGTAGAGAGGGACATTGTTGTGTTTCATGATCTTTCTCACAAAGGGTGCAGATTGGTATTTTGTCCAATGGGGATTCCCTTAGTGGATGTTTGTCTCTGCATTTCAGGCAAAAGACAGCCAGAGCTACTTCTGCTTCAGCCTGCTTCTTTTTAACCTGCAAGGTGTCAATTTGTGAAGAAAAAGAACTTAACATCTCAGTTTTAAATTCTTCAAGTAAATTACCTATTTCAGCTCTTGTTTCTCCCCCACTGGCTGATTTCTGCACTCTTGAATAGGTGGGATCTCTGTTACTTACTCTATTCTTTGCAGCTCCTCTTGAACATATTTTACAAAGTTCAACAATCTCATCATATGATTCTTCAGATATATCTCCCTTGCCAAGAATGTTTAACATGTCTAAACAATCATCCCTTAATCCTCTAAGTAATATTGTTTTGCGAATTTCTTTACTTATATTCGGATGATCAGATCTCTGCAGATTATACTGCAACCTTTCCACATAGTCCTCCAGATTATCGTCTGGCTTTTGTGCCATGTTGAATAGTTCGTCCCTCTTTTCTCTCGTCCGATAATAGTCTTGATATTTAAGCAGAAATTTCTATTTCATCTGTTCCCATGTTGTGATTACCTGACTTCCAAGGCTCATGAACCATCTTAAAGCATTTCATTTTAAGGTTGCTGGAAATAGTTTCAACTTTTGAGCATTAGTAACATAATCATAACTTCTGCATAATATATCAAATTCAAAAATAAATTCATCTGAATCTTCAGAGGATAAACCATGGAAGTTGAGTAAAGCTGACAATGGAATATTCTTCATAGGAGTTGTTCCTCTAGGGAGATCACTGATAGGAAATCCCAAGGTAGCGAGAGAATTTTCATCCCTTCCTTCTCTTTCAGGATCTACATGTCCTCCACCAAAGAATTCTTCGTTGTTTCCTTCCATTGGTTGTTCTCCTACTGCACTTGCTCGATCCTCAAGATCTTCTATTGGCTCCTTAATGTTTTCCACTGGTCGTCCAACACTCTCTATTAGTTCCTCAACGTGCTCTGCTGATTTGCTAGCACTTTCTTCTGACTCTTCAGCACTGATTGCTGGTCCTTTAATATCCGTTACTGGCTCCTCTATGTTTTCAGGGCCCACGACTTCCTCTTTTTTGTAATCCGATTGAGGGGAGTGCTGAAGTTTTGGTCTTCAAGAACTTAATCTCTATGATGATTCAGCCTTTGATACAATCTCGTCAATGAAAGTCTTTCTTCCTCCCCTTCCTTTGCCCTTGCCACCTGTAGGATTAGTTTTCTTCTGGGTTTCGCATCCTCACATACAATCTGCACATCTAGTAAGAAAATATTAATGCTTTTGAAATCTATAATTGCCTTCCCCGGCAACGGTGCCAAAATGTTGGTCGCTTTAATTGTTTTAACAATTCAAGCTCCACATAGATTGTCAACCCGGGAAGGTCTGTTTATTCCAAAGACAATCACGCACTGGATATGCTCAATTCCAAAAGCAAGATAATGTTGTAGTAAAAATCACACAATTATTAATCATACAAATCTAACTATTCACACCCTGCTTTAACAAAGCTGAAGTCTACTTGTGTTACAACAGAAGCAATTCCCCTATTGCAGTCTTTCATTAAAAGAATCCTAGGAAAAGATAATGAAAGGAAATCACCCTGCAGGAAAGGAAACCAATCAACTATAACAGGGAACAGGACCCTATTCCTCCAAACAGGAACTTTAGCACCTATTGCCTGACACTAACCACATTGTAGAAAAGATCAATCCAAGAAAACAGGACCCTATTCCCATGAACAGGAACCTTCAGCACCTGTCTCCTGATGCTAATCACACTGCAGGAAAAAGAGAGTTAACTTATGGGGAACAGGACCCTATTCCTTTGCACAGGAACTTCAGCACCTGTTTCCCGGCATCAATCATACATTCAAATAGATAACAGAAAAATATCTCTTGGCTTCTTTAAGAATGAACGTTACCAAACTCATGCAGTGTTAAATAAAATAGAGTGCTTAAAGAACTACAGAACTATGCAAATGATGATTCAGTAAACAGAGTTAAATTAAGGTGCAAATATCATAAAGAAATTCAACAAACTACAGGAGCAATTGGGTGAATCTTGTGATGAATGCGGGCCCTTTCCTTCTCACAAGATTCCCCAGGGAAAAGAGTTAAATTGAAGCGCTCAAAAGAAACCTTTATTCATCTGTCAAAAAGGAATGATACATTACAATGGAGTCTTGCTCCTTTCCGTTCAAAATAATCTTTCTCCTGTAGTCTCTAACTCCCTTCTAATGATGATGTCTCCTCTTTTTAAAGAGGAGACATCTATTATAGTTACATCAGAGCAAATCTATATTTATCCAAATCTGTTCTTCTATCTTAAAACAGGGTCCTTCTATTCTTCCATAGAAAAATATTGTTACAACAGATACAGAAAAAGTATTGGCTTCAGAACAATCCGTATAACAACTTTCTTGCTTGTCTTCATCTTGTTGCCATTGTTCCCAAAATACTCTTTCAAAATCGCAAATCACGAGTAGTGACAGAATTTACGTGCCCGCTGACTGTTTCAGCAACGGAGTCGACTGTTTCAGCAACGGTCGATTGTTTCAGCACAGCACGTTCCTTATCATAAATTATCTGCGATCTTTTAGACTTGTGTTAGCAACAATATACCTTCGATTAATGATGAAATATAAGAGTAATGTGGAATTATATGTAAAAAGATTAAATATATAGTAAAGAGAAGGATTTCATATACCTTAGGATAAAATGGATGAAAATGATAATGAAACCCTTTTTAAATATAGTTATAAAGGGTAAGGTGGTGTCAACATGTATGGTAAAAATGGTACATTGTGAGGTCCTAACAGAAACAAAAGTATTTGTATTGGCTGAACCTTCGATAGGATGTTGGGAAGTACATCAGATCTTGGATTTCTTGTGCCATTTCCAAAATGGCCATCAAGAAGCAAGGCCTAGATACTCCTCTATCTACTCCTAGTCACTCTGAAGTATATCTAAATGGAACGGGCTATAGTTTATTGATAGATCTAAAATAATAATGCAACTATGAATACAATGATGGATCAGGATCTCTAGACCTGAGATGACCATGTATTTGTTAGATATGTTTATGAAATGTTTAGATCTGTGATCTGGCGAATTTTTACTGAAGTGAAGGATAACATCTGAGCTGATTATTTATTCTGAAGAGTTGCTCAGATGGAGATCTATATGCAGGTTTATCTTTTTAAAAGAGCATATATATGCAGGTTCAGTTAAGCAAAAGCGCGTATGGGATCTAGGGTTTTTTCTGAAGCGTGCAGAAGGAAATTTCTAATCTGTTTTGTTGTATTACTCTTGTCTGTCAATGATGTCTTCATACAGATCTGGGTTATTTGAATACTGATTATGATGCTAGTTGATTATGATTAAAGTGCAGTGGTTGGTTGGTTGATTGATGATTAAGAGAATGATTTGATATGGTTATGAGTTTCAGTTTGATGTATGTCCTTTGAGCTTAAATGTGTGGAGTGGGTCTAGTCCGAAAATCTGATGAAAATATGCCTACAAGTTGTGTTGTGTTGAAGTTATTTGGATCCAGTGTGAAAATTGATGAAACATGGTCTGCGGTGGTGCTGAGGGTCGAAGCCTTCAGTGAGGGGGTCGTAGCTCCCTTCCAATGGTTGCTGGTAAACGAGATCAGGGGGTAGTAGCTCCCTTCCAGGAGTGGCTGGTAAACGAGAAGCAAGGGGTTGTAGCTCCCTACCAATGGTAGATGGTAAACAAGATTAGGGGGTTGGAGCTCCCTTCCAGTAGTAGCTGGAAAACGAGAGAAATGTGGGTGCCTGCGTGATGGTATGATTCTGTGTAAATACAAGATTGTAAGAAATTTTCTTTATAATAAATATTGAAGATAGAGATGACAACAGTGATGGTTTTCTCCCGAATTGGGTTTCCACCGTAAATCTTGGTGTTCATGTGTATTGCTTATGTGTGATGATTTATCTTGTTCTTACTACACATGCTTACTGCTTACTAAACATATGATGAATGAATGATGCACTGATCTAAGTAAATAATTATCTGCATAAAAATATCTCTAGACATACGCAAGTTTTCTTAAATATAGCTACGTGTATATGCTAGTTGGGTTCATTAGAGTCACAAATAGAAATCAGTAAATAAAAATTAAAAGTTTACAGTGAGATATAAATATTGATTCATCCCCCCCCTCTCAGTGTTTTTCCCAACATGGGTAGCTAATCCAACTGTCACACTCAAATCATGAGAATGTTATTCCTTTATGAGTTGTTTCTCCAACATTTTGTCACATCTTCAACTCGATCAAGAACTCTTCCCATATCTATCCATCGATTCATCAGCCGATTCTCATCATACCATATCCAGGTCCATGAGGAAACTCCATCTCATCTGCGATATGCTTCCCATCAATTTTATTGATCATGTGCTTCCCTTGGTTATAAATCAACAACCACATACATCCAAGAATCATTTTTGTGAGGCCTCTCCTCCTAGGGCCCCTTTGTCATGGTACTTCTTCCTCATCAAGGCACTGCACACACTCATCTCCAAACATTTAATGCATGGAAAGGGCTAGGTTTTTTCCTCTCTGACTCTCATCCACCCATGTGTCTGATTTATTTTGCGTCCTCAAGTAGTCCTGCACAACAACAACCTATTCCTTCGCACATCCAAGATTCTCAATTATTTCTTTCGTTAAATAAAAATCATAGATTCCCATAACATATCTGAATCCACTATGGTTTTCGGATCTCTACCTACATACTCAACTCCTTCGTTTTCCTTAGAAGAAGTATTTTGTCCCTCTCCTTTTTCAACAATCCCATGGTGAAGACTCACATTATAATATACATCCTTATTTCTTCCAATGGGAGGAACCACTCCTCCACCTCCATCTTTCTTCTCTTTCATGGATCGTGCAACAAAGTTGATCATCCTCTTCTCCTTCATTGTTTGAGTCAAACATCCAGACTCTTGTTGCTTCGCATGTTCATGCAACACATTCGAGTATTTATCATAAAAAATCATCGAAGCAATCCTTGGACGATACCCCAAGCAAATTTTACTTGTCGTTGACATGATCATAGTCTTCCTTCCAGCTGTAATCAAGAGTATGTCTCGGTCCATCATTGGTATGTCTTGTGCTGCTACTAATAAGTCCTTCCCCAAGACAATATGATTATCATCCATCTCGATTACCCTTAGATCCAACTTTCCAAATGACAAACTCAACTTCACCTGTGTATTCCTTAGCATACCAGCCACAACTTTCATGCTCGAGTTAATATCTTTGAAATCACTCAACTCTCTTTCCATTCCAACCTTCAACTTCAAATATTTTGTTGCCTTGTTACTAAGGAAATTTTTCATAGCTCCTGTATCAACCAATGCAACAAATGTTTTTCCACACACGGTCACCTGCACAAAACTAAACCTTAAAGCATCTCCATTCTGCTAAGGATTTGTCTTGCGTCTTACTTCTACAACCTTCTTCATCATTTCCTTAGGAGAAAAACTATCTTTCGCCCCATGTCTTGACCTTACTGCCCTTTTGAGGTATGCTACTTCCCTTTTCAACACATTTGGGCAATTCGAACCTCGTCCAACTTCAAGCTCATCCTCCTTCGCATGCTGCCCAATATCACCTACATGACACACATTGACCCCTTCAAATCAGAGTGCTCCCATTGTTCACAAATCATCCTTCATTTCTTGATATTAAGCTCCAAGTTTTTCAATGTATTTGATCTCATCTTCTTCTCTAACAATGTGATCAATAATGTACCTCTTGATCCCTTAGTCAAGTTCCTTTACTTCACCCTACAACTTGGATTGTTATTCCCTTAAGAGAACTCATTCAACCATGAGTTCTTGATGCAGCTCTTCATCAAGTTCTTCAAGTTTAACAAAATTTCCATGGAAAGCGTTCAAGGCCCTTTACACATCCACTATTCCATCCTTGATGCAGTTCAATTGCTCCCACTCCTGCACAATTTCCTCATAGTGTTTCTGGCCTTTTACCTTCCAAAAATACTCCATCTCTTCATGTTTTCTAACAACCCTTATGTTTGACATGAGTTTGATCATCTTGAATCAACTCCTGGTGTGCCTCAGCCCAAACCAAACTTCACTTCCTTTCCACATTCAACTCGACCCTGGTTTGTTTCCTTGCCCCTGCCAAACTATGTCACACTGTGACCAATTACTTAAGTCAACTCGGTCCTGCGTGAACCAAGATCTGATATCACCTATCGTGACCCCACACTAGTAGCGAACCTGAGTCCACTTGTGGGCATGGTGCGGCACTGACTAACCTTTTTGTTTCACCACTACTCAAGCTTTCAGACTACGCCTACTACCAACACTCAATCTATTTTTGGTTAAGTGTTTACTTATTTTACTTTTGTATGTAGTGAAATTAACTTCTTTTATCCTCTATGTACGATAACCATAACATGCGAAAATTATAAATGTACACACAATTATAAAGGGAGGGGAAAATACCAATATTTCACCCAATATATAAAATTAACTTCTTCAAATAATGTATAAAGTTACAATTTTAAAATACGGTGGCAGTTTCCAAGCAACTCGGCCACTGGTTTGTTGGCTCATGCAAGCTAACATGCAGGCCTACCCAACCTTTTCCCACTCATGCAGCGTATAGTGCAACCCAATATGAATTTTCCTATTCATTCACCTTTCTGCTCATCCACAATTCTTCTTGAACATAATCCTGTTGGAATCGTGAAACCACTTTACGCATTATGGAGGAACCCCAAGTTTGAACCAACTGAAGATCTGCCATTTAGAAAACATGCCTTCCCTGCCCATCTGGGAGGGTGCATGGCCTAAGCCACTACCTATTTCACATGGCCTCACTATTTTTCCTGGGTCGCCCTGTCTGCACACTTCCCTAAAATTGTCAGAATTGTTCACCCTTCGCCCTTCGCACTCTTGTTTTTGTCTGAACCTGCGAGTTTTATTGGTTGGATGAATCCTTTGTTCGACTCCCACTCCTCCAATATATATTTTCTTGACCCACTTCAAATGTGTGAGTGGATGAATCCCTTCAGTTTTGTTGCCGACTTGTACTTTTCGCTACACGCCCGACCGACTTGTACACTAAGTGTTGAATACCCCTTAGGTGTGTGGATGCGCCCCTGGGCCAACCTATCATTATGTAGGCGAGCGCGCTTTGCTGTAGCATTCAGACCATTCGCTCGTCGTTAGTTCGGTCCTCCCTTCTGCACCTCGTGGCCCACGCCCCACGCTACCTCTCCAATAGCTATCACTCTGTTCACCCATCTGATACAACTCTGTGTGCTCTACACGATTCGGGTAGGTGCTTGTTTCTATGGGCTGCCCGTACCCATTGCCCTTGTGAAACATGGGAGTGCACCCCTCAACTCAGTTTGGTTAAACATGCCCATTGCCTGAATCACCTTCGGTTTTTTGACTCTCTCTCTATGCATGGTGTGAAAGGAGTGTATTAGTTCTGTTGTGCTAAGTGTCCTTTCAATAATATAAACATGTAAAATTTGTATCCATATTTTTGCTTAAGGAATGAGAGTTTTAACCATTAAATATAGATGAATTAGTGAACTTTAAGCATGAAAATAAGCCTTAAAAACACTGAACAATAGTGCATAACAGAGAAATACAATCACACATAAGTTTTACACAGTAGGCATGATAAAGCAGTTCACCCCTCCTGGGCTACATCTGCTGGTCTAGCTCCTAATGGCATGTCCCTCTTTGTCATTATGCTCAAAATTGTAAATTAAATGTGTTTACAGGCCTCTAATTGATGTTTACTTTGCACAAATGGCTCCAGAATGCTCAAATTAGTCTAGGTAGACTCTTGTTTCACCAAAATTGGTCAAAAATTGACCTCCCCATGCATTTTTCCCAATGACAACTAGAAAAGCTCCACCAAATGTGAAGACAGGCACTTAACTGCAATTACATTTAGTGAAATGCCCTAAAATTATGGGCACACTCCGAGTTTGGCAGATAGTTAACAATAACATTAAATGGTTTGGATTTGGGGTGGTCACATACCGACCCTCGCCGTTAACTTCGCTCTAACTGTTTGAAAATATGCACAGTGGAGGAGTGGAACCCGTAGTTAACGCAGTGTTCTGAAGCCCATGGCATTTGTTGCCATATCACCGCACGCATGTGAATGCGTTAAATATCCGCTGGAGGTTACGGTGACATAACTGTTAACTACAACTGATTTTATCGCATGAAATGTGAACATGAATTTACCGCCGGGGTTACGTTTTATGTTGCGGATTATGGGTACCATTTGTTGCTGCAGTCTAGAACATGTCAACAAGTATTGGGCTGCCAGCGAGTTGGGACTGTTGGCGGTCCCTCCCACCATACATAAAACTTACAAACCATAAAATTAAGCGGAATTCATATATTGTTAAGTCACATGTGGTAGATGGAATGGTTGAAGGTATTTTCATGCAGAAAAGAGGTCGTGGGGTCGACCCCCCCCCAACTCCATAAAAATTTTACAACATGCTCTTGAGGACACGTGGCAGCCTCCGGGCTTGCCACGTGTCTCTCATCCGATGGCTCAAATACAAAACCATCAATGGTCCAAAAACTCTTCTCCGTACCACTAAATCAATGGCCCATATCATGCCACATGGCACGATCCAGTTGGTTGAGAAAAATGGAATTTTCCTGGAATATGCTTGCTAATTGTACCTGCATGCTGACTGGGCATCTAGTCACAATTTTTTTCTATTTGGGAAAATGGAAAGAACACGATATCTTCCTCATATGAAATCGGTTTTTCGAACCATTTGCAGTGCCAGAATCACAAGGACGAGACATTTCCAGTCGCTCAAGTTCGGACCTGTTTCAAGCACTTTCAATTTTGAGCCTAACACATGATCTCCTGATCACACCTACCCACTGGGAATATTTTGGACCCCAAAAGCTCTCTGGATTACTGAACATGAAGATGAGGAGATTTCGTCCCCACTCTTCCAATATTTATCCACTGAAATTTCCCTAATTTCAGTAATTGGAGCTTTTAATGAAAAGACAAATTTTTCCTTGATTTCGTTGACCAGCCATTGTTGTTTTTGACATTGTCAAGCTGCACATTTTCTGAACTTGCAGAACATCAACCTAAATTTGTATTAAACATCTTGTTTCTACATTGGTCTATAATAAAAGGAAACTTGGAATTACTCTCACCTTTCACTTTGTCCTTATGGCATTTTTTTACTGAATTTTCCTTGAACTTGTGTTGATTCTCGACCAAGTTTCTTCGCCATTGTACCATGCCTCTTGGAAACCAACAATGAACATTATTGGATCTTGTGCCTTCTTTTCCAAGTTGCTTTGTCCTCTCTTTGACCTTTGCAACTTCTTGCACTGACACCTTGTTTTAAGCACCGTTTAACATGTCGGTTCACAAAGGTGGTTTATTATAGGAAACCTCTAAGCTCCTCATTCATTTTTCAACCCAGGGAAAGTCTTATTATTTCAAGAGTGTAGGCACAATATATGCAAGTGAGATCGAATGATAGTTACTCTATATTGCTTATGAAAAGGGTTATCTAATTCTCGAAGTTAAATCATCTCAAACAGAAGTGAAATGGTATAATGCCGCTAACTACTCTGTCTAGCTCAAAAGGGGAGAAACCTATGATTGAATAACATAATAATGAATTGAACAACAATCTGAATGAATTGAACATCAATCACTTATATCATTTTTGCAATGGAATTCTCTTCCACAAACTAACTAATTGACATCTTTTTGTAATTAATCAACAATTGGACGCCTTATTGTACTGAGGGAACAATCTAATTCTTAGAAATAGATAACATTGAACATCAATTACTCTAAGATTCATAAAGTTAAATGAAAGCATATAACAACGAGAAAGCATTACTATAAACTAGAAAGCACGAATACCAAACTATTATGATGAAAGAGAAACTGTAACCTTATGCATTTCTATTTTATCGAGTGGAAAGGTAATTTACAAACTGCATCAGATAACTAGAAATCAATTCTGTAACTAATGCATAGCACGGAAATTGGCGAGGAAACTCCCAGGGGCTAGGCCTAAACCACTAGAAGTTCTAACGCAACAAAAAACTCAAAAGATGATTGTTCAAAACATCAAAATTCTTTATTAAATTGAAGGATAACACAGGGATACAATTGAATAGTTTTGTCCTGATACGTTGATTACAGAAGGAAAATCCTATTCAAATCCCCTATCTATTTCATCCTTGGTCCTTTTAAAGGAATTTTTACACAGTGGGATGGTATTTTCCAAACAACAACCCGCTGCTCGTGGCTGTCGTTTGGGTTCTTGAGCTTGGATTTGTCTTTCTGCCTTCTGTCGGTTTCTGGGAGTTAATGAGATTCTGTGAGTCTCTGTCTGTCAGCCGTATTTCGTTAATCGTCAGATCGGTTGCTCTGTTTTCCTGTACACAGAGATATAATAAGTCAAATTCCTATTATAAAACGTTCCTTTTTTCATTAGCCCAATTGTCCTGATTTTCATAAATCTTCTTTATCTTTATTGTTAATATGAGGAATAATTCCTAAAAATGTATCATAATTCGAAGTAATCATAGGGTGAAAACATACCTTAATTTCGGCCGAACATACTCCCCCGTTTACCTATTTTTAGGTCCTCGTGAAAATAGATGGTTGAGATGCAACTGTGTTAAGGAGTAGGTAGGGTAGACTTCTTCTTTGTATGCTCTGAAACCCTGTTTCTGTCTAATTCTTGTAAAGGCAACATTTGTGTGTCCTTTTGGTAATTCTTAGTCATGATCATAGCCCTCAGGGGGGTACCAGATAAGAGGGCATCTATATCTGCATCCTAACCATGCAGGACCCATGCTGAAGACCAGGTTTTTATATGAGAGGAATCTAGAGGCAGTTGCTTTGAAGTTCCGGTAGCCAAATGGCTCCCTATTCTTTATAATTTTTGCGGAGGCCATCCATTTTTTTTGGCTACTGCCAGAGCTGCTTCCTAAATGTCTCCAAAATATTCCCACCCATTTTCTATAATGTCTTTATGGATGGGTCTTAGCTTGGTCCTTACACCCTTTCTTCACATGAAATTATTGTGTTGGATGAGCAGCTGCAGGGGTTTGGTAGGCTCTCCTCTGACCCACATGTCTAGGCCATGTTCTCTCTTTTGGAAGATGTTATAGGCTTTTGCCCACCTAATCTGGCTCTTAGCGAACAAGAGGAAGGCCTAAAATTTAACATCTCCTAAAAAGGGACTAGGATTATTGTCCCTGTCCTCTTCTAGAAATAAGTTGTGCATGTAAATTTCACATAAAAGGTGTTGGACCTATTCATCTTGATCATTGCAGCAGTGGACGAACTCTTCTATGGTTTTGAAAGTTGTGAGCTTCCCTGCCCTAACAGCCTTGATTTTCAGCAGCAAATATCGTTCCATTAAGAATAGGGCATATTTGGTGGTTGGTGCCCTGCATGATAGTGCATCAGAATACAGAGAAAAAATCATCGTGATTTGTTTCTTGTCTTGATCCACCTAGTCTTGTGCCATTTTTAACTTTTCATGCTCCTCTCTGAGCTGGGAAAATGTTTTATCTTCTGTGGTGGAAAGGTTTGTGAATTTCTTTAGTAGTGCCTGATATTCTTGTACTGGTACTAATTCTTTTTTTCACTGTGCTAACTCATGTTGTGTTTGAATTAATTCGTTATACCATTTTTTCTTGGAAACTCTTTGAACTAGAGGGGCATAGGCAAGGGTTTCCTCCATTTGGGTTCCCTTCACGTTGGTGAATTCTTGCCTAGTTCGGTCAGAGGCTTCAAGAGTGTCCACCATGTTTGTCTGTACCTCGATCTCAACGGTGCTTTCCAAGTCAGTCTGTATCCCAGCCTCAAAAATATCTGTTAGGTCCGTCTATATTCCAACCTCAGTAGTATCTGCTAGGTCCGTTTGTATCCTAGCCTCAACAGTATTTGCTAGGTCCGTCTGCATTCCAGCCTCAGTAGTATATAACAAATTTATGGTCAATTCTGTTTGAGTTTCGGCTGTGGTCAATTCTTTCTTAGGCTTTTGGGCCTTATTTACCTCCTTCAATTGTTTTCTTAAATGTTTCACCATTTTCGTCAATATTTTGTAGGTCCTGCTTAGTTTCTTAATCTTATTTTCAGCTGAATTCTCTCCTGACCTGATCTCAGCAGGGGGTGGAGGAGCAGCATCCTCATTTTTAGGAACGGTGTTGCCAACCTTGAGATTTCATGTGATAGTGTTTTCTACTTGTGCCTCAGATTTTACCTCTATATGAGGGTCCTAGCTGGGAGAGACAATGTTACCTTCAGGTGTCAACGAAACTATTTCTATGCTTATGTTTTGCTCCAAAGGGATAGTGTCTCCTGATTGATTTTCTGATTCCGCTCTCCCTTATTCCTGCTCTTCACTATTTACCTCATAATTATCGAGAGGGGACAGAGCCCCAAAGGCTTGTGATTCCTCTTGGTGAGGTAGTACTTCAGTGTGGCCAGAACTGCTAGCAGTGGAAGATTTATCTAAAGGTTCTTCTTGCTCCTCGGCTTCTGATAAGCTTCTAGATTCATGGCCCACCCTCATTTGCTCTAGGACTCAAGCCATCTCTTCCTCATAGTCTTGTAGGGGTGCGTTTTGAGGGCTTAAGGGTAGTGAGTTGGATGGCCCTGCCTCCTCTACGAAGTCTGAGGTTCCTTGAAGTATTTTGGACCTATTTTTCCTGCTTGGTTCTAAAGTTGAGGTACGATTCCTTTTCCTTTTAGGTATGTTCATCCTGGGGAGGTCAATTTTGGTTTCGTCAGAGTTTTCCCCAGGTACCTGTGTGGAAGGGTTAACAAAGTTGCCCCAGGCTAGCTGCTGCTTGTCCAATTCATGTATAGTGATTAGTTTGATTAGCCTGTGGTGAATGAAAACTGCTTGAGGGTTTTTTTCTCTTCTTATTCGAACAACAGTGTCATGAAATATAGAATTTAAGAAAGCAGGCAAGTTAACTGAAATATTTTGTTTAAGAACAACTAAAAGTTTAATTTGACGAGGTTTTACCACGTCTTGGCATCTCCCGCATGTAATGAATATTTGGATGAATGTTGTCAGTTCCTGCCATGGTTTATGTCGAGAGGTGGGGTTAATCCCTTTTCCTTTTTGCTCTAATTACTCTTCTGGATTCTGATACGCCGCAACTGCCTCTCGTAAGAGAAGATGTTTCTCTGTCCATCTCTTTCCTTCCGCTGGTATTTTAGAGACTTAAGCAATAATTTCTTCTGTAATTGGTATAACTCTTCCCCTGAGCCTGGTCTGTCCCTCTTGTAGGTTTTGCAGAAACTCAATTTCTATTTCTGTATCAAATCCTTACAAACGGTGTAAATATGCCAGCTAGCTAGCTTGCTGGAGGATAACGCTCAGTGCATTTGAAATCAGGAAGTTTGAAGGTTCATTCCAGAGATAATTTCCTCCCATGGCTGGTGTGCTTTCCTGAACTGTTTTCTCCTTCTGATTATATTATCTTTTGGCTCTATTATTTTGAATGAATACTGTATGCATGAAAAAGGGAGATTTCAACCTCCTGCAAGCAAATTCATACTTAAATTGCGATGCTCCTTTAGTCTTGTCAGCATATCCAACGAGATTTGTGCAGGAAATTCACATGCCTGCTTATTTATGTCTGATTACGCCCCCTCCATTGAAGTAAGGGTGCCCACGTCCTCAAGTACAAGAGGGATTTGGCCAATCATGAATGCGAACGCGGGGGGGGGGGGGGGGGATGTCAGAATTCGATAATCATAGCCTGTAAGTGAGAGAGGTGGCCATGGATTTCAAGTTTCAGGGGGTGAGGAGTAATTGGGTTATTATGAGCGTACCCAATGTAAAGATCAGATTTGGAAGTCTTGTCATAAGTGCATCTCGTGCGGAAGTGACCGGAGAGGGGGAGAAAACAATATAACTATTATTATGATATTATGTACTTCTTTAATGATAAAGTGTGACAGAAGCAATACTGAGACAGGTAATGATTGGCGTTGTCATCCTAAGGTTCAAATATGTAAGCATATCTCCCTTATAGGTACTTATGTGGTAGATTATAATTCTCACTCATTCGAGTAGTGGCTTATGGAGGAAAAAAATGGAAGATAAGGTATATGTAAGAGTGATTGGCTATTGTTGAGAAATACTCTCATACCATAACCAGAGCCACTACTGCCGGCAGGCGTTCATAGCCTTGACAGGGTTGCTATTTTAACCCGAAAAATGAGCCAAGAGCCTTATGTAAAAGTGGTTATTTTGCCAATTTTGTGGAGAGATCACCATGCTGGTATGATAGCCAGATAACCATAGTGCCATTCACCAGAGTTGTAGCAAAGTGATTGGGCCGGCTCGTGATGAGACCTCCTGTCCTTTAAGTAGTTGAGAAGGTCATTACCCTGGTGTGGTGGCCATTTTGAGCATGTCACTTGCTAAGCTCTTATGAAAATGGTAGGCTGGCTCATAATGAGACCCCCTATCCTCTCTTGAAAATTTGCATGTAAGCATAGTACTTATTTTTGAAAGATAAGCATTTTGATTTATAAGGAGGTCACTATGCTAGTGTGATGGCCAGATAGTCACAGTGCCATTCACTAGGATTGTAATGGAGTGATCAAGTTGTCTTGTGATGAGACCTCCTATCCTTCAAGAAGATGAGAAGGTCATTACCCTAGTGTGATGGCCATTGTGGGCATGTCACTTGTTAAACCCTTATGATCATGGTAGGCTGGCTCATGATGAGACCTCCTATCCTCTCTTAATAATTTGCATGAAAAAATAATATTTATTCTTTATACATGAAGGGAGGCTCATTAACTCCTTAAGAGTTAGGGATGGTGAGAGAAGTACAAAGAATGGAAATATAATTAATATTCCTTATTCCTATTTCTTCATATTGGAGGGAAATACTACTCAAAAGTGTAGAAATATATAACATCATAAGATCATGTATTGTATGATAACATAATTGAGATGGGAATGACTTAGCCTTTCATTTCATATATGTACAATGTCAGCTTCCAGTTTAGAGATTATAGTGTCAAAGAATCATCATATTGGTAATTTTTATTTCTTTCCTCCTTTCTTCCACTGCTACTTCCTCCTCAGAGATTCCTTTCATAGCTAGGGTGTGGATTGAGGGGGAAATATCGACAAAGGAAGGAATAAAATGGAAAAATAAGGTTGTTCACTTCGATTGAACAACAAGAAAAATAAAAAACGGTTGTTCAATCTGATTGAAAAATAGTTGTTCAATCGAATTGAAAAGCAACCGTTCAAAGAATTTGAACAGCAAGAAAAAACACAAAAAGCAAGACTGTTCAATCTGATTGAACAACAATTGTTCAATTGGATTGAACAGCAGTCGTTCAAAGGATTTGAACAACAAGGTTAAAAACATAAAAAGCACGGTTGTTCAATCCGATTGAACAAAAGCTGTTCAATTGAATTAAACAACAGCCGTTCATAGGATTTGAACAACAAAAAAATGCAAATAGCACAGTTGTGCAATACGATTGAACAACAGCTGTTCAATTGGATTGAACAACAGTCGCTCAAAGGATTTGAACAACAAAAAGGAAGAAACACAAAAATAATGGGTTTTCAATCTGATTGAACAACAACTATTCAATTGAATTGAATAGTAGTTGTTCATAAGATTTGAACAGCAAGGATAAAAACACAAAAATCATGGTTGTTCAATCCTATTGAACAACAAATTTTCAATTGAATTGAACAACAACCATTCATAGGATTTGAACAGCAAGAATAAAAACAAAAAAAACATGGTTGTTCAATCCAATTGAACAACAACTGTTCAATTGGATTGAACAACAACCATTCAGAGGATTTGAATAGCAAAAAGGATAAAAAACGCAAAAATAATGGTTGTTCAATCTGATTGAACACAACTGTTCAATTGGATTGAAAAAAAGTCGTTCAAAGGATTTGAAGAGAAAAAGGAAACAAATGAAAGAGGATGAGACAAAGAATACACCTTCAAGCATGATGAATGTACAACAAAATAAGACTTAGAATTGTAAATTATATACATTATTTACAAATGACGGTAGCAAACTCTCATGTACTTGAGGTTGTGGGGTTTTCACCCCTTGTTGTCACAACTTGGATGGTGGGATCGTCTCGTACCTGTTGGAAAAAGGATTCCTTTGTAAGAGGTTTGCGATATAGGTGCACTCTGTGCCCATTCACTCGAAATGTAGAACCAGACCCATCTATGGTGTTCAGGGTGAGTGTGCCATTGTTGTGTACTTCTTGAATTTCGTATGGACCGAGCCACCTTGTTTTTAATTTCCCTGGAAAATATTGGAATCTAGAGTCATAGAGGAGTTCCCAATCTCCTTTTTGAAATATATTTTTCTTGATAAGGTTGTCATTCCACTTAGCTCCTTGTTGTTGGATGATTGTTGTGCGCTGCAGAGCTAGTAGACGCATTTCATCTAGCTCATTTATTTGTTGGAGTATTTTAACCTAGGCTTATGTTAAGTCCAGCCCTACCTCCTGGTCTATCCTTAGAGTCTTGATTTCAAACTCAATAGGGAAAATAGGATCTCTCCCGAATACTAGATGATATGGGGAATATCCGTGATGTTTTTTCAGGTTGTGCGATAAGCCCACAAGGCTTCTGGTAATCTAGTGGCCCAGTCTTGGCGATGTGTTGATACTGTTTTGGTAAGAATTGCCTCCAGAACTTTGTTGGTGCTTTCGACCTGCCCATTTTCCTGCGGGTGGTAAGGAGACGTAACTCTATGGATGATATGGTGATTTTTTAGAGTGGTTGTAATTTTACTACCCATGAACTGTGCCCCCCCATCGATTATCACTTCCCATGGCAAACCATATCGCACGAAAATCTCAAAAAGGAAATTAATCACAGATTTTTCTGTGGCTTTTGACAAGGCCGCTGCTTCTACCCATTTCGTTACTTAATCTGTGGCAACCAATATGTAGATTTTCTGGTTTCATGGTGGGTTGAATGGTCCAACAAAGTCTAGTGCCCATTGTTCGAACGGTTCTATCACCAATTGTGGTTGCAGTGGCATTTCATCTGCTTGGCCTGGGCGACCCATTCTTTGGCAACTATCGCAGGCTTGGACATATTTTTTTTGCGTCTTTGAAAATCGTAGGTCAATAATATCCTAATTGTAACACTTTGTGCTCCATTCCGTGATCTACGAAATGGCCACCATAAGGTTCATCGTGATAGGCCCGTAGGATGTCATAGATCTCGTCCTCCCTAATGCATCTGCGTATGTGCATGTTGGCCCCTATATGGAAGAGGTATCCACCGATCTAGGAGAACCTTGCACTGCATTGAACAATCATTTTTTGTTCTCTTGATGGTAAATGTCTAGGAATATTTCCCACTGCCAAGTAATTTTCGACGTTTGCATACCATGGCATTTTTACCGCCACTACAAACAGATGTTCGTCAGGAAATTGATCATCGACTGCTAGCATGTCGTCTGTCTTTGGAACCCTGGACAGGAAGTCTGCGACCATGTTTTCCTTTCCTGGATGGTCTTTGATAGTTATATCGAATTCATGCAATAGCAACAAACAACGAGTTATTATCCCATTCGTAATTGGTTTATTGGCTAAATATATACTGGCGGAGTGATCAATATATAGGAGTACTTGATAGCCAGTTATATGATGTCTAAATTTATTAATAGCATAAATGACAGCTAGGAACTCCTTTTCGATCACTGTATAGTTTAATTCGGCAGGAGTGAGGTTTTTGCTGATATAATAAATAGCATAGGATTTTTTGTCTTCTTCTTGGCCAAGAACTGCCCCTATTGCTGTGTCGGATGCATCTGAAGAGATGTGAAAAGGCAGCTTCCAGTTAGGCCCTCGGAGAATTGGTGTTGTCGAGACTAGTTTTTTTAAATCTACAAAAGCGGTGTCACATTTATCAGTCCAGTGGAATTCAACATTTCCAGTTAATGCATACAAAGGTGCAGCTATTTGTGAGAAATTATTTATAAATCTATGATAATATCCTGCATATCCCAAAAAAATACGTACCTCCATCTGTGTACAAGGTGTGGCTAATAGAAGGATTACCTCTATTTTTGTTGGATCTACCTGTATTCCGGCTGCAGAGATGTAGTGACCTAGGATTACTCCCTCGGTCATCATCATGTGACATTTTTCATTGCTTAAACATAACCTAGTAGCAATACATCACTCCAACACTTCTTCTAGTGTTTCTAATGCTTGATCAAAGTCCTCACCATATGGGGTGAAGTCATCCATATAGATTTCAAGTCCCTCATTTATTAACTCAGAAAAAATGCTGATTATGGCTCTTTGAAATGTTGCTAGGGCATTACATAGCCCAAATGGTAAAATATGTAAGCAAAATTACCCCTTGGGTAGGTAAAGGTTGTGTTATCCTAGTCTTCGAGGGCTATCTAGATTTGATTGTAGCCACTGAACCCATCAAGAAAGGAAAATAACCATTTTCCTGCTAGCATATCAAGGACCTGGTTAATAAAAGGGAGGGGGAAGTGGTATTTTTGTGTTGATTTATTCAGTTCTCTATAATCCACATATATTCTCCATTTCTCATTATTTTTAGGGATGACTACCAGAGGGGAGACCCATTTACTGTCTGAAATAGGATAAAAGAAATTCACATCCAACAGTTTTTGTAGCTCATCTTTTACAATATCTTTTAAGTGCGGGTTTAGCCTTCGTTGAGGTTGTCTAATGGGTCTGATTTCCTTATCAGTATAGATGTGATGGGTGCATAAATAAGGATCTAAACCCTTCATGTCTAGGTAGTCCCAAGAAAATGCCCCTTGATACTTCTGTAGAACTTTTATGAGCCTTTACTTTTGGTCACCATCCAAATTGCCATTGATATTTAGGATCTTTCCTGGCTCTATCTCAATGGGTATGTTGTTACGCATAGTGGTTGTGGGAATATATTGATCCTCAAAGTATGTCAAAGGGTCCTCTTGAACTTCATCTTCAAGGACTGTTTCATCATTTGGCATTTTCAATTTCCAGACATGGGTGGCTGACTCATAAAATTATTTATTAGATTGTCTTCAGTTTGATCCTTAAATTCAAGAGCTTCCACTAATGTCAGAGGTGGACAAATTTTTTTCTCCCAATATGCATATGGATGCTTGTGAATCTTTACCGTGGGTAAGCTTGGTTTGGCAGGCGGATAAATAATGATATTTTTTATGGAATCTCCTCTAGTGATGGTCATGCTGCCTGTTCGGCAACCTATGTAAGCATCGGTTGTCGTTGTTTAGTCAATTTAGTGTTCCTAAATTGATAGCATAAATTATTAACCAGGGCTAGTAAATTGATGAGGTGTACTTGCACTATATGTGCCTAAATATCCTTTTTCTTATTTCATTGTTTCAGTATTTTATTGATGTTTTTGGGTTTTGTTATGTTTGAGTTTTAGTATGCTACTCTATGCTCAGGAGATGAAGTTAAATCTATGTCAAAAAGGAAAGAAAAGGAAACCTTAGAATTAAAACAGAGTTTAGCTGCAAATTATGTCCCTAATTAGAAAAATGGTAAAAAAAAACAGAGTATCCTAATCCATGGATGTTATAGCTTGCAAATGAACATTTATAAAAATGAGAGGTAACTCAAAACACTACAATTCAATCTGATCCATTTAGTTAGAGGTTTTCTGGAATATTTTGTGAAAGAGATTAAACTCCAATGTGATGAGGATCTTCCTAAAAGGAACAACAACTTAGAACATTATAGTGAAATCTCATTCATATAATAGAGGTGTTTTGGAATAGCTTGAGAAAAATATTGCTATAATTTAATAAGGATCTCCTATGGAATGTTTGAAATAACTTATGACATTACAACTAGATCTCGTTCATCAGTTAGATATTTATTGTAAGAGTTTATTGAAAGAGATTAGACATAATGTGGTAAGGATATTCTATAAAACAATGAAGCAGTAACTCACAGTATTACAACTAAGTCTTATTCCTGATTTAGAGATTTATTAGAATAGCTTGAGAAGAAGACTGTTTGTAATAGTATGAGGATCTTCTATCTAATTGCAGAACAATAACTCAACATAGTACAACCAAATCTCATTCATATAGTAGTGATATATTGGAAAAGCTTGAGAAAGAGAATGGCTGTAAGATAATCAGGATCTTCTTAATCTAGATGACAGAAACTGAAGTGCTAGAAACTCAGAATATTACAATTAAAACCATTCACTTAATAGAGATATGTTGGAAAAGCTTGAGAAAAAGACTAACTGTAATATCATGAGGATCTTTTATCTAAGCAAATGACATGAAACATAATGCTAAAAACAGAAAGCAGTTTAAGTAAAGAAATATAAAAAAACAGAATTGAAAACTACTTATCTAGAAAACATGTAAGGCTTCCTTGAATAGCAGGGGCCCTCTACTATCAATTCAACATTAATTCTTCAACTCTTCAAGGTTGTATTCAGAACAGCATCAAAGTTTACTCCTTCTATTATCAAAATGCTTCGAAAACAGAGTATCACAGGAATGATAAAATATGTATCCAACTTGTTCCTCTCGGATTTACCGAGCTAAATTTATATGAAATTACATAACTAATATTGAATAAAAGTAGGTCCAGGTGTAGTTTTAAAGTTAAAATCAAAATAGAACTCTTTTAGGATTCCTGATTTGCTGAAGCAAATCAGGAGTCCTGATTCCTGTAGAAGACAACTTGCTTGACTTTTGCTTTGACCATGTACATAGGCACCTCCAGATTTCGATTCAGTTTTCGTGGAAGGGAACAAATGATGTAGGAAAGATTTGGAATCCTCCTATGTGTGCCTTTCCTCCAGATGACACCTGTAACATATTTAAACACCAAAACAACTACAGAACGCTAAACTAGCTACATAATGACTGCATTCTGTAGCTAAAACTGTTCAAAAATCATTAAGACAAAAAAATCACAAAAGTACAATAAGTTAATCATTGTATGCAACCTTTAAGTAATATTAGTCATTCTCATTGATTTTTACGTTCATGAAAGGATAAAGGAATGATGAAATGAAGTAAATTTTGGCAAAAGAGAAGACAATTTCAGGGCTCAACAGTCGCCAACCAAGGTTGCCCATGAATCAATGGGTGCCCGTCCATCCTGTTCTTTGGATTAATAATTAAGAAATCAACTGGGTATTACCATGAGTCTACAGAGACCAGGATGTCCTGTACTGTTCCTTCAGGTCTGATAACAGACCTGCTAGCAAGCTCCAGCAACATAGCCGTGGGTTCTAAAGCTGATATGCCTAGTTTTTCGCAGGTTCCCATAGTTAGGATGTTAATGGCCACCCCTAAGTCGACCAATGTGTTTGGAAAGGAGTGGCTAGAGATTTGCACAGTTACTATGGGATTTCCTGGGTCTTCATATTTCATGGGTGGTTCCTTACCTAGTAATAAGTCAGATAACACCCCTACCACATGAACGAAGGGCACAACCTTTGTCTTTTTTACTTGCTTCTTCCCACACAACTCTTTAATTGTTTTTGCGTTGATGGAAATGTAATGTATGGCCTGGAGAAGAGGAATTTTGATACAAATGTTTCTTAGCTCCCCCAGGATGTCAAAATCTGGAGAGACTATAGGTCTAGGTAGAGTTAATCTTTCAGGGAATGGAGGTGGAGACACCCTAAGCTCTTCAGGCCTTTCTTGGTCAACTATTTCCTTTCGTTGTCCTACCTCTGTTTCTGTTATTTTTTCTTGGCTAGGTTCCGTTGAAGTTCCAGGTTTGGATTGAGGTGAGGTCGTGACTTCTGCTGGTGAGATAATACGTCCTGATCTCAGCCTTAGTTCATTGCACTGCTTCTGCTTAGTGTTGGGGTTTGGATCTTCTATAATCTGAATTAGCTGAACCGGTCTATTATTGGGATTAGGATTGGGTTGAGCTGGTAATTGAGGACGTATGATAGGTTGAAAGTTGTGTTGGACTGGATATGGAGCTGGAAGTGTAGGTTGATTCTGGATCCCTGCTCCCATTGGTAGGTTGGTCATTCCCAGGGGTCGCTGCCAATTCTGAGGCCAACTAGTGGTTTTAGAATGGGATGTTGGCCATTGGGCTTGATATGGAGCGTTTTGCCAATAAGGAGGAGAACAAGGAAATCTTGGCCAATTATTCCCTGGTGAAGGTTGTGTTTGCCAGGATGGTATAGGAAAAAACTGGGTCAGCCAAGTGGAAAAAGGGTTTTGATTCTGCCAAGATGTTGCAGGGTTTTGTTGGTTAAATTTCAGAGAAGAAAAGAACTGACGCAGGTCTTGAGGCATACCTGGTCGTGCCTACCATTGTTGACGCTGATTCATTAGGTAGACTGGCTCCGTCTCTTCCTCTGCTTCCTTGTAAACTGCTTTCACCCCGAGAGTGAAGCGCAATGGTTCGTGGTATGGTCCTTAGTGCAAATGGCACAGGTCTGAACCATGTATAAAGGGCATTCATTTTGGTTGTGCTTCTTCCGACAGTGTGGGAAAAATATGGCCAAGTTATGCTCTGTAATAGATTTCTTCTGCTTGGCTTGTAAGACATCAAGCTGTGTTGTCAAAGTACCCAAAATGTTAGTTTTAAAATTTTCCAAGAGAAACCAAACTCTGCTCTAGTTACATGGCCACTAGACTGCTTAAGGTCTTTTTTTATTGAGTCACGTTCACATGGCTTATTACGCATACTACCCCGAGAGCACATAATACACAAGGAAATAATCTCATCATATTCTTCCTAGGAAATGTCACCTTTTCCCATCATGTTAAGTGTTTCAACCCACTCTTCTTTCATTCCCTTAATCATTGTAGCTTTTAATATGTCTTTGGATAGTGTAGTATATGGAGACCTTTGTAAATTGTATTGAAATATTTCTATGGATTCTTATAATGTTTCATTGTCCCTTGAAGACATATTAAAGATTTCATTTTTTAGTTCTCGAGTCCGGCAATATTCTTGATATTTATTAAGAAAAATGTTCTTCATTTGGTCCCAGTTATTGATGGTTCCCCCACCTAGTCCAATGAACCAGCGTAATGTTATTCCTTTTAAAGTACAGGGAAATAGTTTCAATTTATGAGGGTCAGTGGTGTAGTCATACCCCCTACATAGGACATCGAATTCAAATAAGAATGCATCAGGATCTTCTGTGGTCAACCCATGGAAGGTGGGGATGTTTTGTAAGGGAATGGCTTTCATAGGGGCATTTGCAGCATGATCAATAATGGGGTACTCCAATTTTGATGTTTGCCTTTGATTTTGGTTTTGATTGTTTTCCATTTGAGTAAAGATATGCCAGTAATCTTCCGGAATTTCTTGTTTTGGAGGAGTAATCTTGGGGGGAGGTGAGTGCAGAGGAAACTTTACAGTGCTTCCCTAGTCTAGGATACCAAGTATTTATGTCTCAAGCACTCCTTTAGGGTATTTAGGCTCCAAAGCTTCTATTTGTATTGCACCGCTAATTTCTCCTTCCCCTTCCTATAAGTTGCAAGAACCTCCCTCTCTTGAAGGGTTAGTACCTATATGATCGACAGTCTAAGGATTAATTCAGATCCTTTTGTCTTACTGTGAATCTCGGCGTGGGTTGCAGACGGTAAGGCTGCTGCCTGAGGGAGAGTAGTAGGAATTGGAGTGGGAATGATTCTGGGTCCTACAGATGCCTGAGATTCAACTTTCTTAATGATTTCGTCTATATACGTTGTTCTTCCAAGGATCACCGGTCCCTTGGATTTTGGGGATTTCTGCTGATGATTTCGATTCGTTTCTATATTTTTCTTCCTAGTCATAAAACAAGAGTACCTATTCTACCAATTTTTGTACAATCTGCTGAGAAGCGAGCTAGGGAGCAAGCGCTTTTCTTGCCGATATGCAGGTTCTTACCTCTCTTTTTTAATCTGCTGAGAAGCAAGCTAGGGAGCAAGTGCTTTTCTTACCGGTATGCAGGTTCTTACCTCTCGTTTTTAATACCCAACTCTTCACAGCAATGGAGAAAGATAGATAAAGAATATCACTCTTAACACTCTCCCCGACAACGGCGCCAAAAATGTTAGTTCACAAAGGTGGCTTATTATAGGCAACCTCTAAGCTCCTCATTCATTTGTCAACCCAGGGCAAGTCTTCTTATTTCAAGAGTGTAGGCAAAATATATGCAAGTGAGATCGAACGATATTTACTCTATATTGCTTATGAAAAGGATTATCTAATTCTCGAAGTTCAATCATCTCAAACAGAAGTGAAATGGTATAACGCCGCTAACTACTCTGTCTACCTCAGAAGGGGAGAAACCTATGATTGAACAACATAATAATGAATTGAACAGAAATCTAAATGAATTGAACAGCAACCTGAATGAATTGAAAAAAAATCACTTATATAATTTTTGCAATGGAATTCTCTTCCGTAAACTAACTAATTGACATATTTCTGCAATTAATCAATAATTGGATGCCTTATTGCACTGAGGGAACGATATAATTCTTAGAAATAGATAGAATTGAACAAAAATTACTCTAAGATTCATAACGTGAAATGAAAGAATCTAACAGCGAGAAAGCATTACTATAAACTAGAAAGCACGAATACCAAACTATTATGATGAAAGAGAAACTGTAACCTCATGCATCTCTATTTTATCGAGTGGAAAAGTAATTCAAAAACTGCATCAGATAACTGAACATCAATTCTGTAACTAACGCACAACATTGAAATTGGCGAGGAAACTCCCAGGGGCTGGGCCCAAACCACCAGAAGTTCTAACACAATGAAAAACTTGAAAGAAGATTGTTCAAAACATAAAAATTCTTTATTAAATTGAAGGATAATACAGGGATACAATTGAACAGTTATTTCCTGATACATTGATTATAGAAGGAAAATCCTATTCAACTCCCCTATCTAATTCATCCTTGGACCTTTTAAAGGTGTTTTTACGCAGTGGGATGGTATTTTCCAAACAACAACCCGCTTCTCGTGGCTGTCGTTTGGGTTCTCAAGCTTGGATTTGTCTTTCTGACTTCTGTTGGTTTTGGGGAGTTACTGAGATTTCGTGAATCTCTGTCTGTCAGTTGTCTTTAGTTAATCATTGGTTTGGTTGCTCTGCTTTCCTGTACACATAGATATAATAAGTCAAATTCCTGTTATCAAACGTTCATTTTGTCGTTAACCCAATTGTCCTGACTTTCATAAACCTTCTTTCTCTTTATTTTTAATATGAGGAAGAATTCCTAAAAATGTATCATAATTCAAAGTAATCATAGGGTGAAAACATACCTTAATTCTGGCCTAACACAACACCAAAGTCAACTGCTTGTCATATTCTTTCAAAGAAAACCTGCTCTCAAACTAAAATAACTCATTACATACATCAAAATTTGTTTGAAACGGATTATGTAAAACATCTCTTTGTTTAATCATCATCAATGTCAAGTTTTGGCTTGCATTGACTATCCTCTTCATCTGCCCTGCATTAACTAAAGAAGTGTCTAGTTTTTTACAATGAGCTCTCACAATATACTCCTTGCCATCTTTGAATAATGATATTTTTTCTCATGGCGATGGAATATTGCTTTCCTGTCATACAAGTAAGGAATGCCCAACACCATACCTGTTATATCAAGCAGAACAACATATAATTCAACTGTGTCAATGAAATGTGCATTTATTGCAAAGCACAACATGCACTTCTTTGAAACCTGTAAATTTGCATCCTTACAAATCCAACCAAGTGGATATGGTTTCAGATGTGGAATGGTCTCAAGATTAAGTTTCTTGACCAAATATTTAGAGATTAAATTTGCTTGTGACCCACTGTCAAACAATGTGTCAACCTTGGTTTGTTTGGAAATAACCCTCACATGAAACAATTCAATTCTCTCTTCTTCATTTGGAGTTTGTATGTGACAGTTAGATATACTAGAACTGGGTTTATTTTCAATCTCTTTCCCCTTCATGTTCTTTAGTCCCATGGGTATGATTTTTGTTTCATCTCTTGAATCTGACCCTAAGTCTTGTTCAACTATTGTAACAATTTTTCCTTTCTCCTTGGCTTTCTCTTTTGCTTGAAAACTTTCTGGTTTCAACTTTGGATGAAGTTTCCAAAAATGGTCCTCATCATGGCTAGTTTTAGAACAGTGTTTGCAGTAGAATTTTCCCTTCTATTTTTTATATTTTCATTTCTCTTTTTCTTCCATTTTCCTTTAAACTAATTTTCCTCATTCTCATCTAGGTTTTGTTTTCCCCTTGCTTCTAAATGTGTGGCTTGTACACAGACTTCATATAGGCTTGTAGGGTTAAACATGAGGATAATATGTCTTAGGTAGGTATGTAAACCTCCTATATACTTGAGAAAAGTGTCTTAGCTCTACAAATCTACTACTAATAAAAGAGATCTTCTCCTAAATTCTTGAGTATACACTTGTACATTTTTTCCTTTCAATTGTTTAAAAATTTTCCAGTTCATTATAGCTTTCTGCATGTGAGCTAATGGATAAAACTGTTGTTTTATTGCAAAAAGGAAATTAGTACATGATATAATAATATTACCATGCTTTTTGATCTCCTCCTTTGTCTTGGCTTCCCACCAAACAAGAGCTGCACCTTCCATCCTCAATGAAGCTAATTGGATTTTGGTTTCCTCATCATAAAAAATTTGGATTCTCAAATAGACCTTCAATTTCCTAATCCAATTATCAAGCTTTTTTGCATTGACTTCACCATTAAACATTGGCAATTCAAACTTAACATCAAGTTTTAGAAAAGGACTTTTACAAGTGTTCTTTGACTTAGATGGCTGATCTACTGAGGATGAAGTAGAGGATGATGAGGATGAAGATGAGGGTAATGATGGTGACTTTCCACTATCTCCATTTCCTCCATTTCCCTTCTTCGATTTATCTTCATCATTGTGGCCTTGATGATCCTTATCCTTCCTTGTGAAGTTTGGACCTTTCCTCTTCTAGTTTATCATTCCTTTCTTGATAAAGGACTCTAACCATTTCAATTAAGTCAAGAAATTATTTTCTGTACACTCTTTCTTCCTCTTTGGGATCCATCTCTTCATGGATTTATTCTTCTCCTGGAGGCATGCTTGATGCTTCTTCTGCTTCTCTTGGAGGTGAACCAGGTGGTGTAGAATGTGGAAATATTGCCCTTCTTTGCTATGGCTCACTTTGAGAACCTTTTGGTTCCACCAATTTTCCTTTTCCTCTCTTAAGCTTGAGCCTAGTAAGCATGAAAACCCTTGCAAACAGTTAACCAATCTTTGCACATAAAAACACCAGAGATAAAAATCTAGCTTTGATACCAACTTGATCTGAAAGGAGTGTATTAGTTTTGTTGTGATAAGTGTCCTTTCAGTAATATAAACATGTACAATTTTCTCCATATGTTTGTTTAAGGAATGAGAGTTTTAACCATTAAATATAGATGAATTAGTGAAATTTAAGCATGAAAATAAACCTTAAAAAACACTGAACAAAAGTGCATAACATAGAAATACAATTGTTATCACTCTAGGAATTCTAAAGTTGTGAGATTTTGGTTTAAAGTCTATGAACACTAGAGGTAACCACAGACCAAATTTTAAACTCTAAGATCTAGCCTTCTTAGGGTTTAGAGAGGGCTCTCTTTATAAGATTTAACTTTGTTTATTTTATAAAATATTAGGCTAGTTATGATGGTGCAATTTGGTTTTGGTTTGTTTGATTTGGTGGAAAAAATCACCTAATGAGATGGATAGTGAGAAATCTATTTGTCCATTGGGCTGAGGAGTTAAAAATCAATCAGACAGAGCTAGGATCAAGGTCAAGAGGTCAAATGTTTTTAGGGAAAGATAGATAACCCATGAAGATCTTGGAAGGCTGTTTGGTGAGGTGATATGATCAGGATAAAGAGAAATGAAGGGTTTTTTGATCCGGAAAAGATAAGTAGTAAGCAGAGGTCAAACAAAAGAGGGAGAAATTAAGGGTTCCCTACTCTGGAAATCAGCAAAAAACATAGAAATGATAAACAATAAAAACAGGGTGCTTTTAACAAATCCTGAAGTAATACTCCTGTTAATTCATTCAAATTTGGAAAACATTTATGGATGCATGTAACAAAGAAAGATAAACAATGACAAGAAGGAAATACTTCACTTCAATAGCTCATCACATGAATCCTGAAATATGATGCCAATTGATCCAATCCAGTCTGCTACTCGAGGTTTGAAGCACAAAAGCCTTCAAGTCTAATAAAAAATTACTATAGAAATCTTCAACAATTTATTCCACAATAATACTTCTAAAGATGAAATATTTATACATAATTGTTTACAAAATATCCTAGAATGCTTATAGGAATTATCTAAGGAAAATAAAAATATCTTTACAAAAAAATAGAGACAGTTGCTTAACAAATCAACAAGTTGTCCTATCTATCCAAAAGAAATAGTAACTGATGTTGGCTGCCTTGGTGTATTTCTTGCTGGCTTTTATATATTTCAAGTTGGTTTTGAAATATGATCTACTTATCTTATACTCTTTCATTGATTCTCTTTAATCTCTGATACACTTTTAAACTCGGATACTCTTTAACCACTATAAAATATGTTTACTACTGTAAAAATCTATTTTGACATCAATTCAACAAACTGTTTTCTCTTTTATCTTTCTACCTTTTTATATTTCATAGTAAATCTGTCAATGACTCCCAATCTTCATCATTTGGAATTCGGATCTTCTTAAGCTTTCTGAAATTCTCATCTGCTTCTGTATACCTGGAAAAAGTTGGTTTAATAAAAAACAAGTGTCTTATCTCATGCTGCAAATAAAATAAGTCCTCAAAACTTCTGAGTAAGACTTTTCCTATTGGAGTGCCTTGTCCATCTGATTTCTCAACTTGCTCCTTTGCATATTATCTGATATTTTTTTGTAATCCTCCTGAGGCATTAATTTTTCATGGATGACCAAAATATTAGGCAAAATTATTTGCCTCAAATTCTCAAATTTAACCATAAACCTGGTTACGACGATGTTGATATTCTCACATTTTTCTTCAAGATGCTTCATCAGGTTCTTTTTGGTGATAACTTTCCTTATCTCAAGGATAGTTTCAATCCTATCAGTAATTTCAAGTTCTTCTAGCTCTTGCTTGTTTTTGTTGTTAAGAAACTTGATCAATTCTATAGCTTGTTCTGGTTTGTTGTCAAGTTCCTCCTTAGTCTTTTGAATCTCTTCTAATGCTGCTTTGAGTAAATCTCTTTGTTCAAAAATCACTTGAATTGAAGGCCACACATCATTTACGGCTTCTATGATCTTGTTCCATAAATGATTTTTCACATATGAAATCTGTTCCTTTAAGGTTAATTCCTTCTGTAACTTCTTCAATTCTTCATTTAGTCTGATGGCCTTTTTCTCATGTGTTTTGGCATTTATTTGAGCCAACTTGTTTGTATTTTCTGGATTTTCAACCATCTTTTTCAATCTGTTAATTTCACTTGTCTAAAGTGACATTTCTTTCATAGCTTTTTGCTGGCCTCATCTGTAGGGTGAACTATTGTAGTGGATGACTCTGTAGCTGATGTTTTGGATGATGTTACTCGCACTGTAGTAGCCAATGGCTCTTTGGGTGCCAAATATTCTGCTAGAGTTGATGGCACAACTGTAGTGATTACATGAATAACTGTAGGAATTTATAGTACTTTTGGTGTTTCTTTTTCTTGGACAAGTTTATCCATTTGAATCTCCATTTCTTTGATATGTGCTGTCAGCTGAAAAATAAAATTCATCATGTCATCCTTCTCTTTATGTCCTTCTATTATTTCCTTGGCTTGAGGATGTTCACTTGATGGAATTTTAAGTTGTTTCCTTAATGCTGCAATGTCCTCATTTTTCTACTTCACTAACTGCTCTACTGTTTTGGCATTTGCAGGGTCATATCTAACCTGCAAGACCAATTATTCCAAGGATTTAATTCTGATATCTTTAGCATATAAGGATGCTTTGTCCATTTTCATTTGATCTTTCATGTTTGTGATAGTGTTCTGAAGTTTTTGAACACTCATGGCTTTGGTTGTAACAGTAGAGTACAACATCTCTGAACTCTGTCTATGAAATTCTATCTGATCAAGAGCATGAATTTTTTCTGTTTGAACTTCTAAATCAATTTTCTTATAATCTGCGACTACCTTTGGATTTTTCACTGTAGGCTGCAATACTAACATGATTAGCTTTTTTTTTGAATAATCAAAGGAAAAAAAAGTATATTTTGAACACTTGGTGTTTGTTTCATATATTGAGAGTAGATATCATTTTTTATCTCTTCATTCTTTAATTTGATCTGTTTGTACTTTTCCTTGATATCTAGATCTTTCTCCTCAGCTGTTTGTGAGGATGAAGCTTCCATGTTCTGTTGTTTCTCTATCAACTGTGTATTTCCATTATCAACATGTTCTTCATTTCTATTCTCTGTATTCTACTCCTTTCTGATAACAGTGGCAACATCTGTGTTGGTGTCTGGGAGATCTGTTTCTTCAACATCAATGGTTACCTTTTCTTTACCTACTGAATCAGTTTTAGGCCTTTTATTATATCTTATCTTGAACCTAGTTTCAGTAGTGGTTTCAGCAACATAATTTTCTTCTTCTCTGACCCTCTTGGTGGCTTTTTCTGGCTCATCTGCAGTTTGTAAAGTATGACTAGTATCACTTTTCTTCACTGCATCTACTAACGTATTTTCATTCCACTCAATCTGATTGGCATATTTCTCTATCTCTGGTTTTGTCTCATGAATGAAGGGTGTCAATTTACATTTAACGCTCATTTTACTTAGTATCCCTTGTGGATCATAATTCCAAGAAAAGCTCTCTTCAAACCTATATTTTAATAGTTGCTTAGCTACTTATGCCTCTGCATCTCTATGATTGAAAATGAATGGTCCCACTTGATTCTTCAATTTAAACTATGTTTTCTTCTTTGCTACTAGGAAATTGATAGAATCAGAGCTTAATATTTTTCTGATATACTCCAAGGAAAAAACCCTCATTGATACAAATTTGGGTAACTTGTAGGGTAAAAAATTGGATCCAAATACTCTAATCCCAGTGTGATTTTCATACAATTACCAATCACCAGTATTGTTATGCTCTGACAACTGTAAAATCTTCTTCATCTCATCATTTATCCTTGGCTGTTCAACATTTGTCAATATTTTTATCATTGGATGGGTGAAGGAATCTGAAAACTCTGCATAGGTAAACTCTGTAGACTCTTTCCTGATCAAAGAGGTCCAGAAAATAGCTGAAAGAGGATTCCCTTCTACATCAAGCTTTTGAAGGGTTAATGGAAAATTATCTTCTTGAAAATACAAGAACATGTGGAAAAGGAAGGATGTGTATCTAAACACTCCTTCAATTGGAAATTTAACCAATTGGTCATGAATATTATCAGCAATATATCCAACATAATCAAAGATAACATATGGAATTTGTCCAGGTGTGAAAGTGGATAGGAAACCTAAAATGGATTCATCTTTATGTTCATCAGTAAAGTGCCGTAGGATGAAAGATAACATGGAAATTACATGCCTAGATCACTAGGCTATTTTTGGTATTTGAGTATGGAGCATTAATTTGAGTAATTTCTATGTACGAGGGCATGAATATTTGGAAGATTTGGAATCTTTTAGGAAATCCAAGACGGCATAGGCTTAGTAAGTACTTCATTTCTACGGAAGGCTGCTTGAGGATTAGGCTTAAGCTGTAACATTTGATTAATGGATTCAGTAGTAATGGTGAAATGTACTTCTTTATTGGCATTAACTATTGCTCTTTTCTCAGGCATATAATGATGATGGCATAACCTAATGACCTCTTGGCATGAGTGGGTAACTGGAACCACATATTTAGGCAAGTGTGATTTCCAAATTTGAACTTCTTCAACATTATCCAAAGATTTTTCATAGCTCCAGTTATGAAGTTCTAGAAAATTGAATTCTACAATAGGATCTGCTATATTATAGTCCATATCTGCTAATGGAGTGTGCTCAATATCTACAATAGGGGGTTGTAGAGGATTTATAACTATGGTAGTCTTAGAAGATGCAGCTGGAGTATATTTAGGAATTTTGAGGTTTTTTTGGATTACAAAACTCTTCTTTTTGGTTTTTTTGGTTACTTCTGCAAGATTAAACAGTTTGCAAAAGTATTTTTCACTCTGACAGGGATTTCTTGGATGAAAATAGGCAATATATAGTCTTTCTTTGGGCTTTTCCTTTCAATTTTGGACTCTTTAACTTGATTCACAGACCTTTATTGGTTATAAACAAGAAACAAGGGTTTCTTGAGTTTTTTCAATGAGTAATTGGGCTAAAATTCCATTAAGGTTTAGGCACATAGGCTTAGGCTACCTTCAGAAGGTTTCTTGGCTCAATTTGGGTTTTAGATCAATGCGCAGCATAAATAGGTTTTTTTTTTTAGAAATTTTGATAGGGTTCGGCCTGTTTTTTGCATATTTTAATGAGTTTGTTTGCGTGGTTTCGAGCTTTGAATGTAATTGGTTCCTTTTTAAAATCTTTTCAAATCAAAACAGGCTTAATTACTGGAGGAATACTTGTTATATGCAGGTACTGGTTTTTGAAGATGTATCTGAAGGTTTTGAACAGTTTCTATGGTATCTTTTCAATCTCTGGAGCAACGCAAAGCTCCTCAGCAAACTTCAATAGGTTCAGATTGAAATTTCCAGGTTTTTGGCCTAAAAATGGTGGAAAATGATTGTTTCACAGTCGGGATAGGTTATACAGTGGTTATGCGCAGAAAATATAAGAAATTAGTGTATTTCCAATGTTTTTAGGCAAATTAGGGCTAATAGGCACCTGCAATAAATGACGATCATATAAAAAATGGTGGTTTTCGAGCTTAAAGGGTCAAAAACCACGAGTGGTTATCGCGTTCACTTTGGGTGGTAAGCTGTTTTGGTTGAAATTGATGCGATCCAGTAGGAAGGAAACACGTCAAGGAGAGAGAGTCAAAATACCACCCATTTCGCGTAGAAATGAGATGGTGTTTATCGCGTAAGTTTATTTGCAATTTTGTTTGTTAGCCGTCAGATCGTGGGGTTTGATTGCAAATGGTCTAGATCTTTTTTGGTAGTTGCATTGGGTTTTAGGAGTGGGGCCCAAGGTTTATATATGCAGAGGGATCTCTTTATAAAATTTATGAATATGTATTTATCTAAAGTTTATACCTTAGGCTTATATGATAGGCGGGGGTAATAATTATATGCGAAAATCAAAACATTTCACAATGTTTTAATCAATACATATGCGCGGGGTTTATTATATAGTTTTTAAACGTTTGATATTTGTTTAAAACCATAGGGGCGGGGTATTTTGTTTTATCGATAGGTTTAAACCAATGGGATAAGGGCGGGGTTTATATTTCACACATGAGATATTTAAACATTGGCTTAAACATAAAATAGAGGTTTTTGTGGGTTATTTAAAATATAAGGGTTTAATACTATACGGGAGAGTGTAGTTTAAGGATTTAATAAGTAAGTTAGAAGTTAATATGAAAAGAGGAATAGTGTATATAATGAAAAAATGCATGTTATAACACTAAGTAAAGTGTAATTTAAAGCATAGCTTGTTTTTGTTGTATTTTTCACACTTTAACTTAGGATAAACGCATTTTATGGGTTTTTGAATTATTTTTTGAAAGGAAATGAAATTATTTATTTAGGGTTTTACTTTTACTAAGTAAAAATGGGTTTTTACTTAGGAAAAATGGATTATGATTATGGATGAAGGGTAAATACTGATGAATATGGGTTTTATGTAGGAATTCAATATTTTTAACCAATCAGTCATCGAGCCTTGGGTCCGGTCCCAACAAAAGTCAAAGAAATGCTCTGAGCCTTTTTAACTGATAGTTTAGAATACTGAATAATTGTAGGGGAGGAGAGATTAGTGATTTTTTCCCAATGATGCTTTATTACATGCTTGCATAACTACTTTCTACCTACCCATCTTTATTTATAACATTTTTTACTTCATTTTCCTGGGTGCATTTAGGCTTGCAACCCTAAATCATTTTTCTTTCAAAGCATAAAAACTATCTAAGTCTAACCTTATTTCATCCGAGGGCTCAGATTAAACTGTTGAGCTCTTCATTTATTCTCTATCTAATCTACTGATTTTTCAAGTTTATACTGTTTGACATATCTTTATTCTCTATCTAAAACATGAAATTCAAAGCATGAAAAGTTAAGATTAAGTTGTTTAACTAATCATAGATTATGGAATTTATTGACAGTCTGCACATAATCATTATTCTTGTAGTAAAGTAAATAGTAGTGGCATTTTGACTTTCTCACTTTCATGTCTTATTTTCATCTCTTTTTTATTTTTGGGGTCTATCTTTTTCTAAGTCCTCTGATCTTTCTTTTAGGACTTTTACCCTCTTTTTATTTTTATTATTTTTCATTTTTCAAAATATGGGAAAGCAACTTGCAGAAAGCAAGGTATGTACATATTTACAAGACTATTAAAGTCAATTCAAAAATTATGAACCCTATTGTTATAGGACTCTAACAGTGGCTCGACACGGGGATGGCATTTCCTGGTGAAATGTCAAGAACTTTAAGAATAGCAGCCTTTGAAATTTGACTATGGTGACCCTATATGTATCTTTCTGATCTCTGATTATTCATACTTATGATATTTTACCTCTTAAAGCTTAGGGTCTTCTCTCCGGGCTTCAAATTTGTTAGGAAAACATCCAATCCAATCTAAAATTTTCTATGTATATGTACAAAACTAACTATTTGTGAACTCAGAAGAGAATTAGTGCTTCAGCATTCTGCCATTTACTGGTCCATCTAGCATAGCTGATATATCCATTTCTTTCAGGTAGAAAGCATTATTACCTCTATATCCATAAATCACAAAAGGTCCTCTCCATAGAAAATAAAAATTTCCATGTTTACCTTTGTCTTCTCTTCTTGAATCCCATTTTAACACTTTATCTCCAATGTAGAAATCATCTTCTTTAGTCTTTTTATCAAAAATTTTCTTTATCTTATCCTGTATAACTTAAGACTTGATATAAAATTCTTCCCTTGTTTGTTGCAAGTGAATAGTTTGATTGATCCTTCTTTGAATGTCATTTGTTTCAACTTGTAACTCTTGGATAATCTTCATTACTGGTACTCCTAGGGAGGATGGAAAAAAAAACATCCATTCCATAGAAAATTTGGTAAGGGGATGTACCAATGGATTTTTTAGTTGTAAGTCTATCTTCCCATAAGGCATTGACTAACTTCTTATTCTAAGTCTTTTTGTTATCTTCCAGTAACTTTTTGATGATGTTTACAAGGCTTTTATTTGAAGATTCAGCTAGGCCATTACCTTGTGGGTAATATGCAATAGAATGACCTAGGGTAATATGGTATTTATGGCAAAATTCAATCATTTTCATAGATTTGAATGTTTATGCATTATCAGTAATTATCTTTTGGGGACATCCAAATCTTGAAAGAATGTTACTTTCTAGGAAGGAGATAATGACAGTATCTGTGGCTTACCTAGAGGGTATGGCTTCAATCCACATGGTAAAATAGTCAGTGGCTATCAGAATCCACCTATGTTGGGCTGAAGATGGGAGGTGAATTTCTCCAATGAAGTCAAGACCCCATTGTTGAAATGGAATTTTTGTAGAGATGGGCTTTAAGGGCAGAGGTAACAGCTTTTTCTTACCCTAAAATATTTTGCACTTATGATAGGAGGTCACATATTTTGTGACATCTACAAGCAAGGTAGGCCAGTAAAAACCAACTCTCAGGATATTTTCTACAGTAGTTTTCTAGTATATATGTCCTCCACAGTCACCTACATGAAATTATTATAGTATTTTATCAGCTTCTTCTTTTAATAAACAATTTAATAAAATTCCACTTTGATCTTTCCAAAAAAGTACATTGTCTAAAATACAAAATCTTACTGCCTTAAGCTTTAGAAATCTATCTTTTGTTCTTGATAAAACAAGAGGAGCTTGTAATTTTAGTAATAAAAATATAATATCTGCATACCATGGTGATTTTGAAAAGACTTCACTGGTCTCTGGAGTTGTCATCTCTTCCTGATCATCTATTTGAGCAATAAAATTTATGTCTAGGGCATGAAAATTTGATTCAGCCATAAGTCTGGCTAAACCTTGACCTTTTATCAACTTTGTGAGTTTTATCTCTATGTCATAGTCTAAGATAGTGGCAATCCACTTACCTCTTCTTCGATCAGGACCATCCTGAGTAAGAATGTCTTTTACTACAACATTTGGGACATAGGCAATGATGTGAGAATAGAGAATGTAAACTCTGAAGTCTTTAATGGCCTTTACCAAAGCTAAGGCTTGTTTTTCCATAATATTGTACTTCAAAGATGCATCTCTAAGTGTTCTGCTAAAGAAAGCTATGGGCTGTTCATAACCCTGGTCATTTTTCTGCAATAAAACTACATCAATGGTGTGTTCTGAAGCAAATGAAAAAATGATGAAATCTTTTTTGAAATATGGACTTATAAGGACTGGGGTTTTGGTTAAGGCACATTTGATGGATTCAAAAGATTTTTTGGCCTCAAAAGTCCATTTAAGAACTGAGTCCTTTTTAATCATGTTATTTAATTCTCTAATTATCTCAGCTAAATTGGATATAAATCGTCTTAAAAAATTTATCTTACTTAGAAAGGCTTGTAACTCTTTTATGTTTCTTGGTGGATTGATGTTAAGAATTTCTTCTATTCTTGCAGGATCTATTCTAATTCCTTCATTATAAATTATGTGTCCTAGTAACTTTCCTTCTTCTAATCCAAATAAGGTTTTCTTAGGATTTAATGAGATGACAAACTTTCTGCATTTTATAAAGACTTGTCTAAGATGATCTAAGTGTTCATAATCAGTCTTAGAAATACAATTCTGTCATCTAAGTAAATTATCAAGAATTCATGAATTTACTTTGAAAAGGCTATATCCATAGCTCTTTGAAAGGTTGCCCATGCATTCATTAAACCAAAGGGAATTTTTACATACATAAAAGTGCCCCAAGGAGTAGTAAAAGTTGTTTTGGCTTGATCCTCTAGTTGAACTAAAATCTGGTTTTATCCTGAAAATCCATCTAAAAGAGAAAGCCTAGAAGATCCAACTACCCTTTTTAAAATATGATCCATTTTTGGTAAAGTATAATTATATTTTAAGGATACTTTGTTTAGATTCCTAAAGTCAAAACATAATATAATCTCTCATGTTTTCTTTCGGGTTGGAACTAGGTTATAAATCCAATCAGAATATCTGATTAGTGCAATTATCTGTGCATCATACATTCTTTTAACTTATTTTTCTATTAAGGGCATCAAAATACGGTTGATTCTCCTTAATTTTTGTCTAAAGGGCTTTCTGATCTTCCTTTATAGGAATTTTATGTTGAATTATATTGGTGTCATAGGATTTAAAGTCCTCATAACTCCAAGCAAAAACATCTTGGAATTCCTTAAAAAGAGCAATATATTTTTCCTTTTCCTATTGAGGTAAGGCTTTGGAAAGTTTTGACATTTTGGGTTTCATTTTTGTGCCTATGTTGCATTCCTCAATGCCAGATCTAAGTGGCTCGATTTTGATTTTTCTAGAAACATCATTTGAGTCAAATAAATCTTCTAATGGAGTTAAAACTTTTGGCAAGAAATTATCTTTGAGATTTAATATTTCAGATTCATCAGTTGGTCTATAAAACTTTAATTTATTTACATCTACATTATATAAATATATTTCACTATCTAAATATTGATCTATGGTACAATCAGTATCAATTTTACAGTTCTGAAATTCACCTTCAGTACTCATAAAATTATAAATTTGTTGATCTTGTGAAAAAATCTGCCCATATTCGAGGTTGTCTGGGATTATTGGTCTGTGTTTTACTTCTACAGTATACATATGATTAGGCTGAAAAGGTAAATTACAAGTGCTAGCAAAGGTTGCCAATGAGTGTGCTTGTAGATTTTTCCTTCTTGGTATTGCAGAGAAATTACATTCCAATAAATCATCAATCAAATCTAATACAATCTCTCTATATCAGCCTAATCTAGGATTGTAAACTGAATATTCACCTTTAATTTGTTTTAAAATCAACTCTGAGTCTCCCATTATTGCTATTCTTTTACCTCCTAAATTTCTAATTATTTGGAGTCCTAAAATGAGGGCTTCATATTCAGCCATATTGTTTGTGCATTTGAAATTCAATTTAAAAGCATGGCCTTTTGCATGACTTTTCTCTATATTGGTTATCCATACTCCTGCTCCTGCTCCTAACTTGTTTACTAAGCCATCAAAATCTAAATGCCATAAAGATTCAAGAAAGATGTTATCATTATTTTTTGTTTTCTTTTCTTCCTTTAGTTCAGTCTTGATTTCATTATCAGTTTCAGCATTACATAGGATGAATGAATCTAGGTCAGTATGTGTAGCATAAATTGGGTAATTTATTGATCTTGTTGCATTACTTACCATGTATTTCATTAATGTTTCCCTATATAACTTTTTAGGTTGACCAAAAACTGATATAGTAGCATAAGACATATCCAATTGTAGATATCCATGTAACTTTGCTCCCCATGAGCGAGATAATAACATTCTATATTTGGGTGGGATATCAGTTACTACAATGTCCATAAGTATGCTCTTACCAGGATATTGAACTAGTGTTACACATAAATCTTTGATTAATCCTAGGGATTTTACTTTGCTTGAGTCAAATGAAAATAAATCCTTGTAAGGCCTTTTAATGTCTAAGTTCATGGTTTCCATTATAGCTTTGGGCATTAAATTATGTGAAGCTCTTGAATATAACATTGTGTTGTGTAAAATTTGATCATGAATGGTTAAATTGATGTAAAATGGAGGAAATGATCCATCTTGATGCTTTCCATTTACATCTGGGCCAAAAATCAACTCTGGTTGATCATAATTCAAGTTTATGGAGTCTTCTCCATCATTTATGTTTAATGTTTCAGTGATGGTTGATTTGTACAAATCATGTTTTACCAATTCTGTTAAAGGAATTGGTATTTTTAACTTGGCAAACTCAGTTTGTATGTTGAAAGAAGGTTGAGATTTACTTATTTGAATTAACTCTTCTTTGGTAATTGTAGTTTTTGTTGGTTTACCTTATTTTTCTATAGTTATGTTTTCATTTTCAGTTTGAGTTTCTTGTGTTTTACTGCTCTTTGTTTTCTTTTCAGAAATGGTTTGTGAAGCAGTAGATGTTTTTTTAGATTTAGAATTGTCAGAAGTTGTTTTTGCAGTGGCAACTTTTGGATCTGCTAATTTTGGATCAACAATGGGTGTTTTAGGATCTAATTTTGTTGTTTTAGCAGAATCAGATAATTTTGCAGCAACAAATTTTTGTGAATCTTTTGTACCTTTAGCAACTTCATCTGTTATGCCAACAATATTAGGGCTTGGTGAAATTTTAGGATCAGAAACTCTTTGGGAAGAACTAGAGTTTTGCCTATTTTCCCTAGGGAAAATTTGCATAACTTTTGTTGTTGGGGCTTCTACTTTTTTCTTATTTTCAATATGTGTTATTTTCTTAGTAGAAGTTTTCGTATTTTTCTTACTCCTAAGGTTATATTGCTTGTGAACTTCGTTTATGGAAAAATCATAACCTTGTTTATAATCGAAGGATTTCCCTGAATCTAATTGGAGTTGTTGGAGTTCAAATAATTATTGATCTTTTTGTGTCAGAAAAATAGTGTTATTATCATCTATTCCCATTAAATTTATGGTATCCTCATCCTCAACATTGTTTTGATAACTTTCAGCATAGTTCTCCTGAAATGGAGGTCTTATTGTTTAGTCTGGGGCTGATTCTTTTGATTTTCCTGAATTTATGTTTTTCCTAAAATTGGGATTTCTGATTTGCTGTTGATTATCCCATTGAGGTCTTCTTTCTGTGTTATCTAATCTATCCATCATTCTCTCTAAATTCTTAGCTAACATATCTATTTTTGTGTCTGAACTAGAGGCTTCTTCATTCATGGTTACTCTCCTTTCATTTCTCAATCTAGCTTTCTTAGCTAAAATGTTTACCTCTACACCTACATCATCTGTTTGCATTCTTTCCAAGGTTTCTACATTTCTTTCTCTTAACTGATATGCCATGTCAGTGTCAAATCCATCTGGGAATTTGAGCAAGACAGAGTCAGGAGTAGGTTTTATATTTGCAGGAATTGAATTGTAAACACTGTTATATCTAATGCAGTAGTCTTGTACTAATTCATTGGGATCTCTCTTCATTGCATCAAATTCAGACAATATTTGTAGGGGGGTTTTCTTCTTTTCCCATTTATTTAAAAATAATCTATGGAAAACAGCTAAATCAAAAATACTACTTGTAGTAAGACATTTAAACCATTTCTTTACTTCTCCTGTTAATGTTTGTGCAAACAAACTCATTTTTACATATGATTCATCTATCTCATGGAGTTCAAAGTAATCTATCATTTTGCTTATGTGCTGCTGTGTAGTATAATGTGTAGTAGCATCAAAATGTGGTATTTTACTTTGATAATATTGGGGCATGTCATGAAGTTGTCTTGGAAGAACTAGGGGAGCATATCTAGCAGCCATAGCTTGAATTCTAGCTTGGCTAGGAGGTAAAGTGGAAGTACTTGGGGCTGAACTAGAGGAAGAAGCTGATGAAACTGGATTATAAAATGCTGAGCGAGAAAAAGTAGTGGAAGAACTAAAGATGAGGTGGAGGTACTAGGAAGTGAAACTGAACCATATGAGGAACTAGTAGGAAATGAAAATGATATGTTTGAAAAAGTAGAAGGTAAACTAGTGGATGTAATGGATGTAGGGGATGAAGGAAATAATATTCTAGGTTGTAGAGGTAGTCTAGAGATAAATGGATCTGTAGATTGGATGGTAGTAGAAACTATAGATGATGTAGTGGTATCTAAATGAAGAATGGAAGGTTTAGATGTATATGCTAACATTTGAGCTAATTCTATGGCTTCATCAATTTATTTAAGAATAGTGGCATTAATCTCCTCAAGTTTGTCTTGATTTTTTACTTTCTTTAATTCAGAGCTTGCTGCAATATTTTTCTGTTTTGATTCCAAAAACAAAATAAAAACAGGATCTAAAACAGCAGTGCTTAAATTACTTTCAGATTTGCTTCTGAACAAATAATTTTCAAATTTCAAATCAAACTCTATATCCTGTAAACTCACTAATTCCTGTGGTAATGAATTAACTCTATTAAATGAAATTTTAACATCTAAATCTTCTATCTGTTTTTTCTTTTTTCCAATTCTATCCAGGTTGTCCACTATAACAGCAGGTTTAGGATCCAGGTTAGACCTGGTATAATAGACTTTCCTAGAAGCCAGAATTACAATTTTTTTGATAAAACGATACTCACAACTTATAAAATAGTCTTAAATTCAAAAAGATGATGGAAAAAGTTTCTTTAAGAATTATTTTATGACTGAGGATTGGTTAGTTCCCCAGTATGGTCACTAGTATGTTATCTCTCTAGTAATTCTAAAGTTGTGATATTTTGGTTTAAAGTCTAGGAACACGAGAGTTAACCACAGACCAACTTTTAAACTCTAAGATCTAGCCTTCTTAGGGTTCAGAGAGGGCTCTCTCTATAAGATTTAAATTTGTTTGTTTTATAAAATATTAGGCTAGTTATGATGGTGCAATTTGGTTTTGGTTTGTTTGATTTGATGGGAAAAATCACCTAATGAGATGGATAGTGGGAAATATGTTTTTCCATTGGGTTGAGGAGTCAAAAATCAAGCAGACAGAGATAGGATCAAGGTCAAGAGGTCAAATGTTTTCAGAGTAAGATAGATACCCCATGAAGATCTTGGAAGGCTGTTTCGTGAGGTGATATGATCGGGATAAAGAGCAATGAAGGGTTCCTTGATCCGGAAAAGAGAAGTAGTAAGAAGAGGTCAAACGAAAGAGGGATCAATTAAGGGTTCCCTACTCGGGAAATCAGCAGAAAACATAGAAATGAGAAACAGTAAAAACATGGTGCTTTTAACAAATCCTGAAGTAATACTCCTATTTATTCATTCAAATTTGGAAAAAATTTATGCATGCATGTAACAAAGAAAGATAACCAATGACAAGAAGGAAATACTTCACTTCAATAGCTCATCATATGAATCCTGAAATATGATGCTAATTGATCCAATCCAGTCTGCTACTTGAGATTTGAAACACAAAAGCCTTCAAGTCCAATAAAAAATGACTATAGAAATCTTCAACAATTTATTACATAATAATACTTCTAAAGATGAAGTATTGATACATAATTGTTTGCAAAATATCCTAGAATGCTTCTAGGAATTATCTAAGGAAAATAAAAATATATATACAACAAAATAGAGATAGCTACTTAACAAATCAGCAAGCTGTCCTATCTATCCAAAAGAAATAGTAACTAATTATGGATGAGGTGCAGCTAGCTACTTTGGTGTCTTTCTTGCTAGATTTTAGATATTTCAAGTTGGTTTTGAAATCTGATCTGCTTTCTTATACTCTTTCACTGATTCTCTTTAATCTCGGATACACTTTTAAACTTAGATACTCTCAAACCACTGTAAAATATGTTTACTACTATAAAAATATGTTTTGACATCAATTCAACAAATTGTTTTCTCTTTTATCTTTCTGCTTTTTTATCTTTCATAATAAATTTGTCAATGACTCCCAATCTTCATCATTTGGAATTCAGATCTTCTTGAGCTTTCTAAAATTATCATCTGCTTCTGTATACCTGGAAAAAGTTGGTTTAATAACAAACAAGTGTCTTATCTCATGTTGCAAATAAAATAAGTCCTCAAAACTTCTGAGTAAGAATTTTCCTATTGGAGTGCCTTGTCCACCTAATTTCTCAACTTACTCCTTTGCATATTCTCTGATATTTTTATTGTAATCCTCCTGAGGCATTAATTTGTCATTGATGACCAAAATATTAGGCAAACTTCTTTGCCTCAATTTTCAAATTTGACCATAAACCTGGTTATGGTGATGTTCATATTCTCACATTTTTCTTCGAGCTGTTTCATTAGGTTCTTTTTGGTGATAACTTTCCTTATCTCAAGGATAGTTTCAGTCCTATCAGTAATTTCAAGTTCTTCTAGCTCTTGCTTGTTTTTGTTGTTAAGAAACTTGATCAATTCTATAGCTTGTTCTAGTTTGTTGTCAAGTTCCTCCTTAGTCTTTTGAATCTTTTCTAATGTTGCTTTGAGTAAATCTCTATGTAGAAAAATCACTTGAATTGAAGGCCACACATCATTTATGGCTTCTATGATCTTGTTCCATAAATGATTTTTCACATATGAAATATGTTCCTTTAAGGTTAATTCCTTTTGTAACTTCTTCAATTCTTCATTTAGTCTGATGGAATTTTGCTCATGTGTTTTGGCATTTATTTGAGCCAACTTGTTTGTATTTTATAGATTGTCAACTATCTTTTTCAATCTATTAATTTCACTTGTCTGAAGTGACATTTCTTCCATAGCTTTCACTAGTTTGCTGGCCTCATCTGTAGGGTGAACTGCTGTAGTGGATGAATCTGTAGTTGATGTTGTGGATGATGTTACTAGAACTACAGTAGCCAATGGCTCTTTGGGTGACAACTCTTTTGCTAGAGTTGATGGCACAGTTGTAGTGATTACAAGAATAACTGTAGGAATTTCTGGTACTTTTGGTTTTTCTTTTTCCTGGACAATTTTATTTATTTGAATCTCCATTTCTTTGATCTGTGATGTCAGCTAAAAATAAAATTCATCATGTCATCCTTCTCATTCTGTCTTTCTATTATTTCCTTGGCTTGATGATGTTCACTTGATGGCATTTTAAGTTGTTTCCTTATTGCTGCAATTTCCTCATTTTTCTTCTTCACTAATTGCTCTGCTGCTTTGACATTTGCAGGGTCATATCCAACCTGCAAGACCAATTCTTCCAAGGCTTTAATTATGAGATATTTAGCATATAAGGATGCTTTTTCCATTTTCATTTGATCTTTCATGTTTTTGATAATGTTCTGAAGGTTTCGAAAACTCATGGCTTTGGTTGTAACAGTAGAGTACAACATCTCTGAACTCTATCTATGAAATTCTATCTGATCAAGAGCATGAATTTTTTTTGTTTGAACTTCTAAATCAATATTCTTATAATCTGCCACTGTCTTTGTAGTTTTCACTGTAGGCTACAATACTGACATGATTAGCTTTTTGTTTGAATAATCAAAGGCAGACAAAAGTCTATTTTGAACACTTGGTGTTTGTTTCAGATATTGAGAGTAGATATCATTTTTTATCTCTTCATTATTTAATTTGATCTGTTTGTACTTTTCCTTGATATATATATCTTTCTCGTCAGCTGTTTGAGAGTATGAAGCTTCCATGTTCTGTTGTTTCTCTATCAACTGTGTATTTCCATTATCAACCTGTTCATCATTTCTATTCTCTGTATTGTGCTCATTTCTGATAACAGTGGCAACATCTGTGTTGGTGTCTGGGAGATTTGTTTCTTCAACATCAATGGTTACCTTTTCTTTACCTACTGAATCTGTTTTAGGCCTTTTATTATATCTTATCTTGAACCTAGTTTCAGTAGTGGTTTGAGCAACATAAGTTTCTTCTTCTCTGACCCTCTTGGTCGTTTTTTCTGGCTCATCTGTATTTTGTAAAGTGTGACTAGTATCACTTTTATTCACTGCATCTACTAAAGTATTTTCTATCTACTCAATCTGATTGGCATATTTCTCTATCTCTGGTTTTGTCTCATGAATGAAGGGTTTCAATTTACATTTAACCCTCATTTTACTTAGTATCCCTTGTGGATCATAATTCCCAGAAAATCTCTCTTCAAACCTGTATTCTAATAGCTGCTTAGCTACTTCTGCCTCTGCATCTCTATGATTGCAAATGAATGGTCCCACTTGATTCTTCAATTTAAATTGTGTTTTCTTCTTTGCTGCTAGGAAATTGATATAATCAGAGTTTAATATTTTTCTGAATACTCCAAGGAAAAAACCCTCATTGATAGAAATTTGGATAACTTGTAGGGTAACAAATTGGATCCAAACACTCTAATCTCAGTGTGTTTTTCATACAAGTACCAATCACCAGTATTGATCTGCTCTAACAACTGTAAAATCTTCTTCATCTCATCATTTATCCTTGGTTATTCAATATTTGTCAATATTTTTATCATTGGATGGATGAAGGAATCTGAAAACTCTGCATAATTAAACTCTGTAGACTCTTTCCTAATAAAAGAGGTCCAGAAAATAACTGAAAGAGGATTCCATTCTACATCAAGCTTTTGAAGGGTTAATGGAAAATTATCTGCTTGAAAATACAAGAACATGTGGAAAAGGAAGGATGTGCATCTAAACACTTCTTCAATTGGCAATTTAACTAATTGGTCATGAATATTATCAATAATATATCCAGCATAATCAAAGATAACAGATGGAAGTTGTCCAGGTGTGAAAGTGGATAGGAAACCTAAAATGGATTCATCTTTATGTTCATCAGTAAAGTACCCTAGCATGAAATATAACATGGAAATTACATGCCCAGATCCCTCTGGAAATTTTGAAGTGGAGTATGGAGGATTAATTTGAGGAATTTCTACATGCAAGGGCATGGATATTTGGAAGATTTGGAATCTTTTAGGAAATTCAAGGCCAATATACAACTGGGTAAGTACTTCAATGGATAGATGAACTGCTTGAGGATCAGGCTTGCGCTGTAACATTTGATTAATGGATTCAACAATAATGGTGAAAAGTAATTCTTTATTGGCATTGACTATTGCTCTTTGCTCAAGCATATAATGATGGTGGAATAATCTAATGACCTCTAGGCATGAGTGGGTAACTGGAACCACATATTTGGGTAAGTGTGATTCCCAAATTTTAACTTCCTCAACATTATCCAAAGACTTTTCATATCTCAAGTTATAAAGTTCCAGCAAATTGAATTCTACAATAGGATCTACTATCTTATAGTCAATATCTACTAATGGAGTGTGTTTAATATCTACAATAGGGGGTTGCAGAGGATTTATAACTATGGCAGTCTTAGAAGATGCAAGTGGAGTAGATTTAGGAATTTTGAGGCTTTTTTGGATTACAAAAGTCTTTTTTTGGCTTCTTTGGTTACTTCTGCAAGATTAAACAATTTGCAGAAGTATTTTTCACTCTGATAGGGATTTCTTGGATGAAAATAGGCAATATATAGTCTTTCTTTAGGCTTTTCCTTTCAATTTTGGACTCTTCAACTTGATTCACAGAACTTTATTGGTTATAAACAAGAAACAAGTGTTTCCTGAGTTTTTGCAATGAGTAATTGGGCTAAAATTCCTTTAAGGTTTAGGCACAGAGGTTTAGGCTACCTTAAGAAGGTTTCTGGGCCCAATTTGGGTTTTAAAACAATGCGCAACATGAACAGGGTTTTTTCAGAAATTTTGACAGGGTTTGGCCTATTTTTTGGATATTTTAATGAGTTTGTTTGGGTGGATTCGAGTTCTAAATGTAATTGGTTCCTCTTTTAAAGATTTTTAAATCAAAACATGCTTAATTGCTAGAGGAATACCTGTTATACATAGGTACTGTTTTTGAAGACGTATCTGAAGGTTTTGAACAATTTCTATGGTATATTTTCAATATCTAGAGCAATGCAAAGCTCTTCAGCAATCTTCAATAGGTTTAGACTGAAATTTGCAGGTTTTCGGCCTAAAAATGGTAGAAAATGATTGTTTCATAGTCGAGTTAGGTTATATAGTGGTTATGCACAGAAAAAATAATAAATCAGTGTATTTCCAATGTTTTTAGGAAAATTAGGGTTAATAGGCGCCTGCAATAAATGGCGGTCATATCAAAAATGACGATTTTCGAGCTTAAAGGGTAAAAAAACGTGAGTGGTTATCGCATTCACTTTGGGTGGTAAGCTATTTTGGTTGAAATGGACGCGATCCAGTAGGAAGGAAACATGTGGAGGAGAGAGAAATTTAAAATACCACCCATTTCGCATAGAAATGAGATGGTGGTTATCGCACAAGTTTATTTGCAATTTCGTTTGTTAGCCGTCGGATCGTGGGGTTTGATTGCGAACGGTCCAGATCTTTTTTGGGAGCTGCATCAGGTTTTGGGAGTGGGGCCCAAGGTTTATATATGTGGAGGGATTTGTTTATAAACTTTATGAATATGTATTTATCTAAATTTTATACCTTAGGCTTATATGATAGGCAGGGGTAAGATTTATATGCGAAAATCAAAACATTTCACAATATTTTAATCAATACATATGTGCGGGTTTATTATATAGTTTTTAACGTTTGATATTTGTTTAAAACCATAGGGGTGGGGTATTTTTTTTTTATCGATAGGTTTAAACCAATGGGATAAGTGGGGTTTATATTTCGCACATGAGATATTTAAACATTGGCTTAAACATAAAATAGAGGGTTTTGTGGGTTATTTTAAATATAAGGGTTTAATACTATATGGGAGGGTGTAGTTTAGGGATTTAATAAGTAAGTTAGAAGTTAATATGAAAAGAGGAATAGTGTATATAATGAAAAAATGCATGTTCTAACACTAAGTAAAGTGTAATTTAAAGCATAGCTTGTATTTGTTGTATTTTTCACACTTTAACTTTGGATAAATGCATTTTATGGGTTTTTGAATGATTTTTTGAAAGGAAGTGAAATTAGTTATTTACGGTTTTACTTTTACTAAGTAAAAATGGGTTTTTACTTAGGAAAAAGGAATTATGATTATGGATGAAGGGTAAATGATGATGAATATGGGTTTTATGTAGGAATTCGATGTTTTTAACCAATCAGTTATCGAGCCTAGGGTCTGGTCCCAACAAAAGTTAGAGAAATGTTGTGAGCCTTTTTAACTGATAGTTTATGTTAGGAATCTGTAATCAGCAAGATTGGCAAAGTCCGATCACAGAAACAACATCGTTTCAACCAACTTTGGGATTCTAGGATCTAGCCCTCCCGAATCCGGAGAGGGATCTCTCCAATATGTACAAATATGGATTTGTCTTTGAAATTTAGGGTAATAATATTAGGCTAGTTATGAAGGCCAAGGGTTTGTTTTGTTTTTTGGATGGTTGAGCATGAATACTGTTTGAGGTGGAAAGTCCTAAGTGCAAATAGTTTCAAAGGTGAGAAGTTGCAAGTGAATAGAATAGATAGGCTAAAAATATAGATATAATGCTGGTTTTTAGTCCATTGGGCTATGGAGTCATAACAGGGCTTTAATTGAGCAACAACATCAAGAGTGATCCAAGGGGCAAGTCATCTACACCACAAGATTATTGAGATTTAAATGATGGAATGGGAACAATAAGGTGTTGGAGAGGTGGAAACTGATAATAATTTCACAAAGTATTTATAGTTAGTCCAAACAAGAAAAGACTCTTAAGTAACTGTTTAAAACCAACCAAGTGCAGGGCTAACCATTGACTTCTTGGGCAAGTTTGTATTAAAGAAGCTTAATTGACAAACAATCTAGTAATCCACATAATTACCTTCAGAAAGTATGAAAACATATAAGAGAAGACAGAGTATAAACTTAAGATCAGATAAAGTACTTTTAAACCTAGTCTGTTTTCATTTAACACCAAGGGAAACTTTCAGAATCTACCTTTGGAGAATAGAAGCTAGAAACATGGAAAACCATCACTTTCTAGTCTAACTTTAATAAGCAAATAAGGAAAATAACTTTCAAGAACAATGTTTAAAGCAAATAGTAGGACGAGGGAACTCCAAGATTCCTAACTGCTTGAACTGTATTGAATCATTCTTAAATAAACAATTTGGAGGAAAACATTGAGATAAATCTTTTCAGTTAGAGAAGGTTACTGATGTACAGCAGGTCCTAACTCTATAAATGTTGTTCTTTATCAGAAAATAGTGAACAATATGACATACATAAAGGAAAACAATAACAAAGAAAGGGCACTTCACCAGTGATATAGACTAGGATCCCAAGAAACAGCTTGTTTATTGATGTCAAACCAGTTACAGTACTCAGGTCCAATGTTTCAGTTCAGCAATCATCTTCACTATCCAGCCTAACAAAACTAACACAAACAGAGCTGCAAGGGCCAGTGAACACTATTTATAGATATAAGTCTCAAGCTCAATTATATTTCAAAGTTCTGCAACCAACGGATTATCATCTTCTATAGAAGTATTTATAGAAGGATGAGGAGGTTAGATCTGATAAAAGATCTCTCAAGGCAATTAATACAGATTCAATACTTCTTGGCCTTTTGAGGGGCTCGATGAAGAAGTTTATAGGTGGATTGTTGTATTAACTGTTTTACATTTAATATCAAAGCTTGGTGGGAGCTTTATTGACTTTTAGGCTCTATCCAAGATGAAATAACTCCGCTGATATTTGTTTGCATTAGTTTCTTTAGCGGAATTGATTGCTTGGCTGCGCTGTGAGGCAGATATTTTCTTGATTAATAACTCCGGCCTCTATTTGAATGGTTTGAGGCAATAGGTGGCTCTGTGGTAGCCGAGAGGAATCAATTCGCCTCAAATATGACGGTGGAGGCCTTTCTTTCTGTTAAACACTTATGATATTCTTTTAATGGTGTTTTAATTCTGGGAATTAGGCTTTTGATAATCATTCTTAGCCGTAATTCCAAAATCTGTCTTCAATCTTCATTCTGTTGTGCTATGTCTTCAAAAAATGATACTCTTTTGAATGTGATTTAAATCACAATGTCTTGTCGATGTGCAGGTCGCACAGGTCTCTTATGGTATCAGCGCTTCATCATGCGCCGACGGATCGTCGTATAGAAACCTTTTAAATGGATCCCTTTAATAAACAAATCCTGAAATATCATCATCCTTTGGCTTTGATTTTCCCTTTAAAACATTCGAAATCCATTAGATCCTACAAAAAAACACACAAAAATTACAAAATCCTGCATTTATTTGGTAAACTGCTTCAGAGGGCGTCGGGAGAGAGCGTGGCCATTGGATGGCTTCATCCAACAGTGTGGATATGCGTAGAAGAGGTTAAAAAGGAGAGCGGAAGGATATATGAGTCGGATCCGTCAATTTGCAGAGATCGACGGTTAGGAGCGATCTGGGACGCATAATGGAGAAATAGCGAAAATACAAAGGAAAACAGGTTAAAAACCTTAGGCAGAGGGAGGAATGAATCAAAGATCAAATGGGTTTCGGGTAAAATATGAGCCGTCGGATGCAACTAGATCCACAGAGATCGACGGCGGATATTAAATCAGGAGGTCGGTGATCGGGGCGAACAAACAAATGCACCAAATAAAACTTGCGATGCGATTTTGCGTGGACCGTTGGATCGAAGGATTAGATCAACGGTGGAGAATGAATCGGGGGATTGGCCGATCAGAGGGAACAAACACATGCAGCGATCGAAAGTTGTGATGCGATTGAACGATCGGGGAGGGCTGATGCGATGGTGCGATTGGGCCATCGCAATCAAAAGTTTTAAATGAACACAATCGGAGGAGCCTTACAAAGGTTTTCGATGCGATCGAGCCATCGCAATCGGAGGGGCGGAGTTTTATATATATAAGACCTAATGGCATCGGAAGTTTTGATGCGGGTCTTTTTAATCAACCCATTGGATTTCTCCAATGCGATTTGTGCGATAAAACAAAGGCCAATCGCAATCGGAGCTTCGAGCCCGGTCCTTTTAATCTACCCATTGGATTTCTCCGATGTGATTACGCGATCGGTCCTTTTAATCTAACCATTTATTTTAAACACGTGACTTTGGTTTTTTAGAAAAAACTTTGGATAAATGGGTTTTTGGGTTTTACAAAGGAAAATACCACCGGAGAAAAAATATTACAAAGTTTCAAGCGTCGGAGGCGGGCCCACGAAATATTTATACAAAGGTTTTAATCGCATCGGAGTTTATACGATGCAAAAGGTTTTAATCGCATCAGAACTTTCCGGAACATGGCAAATACTTGCGCATTTGAACATTTCCAATGCGATAGGCGCCGAACAGGATTAGTGCTTGGTTCCAGGGCGTGGACATGTGGGGGAAGTGGTTTAGGACTTAGCCCAAGGGGGCTTAAGCCTTTATGTAAAAATAGGTATTTTTTATGAATTTTTCAAGGTTTTCAATGGATTTGGGGGCTTCGGCAAGGTTTAAAGAGTGAGTCCTTAACCTTGTAAAAGTGATTTTCATAAATGGAAGAAGAAGAATTATGAAAACAAGGGAGTTTTTATGGAGAAAAAAGGGGAGCAAATGAAGGTTAGTTTTGAGTGGGAGAAGGGAAAAATGATGGTTTTTCAGCAGTCTTTCCTCATGAAATTAGCAGAATTTCTGAGTATAAAATGGGAATAGCAATGAAGATTTTGGACAGAGGCATGAGGCCTTCAAGAGTCTTCAAGAGCCAACACTTTTTAGTAATAAAATTTGTTCTTTGAAGGCTCAAAAAGTCTTATCCACCTTTCGCTATAACAAATATTATAGGTGGCTAACAATTTATAATACTGAATAATTGTAGGGGAGGGGAGATTAGTGGTTTTTTCCCGATGATGCTTTATTACATGCTTGTACAACTTCTTTCTACCTACCCATATTTATTTCTAACATTTTTTACCTAATTTTCCTGGGTGCATTTAGGCTTGCAACCCTAAATCATTTTTCTTTCAAAGCATAAAAACTATCTAAGTCCAACCTTATTTCATCCGAGGGCTCAGATTAAACTGTTGAGCTCTTCATTTATTCTCTATCTAATCTACATATTTGTTAAGTTTATATTGTTTGACATATCTTTATTCTCTATCTAAAACATGAAATTCAAAGCATGAAAAGTTAAGATTAAGTTGTTTAACTGATCATGGATTAAGGCATTTATTGACAATATGCACATAATATTTATTCTTGCAGTAAAGTAAATAGTAGTGGAATTTTGACTTGCTCACTTTCATGTCTTATTTTTATCTCTTTTTTCTTTTTGGGGTCTATATTTTTCTAAGTTCTTTCATCTTTATTTTAGGACTTTTACCCTCTTTTTATTTTTATTATTTTTCATTTTTCAAAATATGGGAAAACAACTTGTAGAAAGCAAGGTATGTACATATTTACAAGACTATCAAAGTCAATTCAAAAATTATGAACCCTATTATTATAGGACTCTAACAACAATCACACATAATTTTTACACAATAGGCATGATGAAGCAGTTCACCCCTCCTGTGCTACATCTGGTTGTCTAGCTCCCAATGGCATGTCCCTCTTTGTCATTATGCTCAAAATTATATATTACATGTGTTTATAGGCCTCTAATGGTTGTTTTCTCTGCACCAATGGCTCCGGAATTCTCAAATTAGTCTAGGTAGACTCTTTTTTTACCAAAAGTGGTCGAACATTAACCTCCCCATGCATTTTTCCCAATGACAGATAGAAAAGCTCCACCAAATGTGGAGACAGGCACTTAACTGCAGCTACATTTAGTGAAATGCCCTAAAATTAGGGGCACGCTCCAAGTTTGGAGGATAGTTAATAATAACATTAAATGGTTTGGAGGTAGGGTGGTCACATACCGACCCCCACCATTAACTCTGCTCTAATTTTTTGAAAATCCACACAGTGTAGTGGAACCTGGAGTTAACGCATTGTTCTGAAGCCCATGGAATTTGTTGCCATATCACCGCGCGCATGTGAATGCGTTAACTATCTACCGAAGGTTACTATGACATAAACATTAACTGCAACTGCTTTTACCGCGTGACATGTGAACATGAATTTACCACTGGGGTTACGTTTTATGCTGCGGGTTATGGGTACCATTTGTTGCTGCAGTCTAGAATATGTGAACAAGTCTTGGATCGCTAGTGGGTTGGGACCACTGGCGGTCCCTCCCCCCATACATAAAACTTACAAACCATAAAACGAAGAAGACTTCATATATTGTTAAGTCACATGTGGTAGATGGAATGGTTGAAGGTCTTTGTGGGTGGACAGGGAATGCGTGGTCGTAACCAACCCCCCCCGACTCCATAAAATTTTTACAACACGCTCCTGAGGACACGTGGAAACCTTCAGGCTTGCCATGTGTCTCTCATCCGACGGCTCAAATACAAAACCATCAACAGTCCAAAATCTCTTCTCTGTACCACAAAATCAACGACCCGTATCATGCCACGTGGCACGATCTGGTTGGGTGAGAAAAATGGAATATTCTTGGAATATGCCTGCTGACTATACTTGCATGCTGACTGGGCATACAGTCACAAAAATTTTGTTGTTTGGGAAAACAGACCAAACACGATATCTTCCTCATATGACATCGATTTTTTGAACCATTCGCGGTGCCGGAATCACAACGACGAGACCTTTTTGGTCACTTAGGTTCAGACCTGTTTCAAGCACTTTCAATTTTGAGCATAACACATGATCTCCTGATCAATGCGTGTGGGCGATCATAGATGATTGTCCAACTCAAGGCCTTAACAATTCCATTGAAATGACAATAACCAAGTATTATCAACTCCATTCCTGTGTATTACACAGTAATTTGTCACCATGCTCACTTCCCATCCCTAATCCTGAAGTGCCCCATGACAGACCTTGTGTAAATTTTCCACCATGGAAGAATATGTAAAGCCATCCCCTGAAGACTCAAATAAAATTGCCTTGGAATATTACTGAAGGAACTTAGTCAAACCCCTAGTTTTCTAGGCAAGCGCGTTTTCTAGTTTCATGCCGGCACTGATGTCGGGTTGAGAGTTCTGGGTTAGTGTTGTTAGCGCCCTTATTTCTTGGAAAACGATGTTGATCCCTTTCTGGAAGTGTTTTCTGAAATGGAGGAAGAGCTTTGACCTCTAGAAGTTACAGGGTGGCGAGTTGGTTATTAAACAATGGTGATAGAGTCGATCTCTCCAATTTTAGAGCTTTGATCTCATCCATGGGGGTTTATCCCTTAGAAAGTGGACCTTCCTCCTCCTTTCATGGGCTCTCAACCTCTTCTCCCTCCCTATAAATTGGTCCCCATCCTTCCACTACTTGTTAGTCATTGTTGGGCTAGTATGAACTCTCATTCCCTTTACATTCTTGCATTGTGATAATGCCTAATTTTTTCAGGAGAAGGAATTATTTAGAGCTTCGCTGAAGGCATCATATTTTAACCAAAGGGAGTGTTGGGTCAATTTACTGGGTAAACTAACACAAGTATTTAAGTATCAATCCAAGTTCGTAAACTTGGAAGCATGTCCAAAATATATGGATCTCAGAAGTAGTCAATATTTAGAAGACAAAATGTTTAAATTGAAGGAAATGTGTATTACAAATTTATTCTAAACTCTAATATTTAAGGAAATTCATATTACAAATATAAAATCTAACTAAGTAATTTCTGATTGAATATGTAATAAGTGAGGGAAGAGGCTCCAAACTTAGGATATCCTGTTTGACATTCCCCACAATACTACTTTCATGAAGAGAAACCAATTAACTGATGGATAATAGATTATGATGCATAAAAATTAGGAGAAGAGGCTCATAACTGAGGAGGTCCATGTTTTCCTTCTTCACAATTCCATTCATCATTGTTAACATTGTATTTAAAACTATAAATTCAGAAAATAGCTTCAAACAAGAAAAAGTAGATGAATTTTAGTTATTGTTATTGGATCATATATAAGGAGATTTTAACTTAAACACTTGTTTTTCCCTTCATATACCGATTATAATTAAACCAAAATTGATTAGCAAGCATAAGTAAATAACTCAATAAGGAAAAGAAGATGAATTCTAGTTATTGTTCTTGGATCAGATAGAAGGAGAGTTTAACTTAAACACTTGTTTGTACCTTCATATGTAGATTATAAGTAAACCAAGATTCATCAAAAAACATAATAGATCTTCATTTATCTAAATAACTGAACAAATCTGAAGCAAAACTATTTCACGAAAATTAAGCTAATTTAACCAAAAAGTGTACTTAGCTTGGTGTGGGGGCCCTCCATACTTGCCTTACACACTTGAAGAAATTATCAGCTACTGTAAACTCAGTCAATCATCCATAGCATTTAACAAAAAAAATAAGGTGGAGCTGGTTCCTCAAACTAACTCACAAACTTTAGAAGTCTTAATATGAAATTATACAAATTCTCCATGTTTGAATGGTTCATAAGCTTGGTATAAATAGATAAATGATAAAAAAAAAACTATGCTACAATGTCTCTAACAGCCTTATCTTATCTTAATCCCATCCATCTAGGTCGAACTCATCCATTTAGTTACATAAAATCTAGAAAAATCCCAAAAACTACTAATTCTTCCCTATTTCCTAGGGATTCCTAAAAACATGTCATGTTTGACCAGCGTTGACTGGGCCTATTTTAGCTTATTTTGACCGAACCAATAGATTATTTTCCATTTTTGGTTCCCAATATTTCCAAATATATGCTCATCTTGTGCCCAAGTGTCCTGCACATATGACTTTCACGAAGAAAATACGGGAATTTTCAATTATGTCCAAAAATACTCTTAAACCAAATTTTTACAAAAATATCTAAAAATTGAAAAAAAAAATTATTTACCTGAATATGAATAATAAATCAAAATAAGGCATATGTGGATGATATAATGTGGAAAATTATGGGAATTAGATGGATTTTAACAAGAAAAATTGACCAAAATTGAGGGCCAACATCTCCTCCTTGCTGATTTTCAAGCATGTCCCCGTGCTTTCTTTCTCCTCTTTGATCTTCTAAGTGTTGAAGTGCCCCTTATCCTTGATCCTATAGTTTCCTGTTGTGCAGCCTGAAGTAGATAATCAATCCCCTCATGCCTTCCTTCCTTGTAGATGGTGGCCTTTACCTTCTGTCTTTCATATTTGTATTGCCACGTTTTCTTTTCATTGAGCCATCTAAAAGCCTGTTTGGAAATGAAAGTGTTCTTTTTCTCAAGATTGCTAATATTTTTTGGTCAATTCCTCATTTTCTCTGATTATATTTTTATTATTTTCTTTTTACATTTTTTTTTACTTTCTTCAAGTGATTATCTAAAATCTTGTTGACCTCTAACTCCCTTCTCAACTCTTTTATTTTCTTGATATGTTCCTCTTGTTGCTGATCTTTTTCCTCTCCCATGTTCTCTTTGCAAAATGAATGTGATGAAGTGGCTCCTATCCATGCATTATCAAAGTAGGAATCCTTATCTAAAGGCTCTTCTTGTACATCTCTTTCCATTCTTTCCAATATTTCAATGACTTGTTTGGATGATGTTGGAGGTTCAACTATTTCTACTTCTGGATATTTTTCACTTGGTTCTTCATGTATTTTCTTCCTAGGCTTCCTAGGAACAAACGAGAAGTATCTTTCTTTCTCAATCATTACACTATCTTGTTTCTTCTTGGATCTAGTTCTAGGATACACTGGAGAATTCATAATGCTCCTAGTGACATGCATTTGCTCAAATTTTTCCTTTGTAGTTTGTCCCTCAAGATGGTGTTGAACCAAAAATTCTCTCCAAATCAACCCCTTGCTCCTCACCTGATGTTATACAAGTATTTTTATGAGGCCTTGATGATATATGTGTGCTTCTTTTGCTCCAGTTTTATTTTTTACACCCTCTATCATTTTGAACAAACTCTTTCAGAATAAATAGGGTAGATTTATCTTGGATTCTCCTTTCATGTGTTGTAGTAGTCTAATATGGTAGAGATAGACTACACTGAAATGGTTATCACATGTGAAATATCTTTGAATTATTAGTATTATTTTAGGCCAAGGTTCACTCAACCAGTCTCTTGGGATTCCTTTTTCTCTATCAAAATATCCTTTTTCCTATTTTTCTAAAAAAAATGTCCAACCCTTCTCTTTGAAATGTAAGCATTTATGGTATTATACTCCTGCTAATGGAAGATCTAGAGCTTGTGAAAGGAATTCTCGGTTTAGTGGAATTGAGAGGTCACCCACTATTGTTTGTCCTTGTTCATAATGGCTTATGAATTCTTGTGTAATTTTCTCATTATGCCCATTGTATTTATGAAGGAAACATATCAACCCTGCTTGATACAATTTCTCTATAGTTTCTTTGCCCTAGTTTTCTATCCTGAATTACTTTGGCTCTATTTTGTTTGCCATGTGCTCTATATACCAATTTGTGTATCCTTGGACAGTTAACATCCTCATTATAAACAAAAACACATGTATATATACCTCTGCTTTTTTTATTCATTTAATTTTCATTTATGGGTAATCAACATGGAAATTAGGCTTACCTATTCTTTTGAAGATACTTAAAAGATGAAATTCTTGCCTTGCTTGAGCCTTCTTCAATCCTATGTTCTAATTTAAAAATGAGTCCACTGCTTCTTCAAAAATGATAAAAAATTGTTCTCTCTCTGTAAAGAGATCATAAAAACACCTTAACATTGTTTTCACTGCTTCATAATTCATGTTTCAATCTCTCTTTTGTCAATTTTTTTCTCAAAAATCCCTTCTTTGTTTTAAAAATTCTCACTATGCATATGAAGAATAGGAAAAAATTGCTTACTTTGTGTATGAGAATGAAAAATTTGCTTACTGTGTGTATGAGAATGAAAAAAACAATTCACTCACTCTGTGTATGATAATGAAAAAAAAATTGCTCACTGTGTTATGAAAATCACACTTTGTGTAAAAAATGTAACTCTGTATTTTTTACACGTGACAATTTCATAGCTATGCATGAAGGATTTCATGTTTCAAACTTCATTACCTGATCTAGAAACAATATTGTAGATATCTCTTAGTTAATACTCGTGTTCCTATGTTTAAACAATGTCACTTCAATTAGAACTTCTCTTCAACATCTCCAAGGATTCACTTATACACATGTGGCAAAGTTTGTTTAATGGTGGCAAGATTTCGAATTCAGAGTTGAAGTTTAACTCCTTATAAAATGACACATTTCAGACATTATCTAGAGCTAAACTACCCCTGAAATATGCTTAACTACTGATAGAAATCCAGAAGTGATCTCTTCCCTTTTCTTCTTACGGAATTTCTGGAGTTTGTTGTTAAGGTCAGTGAACTTGGCAAACAGGAGATCTTCGCCTTCAATTCTCTTGTTAAGATCGATGCATACCCTCCTTATTTCTCCACAACTTATTTGATTTCCTCACCTATTTCCTGTGCAACTTCTTCTCTGTTCAGGCTTCTTTGTGTTGAAAATGCAACAAGATGATGGAGCTTAGTGAAATGAAGTCGCCTTCACTAAGTGGGCCCGCAGGCTATTTTTGGCGCAAAGTCTATTTTTAGACTATGTCTATTTTTTAGACATATGGAGCATGGTCTAGGAGTTGCAGTATGCTATTCTTGGATGATTGGTCGAGTTGGTAAAAATAGATGGACCTCTATTTTTAGACATACAGGTCGAAGTCTATTTTTAGACTGCCTGTCTAAAAATAGGTCAGCCAAATATTATTAGCCCTTAATAATATTTGGACTCTAAACTTCAGTTTATTCTCTTACAGCACTTCAGTTGGAGCTATGGATGTGGCTCATGCATCTGATAGAAGGAATTATGTTATTCCTTGGGGTTTTGTGAGCTCATGCATGGTTGACTTCAGTTAGGACTTCAGTTAGGACTTCAGTGGCAGAGTTTGGTGGAGTTGATGAGACAGTTGGTGGAGTTGTGTTCGGTTTAACTTAGTTGAACTAGTTGTGATTAGTTTAACTAACTAATCAACTAGTGATGAGTGGAGTGAATTAAATATTATTTAATTCACTAATTATTAACTCATTATTCAACTCAAGAACACATCAGTTCACTTCAGTGCATGGACAGTTCAGTGGAGACCAGTGGAAGAGGTAGATGAAAGGGTGAGTTTGCTATTATTATGCATGTGTTGTGCATGAGATTTGCACAAGCATTGGAGGAGATTGCCAATGATGATTGTGTAGTTGGAGCCAGTGAGATTCGAACTTGGATCTCTCATTAGACCAGCCTTGATTGCGCAATAGAGGCATGCAATTAGTGGATGAGTTTTGAACCTGTGACTTGTTCAAAACCAAGCTAGTTTGTGTGTAACTTTTGGAGACAATACTGAGTACTTGTGAGGAGTATTGTACTGAGATTGTTACATGTTTCTCTTCTATTATAATATACAAATAGCTGGGGGTTTTCAGCTATAAGCTTTCCCCATCACATATTGTGTTTATGTGCGCATGCGACTGTTTATATTTCTGCAAATTGATGATTGATTGTAGAAGAGTTTATGTGTTATGCATGAATTCGAATTAATGTGTGACCAGGATAATCTCAGTGGATAAATCTTCATTATTCAGCAAATTTCTACACTTTGTTTTATGTAACCCTCTCCTCGATATTTTCATTTTCTTTCTTGTTTCCTTCTTCCACGAGGGTGCTATATGCGTGCATGTGTTTGCACAACGTTATACTACTTTTCATAAGATTAAATATGGCTATGATGGTGGAATAAAGGCTTATCACGGAGCTTGGTTTACGTTTTAATGGTAAAGGCTTAACACAGAGCTTGGATAGTTTGTTTTGAATGCGTTTTGTACGTTTTACCATGCCAACTCACATTTTGACTTGCATACCCGTGGTTGGGTTCTTATGGCTCATGTACAATCCTCCTTCCACGGTGCATATGCTTGTCTTATCACCGTAACATCGCATCACCCATGTTCTGTGTTGTTCATTATTTTTTCATGGCCTCATTCATTTCGTTGCATGTCCACCTTTGTTTGTATGTGTAATGATTCATATGTCTTTTCAACCTTCCCACATGTTTTCATATTTCATTTCATTTCGACTCTTATGTTGCATTTTTACACTTTAGGCTTTGTCTTCCACATGTTTTCATATTGCGATTCTTATGTTTCATTTTCATACTTTATGCTTTGTCATTTTATATGTTTATTTCTTAATTTGTTTTAAAATGACCATAGCGTAGGTCATTTTAAAATCAATTTTTTCTCATTATGAAACTAAGGTTTTGTGGTTTTTGTAGGCAAACAAATATTACTTAAGGGAAAAATATTGAGTTTTCAATATTTGATCAAAAATTCTTATAAGTTATGTTGGAGGATATATAGGGGTATATGGAATGAATGTAGGAAAACAAAGTTTTTATTATAGAATATATGGTAGGATAATGGATATAATAGGATAATGAGGGTAGGATAATGAGCGTAGGTAGGATAAATGTAGGATGTTAGATTAAAAAAAAATGTAATAGGATGCATATCTAGGTTAAATCGGTTTTAACAATTCTAGAAAAAATTTCAAAATCTAAGGTTCTAAGAACATTTTTTTTTTACTTACTGTACTTTCCCTTTCGCAACATAGATTCATGTCAATACTGATTGATGATGACCTTTTCTAGTTCGTCCATATTTGACTCATGATGGTGGTTCTTCAAAGATGAATTCATATGGAATGTAGACAATTGTAACTTCTTACTTGAACCTATTGATGTAGATTATGTTATTTCATGTTCTATTTGCATCTGATATTGATTCAGGTCCCTTCTAATGAATGTTTATGTTGTTTAGGTCCCTTTTTCAATTTTTAAATGATGTTTCCGGTCCCTTTTTACATGTTATTCAGGTCTCTCCTGCAATGATATTTTGAATCATGTTTCAGGTCCCTTCCACAATGATCTTTTGAATGATGTTTCAGGTCCCTTCTTCAATACAGTTGCTCAAACTATTTGCATAGTTTCATTATGAACTTCCCCCTTGCTTATATTAAGACTTGTCCTCAAGTCTTGGAATCCTTAGAGGATTATTTCTGCAAAATCAAACTGAAGTAAAAGTAAAATAAAATAGAGAATTCATATTGGCCAAAAAATTTGGTTTTCTGATATGAATTCGAGTTCGTATTGTGCTAGTTTCCTGGACTTTCACAACCAAACTCCTTTATTATTATTATTTTTTTTTTTAATATTCCGGAAGAAAGGGAGGCATATCACTATGTTGTTCCATTATTTACATGTTATTTTCTTTCGTGATTCTTTTCAAAAATTTCAAAAAGTCCTCTTTATTGATAGGCTTATTATAGACCTTAAGCCTATGTCCATTGACTAAAAATGAAATTGTTGCTTCATCAATTGTTTTTATCTTAACTGCTCTATTGTAAAAAACTTCTTATATCTCATATGGCCCAAGCCAATGAGTTGTAAACTTTGCTTTGAAATCTTTGAACTTGGAGTCAAAAAGTAATGCCCAGTATCCTTTATGAAAATTTTATTTTAAATGAATTTACCATGACACTTGATTCTCTGATGTTGCACCAGTGTTGTATGTTCGATTTCTCATTGTCTTATTTCATCTAGTTCATTCACTTGCATGAATCTCTGTTGTTGTGCTTAAGATAGTTCCAATCCCAATTTTGCTGAAAGTTTATATGTATAAATTTTAAATTCAATGGGTTGCAGAACTTCCTTACCATATACCAACTGATATGGACTGAATCTAGTTGTATTCTTCCATGTAATTATGTATGCCCACTGTTAACACTGGGAAATCATACAAGCAGAAGACGATAATATTTAATGTCAGGTGGAAGGATTTACAGGGCTGAAAGACATTAGAGAATATGGAAAGTATTTAAAAATATCTAAGGTCTGAAAAAAAATCAAATTTGAGCAAGTCATAAATGCTTTTGCGCACATAATCCTTCGTGAAGAGTGCCTTTGCGTGCATTTTGACCCAAAATGCATGCAATCCGAAGAGTGGTGAAAGTCACTTTCTGGGATTACAAAAAAGACCACTACAGGACAATGATTTCGCACTTGAAGCCACCTAAGGACAGCCACCAAAGCCTCTTTAGACATCAAGGGAGCACACAATGGAATCTTCCCCTCTCTTGGGTCACTATCCACAATGTACCAATGGAGGGAAGGAGGATTTGAATTCTCCTATATAAGGCCACAAAGAGATGAAGAATGGGAGAGAAAATTGTTATGTTGGCCAGAATTTCCCCAAGCAATACCAGCAGAGTGTGATCCAGAGCTGAGATAGAGGGGACTCAATTGTTGTCCATCCAACAAGTTCAGTCCACCACAGTAGGGAGAGGGAGACTTTGCACCGAGGCAAGCTTGGAAGTAAATACATCCTTGCATAGGGACTTAGAACCCAGGTTCTAAGGGCCCTTTGGAAAGAGGGTTAAAGTTTCATCCTCATTTCCTACCAGCACTCAATAAGAGGGGCCGAAAGAGCCATTATTTGGATTATTGCAGTTGTTTGACTCTATTTAGAGATTTTGTTTATTTGTTTTATTTTTTAGTTTAGTTTTAATTTATATATGCATGATATTTCTCTATCTAGTGTGTTTATGATTCTAGCTTATTCCACTAACTTGCTTGACTCCACTTATTTTTCTGCCTGTGACCAATAATTTAAGTGGGTAAACCACACCCCTTAAATTGGTGTGACTTTGTACATACGTGCACGAAAAAAATTAACATAGGATTGTAGACTCCACTAACGTTTATTTCCATGTTTATGTGGTTGTGCCTTATTTTTGTAGAGACCTTCGTCTGTGCTGTGCAGTGGAGCTGAATTTCCCCCTTTTTCTCTTGCAGTCCCTAGTTCACCCCAAGTAACAGAATGAAGCAGGAAAACTCAAAAAAATTATTCTTGCAGAAATTTGTGCGCTTTTTCCTCCCACGGACGTGCGCAAGGCACGTGTTCAGAGTTGACATGCGTGCAGACATGGCGCTTGTTGCAGCCTTTTGCACGCATAAGACAGAATGAGAAATTTCTCCCACATTTCTATCTTTTCCTACTTGTAAAGTGCTTGGTAGCCCATAATACATCTACAAACATTGGTTGAGGTACCCCGCAGCTTGTTAAAGCTCACTCTTAGTTTCTTTTTGTAGGCTTAGTGTTAGTTTTATTTCAAGTTGATTTTTGCAAAGTTCACACATAGTTTAAGTAAGGGGGGAAATTAACTTGCATTCCGAAAAAAAACTATGTTTTGCAAATTTAGGTACCAACACACCTAGATAATTAGCCAAATTAAGTGGCCCAAGTCCACACATGCTTAGCTAGTTTCTTTTTTCTAGTGTAAAAGTTATTAGTTTAGTTCAATTTTTTGCACTAGGATTTTGGGACCAGGATTGAATTGTCGATAGAAGAGAAAGTAATCTCTGCTGATTTTTCACCCTATGATGATCCTAGGCAAGCATATGAACACTCTCTATTCACAACTCACCATTTCTCTCTATAGTTGATCACATAGATTAACGAGGAAAAATAGAAAGTGGCCCATATCCGCACATGTTTTTCTTTTGAGCAAGGAAGAATACAACATAGTTTAATAGGGGATTTTGGGAAGGATCATCACATATCTACACGTTCAAACTATGTGATTGTCCACTTTTTTCTCACACACATCCACACACTAAGCAAAGAAAAGACACCTAAAACCAACTTAACTAAACTCACTAAATTCTCCCCACATGGGCCAAAAAATCATTTATAGTTCAAGTTAGGATCAAGGGGGTAGGCATCCAATAAGCCACCTTGATCATTCTTCATCTTGAAACATAGAAGTTGACTATTTAGGGATCTTTAAATCCACCTATCAGCCCACAGAAAAGAAAACCCGAGCGCGATAGAGACTTGTTTTAGAGGGGGTTAGGCTTAGGCGCAGTGCGGGCAGGTATCAGCGAGGGCTACCTGACTTGGCTGATACTTGGTACTGTTAGCTGAATTACCAAGAAGCCCAAGACTCGACTTCTCACGTGGGACAGTGGTACTTAGTGGCCAAAACTAGGGCATCCTTTCCCAATAGGTGACGGTGCATAAATAAATAAATTTTTTGCTTTGTATTATGTATGCGATCGGAATTTTGCTTTGATCATAGATTCTATCCTCTCACATTTTTCAAAAGCAAAAACTAGTTGACACTAGAACAAACCCAACGAGACCTCGTCGATCTAGAAGTCTTTTTTACCTACCCCCATTATCGAGAGCGGTTCCAGGTCTTTCGCCATTCAAGCATCAAAGATGGAATGCTGCCACCATTATTGGTTCGTCCTTTATTTGGGCATCCTTAGTTGGGAATCCTAGTCAGTCTCCCAACGCCACACCACACACCACTCCTCCCACAACCCCTAGAGGGCAGAGGAGTGCGACCCATTCGGGAAGCTAGTCGAATACAGAGCAGAGCACGTCATAGACTAACCCTCTTCCTAACCAGAACTTTGTGTTTGCAAGTTGCAATGGCGTCAACCTCCCAACCACCTTTCTTAGCTTCATAGGTATGTTCTTTGATGTACTTTTCAACTGCAGTACTGTGGGACTAGTAAGGCAGTTAAATGACTTTTAGGCCTGCCATACTGTGTAACAAATGCTTCTGGCAATATTAGGACTCTGTCAGGGTGGTGATCTTCTCGGGAACATTGATGAAGAATAAAAAACATTATGGGAACTTTGTCCTTTCTCCGAAAAGAAACTTCTGCTGATGTTGGACACTGATAGGCTTGTTTTATGTGCTTTAGGCCTTATTAGGCCTTCTGTGTCAATCATAAGGTCTTCAATTTGTATATTTCGCTCTTTAATCACTGAATTAAAGCTTAAACTCTTCAATACAGGCTTTAAAACTCTTTAATCTTTCACTGATACTCTTTGCTACTTCTTTGACTATCTATGTCTGTGGATGTGCGGGTTTAATGGTGCTGGAGGTTTGAAACAGAGTTAATCACTTTGATTTGGATAAAAATAAGTGTTTTAAACCCCCTCAGGAGCCTTTCCCTGCGATCCCTGGCTCTGAAAAAGCTTCCTCTGTGCTCTGTGTCACTATGACTATGACTGTGAGTAATAGCGATTTTCATCGTCTGTAACCATGCAAAACACCAAAAATTGTTAAGAAAATCCATGGGAGTGGAGGAGGATGCTGTGGAGGCTTGTGGAGATGGCAACGCAGCAGTGAAAGTAGTGACTGTGGTGAAGAAAACAGTGAAAACTGTTGTGTAATAATGGAGAAGTCGGTTTGATGAAGGTCTGGTGAAAAAGTGATTCTTGACCGTCAGATTAAACAGTGGGATGATGATCAATGGTGGAGATTTACTGGTGGAGTGGCCTTAGAAGGTCAGACAGAGAAATTATAACTTTAGTGTAAAACAAAAAGTTAATCCTTCGGGAAAATTTACAAAGGAAATGGATGAAAATGAATGAAATCGGAGCGATTTAGTGGTGGGACCGGTATGGCGGAGGGCGATTAACTATGGGCCGTTGGATCTTAGGAGGAGATCAATGGTGGGGATCTCTTGATCAAATCATCGGAAGTCCAGTGAACACAATATGAAAGGAGACGTGATAGAATATGGGCCGTTGATCTGATCAGATGGACAGCTGAGATTAATTATGGGGCTTTTGGGAGCAAAGTGGGGGAACATGGTTTTAGGAGGAAAACCACTGGTGTCGCACGTCTCAAAGGTAGGTTTGAAGTTTTGCCCAAAAAACGCGATATATGTCGTTGCATGACACACGTCCTCTACAAAACCGCTTTAATCGCATGATTTAGAAACGTTAAAGCCCGGATGAAGAAAAAACGTGATATACATGTTGACCATTGGATGTGGAGCAATGAGATCCGACAGTGGAGGGTGGAATGCGATATGGGAAAGTGCACAGTCGATTAGGTGGGGGGAAAGGTCAAAGGTGGTTTGAATATGGGCCATCTGATCAGCGCGATGGATGGCAGAGATCAAAAGGTGGGAGCGCCGATGTACAAAGGGAAAAAAAGTTATAATGGTGAGTGAAACAAATCTTGACCGTTAGATCCAAGGGATGGAAGGCGGAGATTTAAAGAGGAGGTGGAGGCAAAAGGTCAAATGAAATGGGTGGGATAAAGGAGGGCCATCGGATCTTATGAGATGAACGGCTGAGATCCAATCGCAATTGGAGAGGGCAGGGGAAAAACTCCGATGGTTGGTGTTGCGATTGCGCATGGGCTGTTGGATCAAGGCGAGATCGACGGTCGTGATTAGATCGGAGATCGCCAATCGGGAAACACACGGTGGCACTTAAAAATTGGTGCGATTGGCGGTGATGCGATGTAGCGCAGGCCGTCGGATCATTCAGGGATCAACGGTGGAGATTGCAGCGGAGGGGTAACGATGGAGGGCAAAGGAGCGGTGAGAGATTAAATCCTAGCTATTGGTTCTTGTGGATTCAACGGCCAGGATCCAATCGGGAGTTGGCCATTTGGGGAGACGAAGAGTGGCAGAATAAAATTTTGCGATTGGCGCGGTGGTGCGATGGGCATCGGATTTAAAAGGAAATCAACGGTGGAGATCGCAATCAGAGGTTGAAAAAGGAATGAGGCGGGGCACGGTGAAGTCAGCGCTGGCCGTTTGATCTTTACAGATCAACGACTCATATTGTATCTGCGGCCAATAGAACAAATCACTCTCGCATCGGAAGTTTTCAGTTTACAAAGGAAAAAGTGCTCATGACCAATCTTCCAATTGCGATTAGCACTCGGGGCCTTAGTGCCTGGTATTGGGCACGGGTCATATGTGGGGAAGTGGTTAGGGGCTTAGGCCTAATATATGGTAAAAAATGGGTTTTTGGCTGAAAACAGAGTTTTTGAGGCTTTAAAAGGGGTTCTGATAGAGGAATAAAGGGATTTTTACACTAAATGAAGGGGTTCACATGGTTTAAAAAGGGGAATTTGATAGTTTAGAAGACTTAGAAAGGGATTTTGGGGGTTTTTAGGGGAATTTAAGAAGGGGAAAAAGGGATTAAAATGGGAAATTTGCAGGGATAAAGGGGGCAGATGGAGGCTTTATTTGAGCACAAATTTTTTCACAAACAGTAAGACTCTTTATGGAAACAACAGTGAAGACCCTTTCAAAGGAAAAGGACACATAGAGGCTTCAAGAATGAGAGATTTTCAGTGGAAAGGTATCTCTTGAAATCTCAGAAAAATATTTAGCCACCTGTTTGCTTGAAAAAAATTTATAGGTGGCTAACAAAAATGACCCTACATCATAAAATATTACCTCCGTTAGGGGGCATACATCTTGATGGAACCGGATGGGACATGCCTTAGTAACCTCGTCAATGGCCTTTAACTCAAGAAGTTCTACCCATGAGGGCGAAGACAACCCTGCCCTACAGTGAATGTACAAAAACTCAACTACCTTAAAATTTTGACCAAAAGACGTATTACGAAGCACGCTTGAAGTGCTACCATGGATTACCAACCCAAACCTTACTTCAGATTTGTTGATGGAGCATCAAGATGGTCCCAAATTTTAGCAGCAGTTGCCTAGGTCATCTAACACCCTGACCAATCACTACTCTACACAAACAATGTGTGTATCAGTTCAGCAACAGACAATAAGGTAGAATATGAAACCGTCATCGGACTTATGTGTGACGCCCTCCATCAGGGCATACACCATATGCATGTCTACCTCGATTCCCAGTTAGTAGTGTCATAGTTAAACCAAACATTTGAGACAAGAGATTCACATCTATTTAGAAAATATTTGTGTGCAAAAATATTAAGCATACTATTTGACTATATTACATTTACACATGTACCAAGGAGTCAAAACCAAACAGCTGATCACATAGTTAACAATATTCTAAACTAGAATGCATATCGAATAAACCATCATACATAAAAAAATAAAAAAACATAGATATCCATCAGTATAACATCATCCATAAACAAGAAGTAGTGGGCACAACATGTCGAGCCGAAAAAAATATCTCTCATATATATATATATATATATATATCATCGTGTATATGTTTGAGTACAAAAATAGTGTCATTGACCCATCAGCCAGCCCAAAGATACATAAAAATTCGTCAAAAATAGGGGAAGCATCCTCATAATAGGTGCTTTCCCCTTGTACAAGTGTACTCTAGGGTAGTGCCCCCTCATGAGGGGCACCTAGACCCACAACTACTCCCGGTACCACAACTGGAGCCATCATCACAACTAAGACTGCCACCTGACGTAAAATAGGCTGATAGTCCCTCTCCCAGGCCATCACTGTCTCCAGCTATACCTCCTCGAGATCATCCATAAAACCTTGAGAAGGCATCCCCTGGGTCAAGCGGTCCACTTGACCCCATGCATCCTTTAGAACTGACAACCGAGCAGTTAGCTCAACATTGCGAGCCTCTGCCGCATCAACACATGTCGCCTTTGCATCAGCACGAGCCTGCTCGACCGCAACTTTGGCAGCTATCGAGTTTCTTCCCTCCCATGAAGGGCCAACACCACCACGAGGTCCTCTAGTAGCATCTCCTCCCTGCCTGCTCCGAGGTCTTTGAAGAGGACCATGGCCGACCAATCGAGCCACGGGGTGACCTACCTCACCAACATCTACAAGAGTAACCAAAACTATGTCAGTGTCACCATCAAAACACATAAGCACATATATACTCAAAGAAATGTAGAAAACATAAAAAACATACCTGTTGGCCCCCAAGCATAACCAGGAGGAAGATCCATCTCTGGATCCCCCCAGAAGTCCATCCCTGCATATGGGAATGGTAGAAAAATCTGAGGGTTGACCTCAAACTAGGCCTCCGTCGTGCCATTCCAGTAACGCCCCACCACCTCGAGGCATCACCAAAGCCCATCTCCTCATGCGAGACACGAGAGGCCTCCCAAAAGGCACCGCCACCACTGGCCTTAGCAGCACTACCCTCTCATACATAATGCTGCATAGAATATTGGCATACGCAAACAACTTCAATCCATTACAGACCTTGTTGAGCTGCGTCACCATCCCGTCATAGTAGAAATAGGGAAAATCAAAGAAATGGCCGGACCTCAACCGACACAAGACTCCAACCTGCGGGCTAGATGCCCAATGTGGAGCCGAAGACCTTGCGAGTCACACAATCACTACCAGAGCACACCGCTTGGCCAAATCTGTCATTGATGCAATGATGATGCACCCCTCTGTAAGAGGTGCCCCACCACAATGATGTCTCCAGAACCTCTCCAAATATGCCCTCCCAGACGGGAGTGGATACCTCAGCGCCTCACCATGAGGTAGTAACCTGGTCACGAAGTACACACCCGTGTTAGGACGGATGGCCAGTGTTGTACATATTTACCCCCTGCATGTAAATTTTTGGTCTGCCACCTTTTTGAATATCTTTCGGACCTCTGCCTTAGCTTAAAATCCTGATGCTTCCGTTTGATTCAACCATCTCCGCCTAAAATGCATTAACCAAAGGTTCAAAATCCGCTTTTTTTAAATTATATCGAGCCGAAGCCCCAGGGTCTTAGCCTCTTTCCTATCGGCACCACATGACCTGAGCCCGAAAACCACAGGCTATAGGGAAAGGAGCTCAGTCATAAAGTTTTCGGGGGCAATAGCAACCGTCCGATCTAAATCAAATCAACGGCACGGTAATTGTCCTGTGTGTAGGTCCCCGCGCGCAAAAAACCAGTGGTAACTCCCACACCACTCTCATCGAAACGGTGGTATTTACCGCGGGGGCAGCGATCCCATACAGAAAGCGCCGCGTGTCTTTGGTACGGGTTATAAAACCGCTTTCCCCGCGCGTTAAGATCTGTGCAATCGCCGGGCAGCGGAATTTGTTCGGACCGTCAGATCTGGCGATGTCGATCCGACGGTGGTTAGTCTCCGGACTTGCCCACCCGTTATTTCATGTCCGCCATATTATATGGCCCACCATCGCGCCGATCCCGTCCTATTCTAGCCGTTGATCTTCGTTTGTAACCCGACGACCCGGAATTCAGTCTCCCCACCTGTTGACTCCGCCACATCACCCATCCACCTGTCTCCCGTACATCCACGTGTTTTGGTCACGTACATCCGTTTCAATATAACAGGAGGGCATTTTAATTCGCTGCCTCTGATGCCAAGGTTGAGAGCCCATGAAGGACGATTTTCTGTGGGTGAAATTTAATAAAGAAGCTGAGGGTAGGTGCGAGAAATGACTGCCATCGAAGAAGACGAAGACATGGACCTACAGAACCCTCCAGAGAAATTCGCCCTGAATTAAGAATACAGGATTCAAATCCAAAATCAAGGGCCGAGAGTACAGTACAGAAATGCAGAATATCTCAGGTCACTTACGACAGCAGATTTTCCCTCAGTCGAAGGCAACACATTGTAAATATTTTATTAGTTGTGTCATGTATATAAGGAGATTTTAATCTCCCAGCATTTATTTCTAAATACAGATTGTAAAGTACATTTAATTATAGTCAGTCATTCATAGGGAGGGCGCGAATGTTTTCCGCCATTTTGGTTTAAGTTGAGTCATTAAATGTGCTTCATCTACCTCCTCCTCTAGAATCCTCTATGTTCCCTATAAAAGCTCAAAAAGAAGACATTGTAAGGGTTCCAGATTTCTATCAGCAAGCTGTGCAACGAAAAGGCTTTTGCATACATTCTGTAATATTTTTGTATGAAGGTTCAGAGCCCGTAGGGTCTCAGTGAGGAGGAGTTATAATGGTAGTGAGGATTCTTGTCTTTGGTATCTCACAGTATGTAATTTCTCTCATGTGTTAATACAATATCTCTTTCATGCTCATTATCTTCTTGTATCATGTTCTAGAATGCGAGTGGCTCACTAGTTTACAGTGAGGATTCATCCTCGTTGATGCCCTTTCTGGAATTAGTCAAGCGCTTTAAATAGGCCTAGTCATGGTATATTGTTCCATGTTCACTCTTTCCATATTTTCTGCTATATTAGTTGCTTGAGGAGGGTGCTTTTAAAACGCCATTGTCATATAAGGATTCGTAAATTGGTGCACCCTTATATGGTTCTGTTGTGTATCTGGGTATCAGTCTCATGCCAGCTAATATCTTCTTATGTTTCCTCACTGCACTCACTTCCTGATATTTGATTTCTGTGATATATTATTTGAACCGGCCCTCTTTACAGTAAGTTGTCTCTTAACTGTCTGATTCCTTTGTATTGGAGTTTTACATGATGTTCCTACACTATTCTTATCTTTGTATCAGCTTCTGAGAGAGATTGGTCCCATTCTAATCTAATTTCCTTGTTCAAGCAAGAGATAGTAAGTGGGCTCTTTGGACTGACAACCCAAGCATATAATGAGCTCCTTGCTATATTAAGATGTCCTAGGCACTGGTCTATGGAAACTCTAGGCTGTCCCTAGGAGGGTGACAAAATCATCCACAACAGCCAGGTTAGTCCCATGAAACACAAACATGTTGCGCCTCCTATGCCAATGCTAGATTAAGTAGTGAAGCAATCAGTCCTACGACTGAAGAAGCTCATTCTCTGCAAACTTCAGGAGCCCCCATTGCACCAGCTGATGGTGCGCCCTGGCATTAGCAGCCAATGCAATTCGGAGCTCAAGCCAATTCCTGTTAGAAAATTATATATTATGGAGCAATGCAACACATAAAATATGCAGAAAATACAAGCACAAAAAACACATAAAACCAGAGAGACACAGATATACGTGTTTCACCCAGTTTGGGCTACGTCCACCCTGAACAGCCAATCCTTCCTTTCTATTATCCAGCAAAATGAAGAGACAAAACCTACAGAGGATCGGTTGTAATGTCCTCTGTTCTCTCTCACAGTCTCCCTCTCTGTTTCTCGCTCCGAGAATACACACACAATACACAGCCGCAATACAATACCCTCATAAAAGCGAGGGGTTTCCTTCTAGGGCAAAAAAACCCTAATCTAAACATAACTTCTACCGTCAGATCATCCACCTATGAACGACCCAGATTGACTAGAAATTACTATACTTTTATAAGGCAATTTTACATCTATTTTTAGCTTCGGGGGCGTTGCCCTCAAAACCCCCCGCCAAGGGGGGGCTCCGAAAAGCGCTGTCACCCCCCCTGGACCCCCCACGGCAGCGATTAATTACGGGTGGCGTTGCTGCCCCTTTTAAGGTACAGGAGTCCAAGCTGTGATACAAAGTAAACAAGATAATCAGGCTCCACACCCAACAATCTCCCACTTGGAGACTGATTGTAGCAACTCCACCGCTGCTTCATTTTCTGGACAATGACTCCTCTTTGGACCTGGCTATTTATCGTCATCCTTGAAGAACAATTGAAACTGAGCACATTCTCAGTTTCTCCCTGGTTACAACTTTTGTTAGCATATCTACAGGATTCTGGCTAGTGTGTATCTTTTCCAGCTTCAACTCTCCATCTTCCAATACTGACCGTATGAAATGGTACTTGAGATGTATGTGTTTAGTCCTAGAATGAAATTTTGAGTTCTTTGCAAGATGAATAGCACTTTGGCTATCACTGTATAGTGTGCCCATATCATGCTTCTTACCCAATTCATCCATAAACCTTTGTAACCAAATCATTTCTTTACTAGCCTCTGTAGTAGCAACATACTCGGCTTATGTTGTTGAAAGTGCAACAACACTTTGGATTTTTGAAACCCAACTGACAGCTGTTCCACCTACAGTAAATACATATCCTGTAGTGCTCCTCCTATTATCTCTGTCACCTTCCATATCTGCATCAACATATCCCTGTAGAGCAATGTTTGAACCACCAAAGCATAATGCTTGATTTGTGGTACCTCTCAAATATCCGAGAATCCATTTTACTGCCATCCAATGTTCTTTTCCTGGATTATTCATGTACTTGCTTACAACTCCCACTGCATGTGCAATATCAGGCCTTGTGCAGACCATTGCATACATTAAGCTTCCAACTGCTGATGCATATGGAACTTTAGACATATAATCCATGTCTTCTTGGGTCTTTGGGCACATCTCCTTAATAAGTTTGAAATGGCTAGCAAAAGGTGTACTAACTGGTTTTGCATTCTGCATATTAAATCTTTTCAACACCTTTTCTATGTACTCATTCTGAGACAGTGTTAATTTGTGATTTTTCCTGTCTCTAGTTATCCTCATGCCAAGGATTTGTTTTGCAGCTCCCAAATCCTTCATTGCAAATGAATTTGCCAATTTTCTTTTGAGCACATTTATTTCCTGCATGTTAGACCCTGCAACAAGCATGTCATCTACATACAATAACAGTATAATATAGCTGCCATCATTTTTCCTTTTCAGATAAACACAATGATCAGAGTGACATCTAGTATAACCTTGTTCGGACATAAACTTGTCAAATTTTAGATACCACTGCCTTGGAGCCTGTTTTAAGCCATACAAGCTCTTCTTTAACCTGCACACCAATTTTTCTTTCCCTTTTACCTCATATCCTTCTGGTTGGTGCATGTATATCTCTTCCTCCAAATCTCCATGGAGAAATGTTGTCTTTACATCTAACTGTTCAAGATGTAAATCTTCCGCTGCTACAAGACTTAAAATAGTTTTGATTGAAGTCATTTTAACAACAGGAGAAAATATTTCATCAAAATCAATACCTTTATTCTGTGCAAACCCCTTCACCACAAGTCTAGCTTTGTACCTCTGTTTTCCTCCATCTTTTTCCTTCAGCCTGTAAACCCATTTATTCTGCAATGTAGTTTTACCTGCAGGAAACTTGACTAAGTCCAAAGTCTGATTATGCATTAAGGAGTCCATCTCTTCATCCATGGCTAGCTCCCACTTCTTCCTGCTTTCAACCTGCATTACTTCTTCATAACATTCGGGTTCACTAGAATCAGTCAACAATAAATAATATAATGAAGGAGAGTATCGTTCAAAGGGTCTACTTATCTTGGTAGATATTCTAACACCACTTTCAGGTGTTTGAGGTGCCTATTGCTGTTGTGGTGGTTGCTGTTGCTGTGGTTGTTGATTATTATTATTTTCAGGCACCTTTACTTTTTCAGTTATCTCATCAAGAATTGTGTATTCCCTGATTTCTTTTTCCTGTTTCTTTTCCTGCAACTGATTCTTATACAAGACCTTCTCATTGAATATTACATCTCTGCTCCTAATGATTTTGTGATTTTCATAATCATATAAGCGACAACCAAAATCATTAACACCATATCCAATAAAGTTACATTTCTTTGATTTTTCCTCAAGCTTTGTTCTATTTTCTTTATTAATATGGACAAAGGCCTCACAACCAAAAGGATTTAAAAAAGAGTAGTTTACCTTTTTACCTGTCCATGCTTCCTCTGGAATACCACCATCCAAGGAACTTGAAGGCCCTCTGTTTATTAGATAAAAAGCAGTATCTACAGCATCTACCCAAAATTTTAAAGGCAATCCTGCATGCAATCTCATGCACCTTGCATGCTTCATGATTGTTTTGTTCATCCTTTCTGACACACCATTTTCTTGTGGTGTTCTTGGAACTGTCTTCTCTCTACAAATTCCATGCTCTGAACAGTACCTATCAAACTCTTTGCTGAAATATTCACCTCCATTGTCTGATCTGAGACACTTCAACTTCTTTCCTGTCTCAATCTCAACCAAAGCTTTCCATTTCTTGAAAGTATCAAATACATGAGATTTATTCTGAATACAATAAATCCATGTTTTTCTAGTTGCATCATCAATAAAAGTAACATAATAACGAGAGCCACCGAGAGATGATACCTGAGCAGGTCCCCATACATCTGTATGCACAAGCTCCAATTTTTCTCTCTTCTTTTCTTTCCCAACTCTGAGAAATCTGACTCTCTTTTGTTTTCCATAAATGCAATTTTCACAGAAATCCAAATCAACATTCTTCAAACCTGGCAACAAATTTCTTGAGTGAAGAATCTTCATTCCCTTCTCACTCATGTTTCTGAGCCTATGATTTCATAATCCTGCATCTTCTCCTTTGGAATTTAAAGCATTAACAGAGTTAGAAATACCATTCCATAAATACAATGTACCAACCTTTTCACCTTTTTCTATTACCAACGCTCCTTTGGTGACCTTCCAAGTTTTATTTGTGAAAGTTGTCACACAACCTTCACTGCCTAAATGCCCTGTTGAAATCAGATTTTTCTTCAGATCTGGAACATGCCTTACCTCCTTTTGTAGCCATTGGTTTCCATTCTGTTGTTTTACAAGAACTTTACCCATTCCAACAATTTTACAGGGTTTATCATCACCCAAACGAACTTGTCCAAAATCTCCTTGAACATAGTCATGAAAATATTTCTTATCAGGTGTGGCATGGAATGAACCCCCTGAATCTACAACCCAAGAATCAGTAACATTTTCGAAAGAAAGAATCAAAGCATATTGTAACACATCACCTGTCACATTTTCTTCATGATTGTGTGTCTCCTTCTTTTCCCTTCCAAGATCTACAATATTTCTTTAGGTGTCCTCTCTTTCCACATTTCTAGCACACTATCCCCGATCTGGACTTGGATCTGCCTTTCCTTGATTTACTACGATAACCCGAGCTCTTTCCTCTTTCCATTCTTCTTCCCCTAGACTCTGCACTCAAAGCATTACCCGATGTCTCACCAGAGATTTTCCGTTGCATTTCCTCGCTAAGGATAACACTGACAACATCATCAAACTTTAAAGTACTAGATCCAAATATAGAGTTACTAATGGCAATAACTAAACCATTCCAGCTTTCTGGAAATGAGCACAGAAATAAAAGAGCCCTAACTTCATCATCAAATTTTACCCCTACAAAACTTAACTGACTGGTAACTGTATTGAAATCATTTAAATGGTCTGCAACAGATCCACCTTTCGACATCTTCATATTAAATAGTCGTTTCATAAGAAAAACCTTGTTTAAGGCTGAGGGTTTTTCATATAGTTTCTCCAACGTCTGTATCAAACCCTATGTTGTTGTTTCCTTCGAAATATTGAAGGCGACTGACGCCGCAAGGCACAACCGTACTATTCCGAGTGCCTTTTTATTGAGAATGTTCCATTCCGCGTCTGTCATGGTAGGTACAGATCTTTCTGATACAAATAATCTTCCATCTGCATCTTCCACAACAAGAAGTTTTGGTCGTTAAATTTCTCGACCCTAAAATTACCATCTTCCGCCATTGCTCCCACTCGAACCAGGAAACCCTTCTTTCCTACGAGTTTATCAGCCAAATATACCTTCGGCTCTGATACCAGTTGTTAGAAAATTATATATTATGGAGCAATGCAACACATAAAATATGCGGAAAATACAAGCACACAAAACACATAAAACCAAAGAGACACAGATATACGTGGTTCACCCAGTTTGGGCTACACCCACCCCGAATAGCCAGTCCTTCCTTTCTATTATCTAGCAAAATGAAGAGACAAAACCTACAACAGATCCGCTGTAATATCCTTTGTTCTCTCTCACAGTCTCCCTCTCTGTTTCTCGCTCTGATAATACACACACAATACACAACCGCAATACAATACCCTCATAAAAGTGAGGGGTTTCCTTCTAGGGCAAAAAAACCCTAATCTAAACATAACTTCTACCGTCAGATCATCCGCCTATGAATGGCCCAAATTGAATAGAAATTAATATACTTTTACAAGGAAATTTTACATCTATTTTTAGCTTCGGGGGTGCTGCCCCTGAAACCCCCCGCCAGGGGGCGGGGGGCTCCGAAAAGCGCTGCCACCCCCCCTAGACCCCCCACGACAGCGATTAATTATGGGCGGCGTTGCCGCCCCTTTTAAGGTACAATGGTCCAATGCTGTGATACAAAGTAAACAAGATAATCAAGCTCCACACCCAATAATTCCGATCCCTCCATAACAACCTGTCATGTAAACAGGAACCCATCAGTAACAGAAAAACATAAAAAATAGGCAAAAACTCAAAAAAAAATTCACCTCACCCTTTTGCATGTCTGTCCCTCAGACAGGCACGCTAAAGGTGTGCCTGTATTTGCCACAAACGCACTTAAGGCACGCCAAATAAGGGGAACAGAGCTCCTAAAGCACGCATATCCTCAGAAAAAGTGCACAGAGGGCACGCCCTTGCCCCAATCGCTCGCGCAATCTAGGGAAAAAATCACCCAGAATCCGTACAAACCAAATGTGTACGGATCTCAGCACACTCAAACTGAAAAAATTAAAGTGCAATACCTCATGGAGGTTACCTGGGCATGATATCACTAATCCCTGGTGCTCAGGCTAACCGCAACGGCAAGAACTTCTCTGCAGAAGCCTCTAATCTCTCAAAAATACAAACAAGTAAAAATGATTTGAATTAGGGTTGTATTCACCTATATATTGCCCTTTTCAAAAACTTTGGAGGACGATAACGAGAGATCAGAAGGTTAGTTCTCTGAACCGTAAGCAGCACTGTGATCATCACTCCATAACGAACAAAGGCGATGCCACACATTCTCACTCCCGAAAAAAATAAATTTTCAGCTCCGGCAGGTATGCCTCTCTCATCTTCTTTTTTAAAGCTCATGACTTTCAATGATATTTGATAAAGAAGATGCTTTCACTTGAGGTAGTTGTTTTTGTAGGAAAACGCGCAAACCATCTGCAACACCGTCCACTGAAATTTCCAGAGCAGGTATCATTCTACCCCCAGCATGATAGAGTCCTAGAAAACTCTGAATATCCTGACATCATTTCTCCATCAGAAATCAACCATAGGTTCCACATATCTAACCGTGTTTATAATCACCTCACCCTGCACATGATAAACATCCTCGTTGGTCGGTAGAGCCTCCCCTCTATGGCACTCGTCACCCATAGCAGACCACATATCACAACAAAAGTGACGACATGGCCATACCACTCTAGTCTGGGAAGCACCTCATGCCCATCCATCCACCATGCATAAGGTCAAGTTTTACCATAAAAAATAAAACCCCTTTCCTGGACGTCCATCATCATAAGCCCATCTGCAATATTTTTTTCACAAAATACGCGCTTCATCAACTCACGCATTTCATGGCATTTATTTTCTACCATGGCAGCAGTCCCTGAACACCCTTGGTTGGAGTATCACACCCTCACGCAAAGGCCTCCATGACATTCAATACCAGTTTATACCCACCTTGGAAGTCCTAGCGACTCCAGGGATATCCCCACCATAAGTATTTATGACTGCTGCCAAGCTGCTTAGCATACTCCGACCTTGGGCCACTGAATCTCCAGCATCATTTTTCAGTCACCTCTCGCCACCATGTCTATGTTAAACCCATCACATCCAGGTCCCCGAACCTTCATGTCAGCGACCCCTCATTCAGTTGAGGCTTCCTTTTTGTCGACTTCAACATCTACTTTCCAAAAAGGAAGCGATACCTTAGATTACCCCTCTCAATAAAAGGGGCATCCTCGAGTGGCACTGTGGGAGACACCATTGCCCACATATGTCATCGATCCTCCTGACATTCGAATACAACAAAATATTTCATGTCAAGATGGTATCGTACCTTACAACCATTGCACTTTGATAAAATTCGTCGAAGACTGGTGCCTTCATAAGCGTCTCTTTCAGCAATGCTTACACGGGAAGGTCCCAGCCAGCACCTATGCGTACAATGCACAGATATATGCCATACCAATTTTATGCATATGGGTAACACATTCCACCTATTGTCAAAGAAAAAACGCCCTTGAGGGCATCAGCAGTTGTCATCAGCAACCACTAGATCACTACCATATTAGTGACACAGATAGAACATGTATCTATCAACTATATTTGTTTAACTAGCTACAACATTACAAGCATGGGACATGCCTGCCTCGTAGAAATTTTTTATATATATTGTATTATATTTTCTTATAGGGGTCCTAAAGGACATGGTGATTCTTCGAACCGGTGCAGGGTGTCTCCAATTTTTAGCTTCACGCAGGTCTCTCTCTCTCTACACACAAATATACAAAAAAGAAACTATAATGTATTTCAGCTATACAGTTGTTCCTAGACATCACACATTAGGGGGCCGCCTGTTAACACTGGAAAATTGTACAAGCAGAAGACAACATTATTTAATATCAAGAAGAAGGATTTACATGGCTGAAAGACATTAGAGAATCTAGAAAGTATTTTAAAATCTCTAAGGTCTAAGGAAAAATCAAATTTGAGCAAGTCATAAATGATTTTGCGTGCATAATCCTTCGTGAAGAGTGTCTTTGCACACCTTTTGACCCGAAATGCGCGCAATCCTGGGAGTGGCGAAATTCACTTTCTGGGACCACAAAAAAAACACTCCAGGACAATGATTTCACACTTGAATCTGCCTAATAACAACCACCAAAGCCTCCTTAGATGTCAAGGGAGCACACAATGGAATATTTGTGGCACACAATGTGTAATATCCCAAATATGGAACAGCTAGTAAGGCATGGCTGGAACTCGCATTTTCCAGCAATGGCTAATACAAGATTTGAAACCAAGACCTGGATTCCTTAGATCTCTGTATCTAAGTCCAAAATCCAAGAGGTGGCTCAAAAGAAATCCTTCTAGGGTGGTTAAACAGGTCTCCTACACCTATTTACCTTGTAAAGATGTCTGATGAAGGGACTGCAGCAAATACATGAACCAATAATGGAGCAACAACGTTATTTTAATACCCCAAAACATATGAAGGTGCAAATAGCCAAAAAATTATGTTATAGCAGTAAAAAGAGTACAACTATTTGAGGAATCAATCACTCAAGCTAGGCAATGAGAGCCTCAATGGAACATGTACATCAAACTAGAGAAACACTGCTACATATGAGTTTCTGCAAGCTAAGAGGACGCAGTCTAATGGAGACACTGCATCATATTACATAATAACAAAAATTTATGACAATATATGGCTCAAGAAATAAGGGGGAGCAAGCTCTCAACACCTAGAAACAATAATACAACAATCCTTGGAAGGATTGGCTGAAATATACAAAATGGAAAAAATGTCGGAGTTGTTGGGCAGCAGCTGCAACTCAGAAACTAGAAATGGATGAAGATAGCTGAAGATGATGCAACTGATGGCTAAATCTCATCCGATGGATCCTTCAGGTGAAAGGCTGATCCTATCACTGAAGATCTCACCTTCCAATCAACAATGCAAAACCCCACAACAAATGCTCAATGAAAATAACGCAGTTACTGAAGAAAACTGCACTGTAGGGGCAAGGGAATGAGTTGGCCCAATGCCAAGATCTGCAATAAGCTCCAATGGCTCCCAAAATAATCTCCCAAAGGAAAGAGAGAGTCCTCCTCTAAAAAACAAGTGATGGAAGAGGTGTTGTGATCCCTCACTACAACACCCTGCAACACAACATTATTCTGCTGCAGAAATAACGCTGTACAAGAGGAGGATGCTTGGCCTCAAGCTTGGATATGAGGAAAATTAGTACAACTCCTTCAAGAGGATTCTCAAGAAAGGAGAAGGATTCCTAAACAGGAAATCCTTGTGCTAAGCAACACAACAACTTAGCTAAACAGCTAGGACTGCAAATAGTCTAAGCAGACAAGAAAACAATAATCATGTGCATCAGTAACAATCGCTGCCTTGCCCTCCTTTTAAACAATGAGAGCTCCCTCCCCATGGGTCCCACTCTTTAGGGTTTCCTTCATCAAGGAAACTTCCCTCCTCTTTCTCTGCGCCGTCTTCCCAAGCAAGCCACACCCTCTTAGGCAACGCTATTTGACTTGGTCAAACTTGACCTTGTCTTCTTGCAAATGTCTCCTTTCACACATGAGGGTGTGAAATCTAGTTCCATTGATGATCCCCTTTCATACTAAGATGTATTTCATCCATGTTTTTATTTTTTTTTGGGCCTCATCACCCAATTATTCAACTCATAAGTGAAATTAAGAAAATTTAATATTCCAATTTATTGAAGGAAAAATTTGGAATATTACACAATGGAATCGTCCCTCTCTCTTGGGTCACTAACCAAAATGTACCAAGGGAGGGAAGGAGGATTTGAATTCTCCTATATAAGGCTGCCAAGAGATGAGAATGGGACATCACATTGTTATGCTCGCCAGAATTTCCCCAAGCAATACCAACAGTGTGTGATCCAGAGCTGAGATAGAGGGGACTCAATTGTTTGCCATCCAAAAATTTCAGTCCACCAAAATAGAGAGAGGGAGACTTTGCACCGAGGCAAGCTTGGAAGTAAAGACATCCTTGCATCGGGACTTAAACCCAAGTTCTAAGGGCCCTTTGGCAAGAGGGTTAAAGTTTCATCCTCGTTTCCTAGCATCTCTCAATAAGAGGGGCTGAAAGAGCCACCGTTTGGATTATTGCAGTTTATTGACTCTATTTAGATATTTTGTTTATTTGTTTTAGTTTTTAGTTTATTTTTAGTTTATATATGCATGCTATTTCTCTATATAGTATGTTTATGATTCTAGCTTGTTCCACTAACTTGCTTGACTCCACTTCTTTTTTTGCCTGTGACCAATAATTTAAGTGGGCAAACTACACCCCTTAAATTGGTGTGACTTCGTACATACGTGCACCTAACACACTAACACACCCACAATGCATCTCTTAACTTTTCTAACCAATATTTTCTATTCATTTTCATTGTTTTCATCATGATATTTTCCTGGACTTTATTTGTTGACTCTACTTGTCCATTTTCTTGGGGATGGTATAGAGTATATTTTCTGCATTTGATTTTATACTTTTCCGTAAGATCCCGGACAAGTTTGGAGGTGAACTGTGCTCCTTGATATGTAACAATCTATCTCAGAACTCCAAATCTGACAAAGGTTTCCTCAAAGAGGAACGAGGCTACTGTGTCTTTTGTTTCTCTTGCCACTACCTTTGCTTCTACCCACTTTGTAACATAATCTGTACACACTAGAATGTACTTCTTTCCACTTGAAGGTGGGTTAATTGGTCCCACAAAGTCTAGAGCCAATTTCTCAAATGGCTCTATGAGTACTTGTGGCTTTAATGGAATTTCATCTGATACCACAGGTCTTCCAGTTCTTTGGCAGATGTTACATATTTTAACATAGGCTTTTGAATCCTTGAATATTGTTGGCCAGTAGTAGCCAAGTTTGATCACCTTGTATGATGTCCGCTTGTCTGCAAAATGGCCACCACATGGCTTTTCATGACATGCTTTCAAAATATGTAGAATTTCATCTTCTCTAACACATTTTCTTATTATAGATCAAAACTAGCATAAAAGAGGTCACCATTGACCCAACTATATCTAGAACTTTCTCTGATTATTTTTCTTTTATGTTTATTGGTAAAATGGGATGGTAATATTTCAGATGATAAATAGTTGGCCACATCTTCAAACCATGTGGTTTTAACTATTATAGCAAATAAATGTTAATATGGAAAATTGTCTGAAACAAGATTTGGATCACCAGGTGTTGTGCAGGTAAATCCCCTCTATAGATAGAGGCGATCCCTCTAGCCCTTGGATGGGTCTAGCAACCAGGGAACATGTTAATCCTTTGGACTCCTATTTTATGAATGAAACTGAGTTGGGATAGATGACCTACCTTTGTTCCAACTCTCTTGTCGTATCTTGTGGCAGCGATCTCCTAATCTTCATCTTCACACGTTGCGGTCCTTCAATGGTAATATCCATGTACCTACACAAGGATCAAAGAACGATGACAACATACGAAAACATACTTTCACTCATAACTATTTGATTGGTCAAGGAGAATCAAATGTATTGCATAATATTAAGCATATCAAATGCAAAACAGGAACTAAAAAACTAGTCATGCATTAATAATTAGAGATAAGAAGTTTACAACCAATAAATCCTTGACGTTGTAGCCTCATTCGACGGGTCTAGTCAAACGCGTCTCAAGAATTCGTCGAGGATTGGACTTGGCGAGGCAATGGGTCTAAAATCTCTCTCGACCATGGATTCCTCTTTGCTTTACTCTCACACTAGATATTGTAAGGATTATTCAGCTAGCTACAACTATGTGAGAAGGATGTATTTATAAAAGAGGAGGAGGTGGTTTGGGATCCCTCATAAGGTGGAAGGGAGGCCTTATCCTTTGGGTAGTTTCTAAAATTTAGGAAAAAAGAAGCCAAAGGAAGGACTTCAACGTTATTCAGTCGAACAAACCATGACGACTCCACTCACGAAGTAGTGAGGAATGGAAACTTTGCTTCTATTTTAAAAAACTTTCCAAAAATAGCTCAGCGCGGGCAATCCACTGAAACAGAGCGCCAATGGGCGCAAGGCCTAATGCTAATTTATCTATGGGTGCGAGGCCATAACTGCCTAACAGTGCCAACCCAAAATCATATGTTTTTGACAGCCTATTCTAGGAATGATCAGCAAAGGAAGTGTTCTTCTCATGGCAAAGGATGCAATGACACTTTTTGCAAGGTATGGAAATACACAGAAGTCATTGAAATGGTCCTCCAATGTTCGGGATGGAGATTGTAGGGACGATGACAAAATGTTGTGTAACATATGCCCCCTAAAGCATGAGGTCCAAGAGAGAGGGAGGAGTGAAATGCTTTACGAGAACGTGTTCAAACCAAACACCGCCATCGAAATACCTGCAAGTACAAGTACAACTGATATCTCTAATACATGAATATGTGGCATGGGCACAACCATCCATAAAAGAGTACATATAAAAATGAGATCTGAGGTATGGATGCAGACATCTAGCAAGAAGGATCAAGAAATAGACTCAGGTATGGTCGCAGCCATCCAATCAAAAGAGTCATGCATATATTCATGATAAACCAAAACATCTCGCAACCTATATTTTATCAGAAAAAACCTAGGGTCTTGTGCTCCATCTCAACCCGAAAAAGTACAAATTCAAGCATGCAAATGAGTGAGTTGAAGTTAAACATGAAAGAGAGTCACCTGATTACCAGCCAATGATGAAAGTTGTTAACATGCACGAGAGAAAGCATCAAGAATGACAATGGCTCTCAAGGTACCACTAGTACAATCCTATGAACAGTGAGCTGAAGTCGAACACCCGCGAAGTCACTCGATCGAAGGCTAATGATGACGACCTGTCATCGAATGCGAAGAACTTTCCATTGAGGCATGTAAGCTCCAAGGTACCGGAAGGGAGTCTCTAGATTAGCATTTTGGAGAATGAGCTGAAGTCGACAAGAAGTGACCCGACTGAAGGAGGGCCATAATTTTTCCCACATCATCAACATGAGACAGAGGAACAAGATGATAGTGAATTAGGACCAAAAAGAGGATCAGAGGTTGAAGACTGCAGAAGGAAACTTCTCTTGAATATATTGGCGACACGACTTTGGAATTTGGCAGTATTTGAAATCAAGAGATCTAAGGTCATAATGACGTGGAAAAGAGCAAATGAGAGGCCAAAATAGATTACCCAAATCCATGGAGACAAAAATGACGAAATGGGATGTCCCCAACCCAACACGAATGCAAATGAGTGTCATGTTCAAGAGCGACATACTGCCGACACGATTGAGAACTGGTTCCATTTTCCCCCACCATTGCTGGAGAGTACCCCAATTATTTTTTGAAACAAGCTTGAAGGGGATAGCACATGCTTGTCATATAAGTTTGTCCTTCGGAAAAATCCGTCCTAGTACATTTTACGAGACCTAGGAAGGAGGAACTTGGTTACGTCATGGTGACAGTTTCTGATGTCATGTAGGTTTAATGAGTTTCACAAAGGAAGAAATCGACATCTTTTCATGTCTAGAGAGTTTGAAAGAAGTAGAAAAGAAAACTCCAGCATGTCCCTTTTCATAGGCAGTTTCACATATCCGAAAAGGTATAAAACTATGTCTCAGATAATCTCTTAGTCGCGATAGGCTAAGGTATACCTTTTTCGTAAATAATCCATCTCAGCCCAAAAAATGGGTAAACGTACTTTGGGCATATATCATTTCGTAGCCTTTAACGAGTTCAAAATGACAAGAGTCTAGGCAATCTTTTCAGTTTTTGAGAGTCAGAAAAGAGCTGAAAGATGACTCCAGTGGGTGACTTTTTCGTGTTTTTACCGAGTCTAAAAAAACATAAAATACAACTCGTCACTTCATCGTTCTCACGTTGGGGACCTGTTGTTGCACAATAAATGCATGTAAAACCCATTTTTCAAGACAAAATAGAAAAATAATCGAAAAATATGCTCTAAAACCTAATTAGGGTTCTGAAAATTTTATAAAATGCCAAAAATAGTAAAAACAAATTAATTTTCACTTTTACCTCTTATGAGCACTTTTTACCCTTTTTCACTGTGATTTTGCGGAACTGACAAGGGGAAATCCAGGGCACTAATCATGAATTCATCTTTTCCAGGTAAGAGCTCATATCCTTGCCTGCATTTTGATATAATGTTCATTTCTTACAATCCATTTTTAATATTTGTGGAGGGATTTTTGTTTAATTTAGGGCACGGCGGTCGACGCGGGTTTCAGGCACGGACTAGCGCCAACCTGCCTTGAATCCAAACGGGGGCGTGCCACTTGGCGTGACTATTTTTAAAATAGTCACCCAACCTCGACCATGAATGTTAGTTTATAATTCAACTAATTAGCCCGTTTCAAACACTTCAATAGCCAATAATTTGACTAATGAAATCCACAATGATGTTTTTGTAGGTGTGAAAGAGAAAAATGGTGATCGAATGGAAGGAAAGAGAACATAGTGAAGTATATGAGCAAGCCTTGGGCAATGTAAGATGCATGGATGTTATTAGGGACTGCGGTCTTAAAAAATTGTTCATGGCACCATGTCTCCGAGATCAACTGGAGATATTACAGTACCTGATCAGTGTATGGGACATTGATCAGGGAAGATCCATAATTCACAATCAGGAGCTATAGATTGAGGTCTCAGATGTTTACTTCATAACTGGATTGTCACGGAGGGGGCAGTACCAATCCTGATAGGTACCCAGCCCACAATGGAAAACATAAGCATGGTCATCAATAGAGTGTGCTGAGGGGCGAGGAAAGGATCCAAAAGAGGGAAGGTGGATATCCAAAACATTCCTGATTTGGCACTAAAAGTAGTGCTGCACACCATCAAGCGAGCTGCTAGATATTAGGCTCCACATGAGGCCACAAAAACACGGCTACTTCTTGCATTAGATTGCATGGCACCGACTCTCTACAACTGGGCAGAGGCGGTAAAGATCAATATGAAACGTTAATTGAGAAAATGCAAGAACGGTAAGTTGAAACAGTTCGGTTATGGGTCCATCTTGGTACCATTCATTTTGGAATGGTTACCATTTTTCCAACGTTAGGAAGTGATAGTTCCTACACCACCAGCCCAAGGGCCATGGATGGTCTGTTGGGCAGCTTTGATGCCAAGATTAGGAGGGAGTCAACAAATGTCTTGGAGACCATAGTTCTTTGAGTGGCTCCGTTGATAACTGATTGTCGTGGAGGACTGTCCCTATTCTGGCACGGAATTTACGGGTGATGCGGATCTCCCACTCCTAGTAGGAGAGGATTGGGATGAATCATTGGGTAAGACTCGTTTTTTTATTGTGATAAGCATTATGATTTTTTTTCATTATATATGTTATGATGTTAATCCATGTATTTGCAGATGTCGGCCTAGAAAGACTTGCAGGAATGTCTCCAATAGCACGGAGGATTCCTCGTGATTTCAATGTGGCCCCTCATGGCGAGGGAAGCAAGGAGGAGGAAATCATACGCAATCTAGAGGGACTTTCTAGTGGAATCCCTGACTATGCGAGATTTGATGATGTTCCTTGAGCATACCAAAGGTACATTGCAAGGGTGTCGAACCGTGTTTACCGCTTATTGAGGCGGATCATACGAGCAGTGACATGCTACCATGAGCATCACGCCAACTAGACACCTAGGCTTTTATTTCTGCATATTTTTTGAGAGACATGATGTCTCAGGATGTAACCAAAACATACATACTTTTTGAACTTATGATGCACATGGATGCAAACACTCGATATATATATATATATCTATATATATATATATATATATATATATTCCTGTATTAATTTTATCTTGTGATGATGATGTTTTACAAATTATGCAAATGTCTATCTAATACAATATTGGCTACTATATCAGTTAACGCATTCATTCGTCTAGGAATATGTTGATATGTGATGTAATAAAAGATGTCTTTCTAGTAACCAAACACGCAAGTACAACCTTAAGATTTGAGGATTTTTAACATAAAAATGCCCATTAAGCTGAAGAACAACAAGCTGAGAATTTAGGTTAACAATTAATGCACGAATTTCGAGAGCAATGACCTCGCTTAAGAGTTCAATGAAAACACTATATTCAGCGACATTGTTTGTGGTTTGTCCTAGACAAATACCTTGAAGGTCTATCAACTCACCATTGTGATTATAAATCACCCAGGCTGCAGAAGACAGATTTTGGGTACTGCGGGAGGCACCATCCACAAAACCAACATAAGGAGTGACAGACATTTGCACAATATGTAACGACACAATAAGCAGGAATTCTTGCAAAGCACACCAAGCCAAAAATGTACAAAAATGAAAAAAACACCTATGTACAAAAGAAACATGCATGAGAGACTCATGCATAGTATTTTTTTGAGATATAACCCATTTCTAGGTTGATCCAGAGGATAACCTTCATAATCAATTAGCTCATAAGCCCTGTTCTACAAAACACGCTTTACAATATATGGCCCATGACACATGGGTTGGAATTTTCCTGCCCCCAGCTTATCGTGAGCTTGGTCGTACAGGAGGATGAGGTCTCCTTCTATAAAGGAACAAGGGGAAACTGACTGGTCAAAATGATCTTTGACCTGCTTTTTATGTGCTTCTATGACAAGAGCAGCAAAGCGGAAAGTTTCATCAAGCCTCTCTAAATATAGAAGATGCTCTTCTTCTAGAAAAGTATTAGGCAACAATTCAATAACTATCTTGAGAGAAGGGATTTTGCATTCAATCAGAAGGGTAGCTTCCAAACCATAGACAACCTGGAATGGACTGAATCCGGTCGCATTATTCACTAAGGTTCGATAAGCCCAAAGAGCTGAAAACAACATGATATGCTAGTTTGACTTGTGCATCCCAATCGTACGTTGAAGCATAGTGACTAGAACCTTGTTCACGCCTTCAACCTGGCCATTGGCATGAAGGTAGTACGATGTTGAGCTATCATGATGCAGACCCAACTTATAAGTCAACTCAGCCATCATGTAATGATGAAAATGAGAACCATGATTAATAACAATGGTTTGAGGGACACCAAACCTAGTAATGACATGATTGAACACAAATTGTGTGGCTGTCTTACCGTCAACTGTAAGTGTAGGCATTGCTTCTGCCCATTTTGTGAAGTAGTCAACGGCTACGATAATAAAAGAATTCCCCCCGGCCTAGTGAGGGTTACATGTCATAAAAATGATGCCCCACTTTGAAAAGGGACCAACGGTAATGACAGGATGAAGATGTGTGGGTGGTGCGCGCATCTTGTGCTGATAAATCTGCAAATCATGACACTTACGGACACCAACAATGTAGTATTTAAAGATCGTGGGACAGAAATAGCCATCACAGAGAATATTATGTGCAGTAGCATATCTAGACATGTGATCGCCACAGGTGCTAGAGTGGCAATCAATAAGGACCTTTTCAGCCTCCTCGAGAGTCAAACATCGGTAGAGAATGGAATCAGCTCTGATGTGGTGGAGAGTATCTCCGACTATGTGATAAGGTTGCGAATGATGGCGGATGCGTCGATGGGCATCCTTCGTCAACTCGGATCCGAAGGTGGAAGCCTGAATATATATGATGATATCACCATACCAAGGATCGAGGGTGCTAATAAGAAAAATTGCGTCATCTAGAATGCGTTCCTCAGAACCAGATGGAGAAAAATCAGAAGGGAGAGAGCAAATCAAATCAGAGAAAACCAATTATTTCTTCGATTTGGTGGTAGTAAAATCCAAATTGAACTCTTGGAGGATAAAAATCCACTTCGAGTATTTCCCCCCTAGCAACTGACGAGTCAATATGTAATTCATCGGGTTACAATAAAAAATCATGGTTAGTGTGTGCAAAAAAATATGATGATGAAAACGTTGAACAGCTTGAACAGAAGCCAACGCCAACTTCTCAACATGTGTGTAACATGTTTTGATATTGAGAAGATTGTGACTTAGATAGTAAATGACGTGATTGTCACCATCGTCGTTGTCTTGCACCAGAACCATGGAAACATTGCTAAACATGACAGCCAAATAGAGGAAGTAATCGTGATGATAATTGGGAGGACACAATAGAGGAGCATTGATCAATAATGTCTTCAGTGCATCGAAGGATTGTTGGGCGATCTCATCCCAAAGGAATGGGACGCCTTGCTTAAGTAATCGTGTATATCCTTTGGTCACTTCAACATAGTTCGGTATAAAATGGTGCAGGAAATTAGCTTTCCTTTGCAGACTCTGTAGCTGATGTAAGGAGGAAGAAGAGGGGAGATTAACAATACCTTCAAATTTGAAGGGATCGAGACAAATTCCACCTTTAGAGATGATAAAACCTAAGAGCCTACCAGAGTCAATGCAGAAGACACACTTATGCGGATTGAGCTGAATGTTATAGAGTCGACAACGAAGAAATATCTGGCGGAGATGTTCTGGGTGGTATTTACGCTTAGCCGAATGAGCCGGAAGGTCATCCAGGTGAGGTTGAATGATCTGCTTGATATCATGGAAAGCATATGACATTGATCTTTGAAATTTAGCCCCAACATTTTGAAAACCAAAAGGGAGTTTCTTATAGGCCAAGGTACCCCAAGGACAGATAAAGGTGGTCTTGTGTTGATCGGCCGGAAGAATATTAATCTGGTTGTACCCAGAAAACCCGTCCATAAGGGAAAATATCTCACTCCCAGTACATTCATCAATGATATAGTCAATAAAAGGAGCGGGATCATTATCTTTAGGGAAAGCACAATTGATATCACGGTAATCGACACAGACACAAATAGTACCCTGTTTCTTATCCACAGGAAAAATTTTAGAAACCCATTCTGTCAAGGGAATCGGATAAATGAAACCAACTCTAAGAAGCTTTTCAACTTCACCTTTAATAACAGCCGCCTTTCTAGGGTGCATAGGATGAAGATGTTGGTGAACAAGCTTCACAATAGGATAAGTAGGAATCTCATGCACCACTATACTCAGATCAATGTTGGGCATTTCTTCGTAAGACCAAGCGAAAACATCATGAAACTCATAGAAGAGACTAGTATAGACCTCAATCTCATCAAGAGAACAGGTCACCCCAATGTGGATGTTCTCTACAACCCCCAGTTTGACGGAGATGTTGATAGGCACCGTTTGTGTGATGTTTCCCAAGTTACCTTCTGCAAATACTTCATGTGTCAAGATAGGCGTTTGAAGCAGATGAGAAGGAACTTGAGAAGCGAACTTCTCAAGACAAGTAGACATGGCCCCAAGGCCAAGCATGAAAGAGGAACGATGATGACTATCATCCCAAGGAGGATCCTCAAGAGACATTGTTTCCACGTTGGCCTCATCGGTGGGAAATATCTCGTTTAAGGGATCGGGCGAATCCGAATCGTCGAGCCAAGGGGATTGAGAATAAGTGTCAAGATACATACTCAAAGGAGCATGATCAGAGGGCAGAGGAGTCGAAGACGAAATAAGTTCACAATAATCAATCTATATTTGGCTTAACGACATCGAGTCACCAAACGAATCAATCTACTTAGGCGAAGGGATGACCCATGGATCAGAAGACTTGGAGATCATGTTAACCTGAACAATGTTGGGTGGAGGAATAGGAGAAAGACCCATGAGGGTAGGATATTTGAAAATACCCAGTCATGTGCTCTCATAAGGCGTAGGAATACTATCTACATATGGAACGTTGCTCTCAGAAGATGAAGAAGTGAAAAAATTCAACTAATCGACAGTGATGATATTTACTCCGTGCAAAAATTGAAGAACACGAAATAGAGTGGACGAAATGCACATCATGGCATGAGTCCAACTGCGCCTGAGGAGAAGATTATAATTGTAACCCTTAGTTAAACTGAGAGGGGGGGTGAATCAGTTTAACACATTCATGGAATTTTAAAACTTTCCTTTAAACTTATTTACACCTTCATTTCATGATCAACTTCTTACATAATGTAACAACAATCTTAATATGTGAGCAGCAAGTATTAAGCAGATTAGATAAACCATATCAACACATAAACATCATGCACATAGAAAACAGATATAAGTGGAAACCCAAAAGGGAGAAAACCACATCTTATTATTTTTTTGATGCAAAGCCAAGCTCCAACTCCCTCTCACCACTGATTTTCTGTAGGATCCAACCCACAAGAGGCTACTACCTCAATTCTGCAAGCTACAACTTGCAAGGAAGCTCCAACTCCCATCTATTTTCTGCAGGCTACAACATACATGAGGCTCCTACCTCAGCCAGCTACAACTCACATCTATTAAGCTACAACTTGATATGGAAGCACCAACTTCCTCACTATTTTCTGCAGGCTACAACCTACAAGAGGCTCCTACCTCAGCCAGCTACAACTAACATTTATCAAGCTACAACTTGATATGGAAGCACCAACTTCCTCACTCTTTCAAAAAAAACCACATGCTAATTTACCTGGATATCTGCTCTGTTATGTTCCTTCTTCACTGCTGTCCACTAGCCTTCATATCTGCCTTATATCATCTCTAAATCTTCACAGCTTCTCTATCTTCTCCTCCTTCTTCTTACCCTCTCTGCCTCATTTCTCCATTCTCTAACCTCTCCTTATGCATATCTATGTGATATCATTTATAGAGTTCACCTCATGACTGTTTGTATTCCACAGGGAATTTGAAGTGAATATGTATGATTCTTTGCCTTCCACCTTCTCATTTTCTTGCCTAGCACATTCAGAAAAATATAACAATATGTATACATTTCAATATTATAGTGGGGTATTTCTTTGCCCACGGAGACTTGCCTTTGCATCACAAACAATATAAAATTAATTAAAACATTTACATTTACATTTGCAGCAGATATATCTCATTCAACCCTTTTAGTTCTTGGCTCACTATATGTTTGTCTTTTCTGCTGTTGTAGTGTAACAGTTCTGCATACTCTCCTACTTTCTATGCATGTAGAATGCATTTCCCAAATTATGTTCTAAATCTGGTAGTTTTATCAATGCGGAATTTTTGAGCTTCAAATCTTTGTTTTTAAAAACTTTCAATAAGCCTCATGTGCGGAAGTTAAATTCCTATTCTTAACACTATAGTTAGAACCCACATTTTACAAACCTAATTCACAATCTTCATATGCGGGAACTTTGTCTGTTTCAAATATATGGTTAAACCATAGTCCAACCCACTTCATGAGATCGACTCGTTATTCGAACTTCGTAATTCAACCCATAATGGTCCACTATATAAAATGGATATTTATATCCCATAATACAGACCTTCACCCAAATAGTTCAGCCCACCATCAATGAGCATTATAAATATTCACTCATAATACAACAACCCATACCATCCCATGGACATTCACGTTTAACATTTTAAGGCAACTCTTATGTTTTAAACCCAAATGGTATGACCTTCACTCAATGTGTTCACGGAACATTTCAAGTCCATAAGTCTTCGACTTTTGGATTAAAACCCAAACGCCGACCCATATTAAAACTCTGACATCAACATTTACTCTTTCGGGCCCACATTTATCCCTTCATGCAAAGGTACCGACTGTTTCGGGGAAAATCACCCTAGAGGTTCGTTGGGTTACAACCTCCACGGAGCAGGGGCATGCTACTTAAGAAGGACTCACACAACCATGCATGTTCAGAAAAACCAAATAGAGTAGATCGAGGAAGTTACCCGTAGGTCCTACGGTTGAAACAGATCCCGCGGGGTCCAAACCCCCAGCAACCGTCCTTCCTTCTTAACCTGAAAGACAAGAAGAAACAAGCACGAAGAACTGGTTGTACAGCATATATCTACTCTAAATGTTAGTGAAATTCATATAAAACATTAAATAGATCATAATGAATGCTTAAATAACAATTTTCTCATATATGTAAGCAGACACTAACACGTATATTTCGGGAACAAGATGGTACTTTTGTATTATAAATAGCATGTACAAAAGTAACGAGTGGAGAGATCACCTGAATCCTTCCACGATCTTCGAGCAGACCGTCGTCCGGATCCGTCCCGCCCTTGCCTCGCTAAGACTCCTTCCAAACTGGTGCATACGAGATGACATATGGGGAGATGAGCATCTCAAGGAAACAAGGGTTTCCTGTAATGAACTGGGAAAGTGCAGGAGGCACGGGGAATCAGACTTGGATAGGGAATACCAACAGAGTATAATATCAATAAATTCTCTCTCTCCCTTAGGCCATACACATGAGGGGTTTTTATACTCCCTCCAAGTAGTTCCAATAGTTGGAAACAGTTGGCCACGTGCTGGGGTGGTTGAACTACCTGAGTAACCATCAACCCAGCCCGAAAATAGGGAATAATTATATATTTTTTCATAATTTTAATGGCATACGCGGAAAAGTGTAGCTGGACTCGCGTATACACGCGGAAAAGTACGGGCATAGTCGCGTATGGGGATTTTTACACTGTTTTTAAGTGAATTTGTCCAAGTCTGTAGGAATGGGTGCCCAAAACCATCAAAGCAATCATGAATCATATGAAGGTGAGAAATGATGCTATAACACCGACTTTGATCAAAAATCAAACCCATCAAAATATAAATGAATGTTCGGGCCCACAACTTAGTTAACATACCTTACTTTATCATTCCTGCAACTTTATTGGTAATCCAACGATCAACCTGCTCTCGTGCTCCAACAATACTTTGGGCGCACATCTGAGGGCTATCATGCAACCAAAATGCATGAGCCTTAATCTTCAAAAAATACGTGATATAACCGGTTTCACAATACTGCCTAACAACACGTGTCAAGCATGGACCGATATCGCGTTCGAAAAGCGAAAATAACTTACCACTTGCAAAGGCGTGCGAGACCACTGGTATTGGGTCTTCAAAACCACCTTTCAGGGTTCCAACTTCCTCTTTGCTCAAGGTTCCATTTCTTTTCCTACGTTACTGCTGTGGCTTCAACTGATATAAACAAACAGAGTTTTAATGCAAGATAAAACATATTTAATAATCAGATACTGGTATTGCTTGCATCCTTAATAAAAAAAACTCATCGATTTCTTCTTCAATTGCGTTAACCTTCAACTTGCCATTATGCAACTGCGTCCTTAAGACTTCATTCTTAACCATTCTCTGTCCACGATTTTGCTGGTTGCTCACAATTCCGCCTTAACACAAAATTTCCACCTTCATTCCATGCACAGTTTTGATCAGGGGCCAGGGTTTGACCTTCAACTCACATAGACATTCATTCTACGCAATTTGGTTACCTTCGTATATGTAAATGGTCTACTCCTATATGATATCAACATTTCTTTTAATTATAACCTACGACATATAAAACATCAGCTTTGGCAATGCGACCATGTTTTCCATATCCAGTCTTCGTGGTTCAATCCACAGTGAAATCCCAAATGATTTCAAACCAAATGACAGAGTTTGCTCCAAAACCCAATTACTTGCTGGCCACTCTGATGTATCAAACCGCCGAATTAAAACCCATCTCTAACCAATTCAATTAACAAATATAATATTGATATTAACTAACATTGATTTTTATTTATGCCCAGCAATACTTTCAGGCAATTTTGTGCTTCATTATTATTCAACGCTGCCCATGCAAACCATAATGCATTCAAAACACAATAATTAGCATCAATCTACCCTGAATCATTGCACAAAATTCAGAAACAATTCTTCATCTATACATCTAAACTCAAATTACAATTGCTACTGGCCTGATCTTCAATCGATGGCCCTTGCCATAGAGTTTATTCAAAACTGTTTATAAACCCTGATCGACTCACATATGTAATTAAATCATCAATGCACAGATAATTGCACACCACAACATTGACATGAATGTCGATTTCTTCAAACATCCCATAGCAATTACAGAGTCTCATCCCATAGTAATTAAAATAAACAATACTCATACTATCTATGCTTCTTTGTTGCCTCTTCTTCTTGTCTAATGCTTTCTCTACTGCCTCTCTGCTACCTCTCTACTTATTTGCTACCTCTACTACCTCTCTGCTTCTTTGCTACCTCTGCTACCTCTCTGCTTCTTTGCTGCCTCTGCTTCTTCCTAGTGTCTGAGCTGCCTCTTTTTTCTGCCCTCGCTGCCTCTGCTCCTTGTCTGTCTCATTTGCCTTATTGTTGGTTCTTATTTGTGATAGTTTAGGTGCAACTCCTTTCTTCTCCTTTGCCAACAATGACAATATTTCCAACAGGAATTAGTGACTTCAACCTCGACGTTAACTATTTTCCCTTCGAATGTAATGGGTAAACTAATGAGAACACCAGGAGGGCAAGATTCCCTTCCATCAAAAGCTTCTAAAGTGTTTGGAGATGAATTTAGAGCTAGAGAACTGATGGCTTTCCAACAGGCAGATGACATGACGAACGTAAATGCACCCTCATCCACAACTGCTTGATGATTATTCGTTCCATTAATCCCAACTTTTATGATCAGTGCAAGTTGGTGAGGGAGACGTGGGACGAAATTTTACAAATTGAAAGTGATAAGTCTTGAATCGTCGGTATCAACCCCTCCGATAGAAGATAACAAAGCCTTCCGTTGAGGCAGACAACTCTAAAGTACTTCCAATACAGACATAGAAAATGGTTCTTGAGCAAAATCCTCAACAATACTGTAATTATAAGCAACACGGGCGTTAGGATTATATGAAGACTTATGGAGTACACCTTTGGAAGATGGCCGTACAACGAGCTCAATACTGGGACTTTCAATATGAAGAGGGTCAAAAGCAGGCAGGGGAGGAGGACCATTAGAAATTTCATTCCTTGCTACCTGACGCGGTTTAGTATAATCTTTCGATTGGGTAGAAATAGAGATGGATGCAGAACCATTCATCATGAAAACCTAAGAGAAAAATGGGGCAGAGGACTAAGGTTGTTGCACCAGCTAAGTCTATTTTGATGGAAATGGTTCTTTAAGAACAACCAGAGTGCCTTGGGTGCCTTTGAGTAATCGATCCACTTCGGACCATCGGGGACAGTCCTTGGTGTAATTCTCTTTGTCACAAATCAAACAAGGCTACTTTGGTTTGCATTGTGAACCATCATCTGCATGAGATTTCTGAGAATTCTATTTTGGGGTATCGACATTGGCCTTACCTTTACCCTTATTTTTACCCTTGGAAGTTTTCTCCACCAGATTGGACCAGATGGCATTCACTTCCACGGTTTTAACAGAATTCAGGGGTGGTTGAGAAGCAGTATCATTGGAAGGAGTAGATTTTTGCTTTGCAGAATTGGGAGAAGACTTCCAATAAGTCTATGACACAAAATCTATGATACCGTCCGAGGATTGCATCGTTGGTTCTTTGGAAGTTCCAGATCGAGGGGCATCAGGAAATATTTCATACAATGTGCCAGACTAAGAGTACACAAGATCAAGGTACTGGGCATGAGCAATGGCTTGCTCCTCAGTAACACATGCCCCCATAGCAATGTCCTTAGCAATCAGAGCAACGAAGGAGGTAGTGATCCAATCAGTTAGAAGTTGATTAGGAATCTTAAACTTGATCAGATGACGACGATGCCTCCATTCATGAATATGATTAGAGATATGAGTAGCTCCATATTGCTTCAAGGATGTGAGGAGGTGCATCCCAGTTTCATACCGAACTGGTAACTGAAATTTCATGAGAAATGCCATTGCTAAAGAGTTGAAATCTTGGAAGACGCCGTGGGAGAATTCAATGTACCAATTGGCAGCGACACTAGGGAGAGTCCGCTGGAAAAGATGTAATCAAATGGAATCGTCAACCCAAGAGTTAGACGAGCACCAAAGATGGTATGTCATAACATGTGCTTGGGGATTTTCTCCGTACTTTCCCTCAAACTTGGGACAATCGCCAAGAATTTTAGTCATAACTGGAGGACAATATGGATTATGAAGGATAGGATTGTTCGTCAACTTCGACACATCGGGGAGTTCCAACGTAGCAAGGAAAGGTAATTTATGAATGAAAGGCATTGAAGGTCATTGATAGAGAAAGGTATTAGGATTCCACCCAGGTTGAGAGAAATTATGCCCCCATATGTTTTATCCCGAAGGATTTTGTCCATAGGGGTTATAAGCCTGATAGTTCTGCCTATACATGGGTTGAGGACCAAGATATTGATTCTGAGCATACCACTGAGATCCTGTCTAAGAAACATATGGATTTTGTTGTGGAATGTAAGCAGTTCCTTGAGGTACATTATACAACACTTGAGTTTGACCTTGAGGAATGTAAGTAATGCCTTGGGGCGCACTATATACCACCTGAGATTGACCTTGGGGAATGTAAGTGGCGCCTTGAGGCTGAACGGGTTGCCCCTAGGGTGCAAGTTGAGCTAGATACTGAGGTTAAACAAGCTATCCCTACGGGGTAGGTTGGCCTGGATGCTGAGAGCCACGAGGTTGCTCGTGTGGAAAAGGCTAGCCCGATGGTTTGGATGGGCTAGCTTTCCCCTAAAGACCAGGTTGAATCGGCGCAAGACCATAGGATTGTCCTTGTTGTACAAAATTTTGGCCTTGGTAAACGTAAGGTTGGTGCAGTTGCACAAAATTTTGTCCCTGTTGTGGATAGATTTCCCCCCCGAGAACAAAAGATGCACCCTGTTGAACATGAGGTTTACCAGCAGGACTGTAGGGTTGTCCTTGTTGGACCGAAGGTTCTCCCTATAAGGGTTGTCCTTGCGGACCATAAGGTTGTCCGTGTGGACCAGAGGGTTGACACTGTTGGACCGAAGGTTGTCCCTGTAAGGGTTGTCCTTGTGGACCAGAGGGTTGTCCCGGTTGGTATATGGTCTGATTGGGATCAATCAGAGGAAAATAAACGGGATTACTGTACACGTCAAAATTATGCGGAGGATTAACAGAAGCTTGCGGCTGCTGAGAACCCTGAGGGGAAAAATTTTGCTATTGAATGGCTAACAAATACTCATCGAATGTCAAACCTCCAGGAATATAAGTAGAAGCCATATGCGCACTACTAGCATGTTGAGTTCCTGAAATGTGAGGCTGTGATCCACTCACGATGGGCCTGATAAGTATCATGGGATTGATAAAAATGGACCTACGAATATCAGAAGATGCTGCTGATGACTGAGTCACATTAACAGTTGATGTAGATGAAGCCACACAGAAAGTGGGTCGGACAGAAACAAAGGTTACAATCGTTGACGTCATAGGAGTTGAAGGAAATGCCCTCGATACCGAGACATATGAGCTCCCCGAGGGAGTTGATGTATACGATAATATTGGGTTTTGATACAACTATGCAACACCAGAATTGATCTGACCTAAAGTATGATAACCACGTGGGAGAGATACCGGTTGTGAGGAAGGTTGACTTGAGACATAAGGAGAATTATCTGGACGGAGCTGATGATCTCCTGTAGAAACATAAAGCTCTTCACTACTGACAGGACTTGAGGAATCCATGTCGGGCAAAGCCATTTGATCATCGAAAAGGTGAAGAGCAGTGGAAAGTAAAGATGGTTCCAAAGTAAGAGGAGGGAACTCTTCCTCATTCCCAAAACCAGACCAAGTGTCCTGAGGTTTCCAATTGATATCAAATGGCTCTTCAAGAGGAGATCAAGTAGCGAGAGGTAAGATACTCGGAAGGATAGATTGCCAAAAACTGATAGACCTAGGAGGCTAAGATGCTCTCGAGGAAACTTCAGGAGAAGGTCGCCACTAGGAGGCAATGAAGAGAATGATGAAACTAGTGGTTCCGCCACTTTGACGTTGTCTCAAAACAAGAGGGAACCGAGATGAACAATTCGAGGCTTCAAGATCAAACACTAAGGAATTATTGAAGAAAAAGCCAAGAAAATATCTTCAACGGGCATGTGATCGTAGGAAATTGATTTTATGACATTGCAACAAAACTCTGTCGTTTCATATTTTAAGAGTCAAGAAATAGAAAAAAATTGACTCTAGTCACTTTCAGGTTGAACGAGCGAAAGGACAAGTGCTTGAGGATCTATTCAATTTTAGAGAGTCACGAAAAGACCAAAGTTACTACTCAGGGAATCTAAGCAATAGGGTGTACCAAGTTTCCGTGGACTACAATATACACCTTGGTGATCAAATGAAAGAGAAATGACCGAGGACTTGACGTACGTGCAGGCAATCCGCTCGAATGCTTTGTTCGGTGTATCATGGTTACAGGGTGGCAGACTCGGCTTCCTATGGATAAAGGATTGCAACCTATGAGGGTCTCCCTTTATATACTCGACAGTACGGGGAGCACAAGTCCGTACTAGTGCTGTCTAATTCCAAATGGCGAAGGACAACTACAAGGTTTAACTATGCCGGAAGATGTCACTAGCCTAGACCTCTAAATATATGTGCGTTAGGTTTCAATGCTTCCTTAGGTTGATTGAATTCATTTTAAATTTGATCTTGAATTAATGTTGCGATTTCAAAGCCTTACCAAATGTGATCTAGAATTCTTAATGCACAACTACATGCAAAATAAAATCATTCCCATTCAATGAATGGTAGCTAAGAGAAGGATAGTAGTCTATAACGAAGCAGAAATCGATCGAACCACAAGAAAATTTTCACTAATGCATCTAATACAATGAAAGCGGAAAACGAAAAAACTCTTTCCTTGTTCACTGAAAGGTACCAATGCAAAAGAATGTTTTTCATTTTGAAACTAAGAGAAAGAATGCAATTTTTTGTCTTTTTAGATGAATGAGAAACAAAATGCATTGTTAAACTAAAAAGAAAAATAGACACTACTTTTGAGCAATTCAAACGTAACAATCTAAAGTAAAGAGATCAATCCAACTCAAACATCAAACACAATCAAAACAAAGATGCATCCTTTCAAACAAAAAATAGGGCTTTCGAATCGATTCAGTGAGCAATGTAATCTATGCTCACAGTGACAGATGGAGAGCTAAACGAAATCAAAGGCGGTCATTCAACAAACCAATGACACGTAGAACCGAAAGAAAAGCTAAACAATTAGTCGAATAATTGAAATGCTAGAGACCAAACTGACTCAAACTCAACTCAGAAGGCTTAGTGAGGAGAGAGTCGAACAAGTGGCAGGAGACACCTAGAAAACCTAGGATGACAAACTCTACTGATTAGATGCGGAACAAACAGCAAAGAAGAATGAGGAAAGAGAGTAAAAACAATCCCAATGGATTAATTGAAAGATGAAAATCTAACCTAGAGGCAAGGAAAACTAACAAAACTCAGGAAAAAAGCCTAAATTTTAACCTATAGGATTTGATGAGTTTGTTTAGCTATAATCCACGCTAAATAGAGGTTGGCGCACCTGTGAAAAAAGAAACAAGCGCCAATCGGCGCGATTGTTCAAGAAAAAGCAATGCTGAGCTATAAAACCATGGAAAAAATAAAATATGACACTCTGGGATTGAACAGGATGGCTTAAAACAGTGAGACAGGCCACACAAAGCAGAAAAAGGATGAAACATGAAAGTCGACTCAATAAGCAAAACACTAGACAAACAACGAGAGATGGAAAACACACTGATCCCCAGTATGGTCGCCAAATTGTTGTGCAGGTAAATCCCCTCTATAGACAGAGGCGATCCCTCTAGCCCTAGGGTGGGTCTAGCAACAAGGGAACATGCTAATCCTTCAAACTCCTAGTTTATGAATGAAACTAAGTTGGGATAGATGACCTACCTTTGTTCCAACACTCTTGTCATATATTGTGGCAGCGATCTCCTGATATTCGTCTTCACATGTTGCGGTCCTTCAGCGGTAATATTTGTGTACCTGCATAAGGATCAGAGAACGATGACAGCATATGAAAACATACTTGTACTCATAACTATTTGATTGGTCAAGGATAATCAAACATATTGCATAAGATTAAGCATATCAAATGAAAAATGGGAAACAAAAAACCAGTCATGCATTAATAAGTAGGGAGAATAAGTTTACAACCAATAAAGCCTTGACGTTGTAGCCTCCTTTGACGGGTCCAGTCAAACACGTCTCAAGCATTCATCGGGGATTGGAATTGGCAAGGAAATGGGTCTAAAATCTCTCTTGACAATGGATTCCTCTCTTTTTTACTCTCACACATGCTATAGTAAGGATTGTTCAGCTAGTTGCAACTATGTGAGAAGGATGTATTTATAGGAGAGGAGGAGGTGGTTTGGGATCCCTCATAAGGTGGAAGGGAGGCCTTATGCTTTGGGGAGTTGCTAAAATGCAGGAAACAAGAAGCCAATGGAAGGACTTCGATGTTATTCAGTCAAAAAAACCATGATGACTCCGCTCACGAAGTAGTTAGGAATGGAAATTTTGCTTCTATTTTAAAAAAAATTCCAAAAACAGCTCGACACGGGCAGTCCATTGAGACAAAGTGCCAATGGGCACGAGCCCCAGTGCTAATTTCTCTATGGGTGCGAGGCCATAACTGCCTACCAATGCCAACCCAAAATCATATGTTTTTGAGAGCATGTTCCAGGAATGATCATCATAGGAAATGTTCTTCTCATGGAAAAGGATGCAATGACACTTTTTGCAAGGTATGGAAATACATAGAAGTCACTGAAATGGTCCTCCATTGTTCGGGATGGGGATTCCAGGATCGGTAAAAAAATGTTGTGTAACACTAGGTGAATGAAGCCTTGATATAAAATCTTCTACTTGATTGTATTTACCTAATTGATCTTGAACAATGATGTTAAATTCTTACATTAATAAGACCCATCAATGCAACGACTCCATCAATCCAAGTTTGTAAACTTGGAAGCATGTCCAAAATATATAGATCTCAGATGTAGTTAATATTTAGAAGAAAAAATGTTTGAGATGAAGTAAATACATATTAAAAATTTATTCTGAATTCTAAGGTTTAAGGAAATGCATATTAGAAATATAAAATCTAACTAAGTAATTTTTTATTCAATATGTAATAAGTGAGGGTAGAGGCTCCTAACTTAGGAGATCTTGTTTTACCTTCCCCACAATACTACTTTCATTAAGAGAAACCAATTAACTGATGGAAAATAGCTTATGATGCATAAAAATTATGAGAAGAGGCTCCTAATTGAGGAGGTCCATATTGTCCTTCTTCATAATTCCATTCATCATTGTTACCATTGTATTTAAAACTATAAATTTAGAAAATAGCTTAAAACAAGAAAAATAAGATGAAATTTAGTTATTTTTCTTGGATCAAATAGAAGGAGAGTTTAACTTAAACATTTTTTTGTCCCTTCATATGCAGCTTAGAATTAAACCAAAATACATTAGAAAGCATAAGTAAATAACCCAACAAGGAAAAGAAGATGAATTCTAGTTATTTTTCTTGGATCAGATAGAAGGAGAGTTTAACTTAAACACTTGTTTGTCCCTTCATATGAAGATTAGAAGTAAACCAAGATTCATTAGCAAACATAATGAATCTTCATTCATCTAATAAACTGAACAAATCTGAAGAAAAACTAGTTCATGAAAATTAAGCTAATTTAACCAAAAACTGTACTTAGCTTGGTGTGGGGGCCCTCCACCCTTTCCTTGCACACTTGAAGAACTTATCAGCTACTGCAAACTCAGTCAATCATCCACAGCATTGAAAAACAAAAATAAGGTGGGAATGGTTCCTCAAATTAACTCACAAAATTCAGAAGTCTCAATATGAAATTATACAAATTCTCCATGTTTGAATGGTTCATAAGCTTGGCATAAATAGATAAATGGTAAAAAAAATAACTATGCTACAATGTCTCTAATAGCCTTATCTTATCCTAATCCCATCCATATAAGTCAAACTCGTCCATTTAGTTACACAAAATCTGGAAAAATCCCAAAAACTACTAATTCTGCCCTATGTTAGGACCCTGTAATGTACCTTTTTGTTCATACACTTTGCTATCATTCCACCCTTTTCCAGTTCATATTTAAAGCCTATATCATCACTTTAATCCATTCTTCCAAAAGGTATATAATGTTTCTTCTCTTTACGATATGTTTAACTTGTTTTACATGTAATTTTACATTACTTTCATATTTATCTATTAATCGGAAATATATAGTTGCTAAAACAGTTTGAATAATACAGGTAATTCATCGTTGTTGTCTGAAGACCGCGTTGCTAAAACAGTCCAAAAAATGCGCAAATCCCGTTGCTGAAACTGTCCGTGATTTGCGATGTTGAAACAATATTTCAGGTATGGCAACAACAAGAAAGGATAATTAAGGGAGATGTTACACTGGCCATAACAACTGCACCTCGAAGCTAGCACCATCATATCCATTGTAACAACATATGTGCTATGGAAGAAGAGAATGTCCTATTCCAGCATAGAAGATCAGATCAGGTTAAGAATAGGATTTGTAAGATGTAATTAATTGTGTAATAGATGTCTCATCTTTAAATAGAGGGGACATCAACATTAGAAACAATTACATATTACAGAAGGCTTAGTTTGAAAGGGAATTACAGAGAAGGAACGTGGATCATTTTGTAATATGTTACATTTGACAGATGAATAAAATATTGTTCTGAGCATTTCTTCTTAATTCCTTTTTCTGGGGAATCCTGTGAGAAGGAAAGGGCCCACCTTCCTCACAAGATTCACCCATTACTTTCTGTAGTGTGTTGATCATTATTTTCCTTTACACCTTGTTAAGACTCTGTTTTGCTGAAATCATTTACGCATTATTGGAACTCTGTTATCTATTGTTGAAACTCTGTTTCTATTGATTGTCGCATTATTTTCATCTAATTCATTCCTAGGTAATCGTTAATTAATTCAATTGGTAATCTTGTTTACAGAATGAGTTTGTCAAAGCGTGGTAGTCAGAAACATGTGCTGAAGATTCCTACTTGGGAAATAAGGTCTTGTTCTCTGTTATAGCATAATTGGTCTTTTCTCCTGTAGATTGGTTTCTTTTCCTAGATTGTTGTTTTCTTAATGTAATCCAGGATTCTTCTGATAATTGTCTGCAATAGAAAGATTGCTTTTGCTGTAACTCAAAGTAGAACTTCAGTTTGTTTGAAGCAAGATGTGATTAGTGTAATTCTTACTACAACTTTTCATTGCTTTTGAGATTGAGCATATACAGTGTGTGATTGCCTTTGAAATAAAAACACTTCCCTGGGTTGACAATTTATGTAGCACTTGATTGTTTAGATTAATAAGCAATTAAAGTGACCAACATTTTGGCGCCATTGCCGGGGAAGGAAATTATAAGTTTCAAAAGCATTGATGTTTTTCTTTGAGATATGCAGATTGCATGAAAGGGCGCGGAGCCCACAAGAAAACTAACCCTACAAGTGGCAAGGGTAGAGGAAAAGGAGGAAGAAAGACTTTCATTGATGAGATTGTTAGTGTCCCGTGATTTGGTTGATTGGCAAGCCAAGTGATAGGGTAACATCAAACCAATCTTTGGAGCCCAAGGACCTAGCCTTCCTGGACTCAGAGAGGGCTCTCTCTATTTGTGTAAGGGATATCTATGTGTTTTGCTTCTTATGTTTCTGATTTTAGGCTAGTTGTGAAGTAGGTTTTTGGTTTTTCTTTTAGGTTTGTGAGGGAGGAACTGATCAAAGACTAAGATAGATAAAAATATTGTCAGATCAACTGGGCTATGGGGTCGAAAAGGTCGAGAAAGCTTCAGATGGTGATACAAGGTATGTTGAAGGGCCGATTTGATCAAGGTAAAATGGATCTTAAGGTAAAATGAAGTGGGATGGACAATAATTTTGTGAAGAACAAAGGCTTTCAAACATAAATAGTTCAATAGCTAACATTTATATGGTAGGGCTAACCATTAATCATGATAAATGTAACTACAAACTGATAAATGCATAGAAATAAACATTCAAGCAATACATAGAGATATATGACTCTCTAACTTTAGGAAATTGCTATCAGAATTTGGGGAAAGACAATTAAGACAAACAAATAACTCAAAGTACTAAGAGGAAACTCCTAGACATAGTATTTCAAGCTATCGAGCACTTTAAACAAAGATTGCAGAGTTTTAGGTAAAGGGCAAGATCGGTACAAGACCTCTTTGGTTCAACTAGGACAATCAAAAATTCAAAGAAAGGTTTCAGAGGTGGAGCTATGACTAGCCATGAGTAAGCATGGCATACCTTGAATCATACTTAGCATGCATAAAACCCTAAATGAAACAAGCAAACAATTTCTTTAGTGATCAAAGAGCAATCAAGAATTATTTGATATGACTAAGAAGGAAGAAAACATAAAAGCTATAATGAAACAGGAAATCTGAGGTGCCTCCAAGGGCATATCTCAAATCTATTCTCTAATGTCTTATAGCAAGCAAGATCATGAAATATGTATGAAAACTAAGAAGCATAACAGAGAAGGACACTATACCATTTTACCAAGTCAAGGAATCCAACAGCAATCCTCTTTCATCATCCAAAAATATTCAAGAAACTATCCAATGCATGAGACAAGTATTTCTTCCAAGTTTGTATAACCATATATTGCTCTATATCATTAGGTTCAGCCTTATTTACAATGAAGTCTCTTGGAATATATAGGCCAAGATGAGGGAAAACCCCATAGTGCAACTAGCAAGCTCATTGGCCCATCAAAAATATCTGATTTTGTTCTTGAGGCTTTGCAAAGCCCAAGGCACAAAATATCTATAAAAATATCCTAAAAATGATAAAAAAGGAAATTATATTGACTTTTCCTAACTAACAATGGCCAAAAAAGGCTAAACGCACATTAGGAAAAGCCACTTCAGAAAAGTGCATTTTTCACAAAAATACTTAAGAAATATATCAGCAGAAAATCCCCTGTCTTGTGGGAAAATTTTGAAGGCCTTCCCGATGTTGAAACAAGGCCCATGATGGCTCGTTGGAAAGCTCTAGATGTCTAGTTTCTGAAAATGCTTTGTTTTCTCCAAACTAATCACTATAAGCCTATGAAAAACTGACCTGTGTGGAAAAACCCAAAAAATAGACTTTGCTGATATGTGGGGCAGAGTGTTGAAAAAGTGACTGTTTTTCGCCACTTTGGGGGACCAAATCATCTTCAGTTGATCTTAAAATTGTTGAGTAGATGCCCCTGAAATTATGGCATCCAATGATACCATTTTAATCCTTTGAGGATGCTTCAAACAAAAATGGTGATGCCCGTGATTTTAAGCAAAAAGCCAAAAAATGTCAAAATTCCAAAACTTGTCGAATTTTGCCCAATTTTGGCGAGCATGACCCTCATGGGTTTTCAGAAGCATGCTGAGAAGTGGAGTCCAAAAATTGAAGCCTTGATATGTCTTTCTTCATTTTTGGTGTCGGGCGCCTCTTTTGAGCCTCCTTGAGCTTTTCTTGTGTAGCCTTCAATTTCTGTCGGGCGAATTGATTAAGCTTCTTATAGTGCCCGATCATTTTTATTTTAAGGTTCAAATATCTATTGGCCTTTTCCAACTTATTCTCCAAGTGTTAATTCACCCTTTCAAGCCATACTTCTCTATTGTTTTCTATCTCTTGGGTGAATAAAGTAGTAAGAAGAAAATATTGGAAAAGGGTAGCCTCTTCCTCTTTTTGTTTCTCTAAGGCTCTTCTGAGTCCCATGGTTCTTAGCCTCTTCCTCCTTGGCTGATCCTCTTCTTCACTATCATTGAACTCACCCATGAGCTATTCCAACTTAATTTGCGCTTTGGAGGCCTCTTTTTGATACTTGATAGCCCGTGTCTCATATACCATCATGTGGACACTCATCTGCTTGTTTTGTGTTTGCATAAAGTGAATGAGGTTTTTAGACCTCTCTAGATCTGCTCTTAGATCATGAATTTTTTCTTCTCTATTTATCAAGAGAGACTCTAGGATTCTAGCCTCATTGTCACTGTCATCATTGTTTATCTGAATTATGTCAAAGTTCCTCTCTTTCTCATGGTTACTTTCTTCCTTCTCCTTTCCCTTGCTTTGGGTGGCCTTCTTGGTCTTCCTCCTTTTTGGTAATTCAACAATGGATTGTTTGGGCAACTTCCCTTTGCTTCAGAGGGTTCTAGTAACATTTGGAGTTACAATTTGAGGCACTTTCTTTCTTGATGTTCGGGGCTTTGTCGCCTTTGGAGAAGAAAGCATGGCCCCTTGCCTAGGAGAGGCAGCTATCACATGCTCTATTTGGTCTTTGCTATTGCTACTCCCCTCATCATCCTCAGCCATTTTTTTGACCCTATTCATGAATGCCTTGACTATCACCTTGCATGTCTCCTTGAGGGCTGCCCTTTTCACCTTTGTCCCTGCTTTCTTTAGGACTTTTAGGCTATGTATCATCAATGTTTTGTGCTTCATCCTCATCATGTTTGCTGCTGTGAGGGCTACCAATATCCTCCTCTTTGTGACTATTGTGTTCCTCATCAAACTGTTCCATTTCTACACCATTTCCCTCTTCACTGTTTTTCTCTTCTTCATGGTGTTGTTCTTCCTCATTATGCTTGCTGCTGTGAGGGCTACCAATATCCTCCTCTTTGTGATTGTTGTGTTCCTCATCAAACTGTTCCATTTCTACATCATTTCCCTCTTCACTGTTTTTCTCTTCTTCATGGTGTTCTTCTTCATCACTACGCTGCCTTTCATCACTGTGTTTTTCTTCACTTTGCTCCCTTTGACTTGGATCCTCCTCACTGTTTTTTTCTTTATCACTATGTTGCCTTTCCTTTATCACTGTGTTAATGTTTGATACCCATAGCAATAAAACCTTTTGATTTTGACCAAAGGCCCAATCTTCTAATCACTGTTTATCTCTTTGTTTTTTACGTGATGAAGTGCCTTTAAAGCCACTATTTCTTCTTGGAAAACACAGCAAAAAACGCCCCCTTTAAACTTCGAAATTTACCAAGAAGTAAGGAAAATACCTTGAAAAATGTTTATGGATCTTGTTTGATCGTTGGAGCAGCTTTTAAATTTTTTTTTGGAAACCTTTTGGATGAGTGGCACGTTTGCAGAAGAAAACGCCACGCAGATGGAGGTGCCGGGTCGGTTTCGGGCGCTCGGTGACCGAAGACACAAGCGCGTCGCGCCTCCGTTCAACTGCTTTGTTTGGGCGCTCACTGGCGCACCGTGCACATCTATAGGCGTGCTGCGCAGACCTTTAGCACCGAAAACCTTGAAATTTTTCCCGAAAAAGCTTTGTTTCCTCAGTGAGCAGCCAATGAGGGTATGCTTTGTGTTTTGAAAATGTTAATGGGCCTCTTAAACGGTCTCTTCCGCCTTTTAAAATTCAAATAGGCTCAAATACTTTTGCATTTGTTTTGGAAGAGTTTGGATGCCTTTTGAAAAGGAGTTTTGTCATATCAAAATATAAATCATTGTTCTCAGTAATATATCACTTTTTTGAAATACCAAAAGACCCATTATTCGAACAAGACTCATAAAAAACAATGTTGTGGCCAGCTTCTTTCGAAGACCCTCATATCTATGAATTTTTCGAAGTAAAGAGGCCTCCTTAAAAAAAAGACCTTTTTCACTGTTTCTTCATTAAGGAAATAACCCTGTCACTGTTTGTCTATTTCTGTCCTTCAAAAGGAACACTGCTCAAGAACCATATCCAAGACTGCTGATGCATCCTTTGCATATCTCTTGGAAGGAGATGATTGATAATTCTACAAATTACTTTGACAATTCAACTTTCTGGTGTTTGGTGATTTGTTATGCCCATTGTTGAAGTTTTTCAAACACTGTTAGGCACCTTTTAAAATTTTCCCTTGATTGTGGATAAAATTTTATTTGTACTTACCAAGGCTTGACCTTCATCTGTCCATCAAGGAGATGGATTTTAAAAACCCTTAATGCAATCATATAAAAACAACAGAGTTTGTTCTTATGTACATTTAAAAGGTCTTGTCTATGACTGTGGTATGTTTTATTTCTTTGAATGTTGTCTTGAACTTGAATCATTGTATCATACCCTTCCTGTCATTTTGATGAGATTGTTCCAAGTTTTGGACATTCTAGCCTCTGGTTACTCTTCGAAGGAGGCCTTTATAGATAAAAGAGAGGAGACTTCTTTTGACACCATTGTATCACTGCTTGGCTTATGTTTATCACTAGACTTCAACTCACAAACCTTCAATTGCTTCCTACTGATTTTCAACCTTGTCCTTTAAACAGTGAACTCATTTAAACACCACTTGAAACACTACTTCTGTATCAATTGTTTCATACTTTGGAGGAAGTGGTGTAAACAAGTTTTTAGGCCATTTGAAACACTGTTAGTCTTGTGCTCTTTGAATGAGGCTATACCTCTGTTCCTGACCCTCTAATTTTTAGATGAAGGAGGCCCTTATCATGTTCCTAACCATCTGCTTTTGCTTGGAGGAGGTTAACACAGTCATGACATTTCATCCATTTCTCAAACTATGTCATCTTTCTTTAGAATACATAGCTCTACTTGGTATATCACAATAAGCAATAAAGTGAAAATTTTACAATATGCTATAAGAGGCATGTTCTGAGATATGTATCCTGTTGTTTAGAATATCCTTGTGAACCTTTAAACCAGGAGCCACATGACTTGTATTTGTAGAATATTTTCTTTCTAGTCATTACTTACTAACCTTTCTTGATTTTGTTTAGAGAGGTTTATTGAATTTTCTCTCTGACTAGTATTCTTATCCCAGGCTAAAAACAACATGAGAAGCAGTTGTCTTCTTATGTTCAGTTTGATGATGACTTCTGGAATACTTGTGCATCTCTACTTCTGAAAGAGACACTGAAACACTGTAGATCAACATAATATCAGTTTGGCTTTTGAAACATGTACTACTGAGACATCAAGATCTTTTAGTGGTGCGACCTATGGGTGTATCAAGCTTTGTTTTTTGCAGATTAAGTGCTAATTCAGGGTTGGTTGGTATTGAGCAAAATATTTTGGCTTAGGATGTTTTTGCCAAGGAAGGGATTCAATAAAGCGCCACTACCTAACTTAGGGGAGATCTTTGATAGATTTTGAGTATTTTATTTGGGTAGGATTAGATCTCAAAATGGCTTATGACCAAAGGTAGGGTGGCTGACATTTTATCAACGCTTGGATAATGAATGACCTGGGGATGAGGGTAAATGAAAGCAGATAACTTTTAGCTTATGATAGCTCATGGACAGGATTATATGACTAAAATTAGATAGGACTTGAAAACTAGGTTTTTTCTCATCATAAGCTGACTGGAAAAGGTAGGAGGACAAAAATTGTTTAGGTGCGTTTTCTAGATGACAGATTTGACAGTTTGGAGATCAGCTTCTAGAAAACTTGGCTTAAGAAACTAGTCATCATCAATACGTGAAAAAATATTGATGACTAAAAGAGATCATGTCAAAATCTGAACCTTCTTAGAGGCTAAGATCGCGAAGGCCAAAGCCTCAACATTCCCCTCAATCGAACTACGAAACAGAAGAAATTGTGAGCCCTGAAAATTTTGAAGAGCTAGCAGGAAGCATTGAAGAGCGAGTATAAAGCATTGAGGAGCCAGCATAAAACGTTTAGGAGCTAGCAGAAAATGTTGAGGAGCCAACAGAAAACATTGAAGAGCCAACAGAAAACATTGAGGAGCCAGTAGAAAACATTGAGGATCGAGCAAGTGCAGTAGGAGATCAAGCAATGGAGGGGAACAATGAAGGATTCTTCAGCGGAGGACAAGTAGATCCTGAGGGAGAGGGAAAAGATGAGAATTCTCTCTCTACCTTGGGGTTCCCTATTGGTGATCTCCCTAGAGGAGCAACCCCCATGAAGAATATCCCACTTTCAGCTTTACCTAACTTTCATGGTTTATCTTCTGAAGATCCTGACGAATTTCTTTTCGAGTTTGATATATTATGCAGGAGTTACGATTACGTTACCAATGCCCAAAAATTGAAACTATTTCTAGCAACATTAAAAGGAAACGCGCTAAGGTGGTTCATGAGTCTTGGAGGCCGTGTAATCACAACTTGGGATCAGATGAAACAGAAATTTCTACTCAAATATCAAGACTACCGCCGGACGAGATAAAAAAGAGAGGAACTATTTAAAACGGTACAGAAGGAGGACGAAAATCTGGAGGACTTTGTGGAAAGACTACAATGTAATTTGAAAATATCCAATCATCCCGATGTAAGTAAAGATATTATTAAAACAATATTATTAAAAGGAGTAAGGGATGACTGTCTAGATATGAGAAATATGCTTGGTAAAGGGGACATATCTAAAGAATCATATGATGAAATTGTTAACCTCTATGAAAGATGTTCAAGAGGAGCTGCAAGGAACAGGTCAAACAGCAGGGATACCACATATTCAAGAGTTCAAAAATCAGCCAGTGGAGGAGCAACAAGAGCTGAAATAGGTAATTTACTTGGGGAATTTAAAACTGAAATGTTAAGTTCTTTTGCTTCACAGATTGACACCTTGCAGGTTAAGAAGAAACAAGTTGAAGCAAAAGCAACTTTGTCTGTCTTTAGCCCCAAATGCAGAGATAAACACCCACTAAGGGAATGCCCATTGGACAAGGTGCCGATTTGCACCCTTTGTGAGAAAGATCATGAAACGCAACAATGCCCTTCTTTACCAGGAATAAAAGCAGCATCGCAACCAATCGAAGAAGAAGCTGAAGTGGTCTATCTGTTGACATAGAGAAGGCAATGGCAACCGCAAGGACAAGGTATGAACTCTAATATTCCATTTACATCTTGTAATTGTTGGAACAATTATCGTTCTTTTAGTCAAGCAAATTACCCTCCCTTTAATTAAATGCAATACCCACCCTTCAATAAAATGAATTACCCACCCATGCAACAAACAAACCCTCCCTTTGTAGACCCAACAATGTGGACTCCTTGGCCTCCACAACAACAATCTTACTTTAACCAATGGAATCCAAATTGGAGGGGTCAACAACTCCCGTTTCCAAATCAATTTTCTCAATTTCAGCAACCACTCCCTCTACCATCAGGTGCTCCACCAAATAATCAAATGATGAGACCCCAGCTACCTGTACAACCAAACCCTAAAACCAATAATAAAGCTGTGCAAATTATTGATATTCAGAGCCAGCCTATAATTCCTATCTTCCCTGCACAATGCAATGATATTCATTTACGATCTGGGAAAATAGTTGAACCTATTATTGATGACGTTACCTCTTCTGATTCTGATAAGGAAGAGACAGAAAAACGTGACTCACATGAAGAGATACCACCACCTTCTAATAAGTGTACTGGAACAACAGAACCACCATTCCCTGAGCGTTTAACTTTAACTAAAACACCTGAGCCACCTACTTTCAATATTCTAGGGGAATTACAGAACCTTTATGTTAAAATTCCACTCTTATAAGCACTAAGAGATGTACCAATTTATGCCAGAACTATGAGAGATATTTGTGTTAAGAAACCCAGTAGCAAAGCTAAATATCCCCTTACAGTTCATGTTATGGGTGATCTATCTGCATTAATGTTCGGTAAAGCTCCCCCATTTAAATATGGTGATCCCAGCCATCCTACTGTCACAGTGAAAATTGGAAAAACAATAAGTCCTTGAGTTTTGGTAGATTTAGGTGCTGCTATAAATATTATGACCCTTGAAACTTCACAATTGTTACAGCTGAAGAACGTAATCAAAGATACACCAACCATTCTAGAATTACCTGACCATTCTACAATCAAACCAGAAGGAGTTATTGAAGACCTAATCATCTCAGTTGAATCCTAGAATTACCCAGCCGACTTTGTGGTGTTACAGACTAAAACAAAGTTGGGGGGACATCCTCTAATTTTTGGAAGGCCCTGGTTAGCCACAGCCAATGCCTTTATCAGCTGTAGATTTGGTTCAATGTCAATTTCCAATGGATATGAAACTAAGCAGCTTACTCTCTACCCTCATGCTACACCCATGATTAATAATGATAATTATGTATGGATGGACTTTGATGATCATGCTACTCAACCTATTTTGACTATCGGACAAGCTTTAAGCCTTAAATATACCACTGAGGATGAGGTAATTAATAATTTGATTTTTGAACCCTCCTATGTGATTCCAGAAACACATAATCAGTTGGCAGCACTTTTGAAATCAGATACCCAGGAAAAGCTTAAACCTAAAGATCTTCCTCAAACATCAACCACCATCTCTTCTAAAAGTATACCAGTAGAAATTGAACCTGGAAAAACACTGAACATAAACCCCAACTTGACAGTTGCTGAAACACAACAATTAATGAAGTTACTTCTTGAGAATAAGGAATCATTCGCATGGGACTATACAAATATGAAGGGAATCTCTCCTGAATTATGTACGCATCGTATCTATATCAAGGAAGGTTGTCGACCAATCTGTCAACCTCAACGACGAATGAACCCTAATTTAAGGGGAATTGTTAAAGAGGAACTTCAAAAATTGCTTAATGCAGGGTTTATATATCCTATATCTGATAGTGAATGGGTTTCCCCATTGGTAATAGTTCCTAAGAAAAACGGGAAATGGAGAGTGTGTGTAGATTATAGAGCCTTAAACAAAGCCACTCAAAAAGGCCACTTTCCTCTACCATTCATTGATCAGGTGTTAGATAGCTTTTTAGGGAAGAAGTTCTTCTCCTTTTTAGATGGGTTTAGTGGGTATAATCAGATCAAAATTGCACCCCAAGACCAAGATAAGACCACTTTTACTAGTCCCTGGGGAACTTTTTCTTATATATTTCTCCCATTTGGACTATGTAATTCACCAGCAACCTTTCAAAGAGCAATTATAGGAATATTTTTTGATATGCTTAATGACTCTATGGAAATATTTATGGATGACTTTACCCCTTATGGTGTGTCTTTTGAGGATGCGTTACAGAATCTTGAGAAAGTACTTAAATGATGTGTACAAGCCCACCTCTCCTTAAGTACCTAAAATTGTCATATGATGATGAGTGAAAGAGTAGTACTTGGACATTTTATTTCATCTCAAGGAATTCAGGTAGATCCATCCAAAATACAAGTCATTCATAACCTTCCTATTCCTAGAACACAAACAGATGTGAGAAGTTTCGTAGGACATGTAGGATATTACAGGAGATTTATTAAAAAAATTTCCAAAATAGCTTCTCCTTTGTTTGTGTTACTTATGAAAAATGTTGAATTCAAGTGGACTAATCTCTGCCAGGAAGCATTTGTTGAACTCAAGCATCAGTTATCTACAGCTCCTATTTTTAGGGGACTTGATTGGGCACTTCCCTTTCATATATCCTCTGATTCTTCGGATACTGCAATTGGAGCTGTCTTGGGACAAGAGGAAAACCATCTTCCTTATGCTATCTACTTCATTAGTAAGAATATGACTCCTGCTGAGATTAATTACATAGTTACCGAAAAGGAATTTTTAGCAGTAATATATGCTATTAATAAATTTCAACATTACATTACTGGTTACTCTACTTTTGTCCATACTGACCACTCAGTTATTAAGTATTTAATGAACAAATCTGTCACAAATGCTTGAGTCACCAGATGGTTATTTTTATTACAAAAATTTGATATTACAATTGTAGATCGACCAGGAAAAGAAAATGTAGTTGTTGATTTCCTTTCTCGGTTAAAAGCTGATGATAATACTCAAGTAGATGATTCCTTTCTTGATGAATATTTATTTGCAGTATCTGCTCACTCACCATGGTATGCAGACATTTCCAATTATTTGGTTGCAGGGAAGTTACCATCACACCTATCCCATCGAGAGAAAAGAAAAATCATTCAAAAAAGTGGTTGGTATAGCTGGATAAGTGGGTGTCTTTTCTACACAGGACTTAATCATGAAATCCAAAGATGCATTAGAGAAGATGAGGCTTATGATGTACTTAAAGCTTGTCATGATGGCCCTTGTGGAGGGCATTTTGTTGATAAGAGAACAGCACATAAAATTATTAGGATGGGTTATTATTGGCCCTCACTCTTTAAAGATGCAAATAAATATGTCCGGGCTTGTGATAGTTGTCAGAGAATGGGTCAACCTAATCATAGAGATGAAATGCCATTAAATCCCCAGGTAATACTTGAACCATTTGAAATATGGGCCTTAGACTATTTAGGACCCATTAATCCTCCATCCAACCAAAGAGTTTATATATTGGTCTGCACAGATTATATGACTAAATGGGTGGAGGCTAAAGCACTCCTTAGAGCTAATGAAGAAGTTGTCCTAGATTTCCTATTTGAAGAGATATTTGTTAGATTTGGAGTGCCTAGAGAGCTAGTTACAGATGGTGGACCTCCTTTCACTTCTCATGGCTTTAAAGCCACCCTTCAGAAATATCATATTCATCATAGAATGACTACACCATACCACCCCCAAGCCAATGGGCAGGTGGAAAGTACAAACAAAGTAATAGAAGCCATTCTAACAAAAATAGTGAAGGAAAACCGGAAGGATTAGTCTCAAAGGCTCCCTGAAGCGCTATGGGCTTACAGAACTACCTAGAGAAATACTACAGGATTTTCTCCCTATGAATTGGTTTATGGTAAAAGTGTTTTTTTTCCTGTGGAATTTGAAATTAAAACCTTAAGGACTGCTTTAGTTGTTAACCTTGATTTGACTGTTGAACAGACAGCTAGGTTGCAGCAGCTTCATGAATTGGATGAAAAAAGATTAGATGCCATTCATCAGACAACTATGATCCAAAAACAGAGAACAAAATGGCATGATAAAATCATCAAGCATAAGCAATTCCAAAAAGGTAATTAGGCTTTATTGCATGACTCTCGGTTTGAAAAATTTCAAGGGAAGCTACGTACAAGATGGCTAGGACCATACGAAATATATATTGTTTTTCCGAATGGAACAGTAAGGCTCTTAACAATTTATGACTCTAAAACACCATTATTAGTGAATGTTCATCGGCTCCGTCTGTACGAGCGCCCCATTTCCAAAGAAGATTTTAAGGCTACTTGCATGGCAAATGCACATTATCTCTTTTTAGGGGAGTCTCCTGCTCCTCATTGCAATTAATTTTTCTGAATTGTATTTTTAGCATTAGAATTAGATTTCTTAAACTAATAATCCATGTCAAGGGCTGGCATGTTACATTTGGTTATTTTGCAGATTCTCCATTCAAGAAAGGCTTACTAAGAAAGGACAAGCAGTTCCAAGCTTCATTTTGTGAAGCATTGCTCCAACCCATTCATAGTTCATTCCCCATCCTCCAGTTTTCTTTCAACATTCCATCATTCATTACCACTCATTTCTTTTCCCCTGTTCATGTCATTCTCCCCATTTTTCCCATTGCTGAAACAACACTCTTCAACAACATTTTCCCCATTTTTCCCATTGCTAAAAAAACACTCTTCAGCAACATTTTCCCTATTTTTCCCATTGCTGAAACACCACTCTTCAGCAACACTTCACCCACTTTTCCCGTTGCTGAAACACCATTTTTCTTCAAAGACATGAGCATGCAGCATTTCCCGTCATGAGATTATATTCTTCAGTTCTTTCATTCTCACTACTCTTATTTCTCATGCTAATCTTGTCCTTTCACTGCCTTCTCCTATGGTTAAACAAACTTCTAATATAATCTCCCTCATGTTTCAAAAATCTTCCAAAGTTTCTTCCATAACTATTGCCGATCTATTATGAGCAAGCACTATATTTTTCGAACTACGAATTAAAGGTAAACATGAGGTATGTAAATTTTATATGTAAGTACAATTAAACTATGGTTGAATGAGAAGATTGCGTTTATTATCACCACAATCCCCACACACTTAAAGACATCATTTCAGCTGTAGTTGGGGGGAATATCAAAAATTTACACCATCATTTCACAACAAGTCAATTACAGTCCTTTTTCTTACCCATTACCTCGACTGTTCACCACCATTCCATGTTCTCATTCATAAAACTCAGTCTGTTCGAGTGTGGTAACTTGGCTCTTTAACTGTGCATTTTACCAAAGCTTATTAGCCATGGGAGGACCTGCTATTTGACATGAACCTACCACAATAACCCTGCTCAAATTATACCCATAGGTATACCAGATTTTTCAGCAGGCGGGATGGGTAGGATATTTTCAGAGGCTTCAAGAATTTGATCCACAACAGGTTCTTGAATTTGCAAGGAATCTTCAGGAACATCATTCTATAGTTCAAGGAGTTTGAATTCCAGTCTTAGAGGGTGACATAACATAGGTTTTGGGCCTCCTTGTCACTGGAATTCGATGAATTAGCTGGAAACATATCATTCTGAATGCACAGCAGGATTTTCTCCTGCCAGGAGAACAAGTTGAGCCTAAAGGCCACGGTGTCCAACTCAACTCACTTCCTCCTCCTTGGCCGAAAGTTGCAGAGTTTTTTAAACATTACCTCACATGTGAAGGATACTATCAGGTAGTCTACCAGCATGATTTTATCTTATTAAATCATTTATGACATGGTAGACTATTGAAAATTCCTTATTATTTACTTGGATGTCTTAAAAATATGTCGTATTATTGTATACGGGTAAAATTCCCCCTCCTTTCCCTCACCCATAACCATCTCATCTAGTTATTAATCTGAAGATGTTTTGCTCAACAAAACCCTCCCTTAAAAAATCTACCCATAGACCCTCAGCAAGCTGCTGAAAATCCTAAGGAAATTGCTGAAAATCCCTAAGAACAACAACCACAAAACACCCCTGATCCTCCAGAAGTCCCACCCGCAGAACCAATTGATCCAAATTCTCCTCCTACCATACCAAGTCCATCCCACAATCTGGCAGAATCATCTAATCCTATTGTTCACATATCTAGTGATGGTTCTCAAACAGATAACCCCTCCTCCTCTGCTTCCAAAAGGAAAAGGAAAACCACGACTGCCTTTCTATCAAAAAGATGAAGGAGGGCCTCAACCAAAGCAGCCATTACTTCTGATAGCCCTCCCCCTCAGGAAAAACATACTCATAAAAGAAATAAAGCGAACTTCTACTCATAAAAGAAAGCGAACTTCTACTTTTTCTGCCTTTTTACCTAGAAGATGAATGAGGGCGTCAACTGAAGCAGCCACCATTGCCACTACCCTAGACTCTCCAAACATTCTTTTAAAAGCCCGTACACCACCACAACCCCAAATCCAGGAATATTTACCTGTCTCACCCAGGGGAACTGAAACACAAGAACTAGATGCCTAGGGTACTGCGACATCATTTTCTTTAGAACAAGTAGCTGTCACACAAGATTTTGGAGGTATAAAAGCTTCCAGTGGGGAGGAATGATCTGGTGGATCAATTTTATGCTCAAAATTAAAAGTTGCCAAGATAGATCAAAACGAATGTTATTGCATAGATCTCGTTGTTTTGGATCTGTCGCGACTTGTTTCACTCAAATCTGACATCGGATGCTCCTGATATCACATTTTGTTTGTTTTGGGAAACAACAAAAATTTTGTTTTGGGTTGCACAGGGTTTCACACTCAGCAGTCCACATTGCTGACTCGGCCCTGACATGGCATGGTGATTGTGTTTAATTGGCCAATATCTGTTTGACACTTGGCAGGATGGTATTGGTTCAGATATGGTCGATTTTTATTAGTTAATGTTTTGGTGAGGTGGACCAACTAGAGAGGAGAGCGTGGGCCAACTAGAGGCTGCCACGTGACCTCCTGGTGGCCACTAAAATTTTGGTTAAGGTCCAAAGTGGACCCCCAGCGAATTGAGAGTGATACCTCCACCAAGTCAGTCGTACCTCCGACCAACTCTGCTATCTTTGTTTCTTAACCCTTAAGGGTCTCATGCCTATTTAAACTTTATTTCAATTGCCGTCGGGGGTTGGGACCAAGGTTAACCCCCGACCTCGGTCCACAGATTAGGGTTATGGGCTAACCCCAGACCCATATATATGCCCATATCCAGATTTTTAACAACCCATATAATTGGCGGAGAAACTATCCATTAATACCACTTAACCAAAGTCATCTCATGGTATGTTCGATGGAGTAAAACTCATACACCAAACCTTAATACACCATAACCCAAAATGCAACAAATTAAATCGATGGTCAGGGTGACAATTAAGTCGGTGGTTTCTTCAATTGGTCACATTGTAGCGAAGGTTATATTTTTTTCCATGGTAAGTTAGAGCTAAGATTTTATTACACACTTGGAGCAGAATCCTAGTGGTTAATGGAACAGTATTCACATGTGCGGGATCTATAATAGTTACTTTCATGGTGACGAAACCCAATGGGTAGTGGTTTCACTAACCCTAACCACCGTTTTTTTAACCCGCGTTAAAGCATAAATTATCACATTCAGCAACCTAGAGGTTGAAACCACCGGGAAGTGGTACGATGTGTCTGAGATCGATGGCGGGAAAGAAGACAAGTGGCGAGAATTTAGTCAGACATAGGGCTAACTGATGCGATTAAGGAGGTGAAATTTTACACCCGACGCAGTGAGAATCCCATCGCCCCACGTGGCCGACATAGTCTGAATTTGTAGGATAATTTGCAGAAGGTATGAATTGTAGAACATATAGTGCAAAATTTTCATTGGAGCATAATTCATTCAATTTTTATCCTTTTTGGGAGTAGAAAGAGCCCAAATAGGGGTTTTTTACTGTTCTGATGCGATTGGAGACTTTTTTGAAGCCATTTGAGCACTATAACTTAATGTAATCACACTTTTTTTAGCATGATGAAAGAGGCCCAACCATTAGAAGTTGGACCATGAGATGTAGCCTAAGAGGTGTGAATGTAGGAATTTACAAGGTAAGTTCCTTAGATCAAATACCAAAGGTCACCACTCACAAATAGATCACAGATTAGTACACCAGTATTTGACAGTGTTAAAACCCTCTAAGAGGGAAATAGTCCATGACCTGAGCCAACACGACCACTTTAGGAAATTTTTTAATATAAAGAAAGAAAATTTACATAAGCTTCTCTCATAAACGGTCACCGGACAAATGACCCTCCATGCTCTTTAAATAGAGATCATGGTTCATTTAGGTGTTAAGCCACAAATCAAGTGTCGATAATACCGAGGAGAGAATGAACTGTCGAATCACTACATATCGTGACTGTGAGATTATAAGTTTCAAAAGTACATACTAAAGAAACACACTTTACCTAACTTTACACTTGACCAAGTTATACTCAACTATTTCCTGTGTCGAAATATCCTAACATCCCCCTTTAAGAATAACTTGGGATAGGATTTAAGGATTTACAAAGGTGACACAATAGGAGAAGGAAGGAGGCATTAGAGCCTATCCCCCCTTATGATAACTTTCATGAACTCCATGCATAGATCGAAGTTTGGTAAACTTCGCTTTTGTGAGAGCCTTTGTAAATATATCAACAACTTGATCATTGGTTGAACAATAGTGCACTTCAAGAACACAATCATGAATGAGCTTTTTGATGAAGTGCATGTGTAGCTCAATGTGTTTGTTGTGTTGATGATGAATTGGATTTTTGCATAGTTGAATGGCACTTTGATTATCACACCAAAGTTTAGTTGGATGTTGCTGATGAAGACCAAATTTGGACAAGATCCGATGAAGCCACATGGATTCCTTTATGGCTTCAACAACACCATGATACTCTACTTATGCCAAAGAAATAGATATGGCACTTTGTTTCTGACAAGACCATGTAATATGTCCTAAGCTAAGGGTGAATCCAATACCTCTAGTAGACTTTCGATCATCAGGGTCACCAAGCCAATCAAAATCAGTGAAACCAACCAACAATGGAGATGCTCCTACACTGTAGTAATCCCGAATTGAACTGTACCTCGAACATATAGAAGTATTCTTTTAGTTTCTTTCTAGTGACTTTCATGAGGTTTGTGCATAAATTGAGCAACAAGACCAACAACAAAGGAAAGGTTAGGACGGGTATGGGTTAGATACATAATTTTACCTACAAGTTGGAGGTATAAGGTAGCATCAACCTCAGGGGAATTACAAGTGACTAAAATCTTGTCTCCAAAATGAAAGGGAGAATGGGCTTGCTTAAATTCTTCCATGTTAAAGTGGTGTAGAAGATCATAGACATACTTGGACTAAGAAAGGGTAATACCTTCTTTGGATTGCAAGGCTTGAAGACCAAGGAAATAATGCAAGTTTCCTAATTTTGTCATTTCAAACTTATTTTTGAGGCTATACTTCACATGGTTTATATGGTTGGGACCATTGAGGATAAGAACATCAACATAAAGAACAAGGATGATTAAGGACTTACCCACTTTCTTGTTGTAGACAGTGTTGTCGGAATGACATCTAGAAAAGCCACTATTTAAGAGAAATCTATCCATTTTGGAATACCAAACCTGAGGGGCTTGTTTGAGACCATAGAGAGACTTCTTAAGGTAACAAGCAAGGCTAGAGTCCTTTTGGATAAATCTAGGGGGTTGTTCCATGTATATTTATTCATGCAAGTCCCCATCTAAGAAGGCAGATTTAAAATCCATCTCATGGACTTCCCATTTAAAGAAGGAAGCAAGGGAAAGAACAAGGCAGATAGAATTCATTTTTGCAACAAGGGAGAAGGTTTCAGTATAGCCAATTCCTTCAAATTGTGAAAATACTATAGCAAAAAAATGAGCTTTATGTTTATCCACTTTTCCATTTGGTCCAAAATTTGTTTTGTAAACCCATTTGCATCTGACAAGTTTTCTTCCCTTTGGAAGAGGAAGAAGATCACAAGTATCATTTGCAAATAAGGAATGATATTCTTCATTCATAGCTACATCCCAATCTGGATGACCTAAAGCTTCTTCAAAGGTATCTGGATCATAATTTTCCGGAACTTGAGCCAATAAAGAAGAGGCTTTGTCGATGCTAGGTCCTTATAATAATAATGTATCCTCGTATTTTTATTGTTATTATAGCCCCCTTATTGTTATTATTTATCCCATGTAGTCCCCATATTATTTTTATTGTGCCCCATAGAAGCCCACTATTGTTATTGTTGTGCCCTTACATTGTTATTGTTATGTCGGCTAGGATTATATTGGGACCCATTGGACTCCTATATAGAGAAAAGAGGTTTTGTCATTTGTATCATCCAATAATTGTTCATTTATGTAATGTAAAGGAGGTGTCCCCCTTAAAGAGGTTGATTTCTAAGGCATTGATCTATATTTTCTTCTATTTTGTGATTTGGTTTCATAACATTTGGTATCAGAGCTTTGGATTCTAGGGTTTCACTACTGCAAACAGGTCATTTTTTCATTTTCTCTATAACTTTTTTATTACAGAGCCTCAAACACTAAAAAAACCCATTTAAGCTAAAATGCTGAGGAACATCATGTAAAAATTTCAGACCTTGGTTCGCTATATTTTTAGAGATATGATCTGAGGGACTTAGGGTTTTTGCATGCCCCAAAATTTCATCTCAAACAAGTGGCCGAGGGAAAATAGTTATAAATTTCGTTTCAGACATCGGATTGGAATTCTGTAAAAAAAATGGTCGAAATTGCACAAATTATAGTTTCTGTTGAATCAATTTCAGATCTGAAGGACGAAAAAATGACACGTGGCACGCCGTACAAGTTCGCTCTACTGAATCAGTCCATAATTAGGTCATTGTGGGAGATTAGATATAACTTTGTCTTGAAGAATACAAATCAAGTCTGACATGTGGCATTAGAAAGAAGACTCAGATGGACACCATAAGAACTAAGATCAAATATTTGGGATCTAAAATCACATAGAAACATCAGGTTCAATATTGAGCTTCTCAGAAGATATAAAAAGGTGTGTATTATTTTTAAAATTGCATAACTTTTGTTTGAAAAATCAGTTTGAAGTGATTCCAAGGGAATATAGAAGCATAGATAGCAGTGTTGGGTTCTATAATTCCTCCCAAAAATAATAACACACCCATTAAACTCTCATAAATATCTACTATGATGCATGAATATGAAGAAGTGCAACATGATATATCAAAATTACGAGACCAAGTGAAACAAATTTCACTCTCGCAAAAAGTAACTAAAAAAGAAATGGAAGCTAAGATGGATGGTTTGAAGAAATGCATGGAAGCTAAGATAGATGGTTTGAAGAATGGCATGGAAGATAATATCGATGGTATAGAAGAAAAATGGAAAGGAAACATGGAATACATGAAGAATGGTCTAAAAGAAGACATGGAAAGTTTGAAGGAAAGTTTGACAAAGTTGCTACAAGAAATAATTCCTAATGACGAAAAGGTAGTAGAGGAAACTCATGATGAGAAAAAAATAAATGCTAATAATGATTTCTTAAACTCTAACATTGGATTGAAGACCCACCATATTCCAAAGATCGATATGAGGAATTTTGATGGAAAGGATCGTGTAACATGGATACTACAGATGGAGCAATCACTACAAGGAAAAGACCCTCTAGCGGAGGTTATAAAGGAGGTTTTTAGTGTTATAAAATTGGCCAAAATTGTCAAAAAAACATTTGCTACAACATCCGTTTATGGTTATGGAGTTTTTGGCAGAGCTTTTAACATAAATTCAACACAACTAAAAAAAATGGGCGGCCAGAGGTTATTACGGATGTTTTTTCATCGGTGCACTACTCTGAATTTAACGCACCAGTGCGTACATGAAAACGGCGCCCCGGGGTTGTCTCAGTCGAACGAACACACCGGGACGTTTAGGTGTAAAACCGCACCGGGCGTAGTGTTGGTCATACAATGCATGGGGCTGTTCTAATTGGTCTTGGGATTTGTGCGGTGCCCATAGGCTGAATCAATGCACTGGTGCGTATACCTTTATGATGCTTTGGTGCATTGTATCACAGAAAGGCACCAAGATTTATAATTGGTATCAATATTCGTGCAGTGCCCATTGATCATAAAAATGCACCGGTGCTTATAGATACATAAACGCCCCAATATGCAGTATCACACAAACGCACCGATATTTATAACTATTATCAGTATTTGCGTGGTGCCCATAGATCGTACAACGACACCGGTGCGTATAGACACATAAACGCACCGGTCGATAGTTACTGACACGCACCGGTTTTCATTTTTTTTTTTTACAAACATCGACCTGTGACAGTCCAATTATTGTGATTGTTTTAAATTCATTATTCATCAAAATTCAACACATCTTATAACAATATTCATATTAATTACATTTTTATTAATGCATTTGAATGTGTTGTTTGGATTAATTTGTTATATCATATCAGAATTATTGTGGTTTTTTAAAATTCATTATTCATCAAAATTCAACACATATATATCTTATAACAATATTCATATGAATTAAATTTTTATCAGTGCATTTGAGAATGACAATGGAGAATGCAATAGAATAAATTAAAACATATTTTATGATTATTTTTATATATATATATATATATATATAAGACAATCTTTATCATACAAAATGGGACAGTTATTCGTATCCCTTTGTTTTTCAATTGGGACACTATGTCCATCACATTAAACAAAATGTTTGATTTCAAAGACATATTTCAAAAAATAAAATGCCTTGCTTTGATATCCAAACATAGTGATCATCATTCTTCGCTTGAACTGTTGTCACTGCTAGAGATACTTCCATGACTTGGGTTATTTTGAACAGGAATGTTTTGTTCACGGCGTTGATTGTTTTCTTCTTCTTCACCTTCCATCTACAAACATAAAAATAAACTGAAATGAGTGTATATACATTGGTGAGAATAATGGAAATTGCAATATTAAATAATATACATCAATGTAAATCGAAAATAAAAATGACGTACCATAGCAACAATTGACTCATAAACTATACACATTCTTTCAAAACCATGTACCATGCCATCTTTCAAAATTTCATTTGTTGGCGTAGTTCCATACTTTGTTTCCTACAAGTTTTATACCCCATAACAAATCATATATTTAATATAAAATATGTTTTCATTCTATTAATTATAGATGGAGCTAAGTAAAACAAGATCGATAGATGCTTACAAATTCCACAATTAAATTCTGATATGCCAACATATACTCACAACCCATATTTAACCCAATTTCAATCAATTTGTCTGATGGTTCTTCTTTGTATGTTAGCACCTGTTTGAAGACATTCAATGATATTTTTGTAAAAAAACTTAATCAATACAAAAATGAAATCTAGTTAATTTGTTATAAGGAAGTAAAAATTACTCACAAACTTAGAGATCAACCCTTTTCTTCCTTGTCGTCTTGTTTTATGTGCTGAATGGGTTCCATTTTATTTTCTTTTATGCAATAAATTTTTTGAAAATTAATATTTAATGCTAAATTGTTTATTTATTGTACCTAATGATCAAAAAATTCAATGATTACATATTAAATTTGAAGCACGTTGTTGTTGATATGGCTCCTCCTGTGATGCAATTTTGTCCATTTCTTTGACCATCTCCTTGTGCACATTTTTGGACATTCCTACTGGCATATTTCGGATATCAGCTCGTTCATCTTTTGAGATTTTCATAATCTTCCCGAAAATGTAACATGACAATAAAATATTTAATTTTTATATTGATATATGAAAATTAAATATAACAAAAGTGATATTTATAAATAATTCTAGACAAACATTTAAAGGAATATTAATTTTTCATTCCTTATTTTTTGTTGTTGTACATTTTTGCTATTAAAAGTCTGACATGTCTCATTAACCAATTCTCTAGAAACTCTTCCTGTAGTTTAGATAAAATTTGATTCTTGGAATCATTGGATTGATTTTTGTATTGTAAGTGGAAAGAACGTATATACATTCGTTCCACTAGATCCCTCAAACTTTTGTAAAAGTTCCCCTCCCTTTCGTTAACTTCCAACACCACTCTAGATGAGCTAAGGAGCAATTCATTTTCATTTGCATGTTCTATTTTTTTTCTTTTCTTAGAACAACATTCATTTTCTTAGTTGTTGGTCCCTATAGAACATTAAACAGATGTGAATTAGTAGACTATTTGACACATGTTATCTAATAATTTTAAGTATATTATTAATGATAATTAAAAAAAGAAACTCATATTGGATCGATAGTATTTTTTCATTCACCTAATTCATCATTTTGCAATTTTTCCATTAAACTTTTACGTTCTTCTGGTCCTAGATCAGAAATAATCATATCGAGCTTCATCATTTTGTGGCTCTGCATGATACAAAGTAAACAATACATATTAGTTAAACTTACATATAGTTCAAAAATAATATTTTTTATTAAGAATTTACAAAAAACTTGCCTTTTTTTCTTTTCTTGATGTGTTATCAGTATTTTTGATACTTGATCTTTTGTCAGTCATTTCTTTATCAATCTGAAACCTGTACCATATCATTCATTAATATATTTATAAATAAATTCTCAACTTTTCAGGTAGAAAGTAAATCTCAAGACACCGGTGCGCCTTTCATGAGGTACACACCATAGCCAGTGCGAGGGGATATTAAAAACGCACTGCAAAACAGTATAATAGACCATACGGTGCTTTGGGTATTATAAATGCACCGCAAAAACAGTGTAATAGACTGTACGGTGCGTGGGGTATTATAAATGCACCGCAAAAATAGTGTAATACATCGTATGGTGTTATCCTCGTTAACTGGAGCACCAGTGCCCTATGGCGCACGGATTTAGAAAAAAAAAAAAAAAAAATCAATTTTTTTATTACACATTACTTGCACGGTGTGTTGTATAATAAAGTGCACCAATGCGGTAGGGTACGCAGGGCACACTGATAAAGAAAAATCTATTTTTTCCAAAAAATCACGCAATTGCCGAATAGATTGGGATCCGACTATGCAAGTCGTCCCATGGGTTGGACGTCAATCTAAAATTAAAAACCCTATTTCTGAAATCACAGAAATAGGGAGAAGAAAGGGCAAAAACAAAAAAATGAAGGGTTTAGGGTAAAAATGGATAAAACTACAGAAAAGGTAAAAAAACTGCAGAAAAAAAAGTAAAAAAAAATCAAATTTAATCACGAGATGGTTTGAAATTCTATGATATAGGGTTTGAATCACCAGAGGTTTGGTTTTTGATTGTCTGAACACTTCTGTTCGAACATATTTCGCTGCTCCATAGTGCCCTCGTGCTCTCTTGCTCCATGTATGTCTCGTGCAAATATCTAGCTAAAACTTTTAGCAAAAATAGTGAAATAATGAAAAGTGTTTAGTTTTTAAAGAATTATTTTATGAAATTAGATTTTTGAAAATATTTTGCTGCCCATTTTTCCAATTGCCGCTTTTTTTCACTTAAAGAAAATAGAGTTGTGTTTTTTTTTATTTGAGTTTATTCGTGACTGGTGCGGAAGAGTTGTGAAGCACTAGGGCGTCTTCGTAATACGACGCACCGGTGCATGTTATGATGATAAGCGCACCGGACTGTATTAAGTTCTTTTTTTTGTATGTAAGATCATAATAAAATAATGATAATTCTTAAGTACATGAATTTATTTTCATTATTTTCTAAACTTTATTATTTTACAAAAATTTGTATTATTCTAGATTTTTTATTTTACAATTATTTGCAAATTTACAAATTTAAATATTTTAATAAAATCATTTCACATTAATACAATTAAAATTTTCACATTAATAGAATTAAAATTTTACAAATATTTTACATACAATTACAATTACAACTACAATTTTACATTAATTTCACATACATGAATTACGATTAGAATTTCAATTACAATTTTACAAATATTTTAAATACAATTCAATTAAATTTACAATTACAAATACAATTACAATTTTAGAATTTTACATACAATTACAATTACAATTACAATTTTACAAATTTTCATTTATACAATTACAATAATTTCACAATAAATTAAATATTACAATTACAATTAAAATTTTACATTAAATATTTTACATACAATTACAGTTAAAATTACAATTAGTATAAATACAAATACAATTTTACAATTTTACATACAATTAAAATTTCAATTTCAATTTCAATCACGACATAATATTTAATAAATATCATGGTCATTTAATATTAAATTAATTAATAAGCATCATCACGATCATGATAACCATCGTACAAACATCATATTCGACTAAAAAACACATTCAAACATCAAATTAACATTATATATTAACATCATCACAACACAAACATCAAATATACATCTCATGTCAAATAAATCATGCTATCACATACACATCTATCTGCAAGCTGCACATTAAATGAACATATCTAACATGACCTAACAATATACACATCATGATGATCACCAACATGTAAATTAAGTACAACTACAACATGAACATAAAATACATGGACCATATATATATATATATATATATATATATATATATATATATATAATCTTAAAAATATACAACCGTAATATAAATGTCATGGATCAACTGGTGGTAGTATAACAACATCAATAGCAGTACAAGTGGAGTCCTGCTCAGTAAAGGGTGCAGCCTCGACGATCGATGGTCGAGCCTGTTCATGATCATGATCACTAGTACTGATGGATGCATCAGCTGGTGGTAGTACAACATCAATATAAGCAGTAGTAGTGGAGGCATGCTCAGTCAATAGTACTGCAGCCTTGACAGTCGATGGTCTAGCCTGTCGATGATCATGACTAGTACTAATGGAAGCTGCAGGCTGCTAACTAGATGTGGTCGATGGTCCAGCCTCATCTCCATGATGACTGCTAGATGCTTCTAGTGGAGCCTCATGCTCATTAGGCACGGCGCGAGGTGAACGATCATGAGATGATGAGTCACTGCTCGCAGACTGTCCATCACGTGTTGTAGCTCGACTACGCCTATAGCTACGGACAATCCTCCTCAGTCGCATAACAATTGTCATAGCTCCTACGACATGTTGCATCAGGCTATACATGTCACGCGGCATGCCTCTCCACATTCGTAACAGCCTATCATCGGCTTGTATGTCTCTATAATGAGCGGGCCTGATGCCCACCTCAACAATCAATGCACTGAGTTGGTTGCCCAACTCCATCCTATATCTAGTCTCAGGTAGAACGCGCCTAGTAAAAGGCGGTACTGGTGCACCAGCAGGAGCATGTCTCTCTGCTGCACCGGCCTCATCCTAATCATGATCATCCTCGGCATCGGCCATGTCCTGATCATCATCAGGATCCACACCTGGATCATGTGGTGGATCCGGCATCTCCTCGCCATCAAAAGAGCCAATATCTGAAAAAAAAAATATACAATTACACAACAATAATTAGACAATTTCATTACACAATTTAATAAAAGCAAGTTAAAGGACATGTTAGAATAAATATAAATAAAACTGTAATATTACCTCTATCATTTGGTGGCTCATTATCTATGAAGAGGATGTTGGGACACCCTCGCCAATCTAATCTAGCATAAGGACATGGGACCATAATGAAGGGATGCAACCCGTCAACACTGGCTAGTAAGTCCAGTGCATCATGCAATATCCTAGCTGGAAACATAGTGTCTCCCCTCTTGGGCATCATCTTCCCCCACATGTGCATCCAAGCCTCGAACATCGGCTTACGAGGTTGTCGAACAAAACTAGGTCTCATCTCTGGAAACCTCTCAAAAAATAAACAAAACAGCTCTGAAGCAAAAGGGAAGTTGACCCTACCTTGTGCATGAGCATGACATCTATCTAAGGTCGTACAAAACTGCCGCAAAAAAATGGCAAACCACCTGACAAGTCGTAGTTGTTGTACTAAATAATCAACATAATATAATAGCGAGCAACTAATGCGTTGCCCGTCACTAGTGTTGTGCGAAATGGTCGAAATGAGAAGTGAAAGGAACTACGCGTCCTATCTACCAAATGCACCTATACGTAACTGACCTCCAGGTACCTGAAACTATGAAGGAGACAGTACATGTGCTCCAATGTATCTCTGGGAGTAAACTAACTGACTCCCTGCTACACAACCAGCTGGCACGTCTAGGAATGAGGAAAAATCCACCCCTCTCCTCGATAGTCCTGTAATAAAATAAATATCCTCCTTAGTGGGTGTGTACCACTGCTCAGGACCAACCTGGAAAGCCTGTCGGTGGGCATTCTACCTATGGATAAGATATCTCAAAAACACATTATGGGCCTTTAGGGAAGTAGTCTCCTCATATAACTTGAGGAGGCCTACCTACCTAAGGATCACATGGGTATCTTCTATGCATCTCTCTCTCTCTCTCAGGCTTCCCATTGGAAAATCATGTCATATTGTTCTGCATGTTGTTGTTGTTGTTGTTCCTCCTCTTCTCTCGGAATCATTGACATATTAAATAAATTGTTTTTATTAAAACAAACATGTATTTATGAATATACACATTTTTTTTTTTTGAAAAAAAAAACAGACCAGTCAGTGCGCCACAAAAACAGTCACGCACCGGTTCCAGTGCAACTTAAGTTTGTAGTGCACCAGTGGTGGTGCCCCTAATGAAATACAACGCACCGGCCTCGGCACAGCTCTCTTTTTTTCAAGCATCATTGACTATATCTAAGATCATAATAGCGGTGCGCTGACTGAAATATATGCCCCGGAGCATATAGTCGTGTCAGCGTACCGACTTCATGACAATTACATAGTTGACGGTGCGGTATTTTACCCGGCTGCACCGTTGACCCTATCGGAATGCCGAATACGGTGCGCTGACATACACCGGGGCGGATAATTCCGTCAACGCACCGCATTGTGATTCCCATGGTCAACGGTGCGCCTGGCTAAATGAGCACACCAAATTTTAATTTTTTTTTATTTAAAATTATGCAGGGTGCCTTTCGGTACCACCCCAGAAACGGTGTGGATACCGTTAGCACCGGTGGCGGTGCATCCAATAAATTTTACAGGAAGCACTACTATCTGGTGCGAGCCGAATGGCTTAGGGGCACCGCGCTACAATTTTTTTTTTCTTTTTTAATGGTTGTTTTAAAGGTTATTTCAAATTCTAATCCGCTAAAAGGCTTAATTATGGAAAAACTAGAAAAGTACCTATACATTTCGCCGTTGAGGAGGCATATTGGCTGTAAAATTTGCAAAAGAAAATTTTCTCACCGTTTTTCAAAATGCAAGCTAGAGATTGGTGGCCAATGCAAAGCAGCAGTGCGTGCAATGGGTGCAATGAGAGCACCGATGTCAGGGCGTCTCAATGAAGGGGAAATGGCACTGGTGCTTGAGAGCTCTGGAACACTAAGGAAAGTGAAAAATGTGGTTTTTTGGCTGTAATTTTTTTTTATTTAACCCTTTTCTGGTGCGCAAGGTTTTATAGGCGCACCGGTACACTTAATTACAACCGCACCGAGCGGTGTCAGATTTGGTGCGTTGTTTATGATGCATCAGGGTGATTCCCTAACACCGCATCGGGATGTTTCAGTTTTGGCATGATGTTTTGATGATTCACCAGGGTGGAATATTTGTAAAGCACCGGTGCGGAATAGTCATAAGGCACCAGTTTTTTGGCCTTAATTTTTTTTTATTTAATGCTATTCCGGTGCCTAATTTTTATAGGCGCACCAGTGCTCTTGGATAAGAACGTACCAGCACGTCTTTGTTTTGGCACGGTGTTTTATGATGCACCAGGGCAGAAGAGTAGTGAAGCACCAGTGTGTTACCATAATAGGACGCCCCAGGAGAGTGTGTACGTCACGCATAGTGTCCAGTGTGCCAATTTTTTGTGCGCACCGGTGCATTCTATGGTAGAGCGCACCGGTAATTGATAGCTCAGGAGCACTAGAAAAATGAAAAATCTGGGTTTTTTGCCAGAATTTTTTTTTTAACCCTTTACCGGTGCGCGTGGTTTATAGGCGCACTGGTTCTATTTCTTACGAACGCACCGGTCAGTTTGTGTTTTGGCGCGTTGTTTTATGATGCACCGGTGCAGTTTTTTTCTACCGCACCGAGTGGTTTTGGTTTTGATGTGGTGTTTTATAATACATCAGCGCGGAAGAGTTGCGATGCACAGGTGCTTTAGAATAATACGATGCACCGGGTGGGTGTGTACAAAGTGCACGGTGTACGGTGTGTCAATGCTTTTGTGCGCACCGGTGCTTTCGCAATTCCAGAGCATTGGGGCGACGTTTAATGATAAGTGCATTGAGCGGAAAACATCCGCAAATCCCTCCGCCCGCCAACCTCCTCTAGTAACCTCCATTAGAAATGGATGTATGGGGTATTTTTCTGTGGGGTTCCTCAAAAACATCTGCTAGAGCGTCTTTTCCTTGTAGTGAATATTTTTATCTCCATAATGTGAAAAACACACAAAAGGTACGTATTGCAACTTTATATTTAGAACAAAATACATTTGTATGGTATCAATGGCTTTTCTCTTGTAAACAAATTGTCACTTGGTCAATTTTTATGGAGGAAATGATAGCACATTATGAGTATACAAAGAGAAACACCTTCTATAGCCAATTGATAAATCTCAAACAAAAGGTTTCAATGGTGGAACACATTGAGGACTTCCAAAAATTGAATATAAGGGTAAAGTATATTCCAAAGGAGCACGTGATTGATGTCTTCATAGGGAATTTAAAGGATAACATCCAACATGAGGTTCACCTTTGGGAACCTGATTCATTAGAGAAGGCATTCAGGTTGGCAAGAAAAATTGAAAGAAAAATTATGGCAACAAGGAAGCCTACCACTCACATCTATAAATATGGAAGTGTTGCTACTCCTATACTTCCACAACCTACAAGGTTGACACCAAAACAATTGGAAGAAAAAAGAGCAAAAGGGTTTTGTTATAGTTGTGATAGAAAATACACTAAATATCATAAGTGTGTTGAGAATAAATTATTTTACATAGAATTTGAAGAGGAGGAAGAAAAGGAACAAGAAATTTCAAAAGAAGAGGATATACACCAGGAACCAACCCTAGAGGAAGAAGAAATGAATCCGACCATATTGTTGGGCCGTGAATATGACCACTTTTTAACACGTATTTCATCCGTTTTTACTATTCTTTATTATGTCATTTATTATAATTTATCATATAAATCCATTCTATAATGATTTATGCTCTTATGGATGAATATTATTTATTCTCCTTTATTTCTAATAAATTGATGATTATTATGCATGATTTTATCAATGATGGTTTATTAATATATTTTTTAATATCACTCACCATTTTAGCCTCCAAGATATTTGCCAGATTGAAGATTTGATCTCCAAATCATCATCAAATATTCCAACTCAGAAATTCACTGGAATAAGAAGTGACAATTTTGCGATTAATATTTTGGGCAAATGAAGAAGAATCTGGAAAATCCAGAACATGGGTTTTGTCCAAAATGGGCCCAATTAACTTAATTAAAAAATGGTTTGCCCAAATTCGGCCTGTATTGAGAGAAACGCAGGGTTCTTTGAGCATGATTTTTTCAGATTTGTTGTTGCGGCCGTCCTCCAAATCTCAGCTGCAAAACCAAATTCGCCTTGCTCTTGTTGAAATATTGTTGGAAATGTATTTTCTAGATGATCAAGTTGTTGGGAACAATCCAATATTGTTATGGGATATCATATTTGCTATTTAATTTCTCTTCCTTCTGATTATAAAAGGAGAGTATGTATTGTGTATTGGAGAAAGATGGATGATTATTGAATTCCCTTTGTAACACTGTAATTCCTTGACTCTTGTGATCAAAGAGAAACTGATGTAAAAGCTATTCATGTTTGATTAATACAAAGAGGTGTTCTCATTCCATTTCTCAAGCTCTGCAGTAGCCCAGCGGCGCTTTCATCGGCGGTTGAGGGCCCGACCCTGGTGGAGCGATCTACTGTTTGTATTTCTATTCTTTTATTTCTGTTGTGTGATAATTGAATTTAGATTCATTACGATTACAAAGTTATTTGATTGTTGTTGGATTGAATTCGGATTTGATGTATACGTTAATGAATTGCACTGCTATTCTATCTTAGCAAGGATCGTATTTACTATCTCATTCATCTTGCTATCTTTTATAAAGCGTTGCTGTTCCATTGATTTATGATTCATTCCAATGAACTGTTTCATAGTCTTGGCTGTCAACAGGATTGGAGTATTGAGATTAGTTGCCTAATTGCGTTAGAATTAGAATTGTTGTTCATATTGTTGTTCCTTTCCAGATTATGTTCCTTTCAGTTATTTTCATCAGCACGAAGATTGAGTTTGCTTTCATTTCGATTGCTTTAAGATCACCAACTGTAGAGGACACTGGTTATTGCTTCCAAGTTCCCAGATTGGTTATCTTGCATCGATTTCTAAGGGAAGGAGTTATTGCTACTGTATCCTTGATCGATGTTTTGCAGATTGATTTAATTAATATTTCAGAGCATTTGAGTTTATGTTGTTGTAGTTAGATTTATTTTTCAAGCATCCGTTTACTTTTGCATTTGAAACACTGTACTACATATTACAAGGCATTACTCTTGGATAAATTGCTGCCTTAGACTGAGTACACTCTTGAAATAAAAAGTCACTCCTGGATTGATAATTAATGTAAGATAAATAGGCGTTAAAAATACACCTTTTATACCTCAACATTTTGGCGGCGTTGCCGAGGAGAGTGTATGCCATTTAGAAAGAGTGATGCATATTTAATTTTTTATGCTTGGGAAGAATTGGGTATTAAAGACGGAAGGTAAGAACCTACGCACCGAGCAAGAAACACACTTGTTCACTGGCCCGCTTCACAGCAGAATTGAGTGAAAGCTTAAGGTATAAATGAATGCTTGCGTTTTTTTTTAATTTTAGTGGTAGAAATTTAAAAAAAAATCTTGTAATTCCACTCGAGTGGTGATGTAAGCACCACCCATTTCACTAACCAATTGACAGGAACATTGGAAGGAGGATCCTCAAAGAAACACATGAAGAACATCTTCTATTATGGTAAGAAATGGCTCACATTGCAACTTTTGAATTCCCTATCAAAGATCTAGGAGGAGTGACACAAATGCACATAATTCCCCCATTGTCTCTACCAAATTTTCATGGTTTGACAAATGAAGATCCATATACATTCTTATTTGAGTTTGAAATACTTTGTAGAGGATATGATTATTGTACTAATGATCAAATATTGAAAGTGTTTCCTCTTACTCTAAAAGGAGCAGCTCTCCGATGGTTCATGAGCCTAGGTGGGAACTGCATCCAAACATGGGAGGACATGAAGAACATATTCTTGAAGAAGTACCAAGACTACTGCAAATCCAATGAAGATATTTTTGGTATGATACAAGGGGAAGATGAAAGCTTGGAGGACTATGTAGAGCGATTTCGATACAACCTTCAAAAATCAAAGCATAAGCATTTGGAAAAAGAGATCTTGAAAACACTCCTTCTTAAAGGAATCAAAGATGAATTTTTAGAACTCTTAAATCTGATAGGAGGAGGTGATGTTTTTCAGTTATCATATGATGATGTTTGTGAATTTTGCATAAGGTATTCAAGAGGAATTTCTAAGGCTGGTAAGAATTCTAGAGAAGTTTCTTCCTTCTTTTCCAAATTTACTACAAGAACAAGAGACATAAGAGTTGAAATCAAGGTTTTATTTGAAAATTTTAAAAATGATTTTATTAGCTCTCTAAATTCACAATTGGATGTTTTGCAGGTTCGGAAAAATCAAGAATTTGATGAAGTGTTTTTCCCTTATTACCGAAAGGAGCATCCCATAGATAGTTGTTCTTCCTTATCTAATTTGGAAGTAGCATTGCATATCAAAGAGATGGGGAAGTTGCAACAAAGTCAACAGGTATGGTTCAAAACACTTCCTCTCCATTCTCTTACTTGCATAATCCATTATGGAATACTCATATGTTAGGGCAGCCATGCCAATCTCAATATAACCACCACCAATCTTGTCTACAAGTTTGGCATGGTTCATCTTATGATTGCATGACTACTCTCTCTCATCTTATAGCATAAACACATCTTCCAGCTCTTCCACAATATCTTGCTTGCCCATCAAAATCATCCACTCAACACAATCAACTACATCATCAAAAGGCTCAATTCCCTACACAATCTCCTACTCAACTCATTCCACAGCGTCACCATAATAAACCAGTACAACATGGTTACAGTGTTGAACTGCAAAATTTACCCACCCTTCCCACCCATTCTATCTCACATGCACCGTTGGAGAAAACTTACACTGAGACTCATAATGTATCAAATCCAAAAATTGTAGAAGCTATAAAAGAAAATGAGGTTTCTTCTAGTTTGCACCAACAAACCATTTTAAAAGCTCAAGAACTTCATGATATGATGGCTATGGGAAATCACAGAAGTAAAGAATATATTGAAGATTGGTTTCAATCCATCATTTGTTTGCAACATCACTCCATACTTCAACAATTTTTGGCACCATCTTTTCAAGGGAGGTTGGCTTCTCATACCCTAATTTTTATTATTAACATACATCTTTCAAATTTGGATATGTACATAATTGAAGCCTTATTTCAGAAATGGCTCCATTGGAAATACTCTTATACGTAATCATATTCATTTTTCAATTCAGAGTAGGATAGTGGAGAAATAAATAAAAGAGGAAATAAAACAAACACATTTTTTTTATTTATTTTTGTAAAAATAGTTGTTTCTTTGTTGCAACACGTTGTGAAATCAACATTGATGATAAATATTTTAATTTATTTGTGTATGAAGATGAATTATAATGCAAATAACCATTCTACAAACACTTATATTCATTTTTATCATCAATATGCAAAAATTGTTTGAATATCATTTTTTTGGCTTGCGGGCTTGATGAAATTCCTGAAAACAAAGTTGGGACAGTCATGTGTTGGGGGAACAAAAATAAATATTTTTAAAATCTGTTTCAATCCTAAGTAGCCCTAGATGTCTACTTTCTAACCCAATTTGAATCACTCTATTTGGATTTGAAACGAAAAAGTTAGAACCAAAACATTGACAGGATGTCTAGTAGGCAGCTCAACAACAGAGTTGGGACAGTCAGTTTTTAGAGGCCTAAATGACTATATTTTTAAAACATGTTTCTATGGTAGATTTCTCTATGAATCTAGTTTACAACGAAATTTGAATCACTCAATTTTGATATCGTAAATCAGCACTGACTGCCTATCATAAATCAGCACTCTTGAAACTCTGTTTTCTCAACTGTTCCTTAACGTATTTGACCCATCAATTCTTCTTGTCTTCAAAACCTATTTCTATTGGAGATCAATAAATGAATCTACTTTAATCTCCAATTTTAATCGCTTCAATACACCATCAAACGAATAATTTATGCTTGAAATATCAATTGTTGGTCTAAGCTGGAAAATCGAAAATAACTCTATTATGCAGGTTGTTCTCAAAATATTTAACATACCATTACATGGAATTTTTAAAATTTGTTTCTATTGGAGATAAACCTTTGAATTAGCTCTCATTTGGCTTTGGAATCACTCAAATCGGATGAAAAACAAAGAAGTTATGATTGAAACACTGCTAGTTAGCATGATTGGCCACTGCTCCCCCGCAGATAATAAATTAATTTTACTTTGTCCGTGGATTTGTTCTACAGAGTAACTACTTGTTAGTTTTTTTCATAATTCTTGGATTAAGGGAGCCTGTAAATTTCTCTTTATTCATGATTTAATGTTTTATTGCAGGTAGAGACTCGTTTTTTTGCAGGTCTTACGAGAACAAAGAAGGTCAATTTATGGACGAGTGATTCTTGAAAGAAATTTTAGTAAAACAAGGGTATTTCATCCAGTTCATTACCTAACAGATTTATAAAAAGAAGAAATGAAGAATTGGTTCCCATTTCAAGATTCATGTTACTGCTGCCAAAACATTTTTTAAAGAGATCATTTTTTTCCCATTAATAGATTGATATTCATTTAGGAAATAACATCATAGCTGTTGTAACTTAATAAAATGTCGTTTCTTTTCTGATTTCTTTTATGTTTTTGTGTTTTAGGTGTTGATCCCTTCAAATTGCAATTTGTGCTCCAGTGGTAGTTGAACAATAAATACCCCCACCATGCAAGTTTCAATCGCAGAAGGAAATTCTTCGGTAGCAACAATTCTAAAAAAAAAAAAAAAATTACTTTTTCTTGAAACATGTACATAAAGTTTGTTTTCTTTTAATTTGCTTGTTTTTTTTATAGAATTTTATTTCTTGAACCATTCTTACTTTACTTGTGAATTTTTGTTGCTCCTTCTTTCGAAAGGAACAACAGTTTTGTTGTAGCAGTATTGTTGTGAGCATTTTTGTTGTTCCTTTCCAAAGGAACATCCTTTCGAAAGGAACAGCAGCATTTTCGCAGATTGTTTTTACTGTTCCTTTCCAAAGGAACAACACTTTTTTAGTGCATTTTTCTTGTCTGTGAACAACTTTTTGAGGATTTTTTTTGAATTTTTCATAACTTTTTGAAAGACAAACATACAATTTATGGAAGGATACACAATAATACAAATTAGAGCTTACTGTAATCAGCAAATCAAAAGAAATCGTCATTTTTAAAAAAGTTGTTTAGTAATGATAAGAAAAAAGGAAAAAAGGGACATAATCAATAACATGATCTTGTTGTCTTACTACCACTAAATTCATATGATCGATTATATCTATCATGTTGGTTCTTCCCATATTTTATAACTTTCTTTGATTTTTACTTGTGGAGTAGGAACAAGGGCATATTCTTTTCTATTGAGCTATTCAGACTTCTTCCACCATTCCTACTCTTAAGGAGTGCTGAGCCATCCTTTATGAATAAATAGGAAAGTGCTATATGAAAATAAAAATATTTATATATTTCATTAATAATTTTATAATTTGGCAGATGGAGGATAGGGGGTCTCATCAAGAGCCGGCCTACCATGTTCATAAGGAAGCCAGTGAAGTGGCATTCCCATCATGGCCAGCAAACTAGGGATATGGTCCAATGGACAATTGAAAAAATTAAAAAGTCCTTGGAACAGGAGGTCTCATCACGAGCTGGCCTGCCCACTTTTCACTTATTCCCAATGAATGGCATTGTGATTTATCTAGTCACCAAGCCAGCACAATGGCCTCCATTATGACAATTAACAAGCACTTCCTCAGCATAAATAAATGACAATGGTTCCAAGGGTGAGAGAGCAACTATGTCAAGGTTATGGACACATGTGGGCAACAGAGCTCTACTGATGGTATTGGAGTCACATTTATACACATCAATAGTAATATTAAACCCTTTTTCCTATATCTCTATTTAAATATCAGATGAAAGTATGAATCCTTAACCTTTGATTTTGAACTTGTTATACATGAAAATCATCATAAATTGATCACATTAGTTTAAGTGGGTAATAAACGCATTTGTACTTATGTTTATCTTAAGTTGTCCCTTCTCTTTATCCTTGAATCATTACAAAACGCTTCTATATCTGTTTACGATTTATCACATGCATGAATTTCAGTAAATGTTATAATTTCATTGATTGTATCATAAGTATGTATGCATTTCCATGCTGTACAATTGCTGTGCAATACGCTGCTTTTCTATTTTGCTGATTTGCCACAATATTGATACTGCATTTTTACAAAAAAAATTTCTGCTTGAACTTTTTTTCATGCATCTTATCTGTTGCCATTCCAAACTGAAACTGTGGATTCAAGAAAATTGCATATATAATTGTGATTTGTTTACAAGAGAACAACGAGTATGGGGGGAAATTCTATTCGCAGCACGACCACACTATTGCAATTAACAACGAAGGCTCATGAACGCGCACAATTCTTCAGACATGATGGGCTTGCATGGCTTCCACCTTTTGCATCACTTTTAGTATCCGCTCAGCCTACATCAGCTTCAACAAAAACCAGTCCCTACATGTCATTCCACATTTTTCGGAGGTAACACTTGAGGTAAAATAGCATAATTTTCTGATTTATTATGAATTTAGGAGAATTTCATGAAAATCCATTGAGCATTATTTATCATCATTCATTCCACATCTTTACCACTTCCCATTTTTTTTAGACACGTCTCATCTTTCAATTTGGGGGAGTGTTGATTTCTTTCATTTCTTTCTTGTGACCATGTCAGTAATATTCCTTATCATCTATGGATATTCTTATTCATCCTCAACACCTCCCTTATTCCATGTTGTTTTACACAAGCATCGATTTCAACAGATTGTAGCAACCACCTCTCTTTGTTTTCTAGCATTGCATGAGGACATGCTAATTCTTCAGTTTGGGGGGGGAATTGCTACACATGATGGATGTTTTCCACTTTCTTTCTCATTTAAGGCATACAATTTCATTTGTATATAGTGCAGAAATTGATTTGCATATATCTTTAAAACTATGAACTGAATTCTTGTGCTTTCTAGATAACAAAGAGGTATCATTAAAATACAAAAATCCAGATAATTTCACGCTAAATTAGTTCATAAAACTTCAAAAATTATGCACTATCACCTACAACCATTTTTTTATATCTCATGATCCGTGCATCAAAACGATCTGATTTTTGAGAAAATGGTTAATGAAGTTTGCTGTTACTTATGTCACATTTTTCTGCAACTTCATATATATATAGTTGAATGTCAACTGTAAAAATTGTTATGCCTTTATCAAGATTGCTAAAATTGAATTTTCATTATTTGAGGAAAAATTCATTTGTTCCATCCATTTCATGAGTTGGGATGAACAATTTTCTTTGCTTGGTTAACACATGGGTTTTGTCTTTGGGTTGCATGAGGACATGCAATATATTCAGTTTGGGGGTATGTTGGGCCATGAATAAGACCACTTTATAACACTTATTTCATCTATTTTTACTCTTCTTTATCATGTCATTTATTATAATTTATCATATAAATCCATTCTATAATGATTTATGCTCTTATGGATGAATATTATTTATTCTCCTTTATTTTTAATAAATTGATGATTATTATGCATGATTTTATCAATGATGGTTTATTAATAAATTTTGTAATATCACTCACCATTTTAGCCTCCAAGATATTTGCCAAATTGAAGATTTGATCTCCAAATCATCATCAAATATTCTAACTCAGAAATTCGTTGGAATAAGAAGTGAAAGTTTTGCGGTTAAGATTCTGGGCAAATGAAGAAGAATCTGGAAAATCCGAAACATGGGTTTTGTCCAGAACGGGCCCAATTAATTTTTCTAAGGAATGGTTTGCCCAAATTCGGCCTGTATTGAGAGAAACACAGGGTTCCTTGAGCACGATTTTCTCAGATTTGTTGTTGTAGCTGTCCTCCAAATTTCAGCTGCAAAGCCAAATTCGCCTTGCTCTTGTTGAAAGATTGTTGGAAATGTATTTTTTGGATGATCAAGTTGTTGGGAACAATCCAATATTGTTATGGGAGATCATATTTGCTATTTAATTTCTCTTCCTTCTGATTATAAAAGGAGAGCATGTATTGTGTATTGGAGAACAATGGATGATTATTGAATTCCCTTTGTAACATTGTAATTCCTTGACTCTTGTGATCAAAGAGAAACTGATGTAAAAGCTATTCATGTTTGATTTATACAAAGAGGTGTTCTCGTTCCATTTCTCAAGCTCTGCAGTAGCCCAGCGACGCTTTCACCGGCGGTTGAGGGCCCGGCCCTGGTGGAGCGATCCGTTGTTTGTATTTCTATTCTTTTATTTCTGTTGTGTGATAATTGCATTTAGATTCATTACGATTACAGAGTTATTTGATTGTTGTTGGACTGAATTCAGATTTGATGTATACGTTAATGAATTGCACTATTATTCTATCTTAACAAGGATTGTATTTACTATCTCATTCATCTTGCTATCTTTTATAAAGCATTTTTGTTCCATTGATTTATGATTCATTCCAATGAACTGTTTCATAGTCTTGGCTGTCAACAGGATTGGAGCATTGAGATTAGTTTCCTAATTGCGTTAGAATTAGAATTGTTGTTCATATTGCTATTCCTTTCCAGATTTTGTTCCTTTCAGTTATTTTCATCAGCATGAAGATTGAGTTTGCTTTCATTTCGATTGCTTTAAGATCACCAACTGTAGAGGACACTGGTTATTGCTTCCAAGTTCCCAGATTCGTTATTATTGCTACTGTATCCCTGATCGATGTTTTGCAGATTGGTTTAATCAAGATTTCAGAGCATTTGAGTTTATGCTGTTGTATTTAGATTTCTTTTTCAAGCATCCGTTTACTTTTGCATTTGAAACACTGTACTACATATTACAAGGTATTACTCTTGGATAAATTGCTGCCTCAGACTGAGTACACTCTTGAAATAAAAAGTCGCTCCCGGATTGATAATTAATGTGAGATAAATAGGCGTTAAAAATACACCTTTTATACCTCAACACATATCATGTAATGCATTGTCATGAATTACCACTCCTTAAAATCTTAAGATAGAAGGACATGTCAAGAAGAAAAATGTAATAGTGTTGATTGATTCGGGTAGTACCCATAATTTTATTCATTTTAAAGTAGCCAAGGAATTGAATTGCTTCCTATACCCATGATCTAGGTGGATATTGGTGGCCACCCACCTATTCCACTTGGGGCCCCACCATTGTCTATTTCAGTTTTTCAGTTTCGGCACAACTTACTATTTTTAGCATTTTTTCGGGTCCTGAACTTTCAGAACCATTTTGAGGCCCTAAACGACATTTTTCTGGGCATCACACCTCTGGAAAATATGATTCTGTTTCAGAATCAATATTTGTGGTATATGATTATGTTCCGGAATTGATATTTGCGGTTATCAGTTGTATTCCTCGGATAGATATTTCTAACGATGTATCATGTGTGTCAAACGGAGATAGTATGCCAAAGTTACGACCCCGAGAAGTTGAAACACCAATTTACCCAAACGGGGCCCATAGTTTTGGCGCTTCATCTCCTAGGGTTAGGTTTTTGGATGTTTAGGGTTTTCCATTGTTTCTCTATAATAAATAGGCCCTCGAGCCTCATTGTAACACAATTTAGAGGCCTGTAGCCACCACATCTCTTCTTAGAGATAAGATACCAGCGCCCTAGCTAGTTTATTTCCATTCTGTCTGTAATCAAATTTCAGTTCTTTGATATTAGTGAAATGAAGTGTTATTTCCGCTGCATATTTGTATTTATGGTTATATGTGTATTGTGTTGCATTCTTGCATAAATCTAAATCAGTGGTATCAGAGCGGTCTCCTTTTTCTTGATCCTTCTTTGCATGTACCCAACGAGGTCAGGGTATAAGGAGTTAGGGCTTGATCTGGTTGAACCTTTGCAATATCATCCTCGCAAACCCTGATGATTGCCCATGGGGGACGAAAATAAAGATGAGGGAGTAGGAGATCCTATCAAAATATTGTTTGAGAAGGCCCTCGAAAAACAACGAAACGCGATGATGGATAACTTTACCCAGATCCTTCAACGGCTGCCCACTGGCGACGCATCTTCATCCAAAAACCACTCTAGAGGCGCTACTCTCTTTAAGGTACAAGTAAACTTTGACATTCCCATATTTGAGGGTCAAATAGATGCAGATGTCGTAGATAGATGGTTGAATCTATTAGAAGGATATTTCTCGGTTCATGAGTTTTTCGACTGGGAGAAGATTATTTTTGCACTCCTCAAAGCTACCCCCCATGTAAAGGACTAGTGGGAAACCTACTGTGAGAAAAAGGACGAGACAGAACCCTCTCTGTTCTCAGTCGTACCCACTTGGAATTCTTTCCAAGATTGTTGGGCCAGAATTGTAATCTATGGATAAATTACGCTTCCCTAGACAGGTGCTAGTCTAGAACAACAAGTGAAAGAATATACTACCATTTATCCTAACTCATAATAGATACACAGAGAGGATTGGAGGCTTACTTGTTCAGTCGCTTCCAAATGGCTCCTTCTCTCGCTTCTACTACAGCTTCAAATTCAAGCGGTTTGTGAGCTAAATGCTTCCTGCAATAAAGAACACTGAAACAGCAGAAGATGCAATAATATAGATATTTATTCAAACTAATTAGCTAAATTAGTAAAGCATAAACTACATTCATCAACCAAGATCTTACAATATGGAAAATCAAAGTTAACATAGATGCATGTAGGGAAAAATAAGAAGTACTCTTTATTGATGATAGAAGGAGAGGTTACAACCTAGTGAATGATTTGAAGTGACCTTCCAGCAAAGTTCCCAAGTCTCATCATAGCATAAATCTCTCCAGTAGTAGCTTCACAAACCAAGCTCTCAATTGAAAATTATCCAGCATTTCTCTACTCAAATTCTTCCTTCTCAAACATCTGTGTTCAATTTATAGATGAACTATATGTTGTTTTGCAATCAATAGCTTTCCAAAAATAGGCAAGACATGTTTCCATTCATGTAGATGTCAAATGGACACTTGGATCCGAAGCTTGACACATGTGAACTCTTCTAGAAGGCACTGGCCAAGTGGAGATTCTGGAACAATGAGAATTTTGCTCCTAATGTGACCAACACACCTGTGAATGTCGAGAAGTGCTTTGCAGATCAGCCTTGCATGGGGCTACCTGCATATGAAATGCACTTAGGCCCTTTAGAGCCTGTGTTGGTGAGCTCTCATATGCTATATAATAATCTTCAAACCATGGAAACCCTTGCTTGATGAAAGTCTTGCTTGATTTGTCTTATTTCTTGTCTTAGGGCATGTAGCAACTGAAATGATAGGGAATGATAGACCCTTGATCATTGGTCCTGGAGATGATGCCTTGTTAACCAGGTCATTGGGAATGGTGCCCAAATTGACCTATAACAATTACCCCCTAAAGCATGAGATCCAAATAATAAGAACATTTGATTGAGATGCTTTACGCTGTGATGAGCCTGGAAACGAAGCGGAATGGTCACCTGCATCAATATTACAATACATTTCATCATTATATATCCTCTATTGATTATAATTGCTAAGGGTAGGCATTCCCATGTTCAACACATAAAACAATCTAATAACATGTACGTAATTCAGACAGTCGTCTACATTGGAATGTTGCCCAAATACAGACATGCCTACAGATATAGGCCCATGTTTGGATGACAATCTGTATGTAAGGTCACCGTATAGATGATGTGTACAAAAATCTTGAAATTGCATCCTGGATGGATGAAACTAGATCCCGGGTCTTCTTATCTCGTTCACTCGATCATTCGGGTACAAGTCTAGCCATGTGAATATATGATTTGTCGTCGAACATGGAAAGACATCGTTTGATTACTAGCCAATGATGTGAGCTGTTAACAAACGCGAGAGAACCACCATTAATGTCAGTGGCCCTCAAGGTACTGTAGTACATTTTGTAAGGCGTGAATAGATGATTCGATGTCGAACGCCAAACAAAATCTTTCAGTCAAAGGTCCGGAAGCGAGGATATTGTCGATGCTGTAACAAACCTCATGGTACTGGAATTTGATGTTTCTAAGTGAGCTTCTTGGATATTGTTTTGTTGTCGACAGGAAGTCACCTTATTGCAAAACTGGAGTTACTGATTTCGGAGACAAGGGTATGACTTGATATAGCAATTTTTCAGGGATGACGGTCATGAAAATGAAGGTTTACGGGTATTGCAGATGGATGAGTTTTTAATCATTGGATGACTTCTCTTGAACATATCGGTGACATTGTGATGAGTTGGCAGCATTGACCCAAAACCGAAGTGAAGTTATGATGAACCATAGGTGTGAATGAACCATCAAGACGATTACCCAACCCAAACAGTCACGGACATGGAGTGAAAGAAGTGTCATGTTCAAGAGAGACTTGCTACCAAAAGAAACTTTGCTTACTTTTCCCAAATTTTCCCCGGTCATTTGTCAACCAATACCTCTTTATTTTTTAACAAGCTTGAGGAGGATACCATTTTCTTGATATATAATTCAACCCTTCGAGCGAATAAAGTATCGCTATTTAATAATTTAACAAGTCTAGCGATAAATGAAACTTGATTCTTGCCATGATCGACAAGCCCGTCGCTATTTTATGTTTTAACGAGCTTAACGATAGTGATAGCCCGGTACTTTTTCATATTTAGAGAGTCTGAAAAAGAGGACGAAAGAGAACTCCAAAAGTACTTGTTCGTAAATTTGTCACTCAGATCCGAAAAAGTGTAAAATAATATCTGAGAGAACCTCTTTGGTCATGTTTAACAAAGGTATTCCTTTTTCGTAAATAATCCATCTCAGTTCGGAAAAGGGTTAAACTTATACTGAGAAGATACCAATTCATTTACTTTAACGAGCTTGAAATGGCAAGTGCTCGGCAATATTTTCACATTATCAGAGTCTAAAAAGAGCTAAAACAAGACTCCAGGGGTTCCTTTTTCGCCGTTATCGAAGCTCGAAAAAGAGATAAAAATGCGTTTCGAATCCTTTTTCGTTTTAAACAAAGCTCAAAGAATAAGGAGAAAAAGTATTCTTTGTGGTCAAGTCATTCTTTGAATAAATCTATACGACTAATTTGTTCATCAGTTGTATTTCCTGTTCATAACAACATCAAATGGATTAAAAATACCTGTTTCATGATAAAAACATAATAAAACTATAGTCATAGCAATAAATTTAACTTTCAAACAATTAAATGATTATATAAATTAGTTTCACTATTCATTTTTACCATTCCATAGTTACCATTTGCATTTTGGAGCTCTGAACCTGATTTTTCCCCCGAACTTCAGTCGTTGATTGTGGTCGTTTCTATGGACGGATTTCGTCGTCGTTTGATCCAGGTTAGTGCCATGAACCTCCTCTTTCTTTCAGTATTCATTTCATTCCCATTCCTTGCAAATTTTTAGGGTTTTGAGGCCCATAGGGTAAATTCTGCCCAAAATGAGGGCAACACACCCTTAAATGTCAAAACATGCATTGCATGGCAGGTACAGTGAAGGGTACTTGCATGTGCAACGCATTGTCTCAGCCCAGGGAGTGCGTTGGGCGCAATTCAAGTTTTTGATTTTCATGCTGCGTCCAAAATTTGCCTAGTTTTTTGCAATGGATGGTATCTAATGGATCTTATGGTTGATTTTCAGGTTTCCATCGGATTATAATGACGATTACATGGAGAGAAAGAGAACATGAAGAACAAGATATGATTGCCTTGAATGATCCGGGTACTGTAAGAGCCTTAAGAGATTGTGGACTGCTTAAGTACTTTAAATTGTTGGGAATGAAGCAATAAATAGAACTCTTAGAGTTCTTAGTTCGAGCATGGGATCCGGTGATAGATGCATTTCACATTAAAAATCAAGTGTTGTCCATAACAGTTGAGGATGTGTATTTTCTCATAGGTTTGTCGAGGAGAGGTTTGCCCATTTCTCTCATAGGGTCTACCGATGGAGGAGAGACAGTGAGGGATTATGTTATGCAGTATTGCTATCCAGGGTCAGAACCTAGCAAATATGGAAAAATAAACATCCATGATGTCAAGGATTTGCCTTTGAGAACCATCCTTTTCACAATCACTAAAATTGCTAGCACTGTTACACTCCATGTAGTGAACAGATCGTATATGCAGTATGTGCTAGAGTGTTTAGAACCAACAACCTTCAACTGGTCTGAAGCTGTTCTATCTCAGATAAAGAAACAACTGAATAAAGCAAAGGGAGGAAGGAAGAAAAATTTCAGTTATGGTTCAATCCTTATCTCCTTCGCTTTGGAACAGATTCCACTGATGCAACCACAACATGTAACATTGGATATATCTAGTCCTAGAGATCCTTGAATGCAGAGATGGGTAGAACTCATGGGTTAGCATGTAGGCCAATTGACCGTTGTGTTCTCGACTTCATTCTTCGCCTAGTTCTGACGACAGATCTTCACCATCGATGAGTATGCATACGTAGGCGTCGATTTTCGAGGAGATCCAGATTTAGTATTACTAGAAGGCGCTCAGTGGGGTGCAATGGGTAAGAATGATTCGACCATGTTTTTTTATTTTCCTAAGGTTTATACAATTTTTTTTTTGTTTTTATTTCTTTCCAAGACTAAACTAAATGTTCAATGTAATGTAGATATCGGTTGCATTCAACCAGTAGAGGAACTAGAGCGCGAGGCAAATGCACCAGTAGAGAGGGTTGTCCAGAGAGAAGTCCTTCAAGACCTTGATATGGCTGAGACTCTATCTGAGCTTCAGCAGCACATAGAGGGATTAACCTTCGAGATTCTGGATTGTCAGCTTGAAGAGTTACCCATGCGACTGCAGCGACACACTATTGGGGTTCCTAACCGTTGGATGCAGTTACTCCATAGGATTGCTAGATCTATAGCATGTTACCGCGAGCACCACTAGTTTACTTGTGATATTTTGCATACATTTTGAGGTCAGATGACCTATGTGTCTTGGGCACAAATTTTTTAAAAAACCTATAACTATCTATCTATGTGTTTTCAGAGTTTTTCCTATGTTTAATGCACAATCCTATTCAATGATGTGAATGTTTTCTTTACCTATGTCGCAAATGTTTGTCTAAAACTTGATTAGCCAATGAATCAGTTAAAGTGTTCAGATTTCTAGAAATGTGTTGATATTGAATGAAATCAAAATGTCTCTCTAAAAGTCGAACTCTTAGGAATAATCTAAGAAGTGTTGGATTTCTAACAGAATAAATACTAGTAAGATGTAGTACCACAAGTTGTGAGTCTAACCTTATGATTATGCGGTTAATACCAAATGAAATGGCATCAGAGAGAAGTTCGATCAACGTGCTATACTCAGTGATATTGTTCATCGATCTACCAATACAAATCCCTTGAAAACTCACTAACTCGCCGTTCGGAGCGAAAATGGCCCACACTGCAGAGGATAGATTCTGCATACTACGACTAGCACCATCAGCATTTCCAGCAAATGGTTCCGAAGATTCAGACATCTGCCATAAAATTTAAAGCGGATTACTAACGTCAAGAAAACTCTAAAAACAAATTAAGATAGTAGATGCAAATCAACAACATATAAACAATATAATACAAAAAATTACTACGCTCATGATTAAGCATAGCAACGTTTCAAATACAACCCATTTCTAGGTTGTGCTAATGGAATTCCATCATAATCAACTAAATCGTAGGCACCCTTAGCAAGAACTCTTTTGAAAATATAGGGGCCATGCCATAATGGTTCGAATTTCCCAGTACCTATTACATCAGCTTCTTGTTCGTAAAGAAGGACCAAGTCACCCTCTGAGTAGATGCGAGGCTCGACATTTTTGTTGTATTGCGCCTTTATACGTCTCATATGCGCTTTGTTGGCCAATTGGGCTTCACAACGCGTTTCATCTAGATGGATGAGGTTAAGGAGACACGCTTCTTATTCTTAGGTGTCAGGTAACAAGTCTATCGCGAGTTTTAACGACGATATTTCACATTGGATTGGTAAGATAGCTTCTAGACCATACACTAATTGAAAAAGGAGTGAATCCAGTTGCGTTTCTCATCGAGGTTCGATACGCCCATAAGGCGGAGTACATGATCAAGTGCCAGTTCCTTTTACGAACTCCTATCATTCGTTGAAGCATTCATTTAAGAATTTTGTTAATAGCTTCAACTTGTCCATTTGACTGTGGATAATAAGGAGTAGAATTGTCATGTGACAATCCTAACATGGTAGTCAATTCAAACATCATATGGTTGCGAAAATGCTTCCCATGATCCATAACTATAGCCTGTGGGACCCCAAACCGTGCAATAATGTGGTTGAAGAAAAACAATGCAGCTGTCTATCCTGTGTTGTTGAATGTAGGCATCGCTTCGACCCATTTGGTAAAATAGTCGACTACGACAATAATATAACCATCCCCCCCAGACGAAGGAGGGTTACAGGTCATGAAGTCAATACCCCATTTCGTAAATGGTCCAGTAGAGACAATAGGATGCATTGGCGCTGGCGGTTTGTGGATTTTACGTTAAAAAATCTGGCATGCATGACAACTTCTGACTATGAGGATACAATCTCAAAAAATAGTAGGCCAAAAGTAACCGGCGTGGAGTATCTTCTGCGCGGTAGCATATCCAGATAAATTTCCACCACAAGCCCCAGCATGACAATCATTTAATACTTTTTTGGCCTCCTCATGAGTGAGGCACCTCCTTAAAATGGTATCGACACCACGATGATAAAGTGTATCGCCGACGATCAGATAATCTTTAACTTGGTATCAAATACATCGTTGATCAGAGAGAGAGGTATTAGGTCGAAAATTTTGGGTTTGGAGATAAATGATGAAATCTCCATACCAAGGATCAGATGATCCGATCAGAAACAGAGACTCGTCTGGAATAGATGGTTCCGATGTAGTAGCATTACTATTAGAGGGAAGATCACAAAGAAGCTCGACCAAAACTAAAGACTTATTTGAATTGGATTTGATGAATTCCAAATCAAATTCCTGCAAAATGACAATCCATTTTGAATATTTTCCCCCCAGCAATTGATGTGATAAGATTTAATTCATGGGATTGCAATCCGAAACTATTGTTGTTTTTCAGAGAAGGATATAATGGCGAAATCTTTGGACAACTGGAACGTTTGCCAAGGAAAGATTTTCCACGTATGAGTACTTAACTTCTGTATCATTGAGATTACGACTCAAATAATAGATCAGATGTTCAATTCCATCTTCTACTTGGACCAAAACCATAGCGATGGTCGTTTCAGCCGCGGCGATATATAGGAAATAATCATTTTGATAATTAGGAGGATACATTAATGATGCTCGGACAAGATGGTCCTTGACAGCATCAAAAAAAGCTTGCACAACTTGGTCCCAATGGAAGGGAACTCCCTTTTTCAATAATTGAGTAAATCCCTTATCCATTTCGGCGTAGTTTGGAATGAACCTTCTCAGGAAGTTAGCCTTTCCTTGAAGTTTCTGTATCTGAAGTAAGTTTGATGGTGTAGACAAATCAAGAATGGCCTATACCTTTAGTGGGTCTATTCGAATTCCTTCTTTTGAGACTACGAATCCGAGCAATCGACCAGAACCAACACAAAACACACATTTGTGTGGATTGAGGCGTATCTTGTAGTGTCGGCAGCGTAATAAAATGGCTCTCAAATGCATCGGGTGATTAGTCTGATTTCGTGAATGCGCTGGTAAATCATCTAGATATGGTTGAACAATGTGCTTGATGTCGTTGAAAGCATAATCCATTGCTCTCTGAAAATTTGCCCCAGCGTTATTTAAACCAAACGGAAGTTTCCTATATGCGAATGCACCCCAAGGACAGATGAATGTTGTCTTATGTTGGTCATCTGGGTGGATATTGATTTGATTGTAGCAGGAAAATCCATCCATGAATGAAAAAAATTTCGCATCCAGCACAATCGTCATTAATCTGGTCGATAAAGGGAGTAGAATAGTTATCTTTTGGACAAGCCTGATTGACATCCCGATAATTGACGCACACTCTAATGGTTCCTTATTTTTTCATAATAGGAACGATGTTGGAAACCCACTCAGTTAGTAGAACAGGGTAAATGAAACTAGCACACAAAATTTTTTCAACTTCTGCTTTAATGGCAGCGACTTTCTTTGGATGAACAGGATGAAGCCGTTGACGCACTGATTTGACATTAGGATACATATTAATAGTATGTTCAACTACACTAGTATCTATGCCTGGCATTTCCTCGTAAGACCAAGTGAATACGTCACAAAATGCACGAAAAAGAGAGCGATATGAATCTAGTTCTGATGGAGAACAAGATACACCGACATGAATATTTTCTACAACGCCATGTTTGGTCGAAATATCGATAGAAATCGTTTCTTCGATATTTGATAAATTTCGCTCAGATTCAATTGCATTAACCGGAAAAGAATTCGAAAAGAAAGTTTGAATGGACGGGTGATATAGTTCATTAAGATTATTTTCTTCATAATCAGGAAGATGGGAATGATGATGATGATCTTCCCATGGTTCTCCTTCTGACATCATAGGTTCCAAAATATTTTCATCTGTCAAAATTTTTGAGGAAAATGGATCAAATGGAGTACCAAAATCTAATGAACTATCAACCCAAACACTCCGCGACACTGATTTTGACTTTGCTTCCCAAGCCAAATAGATTGATTGCTATTGTAGCTCAATAGGGTTGAGCAGTAAAACATCATCCAACGTAGAAATATCAGAATCACCCGTACTCTTCCTTAAGCTAGATAGAGCAGAAGAGATCATGTAGCAGGTCTCTATTCTTGCAATTTATGCCGACATCGCGGGCGGCGGTAACGCATAGGTTCCCATGTTCTGAATTTCTAGTTGGGGTAAGTGAATATACGGAACGCTTCCAGTTACCTGCGAAGTGGAGGCAAAAAAGGATAATTGATTTATGACTGTGATTGTACCTTTATGTGGAAAGGCAATCATTCTAAAGTATGTAGAAACAATGGCAATCATTTCATATAACCATGGTATTCCAAGTAAAATATTATAGTCAAGGGGTCCGTCAACAACCTCAACATCAATACTTACTTCTTTTCCCCCTAATTCAACTTGCAGGTTATTAATAATACCACAAGGTTTATATGTTCTTCCATCAAAATCCTTCAACGTCGTTGATGATTGTGATAATCGTGGCGAGCCAAGTGACTTCCAACAGTTTAGAGAAATAATGCACATAGATGCTCCCTCATCAATAATAGTGCGATGAACAAGGTGATTGAGAACATTTACTTGGATGGAGAATGCCAATTCTGCTGGTAATTGTGGCACATAGCCCGTATGATTAAAGACGACAAGATTAGAATCAGTTGGATCAATTCCACCAATGGCCGACAATAAATCCTGCTTCTGGGAGGACAATTTTGTAATACCTCAAAAGCAGACATAGCTGAAGGGATTGAGCCAAATATTCAACTATATTATAATTTTGTGCAACTCTTGCTCGAGGATTATATGTCGATTATGAATTACTCCCTTTGGTGGCTTAATTGTCAATTCAGGAATAATAAGAGGTGGTACCGATTCATTAGATGGATTCGTTGTCGAGGTAGTAGGTTGATTAGTAGCCAGAATACCATAGTCTTTATTCCACGTCAACACCAAAATATCTTGTGAAGGTTTTTTGGTGGATAAAATTAACACTTGGGAACTAGGAGCTGGATCCGTAGCAACCAAATTTGTGTCCGGATTTGGGAATGGGTCTGTCAACACACCTGATGCATGAAAAGTCTTGATGATTTTTGAGACTTCAGCACGATGAGGACAATCCCTAACAAAGTGTTCCTCGTTAAAGATTATGCATGGATAACGAGGTTTCCGTGGTCCAGACGGTTGATCAGATGATCATTCCTGTGGGTTAGAAGTTTGCTTTTTCTTTGATTTCCCCCTTTTCTTACCTCCTAGTTGCTTATCACTTTTGCCTTTGTCAAATGACACGAAATTAATTTCGGAAGTAGGAGCAGGATCAGATGCAGTAGGGTGGTGTGTGTTTGCAATTCCTATCAAGCCGTCTCTGGCATGAGAGTCCTTTATTTGAGGAGGAACATTGAAATTAGATCGCGACGCATTTGGGATTTTTTCATAGAGCGTGCCAGACTGAGTGTAAATCAAGTCTAAATATTGGGCACGAGCGATAACTTGCTCTTCTGTGACGATGCCACCTTTAGCCACATCCTCAGTTATAGATGGTAACAGGGAATTAATGAACCATTCAGCAAGGAGATGATCAGGAACAAATGTCTTAACCATTCGTCGACGGCGATGCCACTCATGAATATGATCGGAAATGTGAGTAGCATTAGTCTGTTTGAAGTTGGTCAAGAGTTCCATTCCAGTTTCGTATCTGATCGGTAACTAGAAATGGGTCAAAAATATAGTAGCTAAGGCAGTGAAATTATCGAAAGAAACTCTAGTTAATTCAATGTACCATTTAGCTGTCGGACCTGTGAGCATACGCTGGAAAAGATGTAATCGAACAGAATCATCATTTAGGAAATTTGATGAACACCATAAACGATAAGTCATAACATGAGTTGATGGATCTTCTCCAGGGTTTCCATTGAATTTAGGAATGTCGGAGGGTAATTTATGAGGTATCACCAGCCACCAAGGAGCATAATTGATAGGATCATTGGTTAACCAGTTTAAATCTGGTAATTCCAAGGTTGTAACAAAAGGAAACTGTCTATTAAGGTCAAGTTCAGCATAGCCAGGATAAGATGGAATTGCTTGGGCAACAGGTCTTTGAGCACCAGCATATGGAATTTTTTGCTAGTAACCCAGATAGGGGTTATTTTGCATAGCAAACGCTTGAGAATTCTGTTGACCAAAACCTGGATATGATACTTGTTGAAATGAAGTTTGAGGCATTTGTGCCTGTGGCCACCAAGGGTTCTGTCCACCAATGTTATAACCCAAATTATTATAAGTTGGATTCGGTTGATATGTATAACTAGGTTGCGTTTGTGACATCCCATAAAATGGTACACCAACTTGTGAATAAATTATCCCTGATACAGGTTGTTGTAAGGGTATAGATGTATTAACAAGTGGTATTGAAGTGGGTGTAACATGTTGAACCGGTTGATACGAATGTACAACCATTTGTGGTTGGATAGGCAGAGTGGGCTGCCATTGACAAACATTCATGTCAACATTAGTTTGACCAAAATGTGACTAAGTACTGTCGTATTGGGTGACCAAAGGTTTCCCCCCAGCATAAGGAGAATAATAATACGGAAAATAATTTTCTCCAAATGCTGGGAGTCCAGTTGATATGGTACTTAAAGGAATTGACCCATAAGGACCGACTTGATATTGCCCTGATGATGGATGTAATGAATCAAGTCGTTCAGTACTAACTATAGGACTACGAGTTAAAACACCAGATGATGACATTGGTAAAGACCATGGTCTTGAAGATGTACCAGAGAAAGTGCTAGATAATGATTTGTAACATGTTGGGACCGAAGGGCCACCGTGCAAATATGACTCTGGTGAGGTTGTGAGCATCGACGGAGTAGCGAGGGTAGGAGCTGACGTAATTGGAACAACAGACCCAATCGAAGATGTTGGCTCAGACATGGTTGTATGACCAAATGTATACTCTCTGAAATCAATGGGAGATTAAATGAAAATGGGATCAACAAAAGCAGATGGAAACGATTGAGGAAAAGACTGGTATAGGTAAAGGTCTCCCCCAAAATGGGTTGGACTTAAAGGTGTATCAGGTTGTGGGATTTCTTCAATCGCAATTAAACCAGGAGGAAGAACTTCACCGTCAGGCCTAAAATATGTTTCAGACAGTTGACTGTGTGATATAGGAGTTTCAGTGGCTACAGAAATTTGTGGAGTGACCAAGGTATGAACAACTTCCGGTTGTTCGACTTCAGGATTCAGATTTTCTGGAAAAGAAGAGACAGGATCTGGATCAAATTGTGATTGAACAACGTCAGTTCCAGGAGGTATGGTCTCAGCGATTGAATGGATCATGTGAGAAGGGGTTCTGCATATAATGAAGAAAGAGCCTAGAGAGGGAGCACTCGTCTACAAGGCATGGCTACAAGATCTGCAATGTTGTATTGAGATTAGATTACCATACATGTGCAAGAAGAACTGAACTAGGAAGAAAGGGAAGCAATGTCTCAACAATCTTCACTCTCTGATGTTGCAGTGAGGGCATAATGGGAGGCAAGGATCCTATACACCGAGCAAACGAGGATCAAGATGAGGCAATACATGCATGGCATAGATCTTTATTGAATGGTGGAATTCCTTTTGGGAATAGTGTTAATGGACAACCAAGGATCAAGGAGGGAGATGATGTAGACTTTGGACCATATCCATGGTCATCTGAAGCATAACGCTTGAAAACTCCACATGATGGACCGATGATTGGGCCACATTGAACAACACTTGAAAATCCCTCTAGCAGACCGAGCGAGCCCAATCCCGGTAGCAAGCTCAGACTCCGATTCAATAACTTAATTATCTAATGACTCTTTTCTTTAATTTTCTTTTTGTTACTAACTGTGCTTGTGATCGGATTGACAAAATCCATAGTACATACTTGTTTTGTTCTAGTTATGCTATATTATGTTTGTCTCTTATGACCCTTTGTAGGGTTCAATTTTGAGTGTGGTCGAGTCTCCCGAAGGAGAGACCAACATGAATTATGAAGTCCTTCTGATGTAAACCCTTGTTTTCAAGTAACATAATTCATCTAACACAAAAGAAACAAAATATTTAGTATCACTACACATTTTATAATTACAAATTAAATTATACGTGACCTACAACATACACTACTAAAATTATTATGATATTAATATTAATTTTGTCCATGTGATATGATAGTGAAAAAATACCATCATATCAACTAACAAAATTACACTTCAAAATTAACTTCATTTTGGGAATAAACCTTTAAAGAAAGGCGTTGTCTACATAGACAACAAATTTTCCCATATAACCAAAAATTGCCAAAATTCGACATCTTTTTTTCTTCAAAAAATTTAGCATTAAAAGTGTTTGAATCATGTTTTTGATGGTGAAAATACATTCAACACCATGAAAAACCCATAAAACATCTAAAATCATGAAACTTGACAATTATAACTTGGATTTACAAAAATTCCTACATTATCAAAAGCATGTCAAAATTTCTATAAATTTCGGAACAAATTTGAATCTTCGTTAAACTACGGCTTAAAGAAATGACCGAGACCTAATCTGCTTGATTTGTAAAGTGTTCACATCCACAGAAAGGTTCAAGTACGATAGGAAAACATGTGGAGGAGAGGCACATAGGAAAAAGACGTGAAAGGACTTAAAAAAAGATAAAATAAGAAAGAAGTTGGGTCTCTGGTCATTCTTTAGTATACGACCGGCTCCTATCGATTCAAGAAGCATCCAAAAATCTTTGATATTATCTCTTTTTCAAGAAATTTATATCAACCGTTTCACGGGGTCGTACTGCACATGCCTCTCTTATGAACTATAGGGATTATATACAATATAAGAAAAAAAATATAATTTTATTATTTATTTTTTGAAAATAGTAGCTGTGCTTGAGGTTGAATGGAATACAAATAATTTACAAATAGCAAAGAAATTATTTATATATATTTTGATATTTAAAATTTTTTTTTTTTTTTTTTTTTTTTTTTTTTTTTTTTAAATTATTTGAAAAAAATAAATTAATAAGTAATATATATCAAATAATTTGGAATATTATGTTATTTGGAATAACACTATTATAAAGTAAGTAATTAATATTATTTTATTATTATAAAAATGAGTAATTACTTATTATGTATAACATATCAGAAATATTCTTTATACTTTTGTTTATTTACAAGTTTATCATAATTTTCAACATTAAATAAAAACCAAAGCAAACGGCTTTATTATCCTTATAACCAATCTAATATTATGTTCTTAAAAAGAAAAATACTATAAGGGAGATAAGTAATATTGTTTCATTATTATAAAAATGAGAGCATACTTCTTAGGTATAACAAGTCAGAAATGTTTCTTATACTTTTTGTTTATTTATAAGTTTATCTTTTTAATATCAAATATATTAATAAATAACTATCGACATATTAGTTTTAATTTTTTTAACTAATTAATTAATTTTTTATTAAATGTATAAAAATTAAATTTATCTAATATAATTTTTTTTCAAATTTTTATTCTCTAAATTTGTATTTGTATGATATAAGGTTGATTTAATGGATATCACTCTATTTTTCTTTTTCTTTTTTGGCTTTTAGAGAAACAATTTTTTTTCTATGTAACTCCAACATCTATTGCAAATAGATTAAGCAAGGTCCCAAAAAGTGCTTTAATAATACATAGTATTGTTAACTTAACTAAGTGCTTTAATAATACATAGCATTGTTAACTTAACTGATATACTTTCCTTGAGATTCTTTCTCTAAATATTTAAAGAAATTAACATTAAAATATATTTTTATTATTAATATTTTTTAAATTTCACTTGTGAGCTCTAAGATGATCACAAGATTACACAACCTTAATCTTCATATTAGGTTGTAAAAAATGTTTCTCCACATATGTATAAATTTAGTTTATTATTTTATAGATATATTAATGTTATTATTATTTTGTTAAACAAAATTTTAATGATTTTTTTTAGGTATTTAATTAATGTAAGCTAGATATTTAATGTAAAAGTCTAAAGGTGTACATACTCCACATTCTCTAAATTTGAACCTGTAATTTCTTAAAAGGAAACATATTTCTTAACCATTGAGTCCACCCAAAGTGTAATGACACAAAATATTAATCCTTAAATCTCTTTTATAAAATTCAAAATTATTTCTTAATCACTTAGATTTATTCATTTAACTTACTTCTTTATAATTAATTTTTTTGGTTGGTTTGACACATGAGATATTTTAACTTCGATTTCATGATTTAAACATGACTATCTCTAATTCAGTTATCCCCAACTTCATATATGGGCCTGGCTCTCTCACGGTTAAACTTTCCTACCCTCTATGCTTGGCATATTTGTCCTTGTCATAACAACTTGTCTTTCAAGAAGTCCCTTGCAAGGTCAAAAGTAGATTCATTTTTCCCATAGTCTTTCACCCCTTTAATAGTTTTGTTTGCTGCTTTATCTTGCCTTTCCTTGCTTTCACTATCTTGCATTTTACCCACTTGAATGTTTGCTTCTGAAAATTTTTGTGGAGCCTCCTTTCCTTTCTTCTCTTGTTGTCTCTTCATGGTTGTCTATTTGGGCAACCACTTTCCCTTTATCGTGGGCTGGCTTCACATTCACCACCTCTATACTCTCTACTACAAATTTCTTCATGTTTTTCACATCTGCTTTCATGCGTTGTCATTATGTCTTCCCTATCAGGAGAGCTTCCTATAACAATGTCACTTGTTCCTTCAAATTTTTATTACTTTCTGCTAAAGTCTGGTTCTCAGCTAATATTACATGAATTGTATGATCCTTTTCCTGCTGTTTAGCTTCTAAAACCTCCAACCTCTTTTTTACACTTAACAATTCTTTCACAAAAAAATTACTCTTCCTATCTTTAAATAATAAAACTATGTGAGAGTTTTACATTGAAACTATGTGTGAGTTTTTATTATGAGGTTTTCTCATGGTGAATAATGAAACTATGTGAGGGTTTTACCTTCAAATAGTGAAACTATGTGAGGGTGTTTATTATGAGGTTTTCTCATGGTGAGCATTGAGTTTTTTTTTGAGTGTTTTTTTAAAGCAAAGGAGATGTGTAGATTCAAGCTAAATTGGTTTTGACTTTTTAATGAACTTTTCATTGATTAGAAAGGAGTTAATATAAAATATTATACATAAAGAGATTAGTCGGTGCATTGGCTTACTCTAACATTTCTTTCATATTATTTGGTTTTGTGACGACGACCGTTGTAAAGTTCACTTAAAATGTACTCGAGAGAAAATAAAATAAAAAAAAGGGGTTAATATTAAAGAAAAATTCACCGGCGCATATGCGTTGTTTGTATTATTATTTTTCCCTCAGATGATCAGATTATTTGTTTATTTATTTCTGTTAGTTTAATATAATTATTTATTAACTGATTGTTTCCCTAAATATATACTTGATTGAATTGAATTTAAACTAAAAATAAATAAATATCTTTGACTTCATTTAGAATGTATCTGGTTCCATTGAATTTAAAATAAAATTAAAGACATAAATATCTTCCAACTTGGTGTGATGTGACGAACATGGTGACGTACAAATAAATTGATTAGTAATTTAATATTTTAATTTGTGTTAGTTAAATTATATATAAAATATTATAATGGATGGAAAATTTGACTATAATTTAATAATGGATGGGAATTTTGACTATAATGTTTTTGAAAGTTTATTAAATGTTATGGGAGGTTTTAATGAATAGAAAATTTGATGTTAAAATTTTGTGATTTTTATGTGGCTAATAATTTTTAGAAATTTGATAAAATTTTGTGATTTTTTTTATGTGGTTAACAATTTTTAGAAATTTTATATAAATTTTATTGGGAATTTTAATTTAATTTAATTATAAGACATTTTATTGAGAATTTTAGTTTGTTTTATTTGGAGTTGTCTAATGACGCAGCAAAATAGTTTGGACGACAGTTTTTTTTGAATAGCTGTAACACAGATTTTCAAAAATTTCTTCTGGATTTTTTCATAATCTTGCCAGAAATTTCTAGGTTATTATGTAGATTTTTTTTAGACTAAGCGATTTTATTTTGAAAAAAGTGATTATAATTTTTTTTAGGTTTTATTTTGAAAAAATTGATTACAATTTTTTTTAAATTTTTATGTAAGTGATATTTTTTTCAAATTTTATAAAAATAAAGTTGGAATTTTTGATAAATTTGGACTAGGCTTTGGCAATTGACCATTGCATCTCAACAATATTTATTTTCAATATTCAGATCAACTCAGTATCAATGTCCTGATGATGAACTACACTAGGTAGTTCTAAAGACGTAGGCCCTCCAAATGATATTGTGATTTTTCCGGAAGAATTAGTTAAACAATTGTGGATCACAGAAGTTTACACTCTGAAATTTGTTATAATTTTGAAAAAGTTTTAATTGTATACATTATTGAATTTTTAATTATAAAATTTTGTAATATTTTATTTTTTCAAGTCTTATAAAAAAATGCATTAAGAGAGGAGAAAGAAGGGTTGACTTAATTTTTTTTAGTTTAATGGAATTATATTTTTATCATGTTCAATATATCACTAGATCGAATTGGTGACTTCACACCAAAAAGTTCCTTAACGAAGTACTTGATCACCATCTATCCAAAACCCATATATATATATATATATATATATATATATATATATATATAAATTTTTATTTGAAATTCAATAAATTTTATTTATATTAAAATCATAAATTTAAATTGTATAATTTACATCATCTAAATATTTCAAGTTAAAATTCATTTATACATTTAAAAAGGCATTTAAATAAAAAATAATATAAAATTAAAAAAAAAACTTAACACTCAATTTCGATTAAAAAAACCCATAAAATATCTAATAATTAAAATACTATTTAACCTTAAAATATCTAATAATTAAACTACTATTTTTCACAAGATTATCAACCATAAAATATCTAATAATTAAACTACTATTTTTTACAAGATTATCAACCTAGTACAATTTCAATGCTTAAATTTTATGTATATGAAACTAATCCCATTAAAAATTTGGAAGGACATAAACTTTCATCCCATTATCAACCTAATTTGTATTAATACCATTGCGATTTCTAAAATTACATAATCTAAATCACATTTTTCATTCCTGCACACAACCTTTTGCTGTCACATCATTATTTCCACTTTAAAAAAGTCTTAACTAATTAATTTTAAATCGTGTTTTCAAGAAAAATACAAAATTGTATATAAACCAGCTGGAGTTTGGGCTCATACAAATACCACCAAAGGATTGGGGAAGTATGGTCGCTATCGGCACCAACCTCGAATTGCGTGGATATTAAGTAAACGGTTAGTGTCGCCATATTTTTAATGGTCATAACTTGTTGATAGCATTTAGTATTTCGTTTTATTTTTATTTTTTATTTTTTTGTGTGGCCGGAAATAAGGAAAGCCGATTTCTGACAACGACAAACAAACATGAGGCTGAGGATTGGCGGAGAAAGAAACGCTTCTCGAGATGTGGATGAGATATCCGGTGGGTCCCGCCCCTGCAGAGAGCAGTTGTTATCCGTATCATTATCGTGCCCGAAGGGGGTATGGGCAAAGATGCTCTGCGCGGACGAGAGCGTGCCACGTGTGAAATTCGATCTGGCAGATCCTACATGCAATCACATATGATTCTCACAAGCCACGAGGTTTCCAGGCCACGTCAGCACATGACCCTCGATCAAGGATGTGTACCCGTAATCTAAACCACAAACCACAGGGTCGTAAATGGTAAGACCATGCTTAAAAGCTGAAATGCCGATCTCTATACGACTCATTTCCAAGTGACACGTGGAGGTAAACGGAACCGTTAGTTCCAGATATTTTCTTTCCCCGTCAGTCCGAGCGTTAGGTTCGGTCTAGGCCTGGTGGGAAACACCAGGTATAGAAGTAGACGACGATCAGAGCAGTCTGAATCTTTCGTCTGTGAACTCCATTTTGTTTTGAATTTGGTTTGAGAAGAAATCTGTGGGTTGTTTGTCGTAGGTAATTTTCCGATCTCTCAGAGATCAGAAAATGGCTAAAACAATGAAGGAATGTGAGCTCTGTGAATTGTCTGCCAGATTGTATTGCGAGTCAGACGAAGCGAGTCTCTGTTGGGACTGCGATGCCAAAGTTCACAGCGCAAATTTTCTCGTCGCGCGGCATTGTCGAAGCTTGCTGTGCCAGATTTGTCAATCTGTGACCGCATGGCGGGCCTCCGGTGCGAAGCCCGGTCCGACCGTCTCCGTCTGCGAGAGATGCGCTGGCGGAAGCCGCTCAAAGAGTGATGGTGACGACGATGAGGAAAATAATGACGAAAACCAGGTGGTACCCCTCGCCTCTGGCTACTCGGGACCGCCTCTCAGTTGTTCTTCTACCGATCAAGAAGAGGAATCGTCCGGCGACGACCGGCACTGCGCTGAAAGCCCCTTTTCGAATGACCCTGTCAATGCCGCCACCCACAAACATCTCCGTGAAAGCTTGGCTCTGAACACTTCCGAGGTAAGTTTTTTCTTTCTTTTCATGTGCATCCTGGAGCTTTGAAATCTTGATGGCCATATGAAACCCTAGTTTATATGGGGTTTTATGCATCCACAATCTTTGATATCTTGATGACCATATCAAAGCCTAGTTTTGATGGGGCTGTGTGCGTCTTTGAAATCTTGATGTATCACGGACTCATCTACACTCTAGGTTTTGATATGCTCCCAGAGATCACAGTGCGCATTTGGAATGCGCACAGATCTTAATACCCATATCGAGCCTTAATTTTCATGGGTTTGAGGTATTGTCCATATTCCATGTTTCCATATTGTTTAGATTCAATGCACCAATTCACCGAAATCTCGATAGATCTCCATGGATCTCTACCTTTCCACACACACACTGTTGAGAGATTCCACCCTTTTGACCTTGGGCGAGCACCTCGCTTCTCCTTGTGGTGCAACCAGTTTGGGGTTGCCTGAGACTTTCGGATGGTAGAATCTTTTGAGAAGGATTTTGCATCGAAGGCCTAGTGTGGCTTCTTGCATGTTGTGGGTTTTGTGTCTTAATGATGTGAGGGGTCTGACATTTATCATTGTTTAACAGGGCGATTGCGGTTGCTCTTCTTCTGGGGTTAACAACAGCAATAACAATATAAGTGGCGGTGAAGACGAAGCAACCTCTTCAGCCATTCGCAGTTTGAAGAAAAGAAAAGTGGATCAGGGTTTCAAAGATGATTTGGTCAAAACTCTCGAGGTAATCCGGCTGGAGGATCGTGATGATTCGACTATATTGGCCATATGTAAACTTTGCAGGGATCCTCGTCCCAGGGAGCTTGTTTCTATAGATTGTCCTAGTAATAACTCCCCTTACGCAGGGTAGTATTTTACCCTGGACCTTATTACTGTTTGATATAACACCTAGATGACATATAGGCTGACATTTGCCTTATTGATTGTAAGGTTAGGGCTTCTGGATTTTGGGCAGAACTGATGAACGGCAAGTCAAGATTTTCACTCTTGCATTTTCCCATTGTAAATAGAAAAAATCTGAGGATGTTTGAATTCCAAGGGTTTCTGATTAAATGACGTGCATCTTTGGTTTTGTGTGAAAAGAGCCATTATTTGATTTTAATCTACTGAATGTGAAGAGCCGTTGCTATAGTTAGGATTATTTGATTATGATTTAACAGAATATAAAGTGCCATTGGTATAATTAGGAATCGTGATTATTTGATTTTAATTTACAGCATGTAAGGAGCCATTAGTTTAGTTAGAATTATTTGATTTTAATTTATTTAACGTTTTGTGCATGGTCGGTAAATGGTCTTGCACCTGCCCTAGGTTTGGTTAACACTGAAGTAAACTAAACAATATAATCTCATGAGATGGCACATGTTTGGTTGCATTGAGCACCAGAAGTATATCTTTTCGGGGGGACTGAACCTGGGTCTCTATGAAGAAAGCTTACATTGTTGCCATTTTCATTCAACAGAATATCTCCCCCTTTTCTATTACAGGAAAAAACTGTAAACACTTTGATTGGTATTGGCATTCTTGATTTCTGTTTGTACATAAGCAATTGTGGCTTGGACTTCGAGTTGAGAGACTGGCAAGCTCTATGGACCTGGAGATAAGACAGTATTTTATTAGTGAGCGAGTAGTTAGCATCTTCATTCAGAGGATTGTAATCTAAACCTTAAAACGAAATTGGTTTGGAAAAAAAAATCAGTTAACTTGGCATGACCCACAAGTGTAATGGTTTTGAAAGTTTGATTAAAATTGTCTCCAAGATGTACCAGGAAATCCAGATAAGGGTTTTTCCCACAGGATGTGCAACAGACCTGCTTTCTAGATTTTCAATTGAATATATCGTTGTGATGGTAAGTCTTTTATAATGATCTCTGGTGCTTTTGCGTTTCTTTGATAATCTATCAATTGACTTGGTCGTGAATTCTTTTTGATTTCAGGCAATGCAAGGTCGTGCACATCTAATTTTAGGTTTCCAAGATATGTAGCGCATTGTTTCTAATGACAAATTTGATCCAAAGGCTGTCAGCCGTCAGGAAATTCTCCTTATATTTTATTTGGGATGTGTCTTTGAGCTGAACTGTTTTAAGTTTTAAAAATGTTATTGGTTACCCTATATTATAATCTGTTGCAGCATTTCACTACATCAGTATGTATTTGCAGTTTTGATCAATATGGTGGCATGTATGTTGATAAACTATGCTATAGTATATTTAGGTGTGGGTTGGGCACTCAGTATACAGGTACATTCTATTCTGAATGAGTCAGTGATGCCAGAGCCACATATAGAGTTTATATCTACAATGAAGGTGCATATCAAGATCGACTTCTACATGTTAGGTAGAGAGTTTCCTTATATGCACACAATGCCTGTGTTAATATCTAAAAATTAAGGGCATGGGTCTCTAGCATTGGACAGTAAGTGACTACCACGTTATATGACTTATTGATATGATCATCTTTGCGTTGTATTTAAGTTCCACATTTAGGTTTTTCCTTGGCATTTTTCAATTTATGCAAAAGCATTATTTAGAGGTCTTGTGCTATTCCTGATTATATTAGACAATCCTTTATCTTCATTTCCAGGCCCTTGTTGTTCTGCAACCATTCAGTAATATATACTGAAAATTGTAAAGGTGCTATGATTTATTGATATGATCATATCTGACCTGTGTATTTAAATACTACTTTAGGTTTTTCCCTGGCAATTTTCAAATTATGTGAAAGCATTTATTAAAGGTCTTGTGCTATTCCTGATTATAATAGAGAAGCCTTGATCTTCATTTCCAGCGGGTTGTTCTGCAATCATTCAGTAATGTATACTGAAAATTGTATAGGCTACAGGAATTGATTGAGACACACTCTTCGTTAATGGGATACTGTACCATCATTTAGATACATGCCCCTTCACGATGGGTACCTTTATAGTTTGAGCTTGAAGTGTGAATTGCCATTCCCAACATCTGTGGTTGGCGGCCTTGCATCCAACCTTTAGCGGGCTTCGAAACCATGCTTCTGTTTTGATAAGCTAGGAACTGAAACCAAGACTCGGATGTTAGCCGATGCATTGTTTTCCTTAACGAAGTCTTGCATGAAATGGTAAAACCTATGTTTTGGAAGTCGGTATAAGGGTGGGGGAGATTGGGGCACTTTTATCCTGGAGATTTGATGCCTTTGGCGTCTCTCTGGTACAAGCGAAGGAAAATTTGGTAGGTTGGTTGGGTTGTGTCTATGAGAAAACTGCAGGTACGCAGTAGCTAGTATCTTTCAAAGAAAGGAAAGGTCCCTCCCTCAAATATAAAGTTTACGCTGTTCTGTATTCCATGTCGATCTAATCATACATCATATTCTTCCCATGTCTAAATATGTTGAATCCGAATTTTATTGCGGAAAAATAGCTTTATTTTAAGAGAATTTCAGTTCTTGAAAATCAAATTGCAGAGCAATGGCTTGATTTCATGAGTTTCAGTGCTTAGAAATCATATGACAGCGTTGGATCGGAAAGCTTATAAGTAGGAGTTGTGAAAATACAAGACAAGAAACATACACTATTTCCGAGGCTTGTCTTTTCAAATTCAACTTTTAGCAAAAGCTTTTTAGCATTTTTTGTTTCACAATTTTTATACACGTAATGATCTTGTTCTTTCATGTTTTCTATTTTTCTATTCAGCAACTCAGTGCTATATTGCGTTAAGAGATGGAGAGTTGCTGTAAATTATCAGAATTAAATACTTATTACGAGTTTGTTAACTATGAATAATGATTTTTAAAATGTGGGAACCTGGCCTATGTGTAGAAAGAAAGAAAGAAAGAAAGAATTTTAATGTCCACGAGGCTAAAAATAGCTTATGGGACAGATTGCTTCTCTATCTGACTCTTGTATTCGGCCCTTTTCCTGTGAAGTTTTACAATGAGCACTCCCAGCTTATTGACAAACTCTTCACTGAATAGATTATCCCAAGAATTAACTGCCAGAATACCTGCATAGTTTTCTCTGGTGTCCTTGAAGGCCTCACATTCTAGAATGAAATGTTTTTCTGTTTCCACTTTTCCGGAGGAGCAAAAAATACATACTCTTTCTTCCCACATTTCTTTTGGCCTTTTCCAGCGCCCTGTATGGGTTTGTTTTTAAATTTTAGCCTAAGGGGTTTAGACGGAAGCAATTTCAAAAATGCAAAAATGTTGGCGGATTTTCAGTAAACATGTTTTTCTTTTAGCCTAAAGTGTTAAGACAGAAGCAGTTTCAGAAATGCAGAGATGTTACAAAACATGCAAAATAGGTACAGTATTGTGTTTCCGAAACTATTGTGTTTCTAGTTTCTTCGGAGTAAGAGGGTTATTTTTATTTTACTTGTGGAAGAAAAGGAAAAAAGAAGATTACCATTTATCTACTGGTGACTAAACTCCACCAAGGTTGTTCACATGAATATGAAGTTCGAGGGACTAATAATCTGTCCATCTTACTTCCAAGTTTTGTAATCTTAAATCTGATAATCCTACTGTTCAAGTTTTATTTAAATGAATTCAAGTTCATTAATAATCCGATAATTTTACTGTCATTATGAACTTGAATTTGTCTATGTCCTTGCCTTTTTTCGCCCTACCTGTAACTGACGCTGTAGGCCTTTCCGTGATTCCATATACTCCATTGTCTTTGTGTGAGGCAAGTATTCTATTTCTGACTCAGTTCGTTTTTTCCTTCCCTGGAAAGATGTAACTTTAATATCCCCAACAGAGAAAAGCTTACGTTATAGGAAGTGGGTAATGCACCGCAAAAACATAAGAGAAAAACTATAAACGATCCATGATCCTCTCACATGTTTAATGAAAGCTTCAAAATAACAAATTAAACCATGTATAGGCTTCTTACTATTCCAAGATTACATTGAAAACTGAGTTTAGCAGTTTCAAAATGCTCAGTCATAAAGAAAGTCAACAAAAATTTCATTTATTTTCTGCTGTCACCATTGTCATTTCTTTCATCTCACCATGCGTTTGAAAATTACTAGTAAAGACTGTGGGCAGCAGTTTGGAACGTGATTTATTAGAGCATAGAAGAATGATCACCTTCCTCACCTTCGTCCAAGGAACTCAGTTTGGAACGTGATTTATTAGAGCATAGAAGAATGATCACCTTCCTCACCTTCGTCCTTGTTCCTTGCGATCATCAATAGATCAAATACAAAGCACCTTGTTGACCCAACTCTTTGCAGTGAGGAAAACAATATCTTGAAATTTACAATAAAGAAAGACTGTGAGGAGTTGTGATCACCTTAACAATATCTTGAAATATACAAGTAAAGACTGTGAGGAGCTGTGATCACCTTCCTCACCTCCGTCCTTGTTCCTTGTGATAATCAATAGATAAATACAAAGCACCTTGTTGACCCAACTCTGTGCAGGGAGGAAAACAATATCTTGAAATTTACAAGTAAAGACTCGGAGGAGCTGTTTGGAAGGGTGATATATTAAAGCATAGAAGAATGATCACCTTCCTCACCTAAATCTCCTTGTGATCATGAATAGATCAATATGATTGTGATTATCAATAGATCAATATGAAGCACAATATTTGATTGGTTTATGAGGCATAATACTTGCTAAGGTTTTGGCAAATGGGGTAGCAAGCTATGTGGGGAAAACCACACAGTTAAGCACGCTTTAGCCAGAGGTGATCTGGGATGGGTGACCCCCTGGGAAGTCTTGGTATTGGGTGAAAGTCTCAGAAGTGATGATAGATGCTGTTATTCATTTCACTAGTTTCAATCCCACTTCACCCATGTGAGCATCACCTGATACAGAGCATTACCTGATACAATGATTGCTAAGTGGACTATTAAATAATCATGAAAAATTAGTGTGTTACGATTGCCTCTCATGGAAATGGTCATAGATGAATGACTTACCACTTGAATCTCAAAAAATGATATATCTAATATAATGAATTGCGAAAACCCCTCAATACTTAAGTACAAAGATTGAAGAGAGCTCTACTTGATTGGTTCATGAGACACAATATTTGCTAAGGTTTTCCAAATGGGGTAGCAAGCTAAGTGAGCTTGATTGTGGGGAAACTCCACACTTAGGCGCGCTTGAGCCAGAGACGATCTGTGATGGGTGACCTCTCAGGAAGTCTTGGTTACCATGTGAAAGCCTTGGAAGTGATGATTGACCCTATGTTATTCATTTCACTAGTTTCAATCTCACTTTTTCACCCCTATGAGCATCACCCGATGCAATGAGTGTTACGTGGACTATTCAAAAATCATGATAAATTAGTTAGGCTGTGAGCATCACCCGATGCAATAAGTGCTAAGTGGACTATTCAAAAATCATGAGAAATTAGTTGGTTACCACTACCTCTCATGGAAATAGTCATAGATGAATGACTTACCCAACTCAATTGAATACCAAAAAATGATATCTAATATGAAGCACCTTGTTGACTCAAAACTCTTTCCTGAAAATGAAATAATATCATCAACTTAAGCCTAAGTCCCATAAATTTGTTTTTTTAATATTAAAAATTCTTTTGATAAGTTCTAGAAGTAGATTGGAGTTCCCAAAACCCTAAAACTTCTTGATACCTTTGTCCAAAACAATCAGAGTTGCTAACACACGTAACTCAATTATGTTCCCTTGCCTGATCCCAAATTGGATGTGAAGCGTTTCTCATTAATATACGCCACGTTTTCTGTGCCATTTAGACCTGATACACTTGGTAGGTCCATTAAAGAGTACCCAACCCTTGGACTTATGAACAATAAGGATGGTTTGCTTTGTTTGGTACTACTTGTTTTGGAGGTAGAGAGATATCTTTTTCATAAATGTAATTGATCTCGGGATACACTGCTAGAGTAGTAAGCTTATTCTGGGAAATATCTCGTTCTAAGTTTATCAAATTAAATCACGAGGCAATGCGTTAGAGGAAATATCTCATTCTTAATGATCATGGGACGATACACGGAAGTGCTTCATTATCATAGTGTTCTATTCTCCATCCAACATTTCAAGCCATACATTCCAAGGCATACCTTTGGAAATGACCTTCTTCTTCCCCTACTCCTGCCATGCCTAAAATGATATTCATGATCCACTAGTGCTAAAGGACCTTCTTCCTGTACTCCTTTTGTCATAGGTCTCCTTCCATGACTAAAATGATATTCATGATCCACTAGTGTTTTATTCTTCATCTATCATTTCAAACCATATCGTAGGAAATGATCACCTCGTTCCCGTAGGAAATGACCACCTCATTTCCGTACTCCTTTTGTCATAGTTATCCTTTTACTTTATCCTTTCCTATCCATTCATACTTAAAATATCTTATCATACTTTATTCAATGCAATTCCATTGCTGTAGTTAGTTTAGGTGTTATATGTTTTTCAGTATTCAATGCAATTCCATTGCTGTAGTTAGTTTAGGTGTTATATGTTTTTTCAGGGTTTTTTTTAGTATATATATATATTTTTTTCGGTTTATTTTGTTCAGAATCTGAGAGGAATTTGTTGAAATTACAATTTGAGTTCTGAACACTCCAAAATTCAAACGTTTTAGAATTTTTCTAAAATTTTATGCAATAAAAAATCCAATTTAAATGATAAAAATGAAATTAAACAACAAAAAATATTTTTCATCAAATTAAACTCAAAAACTCCAAAAAAATATAATAATTAAACAACAAATACTTTTACCTTAAAAAAAAACATACATACTTATATTTGGCCCATTGCCACAATCTTCTATAGTCGTATAAATTTTAATAGTGCTTTTACTTCCCCATTGAGTTTCATCTCTATGTTCTTTTTTCTTAAAAAAGACATATGTGCTTTTACTTACTCATTGAATTTCATCACTATTTTATTTTTTCTTTAAAAAACCATACTTTATATATTTAACTCACTGTAAATTCTCCTACAACACTTCATTACCATGTTAAATAATACCATTCTTTTAGATATATGTAATTAATCTTCAATCTTCTTATATACTCATTCTATTCCCCATTGAGTTTCAGCACTATGTTCTCTTTTCTTTAAAAAAAACCATATTTTATATATTGAGCTTAGTGTAAATTTTCCCACAAGACGTTGTTACCATCTTAAATAATACCATTCCTTTTTTCTTTAAAAAACCATATTTTATATATCGAGCTTGGTGTAAATTTTAGTGTAAATTTTCCCACAAGACTTTGTTACCATGATAAATAATACCATTCTTTTAGATATATATAATTAATAGTCAATCTTCAATCTTCTTATGTACTCGTTTTATTGATTAACCACTAAATGACTAATTTTTGAGGGGTACAATCTTTTTATATACTAGTTCTATTAAATGACTAACTTTTGAGAGGTACACTTTACTAGTATGTGTTTTTTTTTTAATTTTTATTTTTAAATAAAAATAAAATATTATCTAAAAATAAATAAATAATGTTATATATATATATATATATATATATATATATATATATATATATTTTTTTTTTTTATAAAATTTTTATAAGATTAATTTCTATTATATGGTACAAAAATAGTATATTTAAGTTTTGTGATTGGAGTTGCTGAATTAGTCAATCTCGGTTGGAAAGAGATAATTCAAAAATAGCACTGTCTCTTGGGGGAATCTAGCCCATAGAAAGTTTCACAAAACATAGAAAGAAGTGTCTCTAATGGAGAAATCAACTATTAACAAAATTGTTAGGATATTCCGACACACAGGAAATAGTTAAGAATAACTTAGTCTAGTGTAGAGTTAGATAAAGTGTGTTTTTTTATTATGTACATTTGTAACTCATAATCCGATGGTTACGATTTGAAGTGATCCGATGGTTCACTTTCTCTTCGGTATTAACGACACTTGATCCATGGCTTAATACTCGATTGGTCTATGATTTCTATTTAAAGAGCATAGAGGGTCATTTGTCCAGTAACCATTTATGAGAGAAACATATGTAATTTTTCTTTTATATTAATAAATTGCCTGAAGTGTCCACGTTGGCTAAGGCCGTGGAATGTTTTCCTCTTCGAGGGTTTTAACCACGTAATAACACTAGTGTTGTACTGATTTGTGCTCTGTTTGTGAGCAGTGACCTTAGGTTTTTTATCTATAAGGAACTTGCCCTGTAAATTCCTACATGGTATCAAGAGCTATTTTGAGGGTTGCATCCGTTGTTGATCCAAATCCGAAGTTGGTTTGAATGCATGCGAATGTCGTTTTTTAGATATACTATTTCTGAACATTTTCGGGCCCGAAGAACTACTCTGTTGTGTCCGAAGCGTCTGTTATAGTGAGGGATGTCTTTCGTTTTATGCAAAAAGGTTTTTGATTGTCCAAGTTATGTCAGTTTAGATTTGGAGGTATAAACTCTGTTTGCAGTGATATTTGTTAATAGTTCTGCTTATTTCAATTTCGTCTGTTTATTTCGGTGTTTAGGTTTTATTTATTTGTTGGATCTAAACTCTCTTCTTTGTGCTGTGTGCGATCTCGGGAAATCAGACATAGGGAAAATAGATTTTTTTTGCTACGTACGCTCTTTCCCCGCGTCTTTTGTGCGATCTCGGGAAATCAAAAATAGTGAAAAAATAGATAATTGTCAGTAAGGTTAATCAAAGATTAACGTTCTGTAGTAAGGCTTGCATTGTTTTTTTTTTTTTGCTCGGATTGTGTGTTTTTTGTGCAGGAAAAAGGCACGCACACCGAAGACTAAAAAAAGGAAACCCCTTCCTCCTTTCAAACAATTACAGAATCATTTACTATCTCAGTGGGTGAGAAGTTAGTTTATGAGAATAGAGGTCTTGGGTTCAAGTCTCTTTCTCAAGCTTCTTTTGTAAAAAAATTTTCTGTTAAAAGGCGGGATTTAAAAAAAAAAGTTGAACTTCATCATCAAATTTCAAACCATTCTCGTAACTATTTGACATTTACAACTCGTTTTTTGAAGAAGTCATAACTTCTTTATCTGGACGCTGTTTTTCAAGCCGTTTTTTTTTAATCGGCCTAATTTGTCGAGATCTTTCCATTGGAGTAGTTAGTTTCACCTCTTTTCAGCTTCAATTTTTTTTTTTTTTTAAATGGAAAGTGCATGTTTGGTTATTCTTAACAGCACCAATTATTTCCAATGACTATCTCACATGGTAGATTTACTTTGAAGTAAAGAGCTTTATAGAATAGCCATATGACAAGAAACTAAGCCTTCCGATAATGATAAAGTCATTAAATGGGAAAATAAACAAGATCAATCACGAGGGTTGATAAGAATGTCCATTGCTCAAGATCTTTGATTTCATACCCTTGAAATTGACACCCCTGATGAAGCCCTGAAAAAGCGAAACACTGTTTTTGGCATTCAAAATAAAACCAGAGCTCACCAACTTGAAAATGAGTTGCGCCTTACTTTGGACTCCAATAATTTCTCTTCTATTGAAGATTTTTTGTCTAAATTCAAGACCTTTAGACTTCTTTTAGAAGGTTGTAAGGTCAAAAAGGACGATGGTAGCCTCATATATTCCATTCTTGCTAAGCTAGGCCCTGCATATTTTGTATTTGTTTCCACCCTCCATTCCACTAACAAAGTCATCATTTTTTTAGGAACCACCTACAAGAACTCCTCTATTGATGCCTTTTGTGATTCTTTGATAAGAGAACAAAAAAAACTCTTACACCTTGGTCTTATCACTTCTGGAAACACTTCTAAGAAAGCCTTAGCGGCCCAACATCAAGCATATCAAAAGAATTTCAAGAAGCAGTATCCTAAAAAGTATGGTCCTAAATCAAACAAGGGTCCTAAGCAATTTCAGGCACAAATTGAAAAAGAAACTCACCAAAATGATAAGGCAAATAAAAACAAAGAGAATAAGACAGATATACATTGCAACTTTTGTAATCGTGATGGCCATATAGAGTCCAAATGTTTTAAGAAGATGCAAGCCTTAGAAGCAGTAATGAAGAAGTATAACATCAATTTGGAGCACTCTTCACCTTCATCTTCATGAATGACACTTTCTGCTTGTGGTTGTCAAACATCAAGATCTGGTTATGCATTAAATGTATCTTCTTCTTCTCATTCTCATGAGTGGCTCATTGATTTGGAGCTTCTTACCACATGGCCAAAAATAAAGCCATGTTTTATTATTTAAATGATTGTAACACCAAATATATTTATGTAGGTGATGATAGATCTCTTAGTGTTGTAGGATTTGGAATCATTCATCTAGGTAATGGTCAGTGTAATGATGTACTATGTGTTCCTACCTTGTCATGCAAGCTTCTATCTGTTTATTAGATAACTCATTCAGGTGAAGGGGAAATAGTAGAATTATCACCTCATGATGTTGTAATCAAAAACCTAAAAGATCTTAGACATATTTTAGCTATTGGCATTGCTGATGATTCCACAAGGTTGTATAAGTTTGAGAACTTCGGGTCATCATGTCTTCCCTTCGTTTTTGTTGCTCATAATGATGAAGTGAGCAAACTTTGGCATGAGCGATTTGGTCACTTAAATTATCACTCTCTTCAAACTCTATGTAAAGGAAAAATGGTGATAGGTCTTTCTATGGTGTCTTGCTGAGATGGTGTTTGCTCCGGAGGTGTACTCGGAAAACATCATCGGGATAGTTTTGAAAGATGTGCCTCTTGGAACACTTCATCCCCTTTGCAGCTTGTGCACAATGATTTATGTGGTCAACTTATTGTTGTTTCTTTCTTTGGTTGCAAGTACTTCTTAACTTTCATTGATGATTTTTTCAGACGCACTTGGGTATACTTCTTAAAACTCAAGAGAAGTTTTTAACATGCTCTTGGCCTTTAAGGCCTTTGTTGAGAAACAATCTGGACATCAAATTCTGAAGTTAAGATCAAACAATGGAGGAGAATGTGTTAACAACAAATTGATCAACTTTTGCACTAAGCATGGAATTCAATTGTGATATACTGTTCCATATACTCCACAACAAAATGGCGTAGCTGAACGGAAGAATCACACCTTAAAAGAAATGGTTAATTATATGCTTCAATCTAAAGGACTTGGTCTCAATTTTTAGGCAGAAGCAATTAATTGTACAAATTACATAGTAAATCACACTCCTACTAAGGTTTTAAAGAATATAACTCCAGAAGAATCTTGGAGTTCAATCAAACCAGATGTAAATCACTTTCGTGTTTTTGGAAGTGATGCTTGGGCCCATATTCCAGAGGCGAAACACAAAGCCTTAGAACCTAAGAGTGAAAAGTGCATTTTTGTTGGATATTTTGAAGATGTCAAAGGATATAGACTTCAACCAAAATCAAAAAATATAATCATTAGAAGAGATGTAAAATTGGATGAAAATATATCAGCCTAGTTTGGCGGGTGTGCCACCTTTGGCCCGTGAGCTTGATTCGACATATGTGCCACCTCTCTCTATCTCTTATATTTTTGACAAAATTCCTTCTAGTTCAGATGATGACAGCGAGGATGACAATCCTCCTCCACCTCTTGAAGATATTCTCTTCGCTCCACAGCTTCCAAGATGGGTCCACTCTACTCGGGATGCAGCAGGTTCTCTTGCAGATGAATCTGCAGATCGACGACGTACACGTTCTCAGTTCGAAAAAGCCTATTCCTTATTGGCTGAAGTTTTTGAAAATCCTGATCCAGACACCTTTGAAGAAGTTTCTGGTCATCCGGATTGGGATGAAGCTATGAATGAAGAATATTGTTTCTTATTGGTGAACGATACTTGGGATCTTGTTCCTCTTCCAAAAGGAAGAAAATTTGTCCGATGCAGATGGGTTCACAAAACAAAGTTTGGCCCAGATGGAAAAGTGGATAGACATAAAGCTCGTCTTGTTGCTAAAGGATTTTCACAAGTTGAAGGCATTGACTACACTGAAACCTTCTCCCCTGTTGCCAAAATGAATTCTATCTGCCTTGTTCTTTCTCCTGTTGCCTCTTTTAAATGGGAAGTCCATCAGATGGATGTTAAATCCGCCTTCTTACATGGAGATTTGTATGAAGAAATCTACATAGAAAAACCCCTTGGCTTTATCCAAAATGACTTTAGTCTTCATTAGGGGAATTTTGAGGTCTAAAATGGGTCTCCTAAGGAAATTATAAAATAATAATGGAAATAATAAAATAATATTTGATTACATCATCAAATTTTAGAGGGAAAAAAAAAAACTATTTTTTCAATTCGTATTTTGAACTTATCTCCCTAAGGTTTTACTCCAATTTCGGGCAGGGATATTGGTTGGATGCAAATTTTATTTCCCATCCAAGGAGTACCCATGTTGCATACTTTTGATAGACTCTACTACATGAAAAATGAGAAATACATGAAAAACATGATTACAATCACGTTTTTTCATGTAATTCTCATTTTTCATGTAATAAGGTCCATCAAAAGTATGCAGCATGGGTACTACTTTGATGATGAATTAAATTTTGAATCCAACGAGTACTCTCACTCAAAATTTGAGTAAACCCTTAGGGAGATAATTTTAAAATACAAGTTGAAAAAGTAGTTTTATTATTTTATTATTTTTTAATCTTTTTATTTTTTACTCCAAAAATGGTGAATCATCCCCCATGGTTTACATCATCATCTTGAATCCTATCGGTTCTCATAAAGCTTGTTTTTGTTGTACATTTTTCTTAGGAGGCCCATTTTAGACCTCAACATTTCCCTAATGGTTTGTCGCCTTAGGAAGTCTCTCTATGGTATCAAACAAGCTCCTCGGGTTGGTATGCCAAAATGGATAGATTTCTATTAGATAATGGCTTTTCTAGGTGTCATTCTGACAACACTATCTACACCAAGAAAGTGGGTAAGTCCTTCACCATCCTTGTTATTTATGTTGATGATCTTATCCTTATTGGTAGTGATCCCAACCATATTAACCATGTGAAGTCTAGCCTCAAAAAGAAGTTTGAAATGACAAACTTAGGACACTTGCATTGTTTCCTTGGTCTTAAAGTCTTGCAATCCAAAGAAGGTATTACCCTCTCTCAGTCCAAGTATGTCTGTGATCTTCTACACCAATTTCACATGGAAGACTGTAAGCCAACCCCTTCTCCCTTTCAGTCCGGAGTCAAGCTTTCAGTGACTTATACTACCTCTGAAGTTGATGCTCTACCTTATACTGTCAACTTGTTGGTAAACTTTTGTATCTAACCCATACCCGTCCCGACCTCTCTTTTTCCATTGGTCTTGTTGCTCTGTTTATGCACCAACCTCATGAAAGTAACTGGAAAGAAGCTAAAATAATACTTCGATATATTTGAGGTACAATTCAGTTCGATATTCATCACAGTGCAGGAGCATCTCCATTGTTGATTGGTTTCACTGATTCTAATTGGTCTGGTGACCCTGATGATTGAAAGTCTACTGCAATATATGTATTCACTCTTGGTTCATGACCTATTACATGGTCTTGTAAGAAACAAAGTGCCATCTCTCTTTCTTAAGCAGAAGCAAAGTATCGTGGTGCAGTTGAAGCCAACAAGGAAGCCATATGGCTTCGTCAGATCCTGTCTGAATTTGGTCTTCATCAGCAACATCCAACTACACTTTGGTGTGATAATTAGAGTGCTATTCAGCTATGTAAAGATCTAGTTCAGCATCAGCGTATGAAACACATTTAGCTCCACATACACTTCATCAGAAAGCTCATTCATGATCGTGTTCTTGAAGTGCAGTATTGTCCAACCAATGATCAAGTGGCCGATATCTTTACCAAGGCTCTCACAGAAGCAAACTTTACCAAACTTCAATACATGTTTGGAGTTCAGGAAGTTATCATTAAGAGGGGATAGGCTCTAATGCCTCCTCCTTTCTCCTATTGTGTCACCTTTGTAAATACTTTAATCCTATCCCAATTTGTTCTTAAGGGGGAATGCTAGGATATTTCGACACATAGGAAATATGCTCCTTTTGTGTCACCTTTGTAAATTCTTCAACCCTATCCAAATTTGTTCTTAAGGGGGATGTTAGGATATTCCGACACATAGGAAATAGTTAAAAATAACTTAGTTTAGTGTAGAGTTAGGTAAAGTGTATTTCTTTATTATGTACATTTGTAACTTATAAGCCCACGGTCATGATTTGTAGTGATCTGATGGTTCACTCTCTCCTCAGTATTAAAAACACTTGATCCGTGGCTTAACACTCGATCGGTCTATGATATCTATTTGAAGAGCATGGAGGGTCATTTGTCTGGTAACCGTTTATGAGAGAAACATATGTAATCTTTCTTTTATATTAATAAATTGCCTGAATTGGCCGCGTTGGGTCAAACAATACACTGTTTCCCTCTTCGAGGGTTTTAACCACATGATAACACTGGTGTAATGATTTGTGATTTATTTGTGAGCGGTGACCTTTGATTTTTGATCTAAGAAACTTTCCCTGTAAATTCCTACAAGAATATCCAAAAAAATAAGTTGCTGTGCAAAATGAAAGTAAACATAGAAACTGTAGAAAGACATGAAAATACTTGAGAAAGAAGAGCCATGGCTCTACAGATTCTGGTTCTTTGCATCATGGTGCTGCATACGAGGAGGTTCTTCCACAATGTAGCACCCGTAGTTAGAGAGAGCATCCTCCTTCTTGGAGGGCTGAGGAGCCAGCTCTGGAGTGGAGGTGGAGTGAGCACCTATATCTTCTGCATTGTTAGGTTGCCTAACGCCTTCAACAGAGTTGCTACTCCCACTATCAAAGGTTTCCTCCATGCGTTTGACATGGAGAGCCACCATTTTCCTAGGTAGCGGGGAGGATGAACTGTAGAAATTATATGCACTAAGCATGCATATGTCCAAGATCCACCTGATCTCACACTATTTAACTTTATGCAAGATACTGAATCTATTCCACTTGTTAATCTTTTGCGGAAAAATTAATTGCACACACATGTGAAACATAAATTTTTTTATCAATCGCACATAACACAATTTTTAATCGGGAAACCCTGAAGCTAAAAACCCCAACTATATATTATGTAACATGGAGATCATATGACAATCTCATACAAGCATACAAAGATTAGCACAAGCTCTCAGTATAGTACAATTGTCATACACTAATCAGGCCTAATCTTGCAAATCCATGCACTGATCTTTGCCACCTGCTAGCCTGCCTCGACTGCGCAATCTCTGCTGAAGAATAACTTTGAATGAATTTGAATTAATCCATCCTTGACTGCGCAATCCTCATTGGCATCTCCACTGAGTGTGTGATGCAATCAATGCATCACTATAGTCACAACAGATAGTCTATCTTGCCCTTTCACCTATCTCTCCACTGGTCTCCACTGAAACTGCCATGCACTATAGTTAACTAATGTATTGTTCAGTTGATTAATGAGTTATTATTTATGAATTAATTAACTAATTAGTTCACTCCACTCTCACTAGTGTATCAATCAGTTAGACTAGATACAACTAGCTCAACTGAGTCTAACTGAGTTAAACTGAATACAACTCCATAACTACTTCTTTCAATTGTGTCATAACTCTGCCACTTGAGTTCTAACTGAGTCCTCCATGCAACAACTCAAGTAAACCCTTAGGAATAGCGTAATTCCTTCTGTCAGCTGCTGTGTCACATTTGTGCACTGAACTGAAGTGCTCCAAGAGAATAAGTTGTTGTTTAGAGTCTGATTATTATTAAGAGCTAATAATAATCGACATGCATCTATTTTTAGATTGACGATCTATAAATAGACTACGCCCAATATTCTAAAAATAGAATTTCATCTATTTTTCCAACTTGATCAACTATCCACAAATAGCATCTTGCAATTTCTGAAATATGATCATCATGTTTAAAAATAGACAGTCTAAAAATAGACTTGTGCCAAAAATAGTCTGCGGGCCCAGTCAGTGAAGGCGACTCTTTTAACTAAGCTCATCATCTTGTTGAATCTCAACATGGACAAGAGAGTGGACTTTCGCGACCTCTTTCTAGAACCGGAGCCGAATTTTGTTTTGCCAAGTCTTCGAAATTCAAATTAAGAGATGCGCTGAGAGGAGCTGGGGGTCAGAGACCTCTGGTGCATTCATGGCTACCGAGAAGGCCATTATGCACTTTTCCATGGCCGGAATTGGAGGGTGAGAGGGAGAACCTCTGCCTCCTCCCCTACAACAGTGCATACGGTGGCGACGAGGCATAACTTCGGTGGAATATTAGGGATGTAGAGGAGGGCCTGAATGAGTAGAGGGAGGCGGATGAACAGTGGATTGATGAGCAACAGCGTGAAACGAATAAGCAGTGGGTGGATGAACAACGACATGGGGTGAAAGCACAACTAGGGAAAGCAGAGAAGAGAGCAGGAGCTTGCAGAGCAAGTATGAGAGAAAAACGGAGGGAGGCGCGGGACGAATGCGGGAAGGAGTCATCGCCATTTCCCATAAAAGGCCAGTGAATTCTGCGTTGTGGACGAGGTAGGATTGAATGAGCAATACGCCAAATTGAATGCCAAGGAGTGAACGAGGCCGAAAACAATGATGAATATTTATGGCTCTCACGTTGGAGGCAAGTGAAACCTCGTGGTAAGGCCAGCTGCAAGACTGCAGAGAAGCCATGTGGCTTGCTAGCGAAGCGTGTCTAATCACCCACATCCGGGGATATCTGCTATATTATTAAACAAAAGTGAATATATATATATATATATATATATATATATATATATATATATATATTTGATTAGTATTAATTAAAAGAATAATAAAATATCAATAATAAAAAGGAGATATAGAAAGGAGATATAGTAAAAATATTTCACTTGCTCAATTATAAATAAAATATTTTAATGTCCATGCAAAATAACATTATTTTATAAACTTTGGAGAAAAATAATATAATTAAAATTTCTTGAAATTTTATATTTTTTAGGAAGATGTATACTTATTAGTAATATTTTAATATACTATCAAATAACAATGTTAACTAATTTATTTAAAGTTGAAAAATTAAATTAGTTAATAATAATAATAATAAGAGATACATAATTCATTTAATTATGTGGCATTTAAAAAATATAAATAATAATTAAATTTTTTAATATGAGTCATAAATAAAGTATTCAGAGTTAAATAATATTGAGATATATTTAAACTATATTAATAGCAAAAAAAAAAATATTGAATTCTTTGGTCTGCGGTGAATTTTCTGGATTAATACCCGAGTCTGCGGTGAAATTCTGTCGTGAAAATTTTGTGGTGAATTTTCTGGATTAATACTTCGGTTTGCGGTGAATTTTCTGGATTAATACTTGGGTCTGCGGTGAATTTTATGGATTAATACTTGGGTCTGCGGTGAAATTCTGTGGTGAAAATTTTGCAGTGAATTTTCTCCATTACTACTTGGGTCTGCTGTGATTTTTTCTCGATAAATTTTTGGACTTGGGCACTTGAGGTCTGCTGTCCGGTTTGCTGATATTCAGGTGCACACTTTCCTTATATTTTTCTAATACATATCTGCTCATATATTCTCAAATATGAATAATTCACCACAACTACCAAATATTACCAAAGGTAGACCTAGCACAATTACTCTATAGAGTTTTTATGAGTATATAGAGTCTTTAGAGAAACGTAGAGAAGAAAGAGAAGTCAAACTACAAACTGAGTTAGAAGCCATGTTGGAAAACAAATTCACATCTCTTGAAGACAAAACCCAAAAACAAATAGAAAATAAATAGAACTATTGGAGAATAAAATGGAGACAATGGAAACTAGGTTGTAGGTCATAGAAAAACAAAACCAAGATACAAACCAAACATCCCAACAAGGAGACACTGATAATATAGAGAGTCTTAAAATGAAGGACATGATTAAAGAACTAGAATAAAAAGTTAACAACAATCTCACCCTAAATAGTGGGGCAAGTAAATTAGATATCAAACCAATTAAAGATTATATGAAAAAATTGATCGAATTAGACCATGAGTGTAATAGAAGGGCCTTGAACCTTATAATCTTTGGTTTGAAAGAGGAGGTAGGCAAGGATAGTGTCTCACAGAAGCAACAAGGTTAGGGAAATTAACTGAGAATAAAGGAAGGCTGATCCGAATAAAGGTGAGCTCTACTGACCATAAGTATGACATACTTAGTAAAACCTCAAGTCTAAAAGGAATGAGAATATTTATAAACGAAGATCTTATTCCAGAAGATCAAACAGAATTAAGAAAGGAGGTTCAAAAGGTAAAAGAAGCTAAGAAGAAAGGAAAATGGGCAATAATCAGAAACAGGAAAGCCGTTATTCGAGATAGAAACCAAAAAGATAGTAATAAATAACAATTCAACATGCTCCAAATTATTTCTTGGAACTGTTGGGGATTTCCATGGAACAAAGGCCCCAAGCTAAGTTGGATCTCAAATGATGTTGATATTATATTGCTTGTTGAAACTTGGGAGCATGAAGAATATAAGGTCCCTAACATAAATGGCTTTGCACTATGGTCTACTTGGAACAAGCGATCCTCCAATAGAGCCATTGGGGGCACAAATTACTACATTAAGAATAACATCTCCCCCCATGCTAGGATTTATAAAAATGAGCCTTACAACAAATATAGTTGGATTGAGATTACTGACATTAATGATAAAAATACCTACATAGCAATCTGTTATTCCCCCCCATTAATTCTAACTTCTATAAAAAAAAGAATCTAGATAAAAATAGTCCTTACAATGGTTTAGAGAATGATATTTATAGCCTAAGGAATGAAGGTAATATCCTTTTAATGGGTGACTTTAATGCTCGAACTTCATTCCAACCCCAAATCTCTTTGGTTAGATGAAGACCTTACTTTGGGTAGCTGGTACCCCAATTCTCTTTGGTTAGATGAAGACCTTACTCTGGCTAGCTGGTACAAAAGGAGCTCTTAAGACCTTGGGGATAATTTGTTTGGGTCGGAGCTAGTCAAGCTCTATAGTGCTCAGGATCTCATAATTTGCAACGGTCTAAAGAAGTGGCCCAATTCTAGCAAGATGACCTGCATCCATGGGCTTGGCAGGAGTGTGGTAGACTATGTTATTTCCGATCTCCCTTTATACAACGAAATAATAAATTTTGACATCTTAGATGACCATGAGCCTGACTCTGATCATAGGTCTTTACTCACAACTCTCAATTTTGTCATGCATAGAGATCCCATAGAAGATAATCCTTATAGTGAAAAGAACTTAATCTTTGATAGAAATAAAAACGATCTCTTTCTAAATGAATTAAAAACTAATTTTCTTCCTTTATCTAGTATCTAGACAACATAGATGACCTCTATCATAATTTTACTACAACCCTCTCATATTCTATTAACAAGTTCTCAATTGAAGTCTCAAGTAATAAAAGAAATAGCAAAACCAACCCATGGTATGACAAAGATTGTAAAAGTGCGAGGAGAGCAATTAGGAAAGCTATTGATGTATTTCTCAAAATTAACAAGATAAAATCTACAAAGCCCTAACTAAAAGGAAAAAAAGGCAATATATTCGTAAAAGACAAGAGAATCTCTTACACCTCTCTAAGGTGGCTCCTAAGAAATTCTGGAGGCAGATTCTAACTAGGAAAACTAAAGATAATAATAAAATTGTTTTACAAGACTGGAATTCCTATCTTAAAAAGCTTTATGAATCTCCAAATTCCAGTGATTTTGAAACGCTGCTCACAACGAAAGAAGTTTCCTCATTAGAAGACATTGATTTTGGGGTTAAATGCCTGGCAAATGGGAAAGCTAAAGACATTGAAGGTTACCAGGTGGAAATCTTAAAAATTGGAGGTCTTGTCATCATCTCCCACATCCACAAGCTTTTCAACCAAGCGGTAAAGCAAGGATTCCCTAAACCTTGGACTCAGATTGTCCCTATTTTTAAAAGTGGGGATACAAATAACCCCTCTAATTATCGAACAATTATGATCAGCCCTCTCTTAGCCAAGTTATATGGTATTATTTTGGAAAATAAGTTGAGCATTCGGCTTGAAAGTGAAGGTAAGCGGGCTAAAGGCCAAGCAGGTTTTAGAAGGCAACACTCAACAACGGACCATCTCGTTACACTTACGATCATTGTGGAAGAATGCCGCAATGATACATCCAATCTCTTCTGTTGCTTTGTGGACTTTAGAAAGGCTTTCGATACGGTTCCTAGAAATAACCTATGGAATAGATTAGAAGAGCTAAATGTTCCTTTCGAGCTAAGTGCGGCTGCTATAAGGTTATACGAGAATGTAATTGCCAAGTTAAAGAGAAATGAGGGGTGGTCGAAAGATATTAAGTGTAATATCGGAGTTAAACAAGGTTTCCCCCTCTCCCCTACCCTATTTGGCATTTACATCGACAAGCTAGAAGGTTGTTTAGAGGAAGCAGGATGTGCTGGCACGATCTTAGCTGGGATAGTCATCATCCTTCTTCTCTATGCTGACGATATTTTTCTTCTCACAAGGTGCCCATTTGATCTTGATAAACAACTTTCTTAAGGATTTCTGCTCTACCATGGGTATGCCTGTTAACGTTGACAAAACAAAAGTTATGATTATCAAATCCAAGAAGGACACTAACGCTAATTTTATGTATGACAATAGTAACTTGGAGGAAGTGTCTTCTTACAAGTACCTAGGAATTGATATTCATCACAAGCTCAACTGGAACTATAGCGTTCAGAAAAGGATTAATGGGGGGTGGAAAGCTTATTTTGGTCTTGAAAATGATTGTAAAACGACAAACCTCGTAATGTGGGATAGAAAGAAGTTCCTCTTTGAAACTTTAGTCACTCCTATTATCTTATATGGATGTGAGGTTTGGGGTTGCAGCATCTCTAGAGAATCCTGGAGAAAGATTGAGCAAATACAGAAGCGTTTTATAATGTATAACCTTAAAATTAAAAGCAATACACCCTATCCTATTCTCCTTATAGAAGTGGGTCTTTCCCCTATCGAGAGCCTAGCTATGACTAGGCTTCTGTTGTACAAGCACAAGCTCAATAGCATAGGAGACCATAGACTTCCTAAGCTAGCTTTAAATTCTAGCCAAAATCACCTAAGGCTTAAACGAGGTTGGTATAAAGACACTAGGGTCCGGTTAAACCATTGGGATATCGACGAGAATGTTGCATTGCGAAACATCAATAACATTAAAAAATTGTTTCTTCTAAGTTCAAAGAAAAAATATGGTGCCAGAAAGATCTAGTAGCTAAAAAAAATTAAGGTATTATAAGGAGGTCATCAACCCCACTTAGAAGATCAAAAATATCTCTCTGTTTTAACTAGCTCAAAGAAGAAAATTAATATAGCCAAGATTAGAACGAACTCTCATGAGCTCCATAGTGAAACAAGTCGTTGGACAGTTCTTAGAACACCATGGATGGAAAGGATATACCATCTCTATGAGAATATGAACATCGAGGATGAAAATCACTTCCTCTTAGAGTGCCCTGCGTACAACCACATTAGAGCTCAATTTCATAATCTTTGTTGCAATACTGACCTTCTTAGCCTTTTAAGATGTCAAAATTATAGTGAGCCCGGGAGGCTTCTCTCCAAGCTTTTTGAGCATAGGAATAAAATCTTAAATCAAATTAAATAAATCTTTTCTTTAGCTCTGATAGACCAAAGATTGGTTTTAGTGGACGTTAACCATCATCATCATCATAGTTTATAAATAAAAAATTGAATTTCACACACACACACACACATAAATTATGGTTAAAAAATCTATGTATACATTATATAAAGTAATTAAAAAAAAGGTAAGAATTATAATAGTTCAATTACTTTGACTATTCTACATTTTCATGTGTATTTAAAATATATTAATAGCTAAAAAACATTTTGATATGGATAATGTAATTTATAAATAAAAATTTTGAATTTCAACTTAAAAAATCTATGTATATGTTATATAAAGTATTTTAAAAAAAGAAAGCAAGTTTTCATGATTATAATGTTTCAGTTACTCTTCCTATTTCATATTTTTCTCTTTTTTAAGAAATGTTTTTATTAATCCTGCCTATAGCAAAGATCGATTAGAATTGCAAGTTTAAGCTGTGTAATCTATACCATCCAAGTGTCCAAAATTATTTTCAAACTATAAAAAAAATCAAATATCTATAAATACAAACATTTTTTTCAAATTTTATACTTCAAAAAATTTACAAATAAAAAAGTACAAATATTTTTTTCAAATTTTGCATTAAGAAAAAATTTGGTATATTTCGAAACTTGCTAAATCTATAATTAAAATAATCTATACCTTATTCCATCGTTACCAACCCAAGGACCACGTCCAACTTTAACATTATTGCCATTCCTTATCTTTCGTGTTACCAATTTCGATAAACGCTCATGTTGTCCATCGAGGAATTTATGTTAGCTTTGGATCTCTATCTTGTAACTCTTTAATGTTAAGAAGCTCAATGTGCATTTGAATAGTATAATATTCTGCTAGGAACCAGTGGTTTCGCCTATTCTTCGTGGGCTTGTAGTTATAAGCGTTTTTTTTCTTAGTAGTTAGTTTTGAAGTCCAATCTCCCACAGTTCTGGATTTTTTTTTTCTAAGTCTCCATCATTTTATGGAGGGAATATCTTCTCTTACTTCATTTTTATTTTTAATTAAAATAGAAATATTCATTTTTCCAACTACTATTTTGGAACCTTATGGGGATATATATTAAAGTGAATTAAAGTTACTACTAAAATGGATTTTATTTTGTAAATTATTTTTAGAATCTTATAGGATATATGGCATTAAGTAGTTAATTAAAGTGGTTATTAAAATGGATATGTTCTCGTCTTAATAAATCATCAATTTGATGAAGGTAACTCATCCTGGGTTTATAGTCACCAAAAGGGGGTGTGACCATAAAATTTAGTCATCCTTATCTGTTAGTTAGATGTGAGCAGTATGTAGAGTTACGACATAAGCCCTCCATTCTTCAACAAATTATTTTGAATTTCCAGCTACTCAACCAAAAGCCACCCTTGTGCCCAAAGATCTGTATTTTCTTGATCGGCTACTCAGTTGAGTGTGAAGAGACCGTTTCTGTTTAGGAAGTCCACTAAACCTTAGGGAAGTTTGTAAGCATCTCCACAACTATAACATGGATCAATGCCAACTCAACGCGTAGAAATTATACAAACAATATGTATTCCAATGGATTCAATATGATAATGTAATATACTAAAGCAAAATACTGAATCTTTCTACAATTAAGTCTGCAGAAATTAAACACGATCACACAATCACACCAAGTAAAAGAAAGAAGCAAATCAATTCACAACACATATAATTTTCTTGGGGAAAGAAACCTGCTCAAAACCCCTCTATCTATATTGTATAATGAACAAAGGAATCATGAAAAAATTACAATGCACTCTTCTCACAAGAGTCTCCCACACTTCGCTAATCGTCTCACACTGATCCAAACAAAATCGGGCCAACACTTAGCCAATTCTCAGATTGTCTTCAACCTGCATTGCTCATGAAATTCATGAGGAATGCAATCCCTATTCCTTAGCAATTTCAACCTTTTTCAACTGTGCAAGTATCATGGAAAACCCTGTGGTGTTTTAACTGCATCCGGGCAGTCTGCTAATAATACAACTGATAGTCAACTTCTCTTTAACATTTGTCTCAACTTGGTCTTCATCAGAACTGACATGCATGCAACTATTAATAGTAAATCATCAATCACTTGACATATCACTGCATGTGAACTAAATCTAATTTAATTCACTTGACCTCTCACTAGTTCGATAATCAGTTACAACTAGTTAGACTGACTTTAACTCACTTAATTGAGTTAACTGATTTCTCATGCACTTAACTGCAACTTAAACTCAAAAAATAATAGAATCACTCTGCATGCCTCACCAACCACCCTCAACTCGAAATTCATGAGCTAACTGAGTCTATCACACTCAGTTAACTATTGCAAGTGTTTATGAGATAAGATTACAATTTATTGTCAAATTTAATTAAGGGATAATTAAATTGGACACATTTCCAATTTATGGCTTGCACACTAATGTATCGCTAGGACCCATCACTACATGCCTGTGGTGCCACACTAGTGTGTGCGCTGTCATGTTGTTTCTGGATGTCAATTTCACTGTTTCTTGTTGCAAATTTCAACACTCCTTCTCAACAAGAAAGGAATCAATCTGTCCCGATCCAGTACCTTGGAATTTCCTTGCATGTGCACATGCAATTCATGCATGTGACATGCAACTCTTGCATTTAACACTTCTCTAGTGTTGTTCGCACATGCAACTCTTGCATGCAACACTTCTGAAACTGAATAATCCAAACAACTGAATCAATATAATTCATCTGTCATAAGAGTCTTCTGACTACTAGTACCCACTGCACATGTCTACTGGACTCTTTGTGCTACTGACTTCTGCATCCATGCACTCTGCATTGCTGCCAACTCTAATTTGTGTTCTAGTATCTGACACTTGTCACTCTGATTTTTGTCTTCCTAACATCTAACTGCATCGATCTAACCGATCCTTCCTGCCATTGTTGTAATGCGGGCTCCTCGTAGCCAGGTTCGATCCATGAGACACGTCATCTCAATGAATCATGCCCAAATTTCTTCTTGGGATTAATTCTGCACATTGATCCACCTCACACCTGGAGGCATAGCTGCATGTACTCCCTCTGCCCTTCTAGCTCGAAAATTCCCCCTCCTGGAGGTCTTTGGTTGAATGGACTCTTCCACTCGGTTTCCTCTCTACATCTCTAATTGTGGCTGCTCCACAAACTTCTGAGACTACTTCTGAGGTTGCATGTTGAGAGATAATTTCTTCCTCTGAACCACTAAGTCATTAACCACTGTTTTTCTCCTCAAATCCTTGCATGCGTCCTCAACCTTGAGTGCATACAAGCTCTTGACTCTTGCACCAATCTGCTTCACCTGTTCCGTGACTGTGTTTAAGGAAAAATTTTCCTTTTCTAAACATTACTTCATAACCGCGTTCTTCCAATACCATTATGGAGAAAAGATTCTTCCTTAGACTTGGAACATGCAAAGCATTTGCTAGTCTGATATGGGAGCCAGACTCCCTCTGAAGGGTAACTGTACCTATGTTTCTCATGCTGTACCTCTTTTCATCTCCAAAATCTATGCTCTACGAGAGGTCCTCCTCCAAGTCACTGAAGAGATCTTTATCCCCCGTCATATGGATTGATGCACCACTGTATAAATACCACATGCATCCAATTACAGTGCTTTCCATTCATGCAATGAGTGTAAAGTCTAGCTTGAACTGTGAAGCCAATGCTTCACCTGCTGCAACTGCAGGCTCCTTCTTGCTTTTCTTCTGTGGATAGTTTGTAGCATAGTGCCCATGCTAGTGACAATGAAAGCATTTGATCTTGGACAAGTCTTTCTTGCCCACTTCGCCTTGGGATTTCTTTCCCTTAGCATTATTTGCATTACTAGACAAGGCACAATCTTCCTCGTCATTAGTCTTGGATGAGGATCCATCTCTGGTATTCTATCTGAATTCTTCTTGTACCAAATCTGACCAAAGTCGCTCCCAATCTAGTAATTTCTCCCCCCCATTGAAAGAGTCCTGATAACTATGCCAGCTCTTGGGAAGGCCTATAAGTGCTAGGCTCACATTGAGTTAACTTCCAAGCTCATCTCGACATTGAGTTAACTTCGCCAAGTATGTTGGTACCGTCTCACCCTCCTCCTTCTTGATTTTCCTGCGCTTGTCTTTCAGTGCCAATTTTCTGTGGTCACTTCTACTCTGAAGCAGATCTGTCAAAGCCTTCAAAATTGCATATAGAGTTGCTTTTCCATGGAGACTTGAGACAATTTGGTCTCGTACTCCCTCCAATAAGATCCTCCTCACCCTTGCTACCTTCTTTTTCCAAGCATCAAGAAGAGCAATGTTTGCTGCTGCGGGCTTGGGAATATCATTATCAATGAATTCTTTCAACTTGTTGTCCTCCAACAATGCCTCCTGTTACACAGTAATTTGTCACCGTCCTAACCATTCCCCATCCCGCACAATGGAGGACCCATTCCGTGACCTGTGAACATTGTCATGCTTTGAAATCACCATCAATGCATCCCTCTGAATGTGACCTATATTTTCCCTTGAGACATCTCCTTGCAAAAATCATAAAAAACATCCCTTTTTGCATTGGCGCGGGAAGTCAGTTCAGGACTCGCGCCACTGAGGAAAATCCTACACAGAGGTCGCGCCACTTGGCGCTCTGTCATAGAGCAGCAATCGCGCCACCCATTTTAGGGACTGTTTTTTAAATATGGATGGCGGAAGTTGAGTTCAAACAAACTCACAAACTACTGCCTATCTTGAGTTGGGAGGTTTGGCTGCGGGAGTTCTATGGAAGGGAATTGGTTTTGCCACCTCCCATGGAACTTTCCTTGTTGATAGGGCCAATCCCATAATAATAGGGATCCCAACTCCCTCCTTCCCCATCTATAAAAGCCTGCTCAGATCCATGGCAAGCTAGTCTTGAAGTGCTGAAGCTTTGCATCTCCCTATTCCCAAGTGCCTTTGTGCTGTAAAGAATCCCTTCTTTCCCTTAAGGCCCATTCAAGCGAGGAGACCATCGTTACGAGACTCTGGAGAGGTTTCCCTTTCCTTGGCGAGCTTTGCGAGACGTGGACGACCGGAGACCCGCTCGAAGGAGGCTGCAACGTCAGAACTTGGTTGTAACTTCTATTCGTTTATCATTTTAATAGATGACTATGATTATGGTTCCACTCCGTTTTCCATCATGTTAATGCGAGTAATATCTTTTCTGACCAATGTTTAGTTACGTATGCTGGTTCCTATGCTTGTATCTGTTCGTTTCTTCTATGTGCAGGTGTTCATCCGCGGAGATCGTGGAAGAATTGTGATCTGCCAGGGCTGAAGGATGGGGACGCTTCTTCTTCTTCAGATCAGAGCGTTGGAATCCAGGTAGGTTTCTATCCCAAATCTTTCATTCGTAACTAGGAGCTTGCGTCATAGCATTGTTTGTTTGTTGCTAGACCCCTGCTGGGCTAGTAGGGATCGCCTCTGTCTGCAGAGGGGATTTACCTCCTCAACAAATTGGCGACTCCACTGGGGATCGTCCGATTTTCCTTGTCTCGTTTATGATTGTTTCGCTTTGATTGTTTCTCCTTGCTTGATGAACCTTATGGGTTGGATTCTTTCATTGTTTTAGCTTCTTGGTTTGCTTAGCTTGTATTGGTCTGCTTCTGGAATAGCTTATTTTTATTTTTTATTGAAGAACTCGACTGGCGCGGTTTTTAACCCGACAGTCGCGCCACTTGGCGCTTGTTGCCTTTGTCTGTCTCGCGCCAATTGGCCTCTGGCGCCAGTTTCAAGCCCACAGTCGCGCCACCCCTGTGACTTTTTGAGTTTCTTCATTTTTTAGCTTTCTGGACTTGACCAGTGCTTCTCTTCTTGATTTCCCGACTGTCTGAGTGTGTTGAAGTCTTGTTTGGCTGGAATTCACCTCTGTCCTTGGGTTGTTTGCTTCTATCTACCGATTTCACGTTTTGAGCCCTAGGGCATCTAGTGGCTTAGTGTATCGAGCCCTCCTTGGGAATTTAGGTGTCTTGATTGTCCTGTCAACTTGTTGATTGATTCTCCACGCTCTCTTAACAGTCTTTGATTGTTTTGTTGCGTTTTTTGGGTGATTGTCCATTCCTTCATTCAGAATTCGTTTGTCTTGCTTTGGACCTAGATCACATGGTCCATCGGAAGTTTTTGAGTCTTTCTTCGATTTGAGAGACTTTGGGTCGATTTAGAGATCTCATTGATTGCATTGTTGAGTGAATTTTGTTTGTTTCGCTCTTTTGAATATCATCTCTCAAATTGTTCCTTTTGTTTTCAGTGCGCATTAGCCATTAAACATTGAAAATCAAAGAAAAAAAATCTCTTTTGTTTTGATTAATTAGTGCAAATTGTGATCTTTTCCATATCGCTAGTGATTAGTGTTTGAATGAAAAGTGTTCAATTGCATTAGTTGCATTAGAGACATTGTTGTTTGTATTCCGTTCATTTCGTTTGCATAAAAGCTCTCAACTCTTATTTAACTAGTTTTCATCGAACGAAATGTTGCACCGTGGCATATAGCTTACATTTAGGAGTTTTTCGAGACACTACATACGATAGGGCCTGGAAATTGAAACTTAATTGAAGATCAACTGTAAAATTTATTCAATTAACCTAAGGCAGCATTGGAACTTAACGAAACATATTTAGAAGGTCTAGGCTAGAGACGTGTTCCGGCGTCGTTAAACCTAGTAGCTGTCGTTCGCCTGTTGGCTTTAGACAACGCTAGTACGGACTTGTGCTCCCCGTACCGTCGCGTATATAAAGGGAGACCCCTATAGGTTTTCAATCCTTTATCCACAGGAAGCCGAGTCTGCCGCCCTATACCCGTGATACACCGAACACAGCATTCGGGGAGACTACTTGCACGTACGGAAAGTCCTTGGTCGATTTCTGTTTCATTATTGAAACCAAGGTGTATATTGCAGTTCACGGATATTTGGTACACCCTTTGTGCCTAGTTTTTCCCGAGCAGTCATTTGGTCTTTTCTGACTCCCTAAACTTGAAAAGACCGTCAAGCGCTTGTCCTTTCACGCTTGTATCAACTCTGAAAGAGATAGAGTCATCTTTTTATCGTTTCTCGACTCTTGAAACATGAAACGGTAGAATTTCTTATTTTTCTTCAATGTGGTAAAATTAATCACTCACGTACACACACCCGCTTTAGACATTGCTTGTTGACCTGCTTGATCGTGTGTCTTAACTTCCGTTTTCACCGTGTGTGTGCCTTCTTCTAGTCTCTGCCACGGGTGGGCGGAACCTTCGCTTTCGTCGCCCACCGGTAGTCTCACCTGGGACGATTCTTCGCAGGCTTTCGGTGCCCTTCCGTTGAACCACGTTGTACCGTTGTTTCCGAGTTTCGGACGGACCGGCTCCCCGCCGAGCAACCTTGGAGAACTGAGCTAATGCCTTTTTTTCGGACTTCGTGCTCGAATTGAGATTAGGAGCCGATTTCTTTTCTCTACATCGGCTCACCGTTTGTCACGTCGTTTTTTCCTCCCAGTCCTCGCCGCTTTCTCTCGCGTGATTTAACGGCGCGGTGATCAACCATGAGTGACTCCGTGAGGAAATTCGGTCCGATGACTATCGCCATCTTCGTAGATTGTTTGAGGGAGACGCACATCACGTCGGCCACCACATCGTCACCGGTCTCACCGCAGTGATGTCGCATCTCCTCGGTCGATTATCCTAGCCGCCGCTCTATGGAATATCATCCCGCTTATGTCACCGCTACTACGCTCGGTGTTCTTCGACGTCATTACCGTTTCGCGGCGCCCATCAAGTAGTCGCCTTTCCGTCATTAAGAACCAGCCTACCAGGGTCAACATCAAGATGTTTATCTAGCCATCGCCATACCGAGAATAACTTTGAGAGTATCGGTTATCGGTAACAAACAACGCTTAGCCGGGATAAATTTCGCGATCTCATCATCTTTTTCGCATCATGTACGACTATTACCTCGCGGTATGGTTTTCGGTCACCACGAGTATGGAAGCCGGCGCTTCTCGCTTCTTCAGGCTATTCCAGATGTTTGCTTACCGCGACAACCGTTTTGCCACTCGGCAGTAGTAGCTGCCTTTTCCAGCACAATTGGCAGTTAATCAAGAGCCCCAGACACCATAGGATGTTTCAATTGTGGTTAAGTTACAAGCAAGCAGGCTATTTTATAATCCGCAGGACTGATATTATGCCTCTGTCATTAACCCGGTTGGGCCACCGGTATCAGACCTACTATGTCCTCAAAATTCACTTTCTTTACTGATGTAACCGCAGATTCCCCTGTTCTCAACGTTGCATATCAACCAGGACCGCCTTTATGGTTCTCGTCAGGTCAAACTGCTTCAGTTAGCACTGTCCTGTTTCCACCTCAGTTAACCGGCCATCCTAAGATAACTGGTGTCCCGCTTCCAGTTAACCGGCTTATTCAGATAACCTGGGTTTATTGAGACCAGTTAACTCATATGCACCACATATTGCGATCCGGGTTAACCTGTTTATCTGTACGCTCTCATTCAGTCAACTGTTCATTCAGGGTTTTCCCCCATTCGTGTCAACCCGCTCATTCCAGGCTGTTCTCCATTCGCTCTCACTGGCCAATTGCTTCATTCAATGCCGCACTAAATCAATACCGCGCTCTACGTGACCAGGTTCAGGTTCCACTTATCAAGAACATTTCATCCTCGTGAGTGTTATTATCCTCATGAAGTCACCAACCGAACTATAACTAATTCGAGGCTCTCGCATCAACCTCCCACCCGTTCTAACTATGCTCAGCAGCCCAACCAAACGCTATACGGGCAAACACCTAATCGTAGTCTTAACTCCCTGGTTATCAAGCCCTGCCACAACAGCACAAGAACTAAATCCGGGCCTGGAAAGAGACGTAACCATGCCCTTGCGGTCAAAATCCCCGGCGATTGCAACCCGTAAAGGTGGATATTCACAACCATCGTGAGCATGGGCACCGGATCTATTCGACCGCATGGGAGTTAACCCTTTGCTGCCTGGCTACCTGACCGCTTGACGTTTCAAAGTTGACCAATGATCCGGATTATAATCCATATTGGTCTCCGGTTCCCACCAAGATACCAGGAGATTGTCCCAAGTTTGAGGGCAAGCAAGCCGGCGAAGACCCCAGCGCATGTGATGACGTATCACTGTGTTCGTCTAACTTTGACCGACGATTCGGTTCGTCTCACGTCTCTTCGGGGCCGCATTTCTTGTCAGAGTCGCCTAAGTGGTACATAGAGCTATCCCGGTGGTATTTTTCAGATTTCAACCCGTTAGCTATGGCTTTCCCTCACGCATTTTCAGTCATCAAATGCAGATGACCGGACGCACCTCCCGGTTTTCCTGGCAGACTCCTACGACTCACATTCCATCACATCCATGAGTGGCGTTTATTGCCGTCGACCGATCAAGTTTCACATACCGATCAAATTTTGACTCACTGTCTACCTACACCTCTCACACCAAATCAGCTTCGTATACCGCGCGATGGAGCGTGTACCGGAGGAACAAGCTATCGCGCGTGCCCGGCATTCGGATCTTGTTTATTTGCCAACTGGCACGCTTTATGACATCCTCGGGCTCGATGTCTACTACTAGAGCCAAAAAGGTTCCTTACCACTTTCCTGGATGGTGTCATTGGTTCCGTCTCTCAAAATCCGGGTTAGCTCCCAAATGGGAAGCGAAGGCCAATTCGTCTCCATCAATACCTCTCGCTAATCCCGCCCGTCCGATTCGGTAAAACCGCGGAGGTGAATGCTGTCAGCACCCCGCGACAAATCCTCCAAGGGCGTTGAAGAAGGAAAGGCAAACTGCAAAATCGATGCCCCAAACCGGAATTCCAAACTTCCTAACCGAGGATGCTCCCAACGTAAGTCAAATTTCTTGCCTTCTGTCCGTGAAGGTGACCATTACACTAAGCGATTGTCCACGACTAACCGAAATTAGTCAACTCTTTAAAGGTTGCCTGCAAGGACTCCTATCGTTTTAAAAGAGCCTTTTCTTATCTTCAAATAGACCCGCATGGTCGAACAAGGTTCATCATCCTGACCGTTTTGGGTCTCTGCAAGTTTTCATGATGAAAACTAATGCACCTATCACTATTGCTATCAGATCGGGGCGATTGCTGCAGTCACAGTTGGTTGGTGCACCCTAGCGTGCAGCTGCGACGGGACCGCTCTCCCAATTGCCGGTCCGTTGAAATCGAGGCCAACTCTTCGAACCTCACAGAAGCTGCCACCCTGGCGGTGTTCTTTCAGATCCTCTTATATCCAAATGCCTGCACACCAACATTGGCGCATCGTTGAGGATTTGGCACAAGCACCATCCGGCCATGTTTCCGCACTTCGAGGTTCTTTCGCAGTTGTCCTTCGCTAAACGAGCGTTCTTGTTGTCGCCATCGGTGGCATCGTATCCCGCCGATTCGAGCCTTCCTCACCTTTGATTCGGAGGCACTTACTTCCACTTCCGCATCAAATCGCTGCCCGACCAAGTCGGGATTAACCCGTCCGAACGTTCACAAAATGTCAGAGATGAGGGTGCACTACTTCGTGTTATGTCTTCCACTTGCCGGATCATTGGTTTCCTCTGCCCTTGTCATCGTTCTCAATGCCTCGAGGTATTTGATGGTTTGGAGTCTAAACCCCCGTGAGTTCTTGAGAGTCTTGCGATCACACTGCTGTGGAAAACTCAACGTGAAGTAGAAGTGGTTGGGACGCGGGAACTCAACTATTAAACATACTTCTTGGCCGCAACTGACCTGCTGCCATGCTCAAGGTGGCCGCCCATCGTCGATTCATTAAGTCTCCCCATGAGGCGAAGATTGTCACAAGAGATCGTTTGTCATTTTTCACCTCGAGCTCGAGAACAACGTGCCGTATGTGGATCAAATTCCGAATCCCACAGACAAGATAGGACCCGGCTCTTTCAAGGACCCCCGTCTCCATGGGTATATTCCCCGCGCGCTGACCGAATACCGCTCAAGTCAACATGTTGTCCAGATCGATGACCCCCGGCTTATTCCTTCACCCGAGCAGTATATGAGTTTGGAGAATCCATGCCTTTTAACGCCGCAGAGATCAACCATCGTGAGATAGTCACGACGGATTCTCCACCTCCTCGCATGCTCCGATGAGCATGGCTCTCGACGCCCACTCACAATCCCCCGGCTTGGTCGTCGAGCCCACCGATCTCTCGAGAGACTTTTTCCTTCGTATGAAGCTATCATTGAAACCATGTCTTTGGAGGAGCCGCCCGGGGGCGATGGACACCACGCTCGCTATGCCTGCCTTCGGGGGCAATGACCGGACACTGGAGCGCTATGCTACCAGTTCTTCCCCGCTCTTCAAACACGATCTTGGACACACGCAGGTCTTTTTCTAGGGCAACTGAGTAACATACCATCAGCTCTATCAACATCTCTCGTTAAACCAGGATTGCTGAGAATATAGGTGTGACTTGTCTTCCTAGGAGATTCAAGTCTTAATTTGTGCTTTAATAATGAAGCACGATGCAACGAGGACGGTTCTCATGTGTCAACCCCCGTTAAAACAATGAAACATGAACATGTTCAATTCCGAGTTTTGACATATTTAGTTCAAATTCCTCGTTTTCAACCTTCACTCTATTTTCAGGATCGTTCAAAGCAAATTTAATTGAAACACTGCCTGGGGTACATGCCCGTCTTGTGTGTACATAGGTGTGTGATTGTCATTTGTGTGCATGGTGGTGTGCTTTAAAATATCTTCTCAATGATCTGCCTTCGGTTGCGCATGTCTATTCATCCATTTGCTGGTTTCGCGATGGTGCCTCCCGCAAAGCACTGTGAATTGCCTTCCGCACTGCATCTACCATCCCCGCCGGGTGAGTTGATTGACTCCGTGCTGTGTGTATGACGTATTTTACCAACAACATCGCGAATATAGCGCTCGTAGTGGGAATTATTAACGTAGGCAAGAACCCTGCATCTCGGTGGAATTGCCGTGTACCCAGATTCACAACTTGTAGTGTTGTTAACCGAACGACACTATCGGTAAGAAACCCGTCCATTTTACGTCCGTATTTATGATCTGACATCGGGAAAGGAATTTTGACTACATTACATATCATCATATACCTGCATTTGAATACATTACCCAGATGCGTAGCAAATTTGGTGTTAGACAGGTATTTAAGTAATTTATAAATCATCATCACATGTAAAGAAGACTCATCCGTAAATAGATATGCATATATATGTTAGATATCGAAATGTTTACATAAGAGTGTACATAAACCAAAAAATATACATAGTCGTTTCAATACATCCTAGAGACGCTATGTCTCTTAAAAATAGAGTAGCATAAATCCTAGAGACTAGTCTCAGATGGTGCCTACAGGATAGCACGCGACCGCACACACTAGGCGCCTCAAGATCCGTGATCCGATTCGGACCCCACCGTATGGCGCCGATAGTCCATCGGCACGTCCGATAGCCTAGCATAGTCCGGGGATCCCATGGGCAACTTTCCCGAGGTTCTCGACCAAGCCTCCTCCCACCTTCCCCCGGATCTCGTGGCGCAGTTGTGTCCTCCGGGAGATAGAGACATCCCGGCTGGTCTCTCAGTCCCAAGACCGGGTGATGCACATATAATTGTATTAAGACAAGTGTGTATTAACAAAAAACATATAAACATAAAATCAAAAATATGAGGTCCTTACCCAGCCTTCTTCATCCCGCCCTCGTCTCCTCTCGTAGCGGGAGAGATTCCGGTCCTCTGTGGTAAAGTCGCCCCTAAATAGGCCAATTTTCCACAACGTACTCGGTCACCGCGCCGTAGTCACTCTAAAGAACTCAAGCTCAGACATCCGTGTCGCTTCCATTCGGGCATCATGCCGCCACGAGCTATTCTCGGTTTTCGTGGTAATTTACCGCCACATGGGGCCGTTCTTCGGGAAGCGTTGGTATATGCTCTGCACGAATGACATCAGGATGGAACCATAGCTAAACTGTCGCTTCGTTGACACTTGTGAGCTGCCTTTTTTCATGTTGATCATGATTAGCTGCTGCTTCAATCATAAGCGCTTGCACCCATGTATTCTTGAAAGGGTAGTTGAGTTCAGCCTCACGCGGTGTCATGATCCAGTTATCTGCACGGTGTGAGCACAACCCTCACACAGATCGTGGATGGTGGAATATAGACCTTTTTTTACTTTTCATTCTCGTTCGGTGTTTTCGTTATCACTCAAGCAATGGTCATTTCTCTTCCATATCTTTTCCATGGTCTCACTGCTTCCGCCGCACAGATCGTATCATGGACAATCCGCACGAAATAAATGTCAAGAACCTCCAACTCAAAGACCGTCTCGTATTCCGACGATTGGCTGCTTTTCATCCCGTATGTTGACTGGAGCATTGGAGAGCTCAGCCGAGCTCGTAAGCATGGCGTGAGGAAGAACTTTTAAGCTACGCTCGCAGTATTCATACATGCTGGCTTTTGCATGGCCTCAGCCCTCATCTCCGTGTTCTCGTTCCTTCCATTCACCAGTTATTCTGACCATGACCGTATTCACATGGTCCAAACCCCGATTAGATCTTTTTGTGATGTTCAAAAATTGAAATTTCAAAATAAATATTGAATTTTTTTAGGCGGAAATTTGGGTCTGGGGCCGGCGCGGACCCTTGCAAAAGAGCTCACATGTCCGTGCCCGATACCCGTCGACCGGGCCCGGCCCTAAAATTCAAAAGTGCCCTTACGTAGCTGATTTCTATGAAATTCATTAAAATGTATGGAAAGAAAGAGAAAGGAGCGCTCATTCGTCACAGACGAGACGCTCGAATGGTTGTCTGATTGGTCGTAATCACCGCGAAGATTCCGTCCAAATGGACCACCTGCGAGCCCACAAGGTAACAGTGTAGTACTTATTTTTTTTTACCATTGGACATATTTATAACTTTTCGTCGTTAAATGAACTTTAAAAAGTTATTTTTAATAAATATTTGCATATTATGTCGAAAATGGATTTTACGCTATTGGGTATGTGTGCAAGGTGTATTTTTAAGTACTTAAAAGATAAAACCAGTTGTATTTTATACCCTTTCTAGACCTCGGTAAATAATACCCAAAAGTCACTCGTATCATCTTTCACCTCCTTTTCTCCACTCTCTAAATATGAAAAGATTGCCGAGGCCCTTGTCGTTTTCGATCTCGTTAAAATGGGACATGAACCCACATTCACCCAAGATAAGTTTAACCCTTTTTCTGGGCCGGGATGGATCGATTACTTAAAAGGGAATACCCTAGCCTATCGCGACTAGAGGTTTTCCTTGATATTGTTTTCTACCTTTTCGGACCGGGCAACTATTTACGAAAGGACTCAGAGTTTTTTTTCCGCCGTCTTTTCAAACTCTCTAAACATACACGCTTTGTTCTTTCCTTGTCGCTCATAACCTCAGATGACATTGGGTTTGCCGAAATGACGGCCCGGAAGCCTCTTCCAGGACTCTTTAAATGCACTAGGATGGATTTTTACCAAGGGCGGACTTATATCACAAGCATATGTTATCCCTCCTGCTTGTTATTGTACAATTTGGGGTACCCTATAAAATGGTGTGAAAATGGAACCATCGTCGTTGTCGCTTCAAAGATGTCGCTTCTGAATGGCGTGGCACTTGTCCGAATTCGTGTCGGGTTGGGGACATCCTCACTTAAGCAGCCACTTTGCTCTCATGGGTTTGGGTAATCTCGACCTCTCAATCAAGCTCACCTGCCTCATCGCCATGACCTTGATCCGTTGGATACAATACCGCTAAGTCCATTGTCGGTCAAAGCCATGTGTCTAAGAGAAGTTGGCCTCTGCAAATATCAACCTTTCCTCTCGTTTTCATATGGTCCTGACCACAACAAAACATTATATTCCTCTGTCGTGTCGATGATGTGGAATCATTATGGCTCGCTCGACTGCTGTCACTGGCCGACTTCAAGTCATTATCCAAGAAGTTGGTCTAGAGATTCCTTATGGTACTGAGCTCGCATGCTCAATGGCAGTGTTCGTCGCATTTGACGTGAGGTTTACATCATTGGCTCCTCCGATCGAATGATTCTCATGGTGTTCGACGTCGGGCCTCATTTATTCGCACGCTCGTAGATTGTGTACCCTCGTAGTACCTTGAGGACCATTGTCATTATTGGTGGTTACTCTCGCGCTATAACAAATTTCCTTCCATCATTGGTCGGTAACTTCCATCGATGTTCTTGCATGTTCGACATCGCATCACATATCCATGCTTGAAATTGTACTTTGTTGGGTCGTGAGATGGAGCGAAGACCGATCAGGTCTGTAATCCGTGCCTTATGGTGATTATTATCACTATGTACATGACTCATTGATCGATGGCTGCTACTCATACCGAAGTCTATTTGTTTGATCTTTAGTTGGATGGTCAGCGCCCATACCCCAGATCCCGGATTATAGCATAATTTTTTCTGATGGCTGGCTCATACTATATATATACATCATGTACTTGAAATATCGCCTGTATTCTTTCTCACAGTTTTCCTACTCGGCCGCCTTCGCTGATGTTCTAAAGCATTTCACCCTTCCTCACTCGCCTCATACTTTAGGGGGCATCTCATACGTTAATTTGTCACCGCTCCATCCATTCCCCATCTCCGCACAATGAGTGACCTATTCTCGTGACTCGTGAACATTGTCATGCTTTTTGAAATCACTATCAATGCATCCTTCTCTAATGTGACCTAGATATTTTCCCTTGAGACATCTCCTCGCAAAAATCATAAAAAACATCCTTGCACGGGCGCGGAAGTCGAAGCCAGACTTGCCACGCATCGAGAAAACTTGTTACCGCAGGTCGGGCACATTTTACGTCATTACAGAGTTAAATAATCGCGCCCACCCATTTTAGGGATCAAGTAAATATGATTATTGCTGAGTTCAAACAAATTCACAAACCATCACGATCTTGAGTTGGGAGGTTTGGTCAAGTGAGTTCTATGGAAGGAATTGGTTTTGCCACCTCTGCGTGGAACCTTCCTTGTTGATAGTCAATCCTACGATAATAGGGATCCCAACTCCTCCTTCCCATCTATATAAGCTTGCTCAAATTCATGGCAAGCTAGTCTTGAAGTGGCTTGCATCTCCCTATTCCCAAGTGCCTTTGTGTTGAATCCCTTCTTTCCCTTGGCGTCCATTCAAGCGAGGAGACCATTGTTACGAGACTGAGAGCTTTCCTTGGCGAGCTTATGCAGACGGGACGACCGAGACCCGCCGGGCGGGAGGTCGCAACGTCGTAACTTGGTTGTAACTTCTATTCGTTTATCATTTTAATAGATGACTATGATTATGGTTCCACCGTTTTCCATCATGTTAATGCGAGTAATATCTTTTCTTCGACCGATGTTTAGTTACGTATGTCGGTTCCTATGCTTAGACTGTTTCGTTTCTTCTATGTGTGTGTTCATCCGCGAGATCGTGGAAGAATTGTGATATGCCGTGGTCGAAGGACGGGACCGCTTTCTTCTTCTCGATCGTAGCGTTGGAATCCAGTAGGTTTCATCCCAAATCTTTCATTCGTAACCAGGAGCTTGCGCGTGTATTCGTTTGTTTGTTGCCAGACCCCTCGCCGGGCTAGTAGGGGATCGCTTCTCGTCCGCGTAGGGATTTACCTCTCAACACCTCCATTTCTTTCTTTCTATGCAACATACTGAACTTCCCAGTGCATATTCCAATCTTTAAGCCATCGAAAGCCATCTTGACCCGCTTGTTACACCAACGAAAGCATTCGGTAAGTTTGAATACCTGCTCTAACACAAACTCAATTTATTCTCCACTATTGTGATTTTTGGCGTCCGATACCATATGTAGAAATTATACAAACAATATGCATTCCAATGGATTCAATCTAATCATGAAATATACTAAAGAAAATATTGAATCTCACAATTAATCGTTTTAAAATTAAACACGATCGCACAATCACATAAAGAACAAAAGAAGAAAATCAATCCACAAATACGTATAATTTTCCGGGGAAAGCAACGCTTTCAAACCCCTCTATCTATATTGTATAATGAACCAAGGACCATGAACAACTGCTACCGCATTCTTCTCACAAGAGTCTCTCGCACTGCTAATCGTCTCACATCGATCTAGATAAAATCTACAATACTTAGCCAATTTTGCCTCGCTTGTTTAATACGCAATTATGAGGAATGCAATTTCTATTTCTTAGAATTTTAAATTTTTCAACCGCGCGTTACTGCGGGGAAACTTCGGTGGTTTTTAATCACATCCTGCAGCTTTTTGTTAACAATACAACTACACACCCCTTTAACTTGTCTCAACTAGGTCTTCATTCAACTGATATGCATGTAAATATTAATAATAAAATCATCAACATATGATAGATCATTGCATGTGAATTAATTCTCGATGAATTCACGACCTTCACTAAAGGGACGATTAATTACAACTTGGTTACACCAACTTAATCAATTAACTAAGTTAACTGTCATGTATTAAATTCATGCACTAACTGTAAATTGACTAAAAAACTAATAGAATCACTTTGCATGCCTCACCAACCACCCTCAACCTTTATAAATCTATGAGCTAATCCTGGTCTATCACACCCCTATTTAACTATTACAAAAGCGCAGAGATATTGCTAATTTATTGCAATTAATTAAGGGATAATAAAATTAGATACATCAATTTTAATAAATAAATTGGTCGTGTTATCATCGTATCGCTAGATCCATCACCACATGAATTGGTCTCATTAACGTGTGCATTAGGGGAACTTTGAGGTCTAAAATGAACCTCCTATGAAATTATAAAATAATAGTAAATATTAAAATAAGATTTGATTATATTCATCAAATTTAGAGGGAAAAAATAGGTGTATTATTAATTTATCTCTAAAAGCTTCAATTAAATGAAGCAGAGTAATTTAAGGATGAAAAATTTACCTTCATCTCAAGGAGGTTTTACGTTGCATACTTTCTCAATGGACACTACGAAAAATGAGAAATACATGAAAAACGTGATTGTAATCACATTTTTCATACTTTTATTTTCGTGACAGTAAGGTCCATCAAAAGTATGCATCATGTGGTACTATTGATGAGGAATTAAAATTTTCATCCAATGAGTACCCCTGCTCAAATTTGAGCAAAAACTTTGGGAGATACAAAATACAAGTTGAAAAAGTAGCTATTATTTTATTATTTTTTAATATTTACCATTTTACTTAAAAATGGTAGAATCATCCCCCATGCTTAACATCGGGCCATCTTTGAATTCTATTGGTTCCTGGGCAAAGTTTACTTTTGTTGTACATTTTTTCTCAGGAGGCCCATTTTAGGACCCTCACAAAATTCCTCAATGTGTGTTTCTTCATGTTGTTTCGGATGCCAATTTCCACCGTTTCTTGTTGCAAATTTCAACGTATGACACCGATGATTCTCCATGAGAGTCCATCTTCAATCGTGAAAGGAAGTACGGATTTCCTTTCAAATGACAAATGTATATGTTAGAGCATCCTTTTGTTAGGATTTTGATCCAATCTCAATTCAGTAAAATGGGGAGATGTATTTGAGGTACCACTCGCTTTTTAAATACTTTGCAGATATTAGTCTCCATCCCACTTTAAGCTACAAGATATTTTGAAAGAGAGGTAAATTCTTTAGGCCCCATCCCCCATGTCTTCTAACAACAATTTTCTCCTATATTACCCAAGTGTACAATAAAATGATCCCGAGAACCTACCCAGAGAATATTGTATTACAAATTTTCATTTTAAATTGCCAAAATTACTTTGGGAATCCAAGAGCCATCCAATAATCGTAATGGCCTCCAATACAAATTTGATCATCACTGTCTTCTTCTCGAGATAGCCATCTCAATAAACTAAATTTTTAAATGCTTTTCCAAATTTTTCTATAAACCAATACCAATCCCTTCTTTCTCGTAAGAATTGGTTTTATGGAAACCCAAGTACTTGTAGACCATCATAAAAATAATTGGAAGGAAAGGAAGACAAATTGACATAGAGCAACTCCTACAATTTCTACCATGAATGAATAAAGTTGATTTAATATTATTTATCTCGTATGCTCAAGGGTATGTGGAAGAGGGATAAAATATGAAGGCAATCAATATCTCTCTACCCACCAACAAATTAAAATATAATCCATGAACAAAATATGAGAAATGATTTGATTGTCTACCACCACAATTCCTCTAAAAACCTCGTTGTTTAGCATCTTCAATAATCTAATAAGTTCCTTCAAATAAGTAGCAAGAAATGAAAAGGAGAAAAGAGGGAATCTCGCGTCAAAACGCCTTGTGCATGAAAGAGAGAGACACATAACCATTGATCAAAATTACAAAGGAGACTGGGTACTAAGACAACCCAAGACCAATGTGATGTAGGGCACCTCAAAGCCAATATTGGTCAACAAATAAACAAATGTAGAGCCAATCATCAGCTTGTAAGCTTTGGAGAGATAATTTTTTAGACACCCCATTCAATTTTTGTGTTCTTAAAGACCGTTTAAACCTATTTGTACACACCTATCGCTTCATGTATTTCTGTTACAACCCTTAACAACCCAAACTATTCTTTTGGGAATGACTTTAGAGAAAATGGGTTTGATCCATAGAGCTATAATTTTTAGTAATTATCTAGTAAATAATAATTGCATAGAGAGATTGTTTTAAGTACTAGCGAAGGGGTTGTCCACTTGTCAGACTAAGGAAGGTCGTGTTGAAGGAATCCATCACCCTTTCAAATCCCAGACTTTACACTACTCTTGGGTCACTTCCAACCGTTTCATAAAGGCCTAAGAAAAATTCAAATTCACCCATATGGGCCTGGCCCTTATCCTTTAAAATCCAGGAGAACTTCTAGAAGCAGGAACTCATGACTTCTTCAATTAGTTATGATTATCTTCCTCCTTTAAAAATCTAGGAAAAAGTTGAGTTAATATGGACCAATTTCAACAATAGACACACCTTCCTATACTTTAAAGAAAGACGAAATGATATTTTCCTCAACTATGCTACCTCTCAAAAGAAGAGGCATAGCCCCCATCCCTACTTCTCTTCCAATTTCCAAATTGTGTTGGACATCTTTAGGCACTTTTTGTAAAGTTTTGTAATAATTTAATATTTTTGTCCCCTTCTTTCTAGCCAAATAGCTCCTTAGTTTTTAGTCTCTGTAAAACTTCCTTATCCTTCAAGAGTTTCCTTTTTCTAATTTTTGAGGTGGGAGGAGCCTATATTTAGTATAATCATTGAAAAACCCTTCGTCTCCTAATTACATATTAGGGCCTCTAGTTCATTCTTCATCCTTTAATTCCTTCTCATCCTTTATTTCTTCTTGGTAGGAGCCCACCACGGAAAACTTCTTAACCTTGGACACATTTGTTGCAAATTGAACACTGGAAGAGATTATTGAATCAAGATTGTGTGGAATCTAGCTAAATTAGACTCAGATTTAAAAAATATGCTTCCTTCAATCGGTAGACATTAAAATTGAAATGACTTGTTGGCTTCTTCCCCATCCCTTTAATTTCAAAAATATCGTACTTATTTTATTCTCTCATGTACAACCCACTGCCACATAAGAGAAAGCTTTCCACCATCGTCAGAGAGGAGAAACCAATCCATTATTTTTTCCACCTTGGCTTCCCTACTCGCTTATTCTCCGTATCGACTAAAACTTTATTAATTCAACATCACGAACCTGTGTTCCATAAAAATATGCTCAGCGAGTCCATATCGTGGGGTTTGGTATCGTATGAGGACCATATATTTTAGCTACACCCAGGGAAAGTTAAGGCCCCTCACCCAATATTAGATACTCTATGCTAAGTATTTGATTCAGAGAGTGGATTCCTAAAAGTTGGTATTTTAGAAAAAGGGGTCGTAAATATTTATCCTCGTAATTTTTAACCCGAATCCGCAGGGCCACCAAAATCCAATCTCGCGAACCAACTCAAACCCCACTAATTTAGGCATTATGCTTACGTGGGTTCCATCCAATAACAAGCCCACAAACCCTTCCTCAAACATTAGAGAAGAAATAATTTTTTTTTAATAGAGACTCTAGTACTTTGTTACTAAGTCCCCTCTGCTGTCTCCTATAGTATTTGTATGTTCATATAATTTTAACATCAACTAACCTAATATGGGTCAGATTTTGGTTGATGACTAGACCCATACAATTGAAAGATTGAATGATCATGAGGTAAAACCCCCAAGGGCCTTCGCTACTCTAAGTGCTCCCAACAATGGAAAATTGTTTCCTGAAGAACTACATCCAAGTGTGCCTCGACTTGGGATTTAGCTAGGTATGATTTTCCCCAACGCCCCTTCAATGGCATGAAAGAGGTCTTCCTCCCCATCCCAAAAGGAGTAATTTTGGCAGTATTAAGTGTAGGTTGTGTCGCATAAAGCAATGATCAATTGAAAAATGAGCCCAAACATTTGTTCTTCTATGAGGAGACAATTTGGTGAGGTGTGGCAAATTGACAAAGGAGACATTGACAAGAGCCAATGGAAAGTTTGGGATTTGGCAAAGGAGAGGGGAATTAAAGCCTAAAACCATTGTTGCTATCCCAACTCTTATCCAAATTAACAAAAGAACTAACTAAAGATGACAAAGGATTGAAGAAAGAAAGGTACTTAGAGATAATGATTCTTTTTGTACTAGTGCTAAGGCTTCAAAGACCGCATAAACTTGTCTTCGTGTCTACATTCCGTAGTCAGCTTCTCGAACTCATACTAGGTTTGCAGAGGGAATGAGGGATAACCCAAGCCTTTTCCAGATAGACTAAGAGCTCTATTATTCCATTTGTCTCCTCTGGGGAAGATTCCTCATGGTAGACAGTTCTAGTTCCATGGAAGGAAAGCATAGTCCTTCAATAATAATGCCTTGCTTGATGGCACTTTATGTAATGGAAAAAAATCCCTTAAAATACGTATTACAAGTGGGAGTAACCTAAATGCCCAATTTCCAACTCTCGCCACCAAACTTGGCTTGGAGTATCCAAGTTTAGCGAATATGTGCCATGATCATCAAGACCATGTCATGAAGGACATGCTGATGCAAAAATTCCCAATCTCATGAAAGGATTCCTAACACAAAAATTGCATTGGTAACTTTATACGCATACCCATATGGGTGCTTTCCACATTTTATTGTTTTTTTCATCAAAGAGAGGCATCCATATCTTTAATTAAAATGGGCAAGTTGATCCATTTCAAATTTCTTGCTAAAAACTTAGGAACATGATGTCCAACCTAAAGAGAAACTAAACCAACCTCTTGTTAAAACTATGATCACGTAAAATAATATGCCGCTCCCACTGCCACCCAATCCTCGGAGAGTTTTAACATTAAAAAAATGGGTTCACTTGTCCTAAAATGCCGTATCAACCTTCTTCTCTACTTTGTGGATCAAATACATCGCCCCCAAGAGACATTCTATATCCTCCCTCTGGTATTTACACAACACATTTTCTTCTTTTTTCCTCGACCGTTTGAATCTCGTAATTAAACATCAATTTGTTCCACCTTGTAGGTCCCTTTCCAAAGGGGTTTTCGTGAAACCCTACCTACTAGATCAAATTATTTTCTAGGGTCCTTAGAAAGAGTCACTACATCGAAGGTTTAAACCACCAAAGCAACTTGCGTCTATAGTGAAATAACCTAAGAATGAAGTAATGAACTAAGATTGAAAATACACAAAAAAATTTCTTAATACCCAATCACAAGGGAAAACATACAATAGAAACACATGCAATCATTCAATCACAATGAACACAATATTTAATTGGGGAAATCAACTTCCGGAAAACCCCTCCTCTCTTTGCATTATACTGTATGAGAATATTGATCTATTACAATGACTCTTCTTCAATCCTTGAAACTCAATCTGGTGACCAACACCACTCTCCTCGGTCTCGATCCGGCCAATACTTAGCCAAAATAGGTCTTGTGCTTCCTCTTATTTCCTTGTGCAATCCAACCCTAAAGAATAGAAGAGCCCTTACTTCTCACAAGAACCTAAATAGAAATATCTCACATGCTACATGTAAACTTTGTAAATGACTTCAGTTAATTGAAAGATCGATGAGTTGCACAGCAACTACCAAATGAACTCATACTCACTTCCGTTCATGAATAAATCTCGTATAATTTAGTTTCGCTAACTATAACTCCACTAGGATTATGCAGATATTAGCAATCAAATCATGCACAACTCTACTTGTTTCAAAAAACTCAAATTAATTGGAATTAGTGACTTGGCCATGTCACCCTACTAAATGCAATGTCATCCCCCCGATGTGGAAATTGAATTTCTCTTCCATTTGATTAAGGCACAAGTCAAATAAAAAACTTCTTCTTTTGCTACAATTTAACATCGTCAAGGTTGTCGAGGAGATAGGCCCCGAGCCACCTTTGTTAGTTAAAATCACCCATCCTTTTGCACTCCTAGCTCCACTAGAAAGTCATCCAACAAAAAAAACCTTACCACAAAATTGTCTTGCTACACTTAATATCGCTGTGGTCAAGGAGACAGTGGCCATAAGCCACCTTTTTGTAAAATCACCTAATCCTTTTGTACCCTAGCTCCGCCATAAAGTCGTCCAACGAAAAACCTTACATTAAAATCATGTTTCGGTATGGAATGTCTATTAATATTGAGTGTGTGGCTGTCCTACTGGGGCTCAATCAGTTTTAACTGAAACGAAACCTCCTCCTCGTAATCAAAACCCATGCCTTAATTTGAGCTAAAATCACCATCTTAGGTATTGATAACGCCATAGTAAACAACCCAAGGCCCCGATCTAGATCCAACTAATCCCTAGCCAATATTTCAATAATCATTACAGAAATGACAACTAGATCTAACCAAATTCTTCATTAGTTAGTGACTATATATATATATATATATATATATTTTCATCACCACTATCAAAACCTCTCAAAAATCAATGCCATAATAGTAGCATATTATTAATTAAATAAAATAAAAAACCCAACCTCTATTATAAATTTTTTATACACTCAATCAACTATTATAATAATTATGTGTATTTCTATTACTGTTATATCAGAATGCAAATCATAAAAAATGAGAAAAAAAATACTACTGATCATCAACCACCCTAATCCAACATATCATTGAACCATGAAATAAAGGATAAATATATTTTAATAGGGATAATTCCTTTTTTTATTTTAACAAAATTTTTCCTTCCTCGTACTTTCAATGCTCCCCCGAGCAAACATTTATGAGCTACAAGTTATGGATTCAAATAACTTATGTATAATCATAAAAGTTTTAATAAAATTTGAGTTATTTTATGTAAAAATTTTCATTTATCATATATATAAGAATCTTCATATTTTTATTACTAATTAACTATATTAATTGTATTTCATTCTAGAATTTAACATATATTGGTTTGTACCCCGATCTAAAAGCTACGAAGGAATCCATTAATAAGAGGTTGGCAGATACACGCGGCGTGCACCGACCATCCATCATAATTAATAATGAGCCGAGAGAAGGTACTTGACATGCTTCAATATAATGAAGCTAGAAACAAATACCACAAATAATGCATGTTAGAAAGGATTGGGAACCACGCGAGAGCAGAAGGGTAACAATATAAAACTCGGGCATAGAAGGAAGGTAAACAATCACTCGCCTTGAAGATTTTCCGATTTGGCGGGAGGAAGTCATGGGAGAACGTTGTCGTCGGGTGAAGTGGTATGTAATGGCTTCGTTACCTTCATATCAATCATTCTAACCATTGAAGACGAAGTTCATGGTACAATGAATACAAACGGGTTTGTTTTCATACGGGTTATTTGTCACTGGCTTAATTAGTTATTCTAGCTTAAAAGGAAATCAAGGGTTGAAAATTTCCGTATGTTAAGGAAATTGAACCTTGTTTTTGAAGTCCCTCCATAGGAAACTGCTCGCGTTTCCTAAGTCCAAATTTCGAGGCTCAAATTGGTTTCCATCTCCTCGCAAAGTTTTAAAATTCGAAAAATGCAAGAAATTTGTATGGTATAAGTATAAACCGTCTTTCTTTAAGTTTAACTTAGTAACCCTACAATAGTTTTAAGAAGTGTTATGTGAAAATTCTCTGTAAAATTTCTAAGACAAAGCCCGTATAAAGGTCATAAGGTTTGAGTATAAATTTTTCCTTTGTTTACACCGCATGAAAACACATCTCATGGGTCCTGGAAACGAGACACCATCATTTTTAAGCGTAAATTGAACCTCTTCTTCATTGTGTAAACAGGGTCCACTTAACTTGGGATGCCGTCATGAGTCTTACTTTCGTTTGCGTATTGTTGTAGTCGTAATTGTATTTATCAATGTGCTTTTGCTATAATGGAAAATCCAATTTCCTTTTCCGTAAAAAGAAACTTCGTCAAAGACTCGTAGGTCAGTTACCTCACGAAACACCATTCTGTAAGAGCTGAAAAGAATGAGTCTCCACCGCTCACTATTGGAGTAGAGTAACCACCAACCATTGCCGAACTATTGTATTAATTTCTGACATACACATGTGATCATCTTACATCTCTTATAGGGAGATCATTTTTTCAAGTTATCATGGTGAGAGGTCAAATCAAAACGTAAAGGAGCACAGGGGAAGAGGGAAAGAAGAAAAATAATCCAAAGATTAGGCCCAAGTAAGTGTGGTAGGAAAACCCATAAAGAAGTTCGAAAATATTGTTGATCTCTACGAGTCGGGCAATCAAATTTTTTAAATTTAATACCATTCATGGATAAAAGGAAAGTTCCTATGAAGATGAACATGAAACAACAGAGGCCACCTTGGATTTCCTTGTGACCTGTGTGAGTAACAGAGGAAGGGTACCTCATGTTCCATTAACTGGTGGAAAAACCTATTGAAACTCAAATGTCCTGCAAAGGCCATGATGTGCATGAAACCGGAGGTAACCAATCGTTGTTGTCAGAATTTAAACATATTAAGAAGGACATTCAAGAAATTACACAGTCTAGTACCACATCAGAGCAAGGATTGGGAGGATTGAACTAACCCAAGGGATGTAGCAAGCTCCAGGATGCTTGCCCACCGCAAAGGACCCGTTCCACAGATGCTGATGTAGCAACGAGGTTTACTATTTAATGATTTTTTTTCGGAAAGACTTAATAGCTATTGTTTAAAATGTGTTATTAGACATATTAAAGTAGTTCTAGTGGAAAGTAGAAGGAAAACACACACAATGCTACTTAATTCCCTGTGTGGCCAACATACTTGGTTTCCTTCAGCAAAGTGTTGGAGGCTTTGTCAAGCATGACTAACTATATATCAACTGTTTTTGACTAATAGAAATAGAAGTGCCTCATACTAAATTCACAAAAAAACATAGATTAAGTTTATAGTGTAAGCTTTATTTTTTCAAGCCTTGCTAAATTGGATAACATATATTGAGGTTATCCAAATCATAATTTAACAATTTATCTAGATTAAAATATGGATTGGGATAGTAAAAATTTCTTCTAATGGTCAAGCTTCATGCCCTTGTTGATCCCATCACTTGTCCTTTGTTACTTGGTTGTCCAGATATTTATCCTCCCAATTAGTGAGGAAGAACCCTTGCTAGCTCCCTAGCTCTAGGAAACACTTATAATTATGAACAATAGAAATACTACTAAACCAAATTTCATCCTCTAATTGGATTAAATAAAGTAGTTAATTAAACCAAAATTTCTTATTTATATCTTCCATTCATATAATTAATAACCAGGAGGGGTCTCCTGCATCCCAATGAATAGTGAAGCCTTATCACATGGACATTCTAAATGAATATTGAGTGCCATTATTTCTATGAATTTTGTTCAGAATTAATCTCCCATGACATGCATTATAATTTATAAAAGGTCTAAGAAAAATATTAAATTCTCTTATCTTACACCTTATTGGATTTTCTTGCTTGTTTCCATCAAATAACCTAAAATCCCTTGTCTTATTAATTAGAGCCTGGAATATATGCCTAGAGGCTAAAACTCCGAGAAGGGAATTTTATGTCCTTCAAATAAAACAAATATGAAAAGATACCTAAAAACAAGGATTATGACACTTTTTAATTTTAGCATTTGAGCCAACCAAATGCCCCATGCATCAGCGAAGAGAGATCCCTATAATCTTTTAACTCTTTGAAACATACTGAGACAATCCTCCATTGAAGCTACAAGTTCAAGAATCTCTTTTCCTTGTTAAGTCCTTCAAAACTAAAACAAACTATTTAAGTTAAGAAAATGAGTTAGAGCAGGTTCACGATTTCATATTTTGTTCACATGAAGTACATATCCTTAGTCATTGTTATCTTTCTTTGGAAGATTTCCCAAGTAGGAACGAAGTATTTATTGATAACCATGTAAATATCTTTTTTCTTATCATGTACTCAACCATCTACATAACTTCACCACCATTTAGGTTACCCCCACTCCAAAAACATACTTTGTATCCCAAACATCACAATATAATTACCACCTAAATTTTACCAAAGAAGTTAGTCATCATCCCTCAATCTAATGTGGCATTGCTTGATACTATCCACAAACCGGAAATAAATTCTCCAACCCATCCCCTTCTAAATCCAACATTTTTGCACTTTATAACCATGTTTCCTTATTGTAATTTGATGTCTATTTTGTAAATCTCCAATCATATTTTTTGAAAGTTTAAAGGTATCTCCTCCACCTATATAAGGATCTAGCTAACCTAACCTTTTGATCATTTATGATTCTCCCTGGCCCCAATATTTTACCCATATCCATTAGGTTTAAAACAAATCCCACTATTTAGACTTAATGAGATCTAGAACTTGGGAAAAAACGTATGTCTTCATTGATTGTCACTTAATCTAAAGAAGGTACACATCATGTTTTATATTGACTTCCATTGTCATTATTGACATAGTTACCAACTTAACAAGAACATTTTCGAAGTTTTTTTTGTAGAGGTCAATATTTAGTGATTTTTTTATCATCGCTTTGAAAATGATGCTGTTTGCATCACCATTTTTTGTGGGGAGGTGGGGAGGTGAGGGTCAATGGGAAGACAATTTACATTTTATTTTTAAAAAATTTTTAATTTATTTTTAATTTTTATCTAAGAAGCATATACTTTTTTTTCTCTTTTTTTTTAATATAAAGATTAATATAATTTAGTTCATATTTATTTTTTCCAATTGTGTTTTTATTTTTTTTGTATTTTTTAATGTTAAAAAATGCAAGGAAAAAATTAGGGTTAATATTTTTCATCTATTTATGTATTATTAATTAATTTATGATGTCATACTTTTAAAAATAGTATAAAATATTATTTTTTAATTTATTTATTTTATTTTATTTACTTCATTACACTAAAATACAATTATTATTAAGTTATACACTATACTTTTAATTATTTTAAAAAAAATATACATTTCAAAGTTAAGTATAATTAAAGAACCTACAAAATGTTGAAAAGCTCTTTTTGTTTCAAATAAAATATTTACAATAAAAATAACAATAATAATATTCGTGTCATATAAAAGATAATGGTGGTAGCATTATTAAGTCACTTCAAGATGTGAAGGTCAAATGGGTTCAAAACTTTGTGGTAAAAAATCCAACCATGTTAAGGGTTGGTGTGGCCTGTGCCGCATTCCATAGGTGATTTTACAAATTTTGATGCCTTGGTCAGGTGGATTTCTCAAACCATAGGTCGTGCCTAATGTAATCGAGAAAAACAACAATAACAACAATGACACTAATTTATATTCTTATCAATTTAATGTTAAAATGTGACAATATTTAAAGTTATTTTTCCTAGAATAAGACTTCAATAAAAATATTCACAAAACAACAATAAATGAATATTTATTGTTATCACACAATATTAGTATCAAAACATTACAACTATGACTTATTAAAATTTTGCACAATTGAGCATGTTTTTTAAGCACACCTTTAAAACCAATCAATCATATCAATATATACCAAATTTATTATCTCATTTAGGCTCACCATCATTTTCCATGTTATATTATGCTTCCACAATATTTTTTTCTTCCATTGATCTTTGATATCCTAAAAGTCCCCCAAAGTGAAATTTTCCAAACAATTTTATAATGGTGATTATGTTCCTTTACGCTTTTTCCACATGTCATTCACTAAATTTTCCAATTTTCAAACCAACTTGAAATTCATTTAAGAGCATTAATAACATTAATTTTTTTCTAAATAAAATCGCATCTACAAGAAGTCATTTTCAATAGCTATGCAATTTTCTTCTTCTTTTTTTAAGAAACATGTTCATGTCGTACCTAATTACCAAACACAAATGTGATAATTAAGTAAATAACCTGTGAAACATGCATAAATTAAAAATAAAAAAATTTGAATTTGAATTTCATATGTTATATCATAAATCTCATAAACCTTACCCAATCACATTCCTTGAAAATGCATTCATAAGATAATTAATCGCGACGTATGCCTTTTAATAAATGTTAACAACATTTCATTCCAAATTATTTTCCCTTGTATGTTACCTTTTTGGCCACAACATTATAAACCAATAATTGACTATGTTTTCCCATTTTTTCGTTAATAATAATAAAATCACATGTATTATATTTTGTTTTAGCACAACATGTATGCTCTCAATATCACTTGCAAATTGATCACTATTGGAGATACCAATTTTAGATTTTCTGTGGTAACATGAATTAGTTGAAATTAAATGAACCTTGTACATTAGTAAAATTGATTTGTAATTAATTGCTAAACATACAATTTAAATGTATTACCGAAATGCTATTTTGATTTCACATTGCCCTTGAAGCTTCGATAGTATTGCTTGGATTTGTGTATCTATGAGAAAACTAAAAATATTCAAAATAATGATGTTGTGATTTATAAAAATCCCATAGCCACTTTATTGTAAGCTTAGTAAAAAAAATAAAGTTCACTATCATATTCAATCTTTTTTGATAATCGTAACCATTCGAAAGATATTTGCAATAACATGAGAGCAATTGGTTTTAGGAACACATTTCACTTTTTTCACAATCACCTAATATATTTTTTTTTGTTTAAGTTGTTGGTGTGAGTCCCGAGATGATTGCACACTTAAATTTTTTTCTTTATAGCTATAACCTATGTGAATCTAAGCTATCAAAATCACCCAAGGATCACACCTAACTCGAGTCACACACAAACCATTCACATGGTCGATTTTTGCCCAATGGGTTTCAAATCAACTACCTTCACATCATAAAGTGCTCTTTTAACAATACACCCCATCACCTCTTATTCTACGCTTGTGGGCCATATCTACCCAATATTATTTGATAATAAACAACGAAATCCCATTCCAAATGTAGTGATCATGAGTTTCATCAAGCAACATGTTGAATACATTACCTTCTTTGTATTTCAAGTTTGCTTTCCGAATATATTAACTTTTTTAAGGTCTCTAGTACTCCATCTATATTCCTCTTCTACATATTTAATGAAATAGACATCTATATTTATATACTTATAAGTAATAAATATAAGAAATTAACCTATGTATGAATATAATAAATCAACATACCTTTTGAATGCAACAAAAAAGTGTTTCGGTGTTGTTGTAGAAATTGAATTTATATAGTTATATCTAACATCATCCTAACTCACTCAATCTTGAAAATTTTAACAATTGGATCTTATATTCTCATATAAACTCCGCGAATAAATAAATATAATAAATAAGGTTATAATGCTATATATAATAGAATATTTAACACAATTAATAATTTTTTTCAAAGAGGGAAAACACATATTAATGAGGCACAAATATATACATCAACTCACAACTATATTTTTCATACTTCTTCCTTCCAAAAAATCATGACTCAGATGTTTACTAACCTCCTCCCCTAAAAACCTAGAATTACATCTTGTTTCTTCCATACAAAGACAAAAAGGAATACAAATAAATATGAGAGAGCTAAAAATGAGATTAGTATTTGTTGACTCAATCTCCCACCATCGAATATTCATAAATAATAGGCAACAAATACAGTTCAAGAGCTTCCTGGACAAACTATCCATTTCATTTTGAGCTCACACAAAATATGATAGAAGCAAAGATGTGCCAAAAATAACTTTGAACAACCTGATGTCCGATAATAAGGTGTCAAGTGTAGAAATTAATTGTAGATTCAAAACTGTAATGTACTAAAACATAAGACTCAAATCTACTCTACTCATTCTGGAAGAAAATTCATGATCTAGAACACATTTAAAAAACATGCATCATGATTCAACACATACACTAAGATTTATCTAGGGTAAATAATTTTTCAAAACACTTCCCATCTATATTGCTTTAATCAAAGAACTGATGAATACAATATGCTTGCTCAGTTTTATAACTGCACAAGTATCTTCTATCCTCTTCCGATCGATTGAATTTGGCCAACACTTAGCCAATTTTCTAACCTCCAAGCTACTATTTTTGCACTATTTGATGAGTAACTATCCCCCACAATTAGGGAAATTTCTCATTGAGAATTGCATACTCCTATTAGGCCCTTCTTTGATCGATGCACCACATTTACAATTTTGAAAACTATACAATCGATAGTAACCACCTTGAACTCAACATCAAATGGGGAAACTTGCATATATGAGTTAATTTAGGCTGATTGATCAATTAATCGGTTAAACATTAACCTACACCCTAACTCAGCTGCATCTTTCCATCAGTTCCTCCAATGTGCTGAGATAGTTTAACCGACTTTAACTAAATTTAACCAAATTAAATTGTTAAGTAACCGAAAATTAACTCAACCTAGACTCCTAAAATTTAGGAATTATTTACACAACTCAACTTAGGCCCCTAATAACTAATTAGCGTGTTGCATCAGAAAGTGATAATAACTCAGTTAACTTCCATTCAAGTTTTCCTTTCAGGATGTGAATTTCCACCTTTCTCCTATTTTTGTAGATCAAGGAAAATAGAAATTTCGTTAAATTTTCAACACTCCCTCTTAACAAGAAAGAGGTACATTTCCAGATACCCAATCATGCCCCCATGGGAATTGATTTTCCTCTGACAAAGATTTTGTTTCAAAGACCGTGATCATGTTCCTCTATAGGAATGGGTCTCCAACAACATGATTCCATTGTGATAATCTAGGCATATATGGTAGTACAAGATATTGATGTGTTTAGATTCGATCGTGAAAAATGGATTCTCAGAGAGTTTGATACAACTATGTTTGTCACAATAAATTACAAAGAGGATCTATCATCTAACCAAATAACCCAACAGAATCTTTCTCATCTAGATAGATTCGCAAGTCGCTTTGACTAGAAAACCATGTACTCTACTTCTCACGATCTCGAGTGTATGGTCTTTTCTTTCTTCCGTACCAAGAAACTATTGTTGACCTTGAACACTAAAATTACTCATGAATTTCTCTTCCAATATGATGGAATTTCCTACCCAATCTACATCCTCTATAGTCTTGAAGCTTCACTTTCCGTCTATATGTATCCAAGGCCAAACCGAGTAGTGCCTCTAAGGTATCTCACACATATTTTCCGCCTCTTCTAATACAATTTGGTTGGATTAAATATTGGATTGAATAAGTCATTAACTACATAACACATTTTTTGTCCCGTGTTCACCAAACATGTAAGTGAACCCATGTCGCTTGTAATAGTGGCCTCCACTTCCTCTACCGAAGTGGCATCCTCCTTCCTCCAAATTACCACCATAGGAGTTTCCATGGGATTTTCAATTTCCATGTAGAACTTCTTAACTACATTGTTGGTATACTTTCCCCGAGAGGAAAAAAATTCTACATCCTTTCCATACTTCCGACCGAGGAAATAATGCATATCTCCGTTATCCATGATAACACTTAGTTTGTCTTTGAGTCATTAGTTTAGTTAATTACTGCTTTGAAATTAAAAAAGAAAAAAAGAATCACATGTATAAAGCATCTTTATATTTTAGTCATTTTGTAGGGTCATTATGAATTTAGTAAAATATCATAAATGGGAAAATAAAAATTTTCATGTCTCCAGAGCTTATCTAGTCATTGACAAGCTTTCGCTCAACTTTTGTAGCAACTCTATTTTAAAATTTTAGGGTTTTCTATGTGTTATCACTTCACCGGATCTCCGAGTGGCCGAGAAAGTGACCAACAAAGGTAACCACAGCCAATATTTGTAAGTAGATAGCCCTACTATTCCGTAGAGAGGGATCTCTCCATGAGATCACAATCGGACAAGGACTATATCAATCAGATTTTAGGCTAGGTATAGTAGCATAATTAGGGTTTGGTTGATTGATTTTGGAGGCCGGATGCAGTGAATAGGTCAAGGAAGAACTAGGTCAGGGCAAAAAGATCAAAATTTTGGAGATTTGATGGGGCAAGGGTAGGTAAGCACTTTCTCAACGCATTAAGGTATCTGAGGAGGATTATACCGCTAGGTTTGGGTGAAGAGCATGGAAAACATGAATTATTTTCAATTAGAATATGTGAACATGAAAACCGTAATAATTCCTCCAAAATGTAGCATCAACTAATGAATTACTAATATGACTAGAAACTAATAATCTGTGAGATGGAATGAATATGGAAATAATAATACATTCAAGCATTTTCAAACATAAGAGGAGACAATACAAAAACACATTACCACAAGAATCCCACCTGGGGCCGCAAGTCACTATTAGTTCCCTCGCCAAAAAGTCTGACACAGTAGGTGTTCAATGATCAATTACACAACATCCAACCCTTAAAACAGACAAAGGAAATGAAAGATATAGACCAAAACGTTTCTCCACTTAGGTCAACCATGACTTGTGGAGCCGATCCCTCAAATTCCTCAACCGAATCCTAATGATTAGGGAGGTCAACAAACTCATCTCGATCATCGATGAAATCGATTCACTTTGACCAAAATTACATATTTACCTGATGTATCTACCTATAGTAACTATTAATGACATAATTAAATTACATTTTTTACATTTAAATCGTTAAACCTCTGAATCCATCAATCACCGAGAAAATTCTGAAATTTCGAAGAAATCAGCCAATTGTGTGAAAAACACAACAGTGGCCTTCAAAACCACTTTGAGTGACTTTTGAAGTCCAAATTGGGCCCAAGATGGCTCATTGGAAATATCTTCCTGTACTAGTTGTACAAAATGCTCAAGCTGAAAACAAGGAGTAGTTTCCTCAAAATTGAAATCTCCCAAGACCTGCTCGCAAGCACAAATGAGGTCAAAAAGGAGGCAAAAAGGTATTTTTGAGAAGTTTTTCGAATTACTACACCTGGCCAAATCTTTGTTTTGGGTGTACCAGTAGTCAAAAGTTGAGTTAGAATCATTATTCTACAACATGTAGAGTTTTTTCTCATTTGGAGCTCACAAAAAAGTTTAGCGTGCCCACACCATGCTTTGTGGTATTTATAAAAGACCATTAAATTTCACCAAAAATGCTCAAAAAATAAAAAATAGCACAAAAATATTCAAAACTAGGTGGTTGAAGTGTTGATGAGGTATCTCAAGAAACCAAAGAGGTATCAACAAGTAATTGAAGTTTTTCCTTTTCCTTTGATTGATTAGGGCTTTTGAGTTTATCCCTTCAATTGCTTGATCCGATGTTGCAAATCTTGTTTTTGGTGTTGTATTGAATGTTGCGTTCGAGCATATGATTGTCTTTGTTGGGCCTTATGAAGAAGCTTTTCAAGGTGATTTTCACTCTTCAAGCCACACTGCTTTTCATCATTGATTTCTCTTGCTATTTTTCCTCAAAATAGAGTTATTCCGCTTCATGTTTTGCGCTCTAATGTTTCTTTAAGACCCTTGTTTTTGTATTTTCTTGGTGCTTTGAGCTCCATCATGATCAGAATCATAAGGTGCTATCAACGCTTTTCCTTTTGGTGCCTTGCCTCATTTCAAAAATTCTAATTCCAAGAGTACTTTTTTGTCTTTTAGTCGCTTTATTTTCTTGCTCAAGGAAGGAAATGAAAAATTGTGCTCGTAGAAAAATCGTCTTGGTATCTCTTTTGATTAGCATATTTCTATTTGATGATCAGGCTTGAGGTCATGATCATCTTGGACATCCAAGTCCACGAAGTCAAACTCTTTATTCCTCATGATGAATGTCTTCCCTCGAATACTTGCCTCTTGCTACTTTTGATGTCCTCGTTTGATGAAGAAGGCATATCTCCCTTCCAAAATATATGGAGGCAACAGCTTGCCTAGGTCCTATCTAGTATTTTTTGATGTCTTTACCTTTTTAGTCTCCTTCATCGTAGGCCTTGCTAGATAACCTAGTTTTTCTTGTGGAAATTGATGTCAGTAAATAGTTCTAGCAAAGTTGATTTGAAAGGAGGAAGATGACCAACCCATTGAAAGTCTCCATAATGTTAAGGCCGCTTGATGTGGTAGACAATGATTTTAATCATATAATGATGGAAGATGTCAGTTTTTCATTTGAAACTCATACTATTTGTTTTTCACTATGTAGTCCATCTTGTCAATGCTTCAGGATAAGTAGTAGGAAGGCTGGGAGAAATTCCCACCCAGTGGAAAATGCACAAGCAACCCGATGTGACAGTCAGAGCAACCGGAGAGTCTGCCCCACAAGTGAAGTATTTCATGATGATTTTCATCATGGGGGAATACTCAAAAATTGACTGTGTGAAAGATCTTTTTGATGTTATCTTTGCAAGGTTCCTTGCGGTAAAGTTCATAATAACCGGCACTCAAATCTTTAGTTTTTGAACTATTTTTACCCACATTGGGTATCTATTGTTGCCGCAATGATGTCAAGAGAAATGGTGAAAGTCACCCTTCGCAATACTCACTTGGTATTTTTGAGTCGCTCAAGGAAAACCGTTGGTCAAAGTAGGATGGATTTACACTTTTGTACCATCCACAAAACTCAAAGCAACCAAGGCCGGAAACATTTCACTGCCATGATGCTATCACCCTAGTTTCGATGGCTCTAGACTTAGAATTATCCCTCCTTTATTATATGTTTTTCTTCTTCTTATGGTATTTTTCTTTTTCCTCCTCCATGATGTTTTCTCCTCTTCCATTATGTTCGCCTTTGCCTTGAAATCCCAAGGGAAGAAGGGGAAGGGAAAGGGAGTAGAATTATAGGATTAGGTGTTGGGATAAGTGAGGAAAATTTGGGGAGGTGTGTAAGGGTTTAGGAAGCTTAGGATAGTGATGGGGGTTGAAATTTTTAAGGGGAATAGGGTAGAAATTCAAACATAGGGGAGGTCTAGCTACCTACGAAAGCACAACCTAGGGCTAGGTGTTAAAAGCACAGTGTTCTCAAAACCCTACCCTGCCCCACATTAATTATCAACCAGGAGGAGTCCTTTTATCTCAAGAATGTACACAATATGTGAAAGATATTCATACAAAGAGTAATGCTAAAGCCAATCGTTTAACATAGATGCAATTATAAATCTGTGCTTTAAAAGAAAGTGATTCATCTAAGCATTGTAACCAAAAAATGTGATTCATTCTTAATTCAAATAACTCAAATGATAATCAACTAAGAGAATTGAAGCATTAACCGAGCTCTTTTCAGCTGACTCCAACCATCAAAGAAGGAAAGTATTGGAAATAACCGACTATGCTTTAAGTAATCAAAACCACCTCTTTTAACTAGCAACTAATTCCTTAAGGAAATTGGAAATGCTTATTCAATGGAAATAAATACTGCAGAAATCCTAATTATCAGTACTTCAACTACAAAGTGGAAAATCATAATACACTTGCAATAAATGGAAAAAGTATACCACAGAACAATAGTGAGATTCACTGGGAGACTTGCCTCCTTGAAGCCACCGGCGAATACCTACAAAGTAATTACTCTAGACATTGGAATGAACAACAACGTCAATTATATATTAATCATCACACCAATTAACATCACAATCCGATCTGTTCAGAACTACTGCTTCAGTGAATACAATTATGGACTATGGCAATTAAAGATACATCATTCATGGTCCTTGAGAACTAGCTTCCTCTGCCCCTTTATAGCTAAAAGGAAAGACAGTGATCCTCAGGATCGGGAGATCCCGAGGGATACACGAAAATGCTATCCTCGTACGCTCACCATTCTGCACTAATCCTTACCGATTTATCTTCGATTTGACCACATTTAACGTTGCCTTCTTCTCCCGTGATTAAGTCCTTGTTGTTCCTTCGTTATTTTCAAAGACAGAAAGTAACTATAATTAGTTTGGATGGTTAAATCGTATCAGATCATTTTCATTCATTCTTCATCAAATCCTTTCATTATATTATTATATCATGGCACAAATGATAAGTGAAGAGGAAAAGGAGCGTAATCAAGAGTAAATACATACCTATCGTGCGTTCAATATACTCTCTCGCTTACCTTTTTTCACTGCCCCATGAAAATTAAATAATTATTATGCAAAGAAGTTAAAGAGTAGGCCGGAGAATATTCTGTTTGCATAGGCCCTAGACCAGTTACGTCGTACAAAGTTTAAAAAGCTTCACTTCTTGTCCTTGCTGTGTAACTCATAGGCGTGATGATACCTTCGGTGAGGACACTGGCTAATGGGGCTTAAAGCAACATTCCACCCAATGTGTCCTTCTTTAAGAGAAGATTAAGGGGACTAATGTTTTTGCAAAGTTTTTGAAATTTCCATAATTAAATGGTTCTCTTTCCTTAACATTTTTTCTTGAAACCATCCATCTCATTTTGGATAGCAACCAGGATCTTTTCTCGAATGGAGAGTGAAAGGTTATTCCTTCCAACACAATTTTTGATGTGGCAGCCCTAAAATTTTAAGCACAATTTCGTGTCATCAATCTTTTATGCTTAGTAAACAATTGCAAGAGGGTGAGTAGGTTCACTTCTTAACAAAATATCTAAGCTTCTGTTCCTGGCTTCTTGAAAACGAATTATAAGCCTTCAACCACTTGAGTTGGCCGTAACGTAAAAGAGATAAATGTCCTAAATTGAATACTTCCAATAAAAGGAAGGCTAGGATTCACATCTAATTCTTTATCTAATATGAAATTATGCAAATAAAATTCACAAAGAAGCCTTTGGACCTTTTACTCCATGTGTCTCACAACAATTTATAAAATCCTCCATCACTACCTTCAATCGGCGATAGCTCTGAAGAGCTTGATTTTTAACAATAAATATCGTTCTAATAAAAAACAAGGCATAGTTCGTAAAGTGTGAGATCGATATGTCAAGATATCCGAATATAATGAACAAATTGTGTCCCATGCATTCCCTCGACGTCGGCAGGTTTTTATTTTTAATCCCGAATGCTTTTCTTCTTCCCGCTTCAGCCTTATCAAAAGCCTCATTCTCTAATAGGGATAATTCCCTTAATTGTTTTTGTAACTTCGGTATTATTGTAGGAGACTTTTTGTTGTTGATGTTGCTCTAAAGAAGCAGCTTGCATCAATTCTTCTCGAAGTTTTAAAATAATAGGTCATTCGTTGACAAGAAGTCCTTGGATTGCCCTTTCCCCACCGAGTGCCGATGTTGTGAGAGGAAATACATCTTTAGTTTTTATTTCCTTATTATGGGAGGACCAACCTCCATTTGAACAACCTCATTTACTCAAGCCTTTGGTGCAAACAACTCCGCATGGCTATTGTTCCCAGTGTAGTGAGTTTTTTTTTAATTCCTATTGATTTATTCTCACATATTTTTGTTTGTGTAGCTATAGTTAATTTCCTCAGAGCTGGTGGTTCCGAGTTTTGCCAGCTTTTAACTTCTCGCCATAGCCTTCTCGATCGTCTTCTCGAGCTTTCAGTATTTTTTGTCGTAGCTTCTTAAGTTTTTCTCCCAAGCCACTTGGCTCTCTTTTTGATGATCGTCCTGCCCACCAACAAAGTTTACTTGCTGTTTCTAGAGTCGCTGGTTGGTCATCGTGTTGTGTCTCCAAAAGAAACTGCCTTCTCCCGATTGAGTGGTCCGAATGGTGACTAATCCTCATGTCCGCAGCATCACTGGTCCCCACGCTTATTCCACGGAATCGTGTCACTGCATCGTCGTATCTCCACTTATGTCCGCAGCCTCTAGAGATGGCAATGTTTCTATATGCCCGTAATTTCGTGGACTTGTGTTTCCATTGTGTCAGACCAAGTGGTCCTCAAGGTTGTATATATACATTAATATTTTCCAAGACCTCGACCATCCGTTCTCAAATACTGCTCCCGCTTCAATTTCAGCTCATTATTATAATTTGTTCTTGTTCTTGTTCGAATTGGCCTTCTTCTTCGAGTTCTTTCTTCCCCCGAATCGGGCGTCGTTCGACTCGATTCGGCCTCTTCTTCGGGCTCTTCTTCGGTTCTTCCGAATCGGTGCCTTTCGATTCGCAGTCTCTTATCTCGCAATCGACCGTCGTCTCGGTGTTGATTACTTTCATCCAAAATATTTGCAGACATCTCCTTCAAGTGTCTACCTATTGCTGCATTTCAAGGCCAGGTCAACCTTGAACAGTAGTATTTTTTTCTTTTTTGAAACAAAGGTTTTGTTGGCTTGTCTCGGCACTCTAGGATGTTGGATTAAGGTGGTTTTGCATGCTCTCTAGGCCGTCATGTAACCATCCCAAGTTATTGTATTGAACTAGGATATGACTAATGATTAATCTAATCAATCCATAGTGACTTATTATGGCTTTAGGTCTCCTTTTCGGCCTATCTTATTCTAACAAAATATCATGCAAAGAAAGAATTCAAAAGAGATGGCAAGACAATGTTGATTTTTTGTTTCAAGACAAATTTAATAGTTTAAGTTGTCGGTCTTACCACATTCTCACAGCTCATCGTGTAATGTATCTTTTGGATACGCTGATAATTCCTTCATGGTTCTCCGTCATAAAAGATGGTCAGATGCCTTTTCCTTTCCGACTACTTGCTCACCTTTGTCTTTGAAAGTTTCCACCGCGTCTTACAGTTAATACATGTTTTAGACCATAGTTCCTTTGCCAACAACCTAGATACTTCAGCCATTACAACATCCTGGGATCGAATTCTTCTACCTTTCACCATGGATTTCATTCTGGCGATGTCAGAGAAATTCAATGGAAATTCTCTCATTCGAGGGGTCAAATCTTGTGAGATAGATATTCAATCTCCGTACGGGATCGACCCCCGGCACTGTCGGGAGACCCTAACACTCAAAGGTTCGCGGCGTCTCCGCCTTTACCACCCATAATGGTTGAATTCTTCCTACTATTGAAAAGTATGAGTGTAATGGAAAATGCGTAACACTGAAAAACGCAGAATACTAAAAAAATATATGCGCGATTAGAGCGATAGAACAACGAAGTTGTTGTAACAACTAAGTGTAGTTCATATTAATTGTGTTATGAAATTTATGCATGTCAGGATCATGTAATATCTTATCGCTCAATGAAATAATGACAATGCATGCACACGATAATGGAAATTCTTTCCCCTTCAAAATGAGAGGTTGCCTACGCATCAATAGACGGGAATGTAATGCTTTGACGGCTGCATTATAAAGATGAAGGGTAGAAGCAATGAATAGAGTATGTAACAATGATGGACAATAAGAGAGATGGATAGAGTAAAAGCGTGGTATAATCATAGTAAATGACAGACAAGCATTAATTTTTGTTGATGATAAGTTATGATAAGGAAGAGACAACAATATGTACAAAGGGAGGCTTTGGCCGCATTTATATTCGGGTCAGATATGATATGATTTATAAAAACATGAACTTATTGATAAAGGTTCAAAGTAGGGTAGTGTTTAGAGGAAATAATCTCGATAAAAAGACAAATGGAAGAGGGTATTATAAGAATATTGATTGAGGAAATAGAACTTTCAATACCATAAGCAAGAGCTTTGTCGCCAAAGTAGCATCCAGCCTCAGAGAGTTTCTTTTTTTGACTCATGTGAGCCAGGATCCTCAATTTGTAATTGAAAAAATTTCTATCATTGCTTTTCTATAGAAGAGATTCGGCAGTCGTATTGTAACCAGACAACCATACCGCTATCCATCGAAGCAGCAAAAGTGACTGTGCCGCCTTGTGATGAGACTCACGTTTCAAGGATTTTTTAGTCATCCAATGGATCATAACTCGTGGTGGCCATAACGGGAATGTCACATTGCTAGATCCTTATGAACATGGTAACGCCTAATGAGACCCCCTATCCTCTATATGTAGATAAAATTTAGTTGTCATTACATATTTTATGATAAATAGAGGCAGCTCAATACACTTAAGAGTAGGGATGGTAAGAAGTTGAAGCATGTCAATAATAAGAAAAATGTACCCATAATCCCATTGATAATAGACAAGAGAGAATTATAGCCAGGGAGAGTAGAACTAGAATGGTAATGATGATCAATCAAAAGATCATACAATATAAATCAATATAGTAAATCAAATATAAATAATTGTAGTCCCTTTCAATTGTTTTAAGTCTATCATCAAGAAGTCAGTTTTTGTCAAAGACTTAACTTTAAAAATATTCACCGCTTTTAATAAAATCCATAATTATTATCCGTATGAAGGTACCGTAATGCCATAAAAGGAATCAAAGAAATAAGAAGTGAAATGAGCTAGAATAAGTCGATAAGAGGAAAAGAGGTAAGCGAAATATATAAAAAGGTGTCACGTTTGCACACAATAAAAATTGTACAAGAAAGAAAAAAGCGCCGTTCCAAAATTCGCTGAACAAAAAAACAAAGGAGAATGTCGTCTCAAAGATGGAACAATAAAATCAAAGTGTTATTCTCAAAAGATGGAACAAAAACTAAAAAGTGTTATTCGAAGATGGAACAACAAAATCAAAAAGTGTCAGTTTTGAAGATGGAACAACAAAATAAAAAAAGTGTTGTTTTAAAGATGGAACAACAAATTAAAAAGTACGTTCTCTCTAAAGGACACATCAACAAATCAAAAGTGTTGTTTTCGAAGACGAACAACAAAATCAAAAAGTGTTGTTCCAAATATGGAACAATGAAATAGGGCAAGAGAAAAAAACAAATTGAATCACTAAATCCTATTTAAGGTTTTTTTTTTTTTTGAACAAATGAATTTTTAAAATAGTTTCTCCAAGGATTATCTTCTCCAACTAAAACTTGTATGGTGGGAGTCTTTGCGATTCGAAGTGATAAAAATATTCTCTTGAGGTATTTGGCAGAGGCTAATCTTACGTGCCAATTTTCTTTAAAGAACAACGTACCCATCAATGTACAATGTAAGAGTGCCATTGTCATACTACTAGGGACTCCAAACACGGTTTGCAATTTACCAGGGAAGTCTTGAAACCTAGAATCGTAGAGAAGTGCCTGGCCGCCCTCATGAAATGTCTTCCTCGATCAAAGAATCGTGCCATTTGGCTCTTTTTTGTTGAATAATTGCAGTATGTTGTAGAGACAGCCAAATTCTCGTCTAATCTATTTATTTGTTGTAATCTATTAACTGGCTTTAGTTAAATCCGGTCCCACTTCCTAGGTCACTCAGTGTTCGTATCTCACCCCATGGGAAAAATAGGTTCTCATCAAATACGAGCTGAGCAGGGAGTATTCTGTGTAGTATTCTCCGGGTTGTGTGATATGCCCACAAGGGCTTCTCGTAGTCGAGTATCCCAATCTTGTTCCGTGCGATGAGACTATTCTTCGTTAGAATAGCTTCAATTAATTTGTTATGCTTTAACGCCCATTTGCTTATGGGTATATGAGAGAAACTCCGTGAATAACATGATGATTTTTTTAGTGTAGTAATGATCTTGTATCGCTAAATTGCGTCTCCATCAATGATTACTGTGTAACCCATATTGTGTTGTAAAAATTTCAAAAGAAAGTTTATCACAATTTCTTCATGGATTTTGGTAATACAAATGCTTCTACCCACTTAGTTACGACTGCTGGTAAAACTAATATTTATACTTCGGTTGATTATGGTTGATTGGCCTAACAAAATCTAATGCCCAATGCCTGTGCGTTCTATGACTAGCTTGATGTAGGGCATCTCATCGTATCACAAGGCCCATCCTTTGACAACTATCACAGCCTGACAAATTTCTAGCATCCTTAAAAATCGTGGCCGCAGGTAGCCCATTTAAAAATTTTATGTCCGTACTTAATGGCCCACAAAATGTCCACCAAAGGTCCACTGGCAGCTAAGATATCATAAATTCTTCTTCCCTAATACACCGCGGAGGTGCATATCAGCCCCTGTGGTGAAAGTTGGCAGTATCCTCCAATCCAGGAGAAATGAGTGTCATGGCTGTACTATATTTCCTTTTCTCTCGGGTGTCATATGTTTAGGTAGTTTTCCCACCGCAACAATTGGCTACATCCGTGTACCATGCATTTTCATGGTTACAACAAACAGTGTTCATCCGGAAATTGATCCTTTCACTGCTAGTTGTGTCATCTATTCTTTGCACTTCCTGGGAGAGGAATCTTCCAAAGGTTTTCTTCCTCAAGATCCCTTATTATACATAAAAATTTCTCAGAAATTAGCAACCAACATGTCACTCTTCCATTCAGTCATTATTAGCTAAGTATTTGATAGCAAAAGAGTGATCCGTATACAAAATTACGGGTGGTATCTAGTTATATAGTGTTTGAATTTTTTAATAGCATAAATAATGGCTAAAAAACTCTCTTCATATCAGGTAATTCAATTTAGTAGGGTTAAGTTTTTTAAGTACGCATCCAGCGTAGGTTTCTTATCTTCTTCTTGCCAAGAATCGCCCAATGGTTGTGTTCGATGCATCCGATGAATTGAATGGTATATCCCGCTCGGGCCTTGTAATATCGGGCAGTGTCATGGATACCAGCTATTTTAAATCAGAAAGGCAAGAACAATATTTGTTAGTCCATATGAAATCACCGCTCTCGTTAAGGCACATAATGGTGCAGTAAATATGTGGATTTTTTTTTGATAAATCTACGATAATATCCAATGAAATCCCAAAAAACTATGTACCCCTTTTTGGAGGCAGGAGTAGCTATAAGAGAATTACCCGTATTTTTTCCCATCTACCTAAATTCCAGCTACTAAAATGTAATGACCCAAGATTAGCCTCTGGCCATCATCATATGACACTTTTTGTGACTTAAACATAGGCTTGCAGTAATACAATCATTCCGCAACTTTTCCACCGTAATGCTTGCTCGAAGTCATCTCCATAGGTGTGAAATCATCCATGGCATTTCAATCCTTCATTTATCAGTGCTTGCAAAAAATACCGAGTATGGCTCTTTGGAATGTGGTGCGTTACACAATCCAAAAAAGGTAATTAATTGTGAAGCGAACAAGTTCTACCGGACAAAGGTAGTCTTATCCTGGTCTTCGTGGAAATCAATTTCATAGAAGCATCAAGCCATCTAGGAAAGAAAAAATTTTCTTCCCGTATTCTGTGGACCTAATCAATAATGAAGGGGAAAGTGGTATTTCTTTATGTTGCTTATTGAGTTCTCTATAGTCAACGATATTTTCCATTTCCATTCTTTTTGGGAACCAAAACTAATGGAGAAACCCATTTATCGTCAGATATAGGATAGATAAATTCACATTCAATGCTTTTGAAGTTCTTCTTTAACAATATTTTAGGTGAGGATTTAATCTATACATGTTGTTTTAATGGTTCTTGCATCTCGCTTATATGTGATGCATGTATAGGATGAGACAATCCCTTTCATCTCAGTAATCCTGCTGCAAAGCCCCTTTATTTTTTCATATGACTTGAATAATTTTTTGTTATTGGTCATCACCTTCGACATCAAGTACGTTCAAGATCTTCCCCCTGCTCAATTTCTCTAATAGGTTTACATAGTAAACACTGTTTTTGGTATTTTTTATTGATATCTCTCGTGGGATATTTCGACATGGTTAAGGACTGCTTTAATCAAGGGAATTTCGAATCTGATACTGTGGTAGGGTGATTGATAAAAGTATTAATGACATCGCCTTCGCCTTTTGTTTTTGAATTCATGAATTTCCACAACAATGGTGACCGAATATTTTTGTTAAGTATGTTGCAATGCTTTCTAGTTTTCTAATATTCCGTTTACCGTGAAGGAGGTGCATAAAGTTAAATTTTTCACATTCCCCTCAAGAGGTCACATTTACCGTCCCAGCTGATATAAGCATTGCCAGTCACCAGCCAAGGCCTTCCCATTATTAAGGGATGTCCATCTAGTTGGTTCCTTTAAGGTTAATAATCAAAATATCCGGCTTAGGCATCTCTAAGTAAGCCCACAGAGACCATCACATCTTGTAATGTTCTTCCGGTTCAATCATCGAAGGCCAAATTCCAGTTCCGTGTAGTTGCATTGCTGGTTCCAAGGCTATGATGCCAAGCATGTTGCAAGTTGTGTAGTCGTGAGAATATTAATGGTCGCCCCTAAGTCAATTAAAGCATTGGGAAAGAAAAAAGGCCATTTATTTGGACTATGACAATGGGGTTTCCTGGATCCCTCATATTTTTACGTGAGTTTCTTGCTTAGTAATAAATCAAGACAAAGTCCCAACAACATGGACAGAGGGGTTATTTTTGTTTTCTCGTCGCACTATTTATACAATTCTTTAATAGTTTTTGGCATATATTGGAATATCTTGACAGTCTGGAGGAGGAATTTTTTATACAAATGTTCTTAAGTTCACCTTTAAGATCAAAATCAAGATATCTAATCTAGCCGCAGTATCAACAATTTTCTCGGGAATGGGGGAAGTGGTTATGATTTGTTCAAGATTTTTTGGTTTGTATCATATCTTCCCTTTGTTTTATTTGTTGATCATCTATAGTTAGAGGCTTATTTGTGTACTCGCTTTTTAGGTTGTAAAATCTTTATCCTTATCTACAAAGGATTGAAAGGGCCCAAGATCTCAACTTACTCTCACATATCTTTCAACTCATCTTCGGTGGTCCGGGGACCTCAATGATTTGTATTGACTAAACTGTTGTTAGGATTTGGGTTAGGTTGAGCTAGAAGCTGCGGCTCGTATGTTAGATTGATTCCTACCGCAACGTAAGGTGATGGCAGTGTTGCTGATATGAGCCGGCCCCATAGGGCTAGTTTGTAGATCTTTTTGCCAATTTGATTGCCGCCTTCGACGTAGAGGTGAAGGGGACCATTGGGAGGAATAAGGGTTTTTTTTTCCGCACGGTGGTGGGTATGAATTTCACTAATTATTATTATTTGGATTTGATTGATTGGGCTATGGTGGCATAAAATGCTTGAGGTGGCGTGCTGTGAATATTCTACCATGCTGCCCTGGACATTGCTAAGAATTATATTGGTGGGGAGGAAAGAACGGCGATGGATCGCAGTACACCGTGGCTCCATCGCCATTGCCATTGATGACGCTTAGTTCAATGAGCATATTGGCTCCACTCTTCTTCCTTGCCTTTGAAGACCTGCTTAACTCGAAGTGATGGGCAACTTTCTGTATATGTATTATTTAGTGCATATGGCACATGTTCGTATCGTATTTGGGGGTATTTTATGACTCATAAGCAGACCGCAACGGTAAGTGAAAATAGCCAAGTTCGGTCATGCCTGGCTTTTGTTAGCTTGCATGACATCCAATTGTGTTGCTGTCCCCAGATATCAATGAAATCCTCCAAATGTATTGGCGATTTTGCTTTCTGTAATGCTTCCTCATGAGGCTTTACCGGTCAGCTGCATCGCTTGAATGGTTTCGCCTTGTAATTCCCCCGGAACACTTAATGGCAATAAATCTATAATATTGTTATAGTTTTCGATAAATGTCACCTTTACCCATTATATTTAGTGTTCCCACCATTAGTATTTTATACCTTCCGATAATTGTGGTTTTTAGAACATTATCGTGCGCATTTGTGTAAGGAGATACTTGCGTATTATATTGGAAATGCTCTGGCATATTCTTTCAGAGTTTCGCTAGTAGCTACCATTTGAAAAATTTCTATCTTTTAGTTCTCTAGTTCAACAATAATCTTGGCATTTTTTGTAAAGAAAAATGTTTTTACTTGGTCCCAATCATTGATGGTGCCTCCACCAAGTCCCATAAACCAACGTAGTGTCACAGCTTCCCTTCATAGTAGAGGGGAATAGCTTCTCAGCCTTTCCGGGGGTCGGGTAGTGGCCATAACCCCTACATAAGACATCAAATTCAAAAGGAATGCATCGTGATCTTGGAAGTTAGCCTACAAGGGTAGGAATGTTATAACGATAGTTTTCTCATGGGGGTATCAAGGTTTCGTGTCACACACAGGGTATTGCAACGTAGAAGTTTGAGGTTGTCAAGTTATTAGCCATTTGGTAAAAAATATGCCAATATTCTTTCGTGTGATCTCTAGAGTCAGAAAGTTATTCCTAGGATGTCTACAAGAGGTTGGAATGGTTCTAAGCACTACCTTGATATGTAACAGGTGTCCTTTCAAGCCAAATTGGTCACTTCTCCAGGAGATCTAGGTTCTGTAACAAATTTAAAATTTCCTTGCTTTCTTCTCACTGAGGTGCAAGAATTTCTTGTGAAGGGCGAGTTTGTGAATTTCGCATTCGAAAAATCTACTCAATCCCTTATTCCTCATCAGTGAATCTCACCGCGTTTATTTGGTGGTCTTGGTGGCTCGAAGGAAGTTAGTAGATGTCCCAAGTAAAGAATGATTCGGGGTTCTACCGATGACCGAGACTCAACTGTTTTAAGATTTCATCGATAAAAGTTGATCGTCCAAGGGTCACTTTTCCTTAGGTTTTTCAGGCTTGAAGGAGGAATTTTGTCTTTTCATGTCTTTTCTTCTTATTCATTCATGTAGAAATACAAACATTCATTCCCACATTAAAATCTTACGCAATCTCCGCTAGAAAGCGGCTGGACAGAGCGAGAATTTTACTTTGCTCGGCTACGCAAAGTCCTTACCTTCCGTTTTTAATACTCCACCTCCTCAAAGAAAACATCAATCATACATTACTCTTTTTATGAGTGGAAACACACCGACAACAACGCCAAAATGTTGGGTGCCAGTTGTGTATTTAAAAACTCCTAATTGTCTCATATGAATTATCAAATCAGTAAGTCCTTTTATCTCAAGCAGGCTAACAATATGTGCAAGATATTCATACAAAGAGTAATGCTAAAGACAATTGTTTAATATAGATGCAATCATAAATTTTGAAGATTTAAAGAAAGTGATTCATTCAAGAATTGTAACCAAAAACTCTAATTCATTCTTAATTCAACTAACTTTAAATGATAATCAACCGAGAGCACCTAAGCATTAACTCAGCTCTTTTCGCTTGACATAAACTATTGAATAGAAGTGAAAGTATTGGAAATAACCGATTATGCTTTTAAGTAATCAAAACCAATTCTTTTAACTAGCAACTAATTCTCTCTTAAGGAAATAAATTGGAAAATGCGTATTTCAATGGAACAAATACCAAAATCCGAATTATCAAAAGTACTTCAAACTGCTAAAAGTTAATCAATACCCTGCAATAAATGGAAAAAGTATAACACAGGGCCGTAGTGAGATTCACCGCAGACCGGCCCTTAGCCACCTATCATCGCTTAACTACCTGCAGAGTACTTGAATGAACAACAACGTGAATTATATTAATCATCACACCAATTAACATCACGATCCGATCTTGTTGTTCGTAACTACGTTCGTGAACTATAATTACGAATTATATAAATGAAAGATACACTGTTCATGATCCTGAGAACTAGTCTTCCTTGTCGTTTTATAGCTAAAAGGGAAAGATAAGTGATCCTCAAAAGATTAGGAGATCCCGAGATGCTATGAAAATGCTATCCTCGTACAATTTGTTCATTCTTGCATTAATCCTTACCGATTTATTCTCGATTCAACCACATTTAACACGTTCTCTTCTCGTGATTAAGTCCTCGCTATTCCTTCTATTATTTTCAACATACAAAATAACGAGAATTAGTTTGACTCAAATCATATCAGATCATTTTTCATTCATTCTTCATCAAAATCCTTCATTATATTATTATATCACGCACAAAATGGATAAGGAAGAGGAAAAGGACAAAAATCAAGAGGTAAATACATACCTATCATGCCTGGGCCAAATAGGGTTTTAGGGAATAGAGCTTGGGAATGGGAATGAGGGATGTAAGAGTAGGAGTGCGAGTTATGGTGTAAGGAAGGTAAATGGGCCAAGGGAAAGAAAATGAACCTTGCAAACTATGAAACTAGGGTTAAATTTCTTTAGAACATGATATGAAAGGAAATGAGGTTTGGCACCAAACGTATGATCACAAGATGAAAGGAGGAGCTAGGAGGTCCAAATTACTTGGAAAAAGTGGTAAAACCCCGCAACTTGTGCTTAGAACTCTGCAGTGGGAATATTTGGAGTCATGATCCTCCTCCGAAAAAAAGCGTAACGAACCGAGGAAAGTGCAACGAAGCCCATGAAAAGTGCAACGTGCTTCGAAAAGCACACGTCCCTTTGCAAAAAAGCACAGGCTTTGGAAAAGTACAGCAAAGGTGCAAGAACTTGGTTTTATGAAGATAAAATCAATTTTTTTTTTCTTTGGGAACTTGGAGAGCTTGATATGAGGATGCAAATGAAATGAATTTTTGGTCTTGGGGGTCTTTTATACTTGAAGAAATATCACTTTTAAAAAAAAAACTTTGTACCTAATATTTTATTTCTTAAAATTAACTTTACATTGTTTTTTTTACCTTTAACTCCCGAATTTGGTCTTCGAACTTCATCTTGGTGTTTTAGGAACATTGATTGGATTTTTTGGAACTTTAATCTTTTGCCGATGGAACTTTGAGTGTGAAAATACTTGGAAATTCTGAGAACTTATTACAAATCATGAGCCTAAAATTACATTTTTCTCTCAAATCAAATTTACAAATCAAACTTACCGATGAGAAATTTATTTATTGTCACTCCTTAATTTTCTCTGGATTTTATGCATGAAATGGTGATATAATGACCTGGAAACCCTAAGAACTAATGGAGACTCTATCAATGAACCATGATGAAAATTATCAAATGATGATGGAAACTCATAAATGATGGTGTTATCACCATTAAAATGAAGCATCATTTTGAGAAAGTCCTAGAGTTTCATGCGTCAAAGCTTGGGTCATAGAATTATTTTTCATTACTTGGTCAAGGAATTTTTTTTAATTTAGCGATCCTAAGGTCTAAACTCACCTTTATTCAAATCCTCTCATGTTACATCAATCATAATTTTTTTTTATGATAGATTTCGCACTTCAAGGCTTTTATTGAAAATGTCTTTTAAGCTAATAAAGTATCAGTAGTGAAACACACCGAGAGTCACTTTTTCATCATGAAATCGGGCTGACATTTCATAGCGAAAACAATCAAATTTACACTAGATACGCTACTTAGCATCGGCTTCCTATCTCATTTTATTTGATTAACTCGTTAGGTGTTAAATATTGTTGGGAAGGGTAAGTTAGATGCCATTCGAAATATGAGGATAAAATCAAGGTACATGGTCGTGTTTTAAAGTCATCATCATCAATTTTAGGTATGTATAAGTCATCATAAGGTCATAAAGAGACATTAAACTTCATATCCTTTCCAAATTCAAATATTTCTTATTTATCATCTTTTTCTTAGGTGATATTGAGTCTCCTCGAGAGCTAGTGCACTAAGCCAAAGTTGTGGTTGATTTTTTCAAATGAATAAATTGAGCATCACGTTTAGGTCGTTAATTCATAAAAGTAGGCTTAAGACATTGGAAGAAGCCAAGACAGAAAATAAGGACTAACAAGGCCGCCAATGCCCCAGATATGAACCTACGCATACAATTTGATTAATGAAGATCCAAAAATAAGAGAAGCATTCAAAAGAGCACGTGGCCCAAAAATTTTGTGAAAATTACCAAAGCCATACATAGTATCCATGAGTTGGCTTTGAATTTCGTTGAACAACCACTAAAGGAAATGCTCAATTTTTCCATCACACTGGTTATCGTCACATGAGATTCCAAGGGGCTGTGAGAACCGAAGTTCAAAGGTTTCAAGTTTAATATGGGAGTAATTCAAAGAGTTCATAGCTCCTAGCATACCGAAATGAATCTCACTAATGTTATTCCAAGAAGTTACATAAAATGCAACTATTCAAAATTTCTGCTTCATCATTCAAAAGAAATTTACTTGTGAAGGGAGATACCACAAAGTGTATTCACGGCTTCAAATTATCAAAGACTTCATCGGTAATATTTCCCTTGGTCTACCTTTTATTTGCATAAAAGTCTCACAAAAATGCGTACAATATCCAAGAAAAGTCTAAGGGGAGGAGACTTTTATTTCATCATGGCTTTCTAATGAAATTATTGGTCTAGATGAAATTCAAAGGTGAGGCAGAGGTCGTTCTCATCTTTGTTTGTTAGTGGTTTTGAGTCAGGATGCTCTACTCCTTTCAAGAATCCCTAAGCCTAGAGAATCTCCATCACCATTAGTAGCAGAACTGAGGGGATCGGAGAGAGCAAAACCAAGTGAGCTTTGCAAGAGAAAGAACCAAGTGAGAAAATTAAGGAGCCGCAGTGAAAATGCAAGTAGTCTTGATATACCTAGTGTCCCACCCACAAAACAAAAAGTCAAAAGGGGTCAAACTCGCAAAAAAACAAACCGTTAGTAAACAAGGAACCAAAAGGATGACAAGGAGCTAAAGTGTCAGAGAAGACAGAGTAGGAAGCTAAGGGAAATCTAGAAGATATTTACATGTACATCGACATAGAAAACTCCTATTGTCCAAGCTTCTAGTTTATAGAGGAAGGTGGGCAAAAGTTAAAAAAGGCTAAATCTCGCAAAGAAATTGAATTGAGGGGGAAGATGTTCTATGTTCCAAGCAAGAAAGCCTATGACAAGGCATGCTAGGAAGCTAACAGAGAGGTAGTAAATAAGTTCAACCACCTACGTACACAACTCCAATCACCTCAAGATATTATTAACCTTTCATCACCTCCGCAGAAAGACAGTCAACAAATCAAAGAAGGGAAAAGAGAAGGTGATGGAAAAAATAGAGTTGCGTCTGAAGAAAATTGAAATCGTCAATCATGAAATTTCAAGGAAAGAGAATCAAGGAACACAATGTAGAGAAGATTCAATTTGAAAAGATGAAGGCAATTTAGAGAATTGAAACACACTGTTTCCACACTTGATGAATACACAGAGCCACAATGTGCTCATTCTAAGAAGAAAGAGGCCAATATACTGAGGATGGTCAACACAATGAAAACACTAAATAGAGGATCAAAGACCAAATAAATACTTTCAAGAGCAAATCTCGAATCTAATTCATGAAAATTTAGAGAGAAAAGGTCTTTTAAATGACAGCATGAAGAACCATTAGCTCAACCAATTATAAATGAGGAAGAAATGCATCAAGGATCATAAGGTGAGTTGGTTTATGGTTTTAAGAGGTTAATGATATGTTAGAGACAATATTTGGCACTTACAAAGTCTGCCTTTTCAAAATTACACAAAAACCGGTTTTTCTCAAAGACTTCATCCGTTTTGTAGCGTGTCTGGCTTCATACAAGAAAATGCCATGTAAAAAACCACCGTAGTCGCTTCTTTACTTTTTTGAATCAGTTTTGGGATGATATCAAGAGGTGAAATTGGTGTGGGAGATGTGTTTGTTTTACGATTAACACTATACAAAGGAAAAATCAAGAATTTGAGGATAAATAACATGTTTTGCAAGTACATGTAAAAGTACGCTACAAATTGCCTTACTTTTGTAGCGTACTTTATTTCCGTGTTTTAGAAATTTTTGAGCATATTTGACATCTAGAAATTATTTAAAGGTTAAATATCTATGATGTACAATTATTCAAAGACTAAGTGACCACTTAATTGAAGAAAACTAGCAAACCCAAAGTATTTGTGGACGAAGAAGCATTCATTTGCCCAGGAAAAATGGTTTTGTTTCCTAGTTTTGAGGAGGTCGCTAAGTGGTCATAAAGCGATAAACCCATCATCTAAATTCGAACATGTGAAAGAATACTTGTCAACAATGTAATTTATTTAGTAGATAAGGTTGTTAAAGGAAATAATGAGTATTTGAGTCATATTAGAAAAGGACTATCAAGAGATAGGTGTTTGTTTGTCAGTTGTTGATGTTTTATGGTTATTCAAGGTGTAATTAGAAAATTTCATGAATATAGCCAAGAGGAAGATCATCTCAATGTAACAAGTCTAAAAGTCCATTGGCCGAATTTGTGAAGGGTTGTCATTTTTTGACAAATTGTTTCATATTAAATTGATCGTTTCTGAAGAATACAAAGATTTGTTACTTGACCAACCCGAGATTATGAATGAGTTTTTAGTGTGCTTACCTATCTTATCTATACCTTTATGTATCTCACTTTCATAAAGGTTTCTTTCATTTATAACACTATAATTCATTCTTTGCAATGCTCGACTTCCTTAATAGATGAATCAACGTGTAGTTTCCCGTTTCATGTGTGCGTGTTCCACTACTAAAAACTCGACCGCCTTAGCTTCCATGTCGTTGATCTCATTGAATCACTAAATATGTTGACTCCATAAGTCTAATGTTTACATGTTGACATGATTTTCTTCAACCTTACACTCATCATAAGCAACTTATTTCCTAAATAGAGTTACCATTTACGACTTTATTCAATATCATTAACCCTTGAGATAGTTCTCTCAGACCGAGGAGGATAAGTCCTTACCACAAGATTGGCTTGAAGGAAATACATGGAGATTTCGATTACAGCTCATCGAAAATTTTTGTGATAAATGCTTTGGCGTCATGTCGAGGACCGAAGGTGTAACTTTTCCCTGGGAAGAACAACAAGGTTTCGCCGAAGGTCCGAGAGTAGCGCACTTAGCACATAATAATGGGATTTTTCCTCTCGTGACTCCACACAACAATAAATTGGAAGGTGACTTCACTTTGAAGATCAATATTCACGAAGTTCCAAGATGAGTTCCATTGCAAGAATAAATGTATGCCCCTATGAATCGATCTCACATCCCCTGGTTTTCAAATCATGCTGTGTTGAATGGTTAACTTATCTTCCCATATTTAAAGATGAAAAGAAAAGAATGTCGCTTCATTTGGTTAGATTCCATATGCATGTTCACAAAATTAAGGTTTAGTTCCCTAAGGATTGTCTCATGAAGATGTTTATGGCCACTTTAGAAGGAAAGTATATCATGGTAATGAAATCTTGCCAAATGGTTCATTATATTTTATTTCTTGATTTCTATGTTGCATTTTATGAGATGTATTAAATATATCATCCTCCTTATTAATGGTCAAAGGTCATTGTAAACATTGTGTGAATTTTATTGAATATTTTGGAGAATTCTTATGAAGATGATGAGTTTATGGATGATGAAATTTTAGAGGTCGCCTATGAAAATCCATTTCATCACCAAGAAGAAAGGATAGCCTTCTGGATGAAAATTAAACCCAACAAGAGTTTATTTATGAAAAATCATGTTACATCCTCAAGTTTGATGAAAATTTGGCAGCAGCATTTGCTAGCCTTTTGATCATCAAGACTACAGAATCATTTCAACAACAATAGAAATATTGGAAGATAATTATACAATCTCGTGTAAAGGAAGAAGTTTATTTTTTCATGTCATTCCTTACATCAGCCTACATCAAATAATGATCACACTAATGATAAAGATAAAATTTTTCTGTCCTTGTCTTCTAATCAAGTCATTTGAGTGCAAGCTCTAAGACAAGATTCACTCAGGATGAAGTTGCTAAGAACATTGAAAAATACATTGAAGTTTTAGAAGATCAAAATTCAATATTATAGCCTCATAATCAAGACTGCATTTTTTTTTTTTTTAATGCTAGAACACAAAGAGAGGGTGCCGCTTACCTTTATCTTTTGAGATTGAGGAAGAATACCCTATTTTTGAAATCGCTAGCACAAACTGAATCTTTGTAGGCTGAGAAAGCATATATGAGTCAGGATAAAAAGTTGTAGAATGTTTTGAGATTCGTCAAATAGATTATAAATTTTATATGATCCTATAACTAACTACATGGAAGAGTTCTATAATCCGTATTTCCGTGCTTTTATATTTTCATTATGAAGATCGACACTTTTTATAGTTGCCTTGGTCATTTTAGTATCATGTTTTATTTTTTTGTTCCGCAATCATGGTTCAAATGTCGATCGTATCAATGACCGACTACATTGAAGTTTCATGTTACTTTGAATTAAAAATGGAGATTGCAATTATAGGGTTGGTAGGAGTGTGTAATGCTTCCAAAGTTGACCTATATATTTTTAGTAGGTACATATTTTACCTCACCAATAATCATCAAGCTAGAGCTCCTAGGTGAAGGCCATAATAGCCTAGCGAAGTTTTCATAAATTTCATAGTTTTTCTTCTTTCAAAGAAGATGATAGCATCGGAACTACAGTTATTTGGTGTACCATAAGGGCACACCATCCCAAGTGAGCTACCGTTATCACTCATAAAAATGAAGCATCATTTGAAATTCCTAGAGTTTCATGTGTCAAAGGTATGGTCATAGAATTATTTTTCTATTACGTGGTCAAGTAAATTTTTTAATTTAGTCTATCCGAAGGTTCAAACTCACCCTCATTCAAAACTTCTCTCATGTTAAATCAATCACAATTTTCCGATAGATTTCAATTCTGCCTTTCGTCAAAATTTCTTTAAGCCAAGAAACCAAGGGGGCCAGAAAGTAAAAACACACCGAGAGAAGTCACTTTTTCGCTACGAAATTGCTAATAGTTTAGTAGCAAAAACAAGAAATTGACACTAGATACACTATGAAAGTTGCACGAATTCTCGTCTATCCTATCGCATTAGTGTGTCGAATATCATTGGGAAAGGGTAAGTTAGATGCTATTCGAGTCATGGAGGGATAAAATCAAGGTACACAAGTCCGTCATCATCAATTTAGGTATGTATAAGTCATCATATAAGCCATGAAGGACATCAAAACTTCAAATCGTCTTCAATTAGTCATTTCTGTTTCTGCTGTTTCCTTCATGCATGATATTGAGCTCGAGAGCTAGTGCACTAAGAAAAAGTTGTGGTTGATGTTTTCAGCTAATACACGAGCATCATCAAAGCGAGGTCGCAATTCATCAAGAGAGGTTGGGTAATTCATCAAGCGCAGGGCTGTGAAGATATCGAAGAAGCTATGGTAGAGAAAAGAAGGATTAAAAGGTGGCCAATGCCCAAGATATGAACCTACAAACATGAATTTGATTAATGAAGATCCAAAATAGTATAAGCATTCAGAAGAGCAAGTTGTCACATACCTTGTGAAAAATTACAAGGTCGTCATACACAGGTGTCTGGTGAGCTTGCTTTGAATTTCAGTTGGAACAACCACTAAAGTGGGAATGCTCTCAATTTTTCCATCACAATAGGTTGCTGCTGCTATTGATATTCCAAGGGGTTAGGGAGAACTATTTCAAAGGTTTCAACTTTAACATGGAGCAATGCAAAGAGTTCATGAAGACTGGTACATCAAATGGATCTCACTAGTGCTATTCCAAGAAGTTACATAAATACAACTATTCAAAATTACTGTTTCATCATCCAAAAGTACTTTAGTTGTGATGAGATACCACAAAGTGTATTCATATCCTTTCAAATTGATTTTCAGACTATTGGTAAGATTTCGATCCTACTTTTATTTACAGTAGTCTCATTAAAAATGGTAGATAAGGTCCAAGAAAAATCAGAGGGGAGTGAGACTTATTTATTTCATCAAGTTATTTAATGGGAATTACTGTAATAGATGAACTTCAAATGTTAGGCGAGATTGGTCCTAATTATTGTTTCTTAGTGGTTTTGAACTGATGTTTCATTCCTTCAAGAAATCCCAAGTTTATGTGGAGAATTTCATCACCATTGCGTAAAGCAGTATCAGAAAGGATCATTGAGAGTTAACCAAGTGAGTCTCATAAGAGTAGAAACAAGAGAAAATTATGAAGGAGCTACAACAAATGCGGTGAGTCTAATACACCAAGTGTCCCACCTACAAACATGTTTAAGTGGTCAAACCTACAAAACAAAAAAACTCATGGTAAACACAGAACCAAAGGATGAGAAGGAACCAAAAATGGTTTTAGAAGAGAAAATAAAGTACGAAGAAGAAATAACAGGCTAAGGGAAAGCTAGAAGACATGTTATATGCCATTGACATATAGAAAATCCTATTGTCCAAGATGAGTTTATAGATGAAGGTGGGAAGAAGTTACAAAAGGCTAAATCTGCAAAAAAATTAGAATTTGAGGGAGAAGATGTAGGTTTCATAAGTTTAAGCAAGAAACAGAAAGGCATGCTAGAAGCTATTAGAGAGAAAAGAATTTCAACCACCTACCGACACATCGCAGCCCACCTCAAGAGATTATTTACCTTTCATCACCTCCAAAGAAAGATACAACCAACAAATCAAAGAAGGAAAAGAGAAGGTGATGGAAAAACAGAGATAGAAATTTCGAAGAACAATTGAAATTGGCCAACTGCGAATTTTCATTCTTGAAAATATAATCAAGGAAACACACGTAGAGAAGATTCAATTTTGAAAGATGAAGGAAATTTGGAAGAACAAGTCGACATCAAGTTCTCAAGACTTTGGATAAAGACACAATAACTCATCATGGACCATTCCAAAGAAAGAGGCTAAAAGTGTCAGAGTGATGAACATACAACAGAAAGCTGAAATTAACAGAAGATTGAAAGACTAGTTAAAGACTTTCAAGAGAAATTGAACTAATTCATGAAGAGTTAGAGAGAAAAGGCCTTAAAATGATAAAGGTTTTTCAAGAACCATTAGCTCAACCAATTATAAATGAGGAAGAAATGCTCAAGGATCAAAGGTGAGTTGGTTTATTGTTTTTAAAGGTTAATGACATGTTAGAGACAAGATTTGGCACTTACAGGGTTCAGCTTTTCAAAATTACACAAAAAACTAGTTTTTCAACAATTTTCGCCATATTTCATAGCATGCTTGACTAAGGGGCAACATAACGCTAATAAACTATCAGAAATACGCTTTTAAATTTTTTGAATAAGTTTTGATGCTATAAAGAGGTGAAATTGGTGTGGGAGACGTGTTTAATGATGATGGTTACCTATGCCAAAGGAAATATTCAATAAATTTGGAAGATAAATGGCATGTTTTGCGTATTACTACAAAAGTATCGCCACGAGACTACTCATTGAACATTGCATTTCGCATTTTTTAGCAAGTTTTGGAATATTTGGACACCTGGAGATTATTGAAAGGTTAAATACCATGACAAGCAATTATTCAACACTCAAGGACTACCATCTAACAGAAAATCGAAGCTAAAGTATTCGCGGGAAGAAGAAGACCATTTTCCTAAAAATAGGCTTTGTTTTGAAGTTTAGGAGGTCATTTAAGTGGTCATAAAGTGATCAATCCCATCATATGAATTTGAATACGTGAAACAATACTTGTCAAAGAATGTAATTGCTTTAGTAGATAAGGTTGTTAAAGGCAATAATGAGTATTGGGAGTCCTGTTAGAAAATGACCGCTACAGGATAGGTGTCTCTGCTTGTCAGTTGTTGATGTTTTATGGTTATGGCAGTCATTAGGAAAATTTCAATGAATCTAGCCAAGAGGTAGACTGTACTAATGTAACAAGTCTATTATAGGCTACTAAGTTGAATTTAGAAGGGTTGGATATTTTTGGAAAATTGCGCTATTGTAAATAACTATTTTAGCAATAAAAATATTTGTTACTTGGACCAACCCCGAGATTCGAATATTTTTAGTCTTTACCTATATTATCTATACTTGTTATGTATCTCATTTGAAATGGTTATAATAGCTGCATCATTTCGTAATGTTCACTTTTTATAAGATGAATTGATCGCGGTAGTTTCCTGCTTGGCGTGTGTGTCCTCCTACTAAAAACTGACCATTTTACCTTCCATGTCAAGTGAAATCATTGACACCGAATATGTTGAATCAAAAAGCCCAATGTTTACATACCGATATGATTTTCAACCTACACTCATCATAAGCGTTATTTCCTAAATAGAGTTATCCATCTACATCTTTATTCAATATCATTAACCCGAGAGAGCTCCTATCTAAGTAGGCTAAGCCCGCCCACAATATTGGTTTGAAACAATTACATGATATCCTCCCGATTAGGATCCTATCAAGAAATTTTGTGATAACATTTTGGCACCGTTGTCGCAATCGAAGGTGTAACTTTTCCGGTAATGACAAAGTTTCGCCTCTAAGGTCCGAGAGCAACAAACAGGGCAGATATTGGTTTGTATTTATGCCTCCGGAAACTCCACACATTAAATAATAAATTGGAAGGTGATCAATCGCTTGAATATTAGTAGCTTCGATGAAGTTCCAAGATGAGCTCCATTGCAAGAATACAAAATATGCCCCATGAACCTGGCCTTCACATCCCCGGGTTTTCCAAATCATGCCAAAGGTTGAATGGTTAACTTTATCTTCCCATATTTAAAGATGAAATAAAGACAATTCTTCTTCATTTGGTTAGATTCCATATGCATGTTCATAGATTGAAGGTTCAGCCTTTGAGGATTGCTCATGAATATGTTTATGGCCACTTTAAAAGGAAAGCATGGTCATGGTATGAAAGCTTGCCAAATGATTCATTATATTCTCTTGTCAGACGATGTTGCATTTATGAGATGCATATGTCATCCTCCTTTATTACGGGTCAAAGATCGTCAGAAACATTGTGTGAGTTTTATTGAATATTTGGAGAATTGTTAGTGAAGATGATGAGTTTATGGATGATGAAATTTTAGAGGTTCTTCATGACAACTATTTCATCACCATAGTCGAAAATATTCTCTTGGATGAAAATGAAAACCCAAATACGAGTTTATTTATGAAAATTATTTTACATACTCGAGTTTGATGAAAAGTTGCAGAGAATTGTCACTTTTTGATCATCAAAGAGTATGAGAATCATTTTAAACAACAAGAGAAAATATTGGAAGATAATTGCTACAATCCTTAGGTAAAGGAAGAAGTTTATTTTTCATGTCATTTCTTGCATCAAAGCACATCAAATAATGATCACACTAATGAGGAAGTGTATGAAAATTGTTCTTTGTCCTTGTCTTCCTAATCAGTCATTTGATGTGTCAAGATAAGATTCAATTTGTGGATGAAGTTTCTAAGAAAATTGAAAAAGACATTGTAAAGTTTTAGAAGAAAATTAAATCTTATAGTCTTCATGATCAAGATCACTTTTCAAAAGTTTTTAATGCTAGAACAATACGAAAGAGAGGGTGTTGCTAACTTTATCTTTGAGATTGGAGGTAATAGTCGCCTCATGAAATCGCTTTTGATAGCACAACTAAAATCTTGTGTGGATGAGAAAGCATATATGAGTTGTCCAAAGCTACGTAATGTTTTGAGAATCATCAAAAAAATTATTTATTCTATGATCCTATAGTCGACTACATGGAAGAGTTTGCTACCTGCATTTTCGGCTATATTTTCATTATGAAGATCATATACTTTTTTTATGTTGCCTGGTCACTTCGCATCATGTTTTCTTTTGGTTCAAGTCCACTCAAGAGGCCTGAATAAATGATACTATCAATGAATAGCTTCATTGAAGTTTCATGTTACTTGAATTAAAATGGAGATTGCAAATGGAGCAGGGTAGGTAGGAGTGTGTGAATGCTTCAAAGTTGACTTCCAGGATCTTTTCAGAGGGTACAAGACGGTTCTTCAAATTAAAGAATTCATCAAGTCTTCTTGATCTCTATAGAAGCGCCATAAGATCTTGGCAAAGTCTTCATAATTTCAGTAGGTTTTTATTTCAAAGAAGATGGATAGCATCGAACTACGTTATTTGGTGTATCATAAAGGCTACCCATCCTGCGTGAGCGCCACCATTTCACCATAAAAATGAAGCATCATTTGACAAAGTCCCTAGAGTTCATGTGTCAAAGGTAGATCATAGAATTCATTTTTCATTACTTGGTCAAGGAATTTTTTAATTTAGCTTATCCTACGTCCAAAGCCACCCTCATTCAAATCCTCTCGCAGTTGCATCAATCATAATTTTATGATACTTCATTTTCATGTTTCTTTACCTAAAATGTATTTTAAGTTAAGAAACCATAGTTTCATAGTGAAACACATTGAGAGAAGTCACTTTTCATACGAATTATCGAGAAGTTTCATAGTGAAAACAATTTATTTACACTAGATATGCTATGAAAGCGAGTTTCCGTCATTTTATCGATTATCATAGGTGTTAGAATATCATTGGAAGGTAAGTTAGATGCCATTCGAAATATGTGTAGGACAAATCAAGGTACATGGTCAAAATCAAGTCATCATCATCAATTTAGGTATGTATAAGTCATCATAAGGTCATGAAGAGAAATCAAGACTTCAAATCCTTTTCCCAATTCAACAATTATTTTCATTTCATTCTTTCGGCGTATGATATTAAGTCTGGAGAGTTAGTGCACTAAGCCAAATTTGTGGTCGAAGCTAAAGGAATACATTGAGCATCATCAAGCGAGGTCATGGAAGACATCAAGAACCCATGGAAGGGAAAGAAGGACTAAAAAAGTGGAAGCCAATGCCTCGTATATGAACCTACGTAAATGAATTTGATTAATGAAGATCTGTAACAGAGAATTGTCTTAAGAGAAGGTTACAATTTTGTGAAAATTAAAAGTTGCTGTCATACACAAAAGTCCGAGGAAAGTTTTCCTTGAATTTTACGAACATCTAATAAAGTGGGAATTCTCAATTTTTCCATCACACCATAGGTTATTGCCATCACACAGAGATTCCAAGGTTAGGAGAATTGGTTCAAAGGTTTCCAAGTTTAACATGGGTACTGTGCAAAGAGTTCATGAAGCTGAAAGACACCGAAATGGATTCACCAATGGTATTTCAAGAAGTTATATAAAATAAAATTATTAAAAATTGCTTGGTCATCATCCAAAAAGTACTTTACTGTGGAGGGATATAACACAAAGTATTCATATCATTTCAAATTACTTCTACACTTTTTTTATCGGTAAGATTTCCCTTGATATGACTCCTTATTTGAATAGAAGTCTATAAAATGCAGACAGGTCCAAGAAATTTCGAGGAGTGATAATTCTTTATTTCATCATGGTTTAATGAAATAGTTGGTCTTAGAGGAACTTCAAAGGTTGTGGGCAGACCGGTATCATTCTTTGTTATTGTTTTAGCCGAGGCTTTTTTACTCCTTCAAGAACTCAGTTTAGATAATTCCATCACCATTAGCAAGCAGATCGAGGGGATCATTGGAGAGCAGAACCAAGTGAGCCTGAAGAGAACCAAGTGAGAAAATTATGAAGGAGCTAGAGTAAATGCAAGAGTCTTGATACAATTAAGTATCCCACCCACACAACATAAGTCAAAAAAGTAGTCAAACTCCGCAAAACAAAAAAAAAAAAAATCATATAAACAAGGAACCAAAAGGATGACAAGGAGCCAAACATTGGTTTTAGAAGAGAAAAACAAAGGTCGTAGAAGAAAAGAGAATTCATGTGAAATCTAGAAGATATTTGCTATGCCATTGACATACAGAGGAAACCTCATTGTCCGGTTTCTAGTTTATAGAGGAAGGCATAAGTTAAAAAAGGCCAACAAAAAGAAATTAACTGAGGGAGAAGATGTTTCACAAATTCAAGAAAGAAACATGAAAGCAAATGCTGTGTCATTAGAGAGTAGTAAAGAAGTTAAAACAATTCCACCGACATACTACCACTCTCAAGATACATTGACCTTTCATCACCTCCCGCAGAAAGATAATAACAACAAATCAAAGAAGGAAAGAGAAGGTGACATAAAAGGAGAGTTGTAGCCCTTAAAGAAAAATTGAAATTGGCCAATCATGAAATTAATATTTTGAAAAGAGAAGCAGAAACACAATGTAGAGAAGATTCAATTTGAAAAATATGAAGGCAATTTGAAATAAAAATTTGACATCATTTCCAAGACTTTGGATAACACACAACAATTGATCAAATGGACCATTCTTGCAAGAAAAAGCAAACATGTCAGAGTATGAACACATAGTTGAAAGCTACAATAGAAGATTGAAATACCAAGTTAAAGACTTTCAAGAGCAACTCAGTTAATCCATGAAGAGGTAGGGGATAAAAGGCCTAAATGAAAGTTCGAAGAACCAATAGCTCAACCAATTATAAATGAGAAAGAAATGCCTCAAGGATTGTAAGATGAGCTGGCTTTGCGGTTTTTAAAGGTTAATAACATTTTAGAGACAATATTTGGCACTTACAGAAGTTCATTAAAATTACACAAAAAACTAGTTTTTTCTTACGATTTTTCAACAACAGCTTTCAGAGTATGTCTCAGTTTAAAGGGAAACAAAACGCTTATGAAACTACCGTAGCTACTTTACCCTGAACAAGTTTTGATGCTATCAAGAGGAAATTGTGTGGAGATATGTTTAATGATTTATGAACGCCATGCCAAAGGAAATATTCAATAATTTTGAAGATAAATGGTATGTTTTTAAGTAAATGCTTATGAAAGTACGCTTACGAACGCTTTACTTTCGTGAATTTATCAGGCGCTTCAGAATTTTAGCAAGTTTTGAGCATCTTTGGACATCCGGAAATTATTTAAAGGTTAAATACCATGACAAGCAATTATTCAAGATCAAGGACCATGAATTGAAGAAAAATGACAAACTTAAATTATTCATGGAAGAAGAAGACTATTTGCCTAAAAAATGTGGTTTTCTGTTTCCTAGTTTTGAGGAGGTCAGTTAAGTGGTAATAAAGTGATGAATTCCATCATCTCAATTTGAAAATGTGAAAGTATACTTGTCAAAGAATGTATTTTCTTTAGTATAGATAAGGTTGTTAAAGGCAATAATGAGTATTTGAGTCCTATTAGGAAAAAGACTCACAAGAGATATAAAATCGTTTGTCATTAAGTTGATATTTTATGGTTATGCAAGGTATCATTAGTCAAAATTTAGATGAAATCTAGCCAGAGGCAGATCATCTCATAATGTGCAATGTCTATTGTGTGGCCATTGGGTCAAATTTGTGAAGGGTTGAGATTTTTGGCAAAATTGCAACTTATTGTAAATCAATCGTTCAATAATACAAAGATTTGTTACTCAAATTAAATCCGAGATTCTAATGAGTTTTTAGTGCTTACCTATCTTATATATACCTTTTATGCATTCTATCGGTAGTGGTTTTCATTTATAATACTCATAATTCATTCTTTTTTCAATTCTCCATTCTTATAGATGAATTGACCGTGTGGTTTCCTATTTGATGTGTGTGTGTCCTACTACTAAAAACTCTCTGACCTGGTTCAGCTTCCATGTCAAGTGAACTTATTGTATCATTGAATATGTTGAATCCATAAGCCCAATGTTTACATATCGATATTATTTTCAACCTACACTCATCATAAGATATTTCTCCTAAATAGAGTTAGCTTATCACATTTCTTAGCTCAATATCATTAACCCTTGAGAGAGCCCTTAGACTGAGGTGGCTAGCCTCAATCAAAAGATTGGTTTGAAATAGTTACATGAGATTCTCTCGATTAGGTAGCCTATCGAAGCAATTTTATGATAATAGATACACTAACAATGTGTGAAAATGAGCCAAATAAGTAGTAAAATTTTCTAAAGGAGTGAGATCAGACCTAGATCTACATCTAGTGACCAAATTTTGCATGATGACCTAACAGAATGAATTTTTTTTTCAAAATGGACCCTAATATGACATGATATGTGTCTATTTTATCATCGGTGGAAGGATACAAAACTAACACTAACACTACTTTAAGTTACTAACACTTCCGTAGCAAATTTTCATTCCCCAACACTAACCTAATTAACGAAGTCCGTTTTTCCGCAATGGTAGGTAAATGGTACGAAAATTCAAAATTTTATGGTCAAGTTATTGAGTCATGATTAGATATTTTGTCCTTATCTTTTCACTACTTCTCCCAAAATGCGTAGCCGCATAATAATTTCTTTTTCTTTCCACTTTGGAAATATGGATGAAAGGTCTGTGCCAAGCCCGATGCCAAGAATAATTTCATTTTTTTTCATCATGGTATTATTAAGTCACTATGGGTCAATAATTAAATAGGTTGAAGAGAGATTGACACACATTTTTATTTTTAAGTGGCTATGAAGTGGATGCTACCACTCCTAGGAGAACTCAAAAGTCTCAAGCTATAACCCATGAGAGAGGAGAAACACTGAAAGGTGAGTTTGTAGATGATCCTAAACATACATAGAGCCTATAGGTGACCTTGGAAATGGAACTGAAATTAAACATGTAAAAGAGCCTATGGTAGTAGAAAATTCTTATACAAGAACTAAGATGAAACTATACAAGAAGGATGACTAGAAGCGAAAGCAAAGGAAGGGTAAATTGTCGCATATCTGAAGATATTGACATTGAAGAAAGCCCCATTGTGTAGCCTATACGTATCAAATAGAAACTAAAAAGGAAGAGCAAAGAGCCAAGAAACTGATTTTACTCAAGAAGATCTGTGTTTTATTTTCAAGCTCATCAAACCTATCACAAGGTCACAAATAAAATTAAAAGAAAAAGATGCCTGCGATGCCCTTAGAAGAAGAGTGGTGCTCTGGTGCAAAGGAACCAACAAAAAAAGGGAAAAAGATAAGGGCTTCAAGAGAAAATTAAAGGTGGAGATGCTACAAGAACAAATAAGAGATGTGCTAAGAATGAGTGCAATAGATTCAAAACTAATTTTTGAAGAATTGAAGGAAGACATATCAAGAAACTAGACTTCTATAAAAAGGTTGTAGATGAATTCCAAGAAGGATAAAGAATGTTGCCTTTACATAGAATGATGAAGCTTCTCGCCGTAGAAATATATGGTTGTAAGAAGATAGATAAGGTTGTAGTGAACAAGCTGCCTTTAGAGACTCAAATTGAAATGATTAAGGTGAGCTTGCAAAAATAAATCTTAAAACTTATCATTGAAGTTGATAAAACTCATGAACATGGTAATGTCATAAATTATTACTACTGTGGAAAATAAATATTTTTAGTTACGGCATGTGCTTGTATAGCTAACAGAGTTTTTTTCCAAGGTAAAAAATATCAAAAGGCAAAACTGGGAACGAAAGAAGCCAGAGCAAATTTCCAATATTAAAGGCGAATATTTGCTACTAATTTGTTGTAGTTTTCAATGGATAAAAACACAAGTTTAAATATCGTAAAGGGAAGTATTTTAAACAAATGTTTAGCTTATAAAATCGTGAGAAGACCTTGGAATAGTCATAAAAATCGTATAACTTGTAGGAGATCACAATAAATTTTTTCACCAAATTTCCTATACTTGTTTTTTTTTTCAGCATGGTGAAGTTTTGATGAATTTTTGGGGAATCAAAAAGTAAAGAAAATGATAAAAAACAAAAGTTAAAAATATTTACATCAACAACTCATCAACTCCTATTTTTCGTGGGGAGAACTCACTAGGTCGAACCTCCACATGGCAACCAACTCATCATGCCAACTTATCATGACAACTCATCATGACAAGCCTCATATTCCAAATATCAACTATCCAACATCTCAATAATTTTTTATACTGGATGAGGATCATGAATTTTTTTTTTAAAGATCTTAAAAATGGTGATGGACTCCTTTTGTATACAAACTCGAAACAAAAATATCCCTAAAAAGTCTCTATGTTTCTTATAATTCAATTTAAATCCAGGGTCTTCTTAGCTAAAAGCATCGAGTCTAGCCTAGGTATAAGATGACAAAATATGCTCTACTATAAAGGAGGAAATTTTTTAACTTTGAAGGGGTTGATGAATAATGAAAGAGCCACTTTGTAATATTTCTTTATGAGCTAATATACAAACTTATAAGTGCATTTTTTTGAAACCCGAGATTCTCAAGGCTTATGTGTCTTTCATCTCCTTATTTTGTATATTTTTATCAATTTGGTGTATAATATGATCACTTGGAATCCATGATTAAATGCTCCAAATTTCTTCATTTGTTGTGTTTTTGCCGTAAGAGTTAACTTTTTAAGCCAATTTGCCTCTGGGCCATATGAATACAATTTTTTTTGGATTGAATTTTTAACTCGACTCCATGCCCAATGGTATCGCGAATACACTCTCTTCCACTTGCAAAAATATCACATAAAGTATAAAAACTTAGCTATCCGCAAATTAAATTTCATCTTGAATTATTCATCGTTTTCCCGAGAGATCCTTTCCCTCGATCGGAAGGTTTAAATTTGCTTAAATTCTGATTTGAAATAGTTATACTTTATGGTTACATAACCCAACTTGTTCCAGAATGCCTGGGTGATAAAATTTTTGTGTGTCCTAGGAGCTCGGTGCTCCATTTCCTGGATTTTATTTTACTATCTTCATGTCAGACTTTAGGGTAACAGGAATCAAATTTATTTTGAAGGTTGTGATACTACCCCTAAGACACCATTCTTCCTCAAAAGATACTTAACATCAAAGTTTCATGGTGACTCCACCGGCTTGAAGATCAAGAGCTGAAGAAGTTCCAAGATGAATTCTAATGCAAGAAGAAATCTTGCATGCTCCTATGATTAGTCTCAAGACCATGGTTTCCAACTCTAAGCCTTGTGTTGATTGGTCAACTCATCTTCCCATGTTCAAAGATGAAAAGAAATATGATGCCATCGCATTTAGTTAAATTTCATATACATGTATGTATACTAAGGGTTGAGTTTTGTATTGCCTCATGAATATGTCTATGGATACCCTAGAATACAAAGCTAGAGTATGGTATGAAGGGTTGAAATCGTAGTTTTTGTGTTCTCCAAAATTTCCAGAATATTTTGGACAGGAAGTTCTATCCGCATCACCATTGTTCCAATACCGTTGTAATATTTGGAAATTTTTCGATTCATTATATTGGGGTGTTGATGATGATGTAGAATGTATGGATGATGAGAGATATTAGAGGCAGCTTTATGAATTTTCTTTCACAAGCTAGTTGTCACGATGAACAAGAAATTTTCCAAATGCGTACGCTTATCAGTCAAGATGAAATGGATTCGACAATAAAGACATATTACATGAAATTTATGAGGATTTGCAGCCTTGTAAATATATAAGTGCACATGGTATGAGCCAAATCATTCAAATTGTTTTTCAATCCATTCCTTTTCCCGAGATTTATGTCAAGGAAACTCCCAAAGATCGGGTTGTTGAAAATACATGCATCAAAATTATGAACAGTGAGCTAACATACATGAAAGTCACTTTAGGTAAACCCGAGCTACATGAAGAGATGAATATACATGTTTTAACTATTCTATTTGGGGATCATAAATGACATGGTCGATATGAATAAAGTTGATTTATATGAGATGTCATCGTCTACAATCAAGATGACAAGCCCTCAAGAAAAAAACTACCAAAGATTATATCCGATTTGTTTGATAATGAAAGGATTAGTTTTGATAAACACAATATGGATGTTATGTGTTTGAAGATGTTCAAGGATGCATGGATGGTTTTGTTTATTTACACTAAAGAAGGCAAATATATTGTTGCCTTTTTATTTGATGATGTTCTTGGAATTGAAGACATAGGGACAAGAAGCATTAGTTGTGAATGAAGTCAACCTCTCGTTGTTTTTATTAGCAGGTGATTTTTCATGATTATCAAGATCCTTTGGTAAGTCTATTCCAGCTTATCAGCAAGGTAGAGTTTATTTCATTTATAAGTTCAAAGTTATGGGGGTATTCAATTATTCTAGTTGCCAATAGATTGTCTACTTAAGAACATTCAAGAACACTAGGTGTTGGATTAACTTTTTGAATGGTTATATTGAGGTTTCCTATTTTCGACTTAAGAAAGGATTTTTCAGATGTTAGAGTAGTGGTTATTGGTACATAACACCTATTGGGAAATCATTTCTTTTAGCTTTAGGCCATTTCCTAAATTTTCAAATAGTTTGTACAATAGTTTGCTATCATATTGCAACAAAGCAGACGGCTCATTGGTTTTGCAATTTTCTTTTTAGTTTGGTGAATGGCTTGATTGTAGTTTTCAAATTGGTATCAACTCCAATGGCCGTGGAACCCTGTGAGTCAGTTGTTCTTTGTTGCCACCATAGCGTAACATCCCCATTGAGCCATCGTTATCCATTGAAACACTTAGTTTATTTATTTAGAGTTTTGAAATTTAAAAAAAAATCACATGTATGTGCTGTTGTTTTGGTATTTTAGTCATTTTTAGGTCATTATGAATTTAGTAGGGTCATCATAAATGGGAAAATAAATTTTTCGTGGTTCCTCAACCTTATCTAGTCTTTGGAAAATTTAGCCAACTTTTCACATCAACTCAAATAATGTTCACTATTTTCATGGTTCCTAAGACTCGTGAGAAAATTTTCTTCTAAACACTAATTCTAAGAAATTTATTTTTTTGTCAACAATAGGGAAATGTTACGAAAATTCAAAACTGTTATGGTCGAGGTTATTGAGTCACGATTACATCTTTGTCCTTATCTACCATTCCCAAAATGCGTAGGGCCGCATAATAATTTGTTTTATTTCCACTTTGAATAGCTTTTCATCACAAGCTTAGTTTCATCTCGTTATTTAGCCGCTTGATGTCTATAGTTTCAACCCTATTGTCTGCGTGATCTCAAGCAGTCGCCTTTTAGGAAAGGTTCTATGAGTGTCATAGCCTGTCTAATCGTCCTTAAGATATTTTCAGTGTCAAAGTCACATTATGTGTTGAAGCCATGGCATCTTGAAGGAAGAAATATAAAGGAGGGCTGCTGGTGAGGCACGAGCCCATGGATCTAAAATTTCTGAAGAAGGGCCTACATTCACCCAAGAATTCCTAGTGTGGGGTGTATCTGGGTTCACGTGTTGCGTGATTTCAAGAAAATTGCTAATGATTTTTCCATTAACTTTATAGGGTTCTAAAGTGGGTCACAATTAAAGAACCTCGACACCATTGCTCAAGCTATAACCCCTAGGTCGAGAATTGGGGTTCAAAGTGTACATTTATTCCCGAAGGAAGATCACAAAGGCATTGATATGGCTACTGTATTCCCAAAACTTGCCTTAAAGACTATTTTTATAAGTTCCCGATGTGTACTACGTAAATAATTCCACTTGTGAGGGTAGATTCCACATGGTCTATCAATACCATTTCAAATTGTTGCTTCACTTCACATGTAAAAAACCCTTAGATATTCCTTTTTATTTTTTTAGAAGTTTGGGAAATATGGCTAAAAAGGTTTAGGCAAAGCCTGATGCTAGTAACACTTTAGTTTTTCATCATGGTCTTATTAATATTCTGGTGGTTGAAGAGTTGAATAGGCTGAAGAGCGATTGGCCCACATTTTTATTTTTAAGTGGCTATGAATTGTATGCTGCCACTCCTAGGAGAACTCCAAATCACCAACCTATAACCCAAGGGGAGGAGAAACAATTTGAGACAGAGTTTGTAGCTAAGCCTGAAATAGAGATAGAGCCTATAGTAGACCTTGAAATGGAACTTGAGGCTGAACATGTAAAAGATCTTGTGGTATCATAACACATTTCTACAAGCACCAAGATGAAATATTATACAAGAAAGATGACTAGAAGCCAAAGCAAAGGGAAGGGTAAATTTTTAGATATCTTGGAATATATTAACATTGAAGAAAGCCCCATTGTGTATCCTGTACAGATCAACGAAACATAAACCAAAAGGAAGAGAAAAAGAGCCAAGAAAATAGATTTTACTCAAGAAGATTCAGGTTTTATTTTCAAGCCCAAAAAACCTATCACAAGGTCACAACAGCTAAAATAAAAGATGCCTAAGCTGACCTTAAAAGAAGAGGTGCCTCCAAAAAAGGTATAACCAATGAAAAAAGGGAAAGGTAAGGGGCCCGCACAAGTGAAATGTTGGCGAAAAAGGAGGTCTCTGGGCAAGAACCAGGTTCAGGATAGAGGCCAACAAGGTTTTCGCAGTAGTATAGCACAACAACGACATTTTAACACTACTCCAAGGAGTAGAGCATCTCACCTGAGGCGTGTCATGACCTTAGTAAGGTTAGGATACAGATCATGTACTGGATGATTACAACCATGAAGAACAACTAAAGGAACTTGAAACAAAAAAAATATCTCACTACTATGTATACGCTATTACTCATCAAGCATGTTTAGGATGTTGAATTAAAATTTAAAACAGGGCATACCTTTATAGTAAGAAAATTATTAAAAATCAACTCATAACATTAAGCACATCAATAACCATATTTCAGTATCAATATCAAAACATCATACATCACTCCACAGAGTCTATTACAATGTGATTCAGTACAATAGATATTTCATAGGGCTCTTCTACGGCTCTGCTCTCTCCCTCGTCCCTCTGCCATATTGACTAAATAACTCATCTATGCTGGCTGATTTCCTATTTGTTCTTTCGCCAACGTGACTACCAGTATTTCCTCTTTTCCTGCTCCGTTGCTTGCTGCTTCTTCTTGATTACTAGGAGTTCTGCTGATTGTCCTTGTCTCCCATATCTGCCATCTGTACTGTTCTCCGCAACTGTCGCGCCACCTATCTTCCGACTATCTGTGACCATGACAGCCCCCTGTCTACCTTGATTGCGCTCCACCACCTATTCTCTGCAACTCAAAACTGTTTCTTTTTCAAAATAAAGGCCTCAACAGGCCTCAACCACATGCTATTGAATCGTCATGAGTCAATATTTTCTTGCTGCTACGGCTTCCAATAGTCGGTCGGCTTCTGAGGCTGACTTTGTCTTCTCCGTTTCTTCACTCCGTCCAAACAAAGGCCCCAACTCTAGAACCTTGCTCAATGCTGAAGGCTTGAGTTTTGTGAACGCGGTGATTTCCTATTGCCATTCTCTAATTAGTTGTTTGGTTTCGGTGGCGAATATTTCATCCTCGGTTTCACTTGCCACTGGCGGTAGCTTTTGAATAATTCTTGTATCTTTGGCCTAGCTTTGGCCGCCATCTACTGTATTGCATCTTCTTTATGCTTGAATGGTTGTCCTAGCTCTCCGAGGACTTAGTTTGTGGCAGTGGAGTGCTCTTCTATATTCTGTATTTTGGTTTCCAACACCTCTGCTTAGTTGTACAGCTGAGTTATGCCGACAGGATTAGTGGCTTCATTGATCTCTTGTGAAATTTGCTGAAGCTGTGTCGAGATAGGTTGGGATTTCAAGGTTAACGAGCTAGAGAATTCATGTAAATGCTTCAGTAGTTTGTAGACCTCTTTGAATATGTCCCCAGGGTTTCCTTCATTCCAGTTACCTACTTCTATTTCTCAGTTACCTTCTCAGCATATATCATGGAGGGGTCTGGTAATGCTAGTATGGCAGCTAGCATTTATTTGAGCTCTTGGTTCTCTCCCTTGAGATTTGCACATGTAATTTTTGCTCGGATAGACCTTTCGACCATGGAGCAGGCCGATATGTCCTCCAACATCTTGTTATCCTAGGAATTACTGTTGGCTAGAGGTCTTTGAAGATATCTGTTACCTTTTCCAACTTCTCCTCTAGACTTTCCTTCTCCCCTTTTAGCTGATTTCGCTCTTCAGTAAGCATGATGAATTGTTGTTGTTGCTGCTCGAACCTATGTTGGAGGTCTTTGTGCAGCCCTTCTGCCTGCTGTGATGCTCACTGAATGAAGTCGTATAACTGTCCAATCCCCTAGTTCTGCATGCTCTCAGTGCTTGACATGTCCTCGGTTGGTGGTATTTCTCTGAGGGGTTTCCCGCTAGCGATTGATCTCTCTGAGTGCTCATGCGGTGATGCTGGTTGGTTTTGTTGTGGCAGTTGAGGTTTTGGGTTATTCATGCTAGTGGTCAGTTGAATCTGTTGCAGTATTAGGTTGGCTTGCTGAAATGGGTTCAACTCTTTTGGTGAGGGCATTGTATCTGCAGTAAAAGACCCTCCTTGAACTAATAGTTCTAGGAAAGTGCCCTGCCCCACCAAAGGTTGGTTAACCTCAGGTACCCTAGCCTTACTCGAGTTAACTTCTGCCTCGGTGTCCCCATTTGTTTTGTTTCTTAGCTTTACTGGGTTTAAGATAGTCGTTGAGGTGGATGGAGTGCAGGTGGATTTTTCTTTGGAAGTAAATGAAGTATGGGGTGATGAATTGTGAGTATGAGGTGAAGAGCCGTGAGGGTGAGGTGGAGTGATGTCTGAATATTCAAAACCAAGAACGGATCAAACATAGGTAGCGCAGAGGTTGCCTGGGTGGTAACCTCTGGCTTTTCTCGAACTGGTACTCCTGTATCCATGGGTTGGTCTCATCTTCTTCAGTGAGGTCAACTATTTGCTTAAGTATCATAATTATTTATTTCTTGGCCTTAGGCACAACTACTGGGGGTTTAGGTGCCTTGCTCTTGTAGATTGGGGTAATTGTGGCTATTGGGGGAGAATTGAACATGGCGGAAGGTAGGCCGGTGACAATAGGTATGATTTTTGATGGTGATGCAGAATTTGAAGACTAAAAATTAGAAAAAGAAGGAAACACAGTAGAAGCACCTGTGAGGGTTTGTATTACCATATTGAAGCCCTTCACCCTTGTATCCAATTGGTCCAGTTGTTAGCACTCAAATCTACCTCAGGTTGAAATGAAGTAAAACTCAAGGCTACATCAAACCACGCTCAGCCTCGTAGCTAGCCCTACGAGGACAGGAGAGGGCTCTCTCCGTCAATCTCGAGAAAATAAGCAATGGAATGCGAGATGACTTACAATAAGAACTGATTTTAGGCTAGTAAAGAGATAGGTATGTTTGTTTTTTGATTTTTGGGTTTTCGCTGGAGAAATGGGAAAACAAATTTTGGGTCCGGGGATAAGGTCAGACCTTTGCAGAGTTCAAGCTGGGGCGAGGTAGGTGATGATCTTGATGCTTTAAATTGGTTTTATGGATAGATTAGACCGATGAGGAGCTGAAGAGGGCAAAGAAGAACTTGGATCCTCTCCAAACAGCTGAAAACATATAGAACTAACCGAATTCAAAGGCTAAGCACTGTAAACAATGGATTCAACCTTATTTCACTCATTCAATTTAGTTCAGAAGCATAATGAAAGGATGGCAACATTAAACATGAAGAAACTTACAGTAAACAAAGGAGAAACATCATCAAGAACAGAACACCACAAGGATCCCAACAAGTGTCGCAAAACCCCTGATCTTTCCTTAGCCAAAATATGAAAAGTATGTACAATAGTATCAAAAGTATCCCAAGAGTCCAACCTCTCCAACCTCTGAAAATGATTGAGAAATTACAATATATAGATCACTCTAACACCTTTCCCCACCTCTAGGGGTCGAATTCCCTCCTCAGGGATCAGTTTCAACCAATTCTAATCATGGAACTACAATCTAGGCAGCTAACAACTTGCCTCTAAAAGAGTGGAAACTGATCCATTACATGATTTTTTACTCATTTGAGAGTGAATCTTCTAGAAGAGATAAAAATAAGCCAAAGTTACATGCAAAACATGAATTTACATCATAAAAACCCAAAAATTCTATCCATGAGCAAAACTGGTCCATAATAGGCGAAATACTGAGCTGGCAGCTGAAAATTGAGAAAAATTTCTAGGTGGGTCGCTCCTGAACTGCGTGGGTCGCTCATGTTCCAGGCTGATTTTGATGTAGCTCCCGGCATCCAAATTGAGCTCATGATAGCTCGTTGGAAAGCCCTGGATGTCTACTTTCCAAAACAAGTGGAATTTCTGAATTTGGAGTTGATTTGACCCTCCAAAATCTCATTCTCCCAGAGGTACGTTCTGCTGGTGCAAAAGGTGGCAGCAAGGTGATTTTCATGGTGTTTTTGAGCTGTTTGACCATCCAGATTTTGTTGAAATGCTAAGTTGACTTCAGAGGATGCATAATTAACCATGAAAAATCCAAAAATGTAAAAATATCCTCCAGCAAGTGTCTCAAAAAAATGCGAGCGCATGAGCGCGCGACCCACGTAGCTGCAAAACCTGTTTTTTTAGACCAAAAATTTGAAAATGACAAAATTTTCTCCGAATTTGCCCACATTCGGAGCGGAGGTCCTCCATCATGTGTCTTGCCCAGTCAATGAAGCCTCGGCCAAAATCCGAAGTGGATTAGGCCTTTTCCGCCGTCGAAGTGCCTTGCGCAACCTCCTCTTCATGATCTTCATCCGTGCTTTGCAAACATGCATGCGAGCCCAATAATGGCCTTTCATGTGGCGAAGCATGTATTTGTCTCGATTGGCCTTCGCCAACAACTTCTCTAGATGGATGTTCACATGTGTGAGTATAGTATCTCTGTCAGTCGGTGTCATGTCACCGGGCCTCTTTCGATTCCACTGTCTGTCCTCACGGATTCGACGCAACTCATAATATGTGAGCTCATCCTCAAGCTGTTTGTTGCGCTGCTCCAAATAGTTAATCACCCACTGAGCCTTCTGCAATTGGTCTTTCAGCTGGTCATTCTCGGCCCTTTTCTCCTGGATGACTTCCCTCAGCTTCGAGCTAGGAGAGCCCGTATCAACATCAATGACTGTCAAATCTATGTCCCGGCCTCCTGATGGGCCCTCATCATGCATGGGCCTCTTGCCCCTGTCCTGTACCTGTACCTGCACTGAAGAAGAAAGCGAGACCCTTTCCACATCACGTGGAGATAATACTCGCCGTGTCGATGCAAATAAGGCTCTGTGGCCTCGCTGATATGTCTGAACCAAAGGAGAGCTGATATGCTCAACCTCAACTCTATCCGGCTGGTGTGAAGGCTCTCCTGCATCATGAACTGTCTCGGGAGGCTGCTGTGGCACTCTGAAAAAGTCTCTAGAAATGAAATCCTCCCAAGTGATGCCTTGCTCTGCCAGCTGATGTGACACCAAGATTTTGATCAAAGTGAAATGGTATATACTCCTGTACTACTGCACCGGGCTTGTCTTCTTCTGCACAAATGTCACCATCCTCTCTATGTTGCGGTGTATGAAATACGGAATATTCATCATACGCACCCTTGTGAAGTGCATCAGCAAACGAATATGGTATGAGAAAAGACGAGCATACCTGCCCTCACAAATAAAATACTGAATGATGAGCCACATGAGCGGTGCATACTCATCTCTCAAGAATCTGAATGGAAAAACTCTACTCAAGTAAGCCTTATATCCAGTTTTAATGTATGGCTCATAGTGAAATTTCTCTAACTGCTGACCCTTGTTCCATTCCTCGCCCATGTTCGGTATACCAGTGGCTTGAGCAATAGTCAAGGGTGATACAATGAAATCAACCCCAGCAAGGCTTACACGATCACCCCGTAAATGAAGAACAAACAGACGTGCTAATTCACGATGAGGCCGGGTTTGTGCAACCATCTCACAAAATCTGAAACATGACAAGAATCGAAAACAATCCATAGCTAATGGACATGCCTGCAATCGAGCCAAAGAAGAAGGCTCCTCTCTGCGATGATCACCGCTTCTATTTTCTCTGCGGGACCCCCGTGGCACATTACCTTCAGTCACCGAATCACTGCCTGACCTTGGCTCATATTCTGACTCTGTCTCCGACATGGCTATGACCAAGCTTTTGGCAATGTGTATACTGATATGAAAGCAGTGCAAACAAAGTTAGGATGTATGTTTCAACACCCAACCAATATTCCCACCGTCAAAACACCATCAAGGAATCAAATCATGGATAAAATCTCAGCTTTAAATGGATTGGAAAAGGCACAATCTCTGTTTTGAATGCAAGTGAAATTTTGACCAAAAGGGAGCAGGCAACCTTCAAAATATTGAACAAGTCTAGTCAAAGGGAGGGCATGGCATCAATAGAATGTGTTTGTTTATGAGTAATAACCACAAAAGTCTCAATAGGAAGTTTGAAACAAAGTCATGAGAATGTTTTTGCATTGGGCAGTGAGACTCATTACAACCACAGTCACCATGGAACAAAGGGTTTTAACATGGTATAATAATAGCAATGGTAAAAATGGCAAAATGGGCATGAGAGAAATATGGTTTTGATATTATATGCAAAGCTGGATGTATCACCGCCATAAGATAGCAAACAAACTCTTTCAACCATTCATTTTCATTTTAAAACCCTGAAAACAATAATGCTATGACTGTGGGGTTTTAAATCCTCCATTTGAACATTTGAAACCACCAATGATGCCACCAATGCATTCAAAAACTTCAAGCAATTGATAGAAACCTGTTTGAAGGCCAGTTGCATCGATTCCAAGCAAGGATGGGCGCTCAGAATGAATTTCAAAACCCTGTGTCTGCGTGGGTCGCGTAGCCTCTGCGTGGGTCGCTCGGCCCAGGTGGGTCGCGCAGCCTCTGCGTGGGTCGCTCGGCCCAGGTGGGTCGCGCCCCTTGCAAATTTACACTGCTGAACTGACCTGCGTGGGTCGCTCTTCCCTCTTGCCACATAGTGCATTTTGCGGGAAGCTTTTCGAGGCCTTCCCGGTGTCCAAATCGGGCGTGTGATAGCTCGTTGGAAAGATATTGGAGTATAATTTCCAACACAAGTGGAATTATGCAATTTTGATTCCATTTACCCTATCAAAAATCAAATCTCTCAACACTAGTCAAAATGAGCAGAATGAGGCTGCCTCAAGGCAGAGCGCTGTTGCAATCAACTTTTGAAGGTTTTCCTCAACTCCAAATTGAGCTCATGATAGCTCATTGGAAAGGTAGTTCTGTCTAGTTATCATTTAAATCATCAAGTAAGTCATTTGGCCAACCATGCTAGGAGAAATCTTGATTTTCCCAAGGTCACTTCAGAGGTGCATTCAATTCTCCTGAGGCAACGGTATTTTTGACATTTCTCCAAAACCATGATACCTGTGTAAAAAGTGAAGGAGGTTTTTCTTCCTTGGGATGTTTTGGACAAAAACCTCTCTCAGGTTTCCAAAATTCATCTTTTATTGCTCTAAAACATCTTTTGAGTGAAACCGATCCCGATGTGTGGAACAAGGGATTTTGTTGAAATGAAGCGAAATGAAGGGGATAAGGGGCTTCTAAATTCTTGGGGAAATTTTTGGAAGTAGGGAGGGATGTTAGGAAGTAGGGGAAAGTGGAATCACAGAGATTGAGTGAGGGGAAGGTGTCCAAAAGGGAAAAACACAGGCCTAGCCTAGAAAATTGCCAAGTTGTGGCTAGAAACTAGGGTTTGCGCAAAAATGAGGAATTTGGGGGATCTCAGTGATGGGAAGTGTTTGATAAGGTATATTAAGGATAGGGGAAGGTGTGTGAACATCAGGATACAAGTCTTTTCGATGATTTGACCATCCAAGAGAAATTACCTCCAAAACCCTAGGTGAGGGAAATGGACCTTACCAAGGCACAACTGAAGCATGAACAAGGTGTAAAATGACTCGATGGAGCTTGACATGATGATGAAAACCCTATGAATGATGGTACACTCAGCTGAATGGTGACATGAACCGACGTTTGGACAACTTTGAAAAGAGTGAAAACCAACCCTAGACCTAATGCCTAGTGACCAAATTTTGCTTGAAGACTCATTGAAATGACAAAATTTGACCTTCACACCTTAAAATCACTTTATAAGAGCATGTTTGATCACTGGAGGAAGGCTGCAAAGACTGAATCTAACATTGGCTCCAATGGGGATGGTAGCTCCAGCTCCGTGGAGGTGCCAAGAACCGTAGAACTTTGGGAGAGCAGACAGTGCCTCCATCCATTGGGCGATGGAATCATTATTTGAATGGATAACACAAAACCTTTGACACATTTATTGAATGAAAACTTGACTGAAAACTTGACTCAAACCGACTCGATGGCAAACTGAAATAACTTGAAAAAAACTGACTCAACAGACCAAACACAAATGACTCATGACTGAATTAAAACAAAACTTTACCAAGCTTTTTGAAAAAGGCAGTAGTCCATCAAGATTTGGAATCATGATGACAACCACCTGCATACCAATGAAATATGTACAATCATGTATAATTGGCTTTCCAATGTAACCAGTCAAGCAGATGGCTTCTTGACTGATTCTTCTGATCAGATCTCTTGGTCAACAATAGATACTGGTAACTGGGCATCCAAAAACATAATTGACCATGATCTCCTTCATCACTGAATACTGCAATACTCACCTTTACTGCTGACTGTAACAATTTTTCCAATGGATCATGAAAAACATGAAGATTTACCTCCTGCTGAAGAAACAAGGTGTCTTTCTCTTCTGATTCCGATCTGTCTTTATCATGTACTTCAGTAAAAGTATGCTCCTGGGCTTCAAAAAACTCTGAACAGGTAGATGAGTAGATCTCTTCTTGAGAAAAAATTTCAACACATGAGACAAATGAAGAGTCTGAATGGAAATCCTGAATGTTTTGATCTTCTATAGTATGAATGTACTGTAGGTCATCTTTATATGATATGACAGTCAGATTATCATGTTCCTCATTGCATCCATCAATCATGAGAAAAGAAACTTTAGATGATTCTTGAAACCCAAACATGACATTCCTATCATCTACCATAAACTTATCCAAAGGAACTATTTCACTTACTTGAACGAAGATCTCATCTTGTTTTTCATGAACTGACTGAATTACCTCCTCATGTAGGCTGTGTTCTAATGAACTGAAAACATTTGATTCCATACCTTTGTCTTCTTCATTGCAGATGAACTCAACAGCAAAGTTCTCCTTTATGGGTTTCAGCACAAGATATGCTTGGTCATCACAATCTGAATGTAGATCTGAAATGGCTGGCTGGTCTGAAACTGAAACTTGATTTCCCGGCATGCTGTCTTCTTCTGTGGGCAGATCTGAAATGACACTTTCTCTTTCATCACTTTCAACCATATAGACATCTTCCACCTGTTGATCTATAGGACTATCATCCTTTTCAGAAAAGGAAGAAGTTCCACCATCACCTTCTTGACCATGTGCACACTGCAGATCTGTGTTAACTTGAGCTGGAACATGACCTTTCAATAGCTGATCTATTTCGTCTTCAGATAGAGGAGATAATACCTTTTGTTTTCTTTGGCTCAAACAGGGATTGTCTTCAATGATTTCAAGTGAAGGAGTGTACTGATTCTCTTCATACTGCTGATCCATTTCATATAATTCCTGTTCACTATCAAGATGCAAAATTCCTTCATCTTCCACCACACTAAAATCTTGATCCTGCTGCAAATTTTCATGATCGTCTTTATGCTGCTGAAATGGATTTTCATACAGGGCTTCCATGATCTCATCATCCATAAAATTATCATCTTCATAATATTTCTCAAGGCTTTCAATAAAAGTAGAAGCATGTTTGCAACAGTCATGAACTAAATTTAATGATGGATAAGATACTTGATATCTTTCAATGAACAGGACATGAAAATCCTTTAAACAATACATACAGGCCAGCGGAAAATTTTCATACCAAGATTGGGCTTCACCTTCTAGAGTGGCTAGGAATATCTTCATCAAACAATCTTCAGGAAAATCCACCTTCAACTTGCGAATATGCATGTGAAATCTAATCAGATGTAAAGCGGCATCCTTCTTACCATCATCTTTAAACGTAGGCAGATTCCTTGACCAATCTACCTTGGGCATCTTATTCGGAAAACCTGGAATGTGATCTCGGCTCATGGGAGCATATCTTCTTGTGATTCGGTCCATCTTGAAAATCTCACAGCTACTGATCTCCCTGCAGTGAAATCACCATGAAGCATTGATTGCCTAGATCTTTCAGTGAATGAAGTCACCGGTGAATGATTTCAGCCTTGCGATGTCTGACCGTTGTTCACCATCAACGATCAGATCTGAACTTGATACATGTACTGGGGCAATTTACAAGTTAAATACTACGATTACAAGTTATACCGGAGATCGACTGAAGCAGCGTTTATCTACTTCGCTGATGCATAGCAACAGCGTTTCGAAGGCTACCTAGCGTGACTTCAGACTCCGTCTATAACAAGCAAACGTTTTGAGTTTCTCCCCAGTATGGTCGCCACTATGTTAGCGCTCAAATCTACCTTAGGCTGAAATGAAGTAAACTCAAGGCTACATCAAACCACGCTCAGCCTCGTAGCTAGCCCTACGAGGACAGGAGAGGGCTCTCTCCGTCAATCTCGAGAAAATAAGCAATCGGATGCGAGATGACTTACAATAAGAACTGATTTTAGGCTAGTAAAGAGATAGGTATGTTTGTTTTTTGGTTTTTTGAATTTTCGTTGGAGTAATGGGAAAACAGATTTTGGGTCCGGGGATAAGGTCAGACCTTTGCAGAGTTCAAGCTGGGGCGAGGTAGGTGATGATCTTGATGCTTTAAATTGGTTTTATGGATAGATTAGACCGACGAGGAGCTGAAGAGGGAAAAGAAGAACTTGGATCCTCTCCAAACAGCTGAAAACATATAGAACTAACTGAATTCAAAGGCTAAGCACTGTAAACAATGGATTCAACCTTATTTCACTCATTCAATTTAGTTCAGAAGCATAATGAAAGGATGGCAAAATTAAAAATGAAGAAACTTACAGTAAACAAAGGAGAAACATCATCAAGAACAGAACACCACAAGGATCCCAACAAGTGCCGCAAAACCCCTGATCTTTCCTTAGCCAAAATATGAAAAATATGTACAATAGTATCAAAAGTATCCCAAGAGTCCAACCACTCCAACCTGTAGAATGCCTCAGAAATTACAATATATAGATCACTCTAACCCCTTTCCCCACCTCTAGGGGTCGAATTCCCTCTTCAGGGATCAGTTTCAACCAATTCTAATCATGGAACTACAATCTAGGCAGCTAACAACTTGCCTCTAAAAGAGTGGAAACTGATCCATTACATGATTTTTACTCATTTGAGAGTGAATCTTCTAGAAGAGATAAAAATAAGCCAAAGTTACATGCCAAACATGAATTTACATCATAAAAACCCAAAAATTCTATCCATGAGCAAAACTGGTCCATACTAGGCGAAAAACTGAGCTGGCAGCTGAAAATTCAGGAAAAATTTCAAGTGGGTCGCTCCTGAGCCGTGTGGGTCGCTCATGTTCCAGGCTGAATTTGAGGTACTTCCCGGCATCCAAATTGAGCTCATGATAGCTCGTTGGAAAGCCCTGGATGTCTAATTTCCAACCCAAGTGGAATTTATGAATTTGGAGTTGATTTGACCCTTCAAAACCTCATTCTCCCAGAGGTACTTCCTGCTGGTGCAAAAGGTGGCAGCAAGGTGATTTTCATGGTGTTTTTGAGCTGTTTGACCATCCAGATTTTGTTAAAATGCTAAGTTGACTTCAGAGGATGCATAATTAACCATGAAAAATCCAAAAATGTAAAAATCTCCTCCAGCAAGTGTCTAAAAAAAAAGCGAGCGCATGAGCGCGCGACCCACGTAGCTGCAAAACCTGTTTTTTAGACCAAAAATTTGAAAATGAAAAAATTTTCTCCGAATTTGCCCAAATTCGGAGCGGAGGTCCTCCATCATGTTTCCTGCCCAGTTAATGAAGCCTCGGCCAAAATCCGAAGTGGATTAGGCCTTTTCCGCCGTCTAAGTGCCTTGCGCAACCTCCTCTTCATGATCTTCATCCTCGCTTTGCAAACATGCATGCGAGCCCAATAATGGCCTTTCATGTGGCGAAGCATGTATTTGTCTCGATTGGCCTTCGCCAAAAACTTCTCCAGATGGATGTTCACATGTGTAAGTACAGTATCTCTATCAGTCGGTGTCATGTCACCGGGCCTCTTTCGATTCCACTGTCTGTCCTCACGGATTCGACGCAACTCATAATATGTGAGCTCATCCTCAAGCTGTTTGTTGCGCTGCTCCAAATAGTTAATCACCCACTGAGCCTTCTGCAATTGATCTCTCAGCTGGTCATTCTCGGCCCTCTGCTCCTGGATGACTTCCCTCAGCTTCGAGCTGGGAGAACCCATATCAACATCAATGACTGTCATATCGGTGTCCCGGCCTCCTGATGGGCCCTCATCATGCATGGGCCTCTTGCCCCTGTCTTGTACCTGTACCTGCACTGGAGAAGAAAGCGAGACCCTTTCCACATCACGTGGAGATAATACTCGCCGTGTCGATGCAAATAAGGCCCTGTGGCCTCGCTGATATGTCTGAACCAAAGGAGTAATGATATGCTCAACCTCAAGCATGTCCGGCTGGTGTGAGGGCTCTTCTGCATCATGAACTGCCTCGGGAGGCTGCTGTGGCACTCTGAAAAAGTCTCTAGAAATGAAATCCTCCCAAGTGATGCCTTGCTCTGCCAACTGATGTGACACCAAGATTTTGATCAAAGTGAAATGATATATACTCCTGTACTGCTGCACTGGGCTCGTCTTCTTCTGCACAAATGTCACCATCCTCTCTATGTTGCGGTGTATGAAATACAGAATATTCATCATACGCACCCTTGTGAAGTGCATCAGCAAACGAATATGGTATGAGAAAAGACGAGCATACCTGCCCTCACAACTAAAATACTGAATGATGAGCCTCATGAGCGGTGCATACTCATCTCTCAAGAATCTGAATGGAAAAACTTTACTCAAGTAAGCCTTATATCCAGTTTTAATGTATGGCTCATAGTGAAATTTCTCTAACTGCTGACCCTTGTTCCATTCCTCGCCCATGTTCGGTATACCAGTGGCTTGAGCAATAGTCAAGGGTGATACAATGAAATCAACCCCAGCAAGGCTTACACGATCACCCCGTAAATGAAGAACAAACAGACGTGCTAATTCACGATGAGGCCGGGTTTGTGCAACCATCTCACAAAATCTGAAACATGACAAGAATTGAAAACAATCCATAGCTAATGGACATGCTTGCAACCGAGCCAAAGAAGTAGGCTCCTCTCTGCGATGATCACCGCTTCTATGTTCTCTGCGGGACCCCCGTGGCACATTACCTTCAGTCACCGAATCACTGCCTGACCCTGGCTCATATTCTGACTCTGTCTCTGACATATCTCTGATCAAGCTTTTGGCAATGTGTATACTGATATGAATGCAGTGAAAGCAAAATTAGGATGTATGTTTTAACACCCAACCAATATTTCCACCGTCAAAGCACCATCAAGGAATCAAATCATGGATAAAATCTCAGCTTTAAATGGATTGAAAAAGGCACAATCTCTGTTTTGAATGCAAGTGAAATTTTGACCAAATAAGAGCAGGCAACCTTCAAAAGTTTGAACACATCTAGTCAAAGGGAGGGCATGGCATCAATAGAATGTGTTTGTTTATGAGTAATAACCACAAAGGTCTCAATGGGCAGTTTGAAACAAAGTCATGAGAATGTTTTTGCATTGGGCAGTGAGACTCATTACAACCACAGTCACCATGGAACAAAGGGTTTTAACATGGTATAATAATAGCAATGGTCAAAATGGAAAAATGGGCATGAGAGCAATATGGTTTTGATATTATATGCAAAGCTGGATGTATCACTGCCATAAGATAGCAAACAAACTCTTTCAACCATTCATTTTCATTTTAAAACCCTGAAAACAATAATGCTATGACTGTGGGGTTTTAAATCCTCCATTTGAACATTTGAAACAACCAATGATGCCACAAATGCATTCAAAAACATCAAGCAATTGATAGAAACCTCTTTGAAGGCCAGTTGCATCGATTCCAAGCAAGGCTGGGCTCTTAGAATGAATTTCAAAACCCTCTGTCTGCGTGGGTCGCGCAGCCTCTGCGTGGGTCGCTCGGCCCAGGTGGGTCGCGCCCCTTGCAATTTCACACTGCTGAAATGGTCTGCGTGGGTCGCTCTGCCCAGGTGGGTCGCTCGGGCCCCAAGTGGGTCGCTCTGCCCTCTTGCCACATAGTGCATTTTACAGGAAGCTTTTGGAGGCCTTCCCGGTGTCCAAATCGGGCGTGTAATAGCTTGTTGGAAAGCTATTGGAGTCTACTTTCCAAAAAAAGTGGAATTATGCAATTTGGATTCCATTTACCCTGTCAAACACCAAATATCCCAACACTAGTCAAAATGAGCAGAATGAGGCTGCCTCAAGGCAGAGCGATGTTGCAGTCAACTTTTGAAGGTCTTCCTCAACTCCAAATTGAGCTCATGATAGCTCATTGGAAAGGTATTTCTGTCTAGTTATCATTTAAATCATCAAGCAAGTCATTTGGCCAACCATGCTAGGAGAAATCGTGATTTTCCCAAGGTCACTTCAGAGGTGCATTCAATTCTCCTGAGGCAACGGTATTTTTAACATTTCTCCAAAACCATGATACCTGTGTAAAAAGTGAAAGAGGTTTTTCTTCCTTGGGATGTTGTGGATAAAACACTCTCTCATTTTTCCAAAATTCATCTTTTATTTCTCTGAAACATCTTTTGAGTGAAACCGATCCCGATGTGTGGAACAAGGGATTTTGTCGAAATGAAGCGAAATGAAGGGGATAAGGGGCTTCTAAATTCTTGGGGAAATTTTTGGAAGTAGGAAGGGATGTTAGGAAGTAGGGGAAAGTGGAATCACAGAGATTGAGTGAGGGGAAGGGGTCCAAAAGGGAAAAACACAGGCCTAGCCTAGAAAATTGCCAAGTTTTGGCTAGAAACTAGGGTTTGTGCAAAAATGAGGAATTTGGGGGATCTCAGTGATGGGAAGTGTTTAATAAGGTATATTAAGGATAGGGGAAGGTGTGTGAACATCAGGATACAAGTTTTTCCGATGATTTGACCATCCAAGAGGAATTACCTCCAAAACCCTAGGAGAGGGAAATGGACCTTACCTAGGCACAACTGAAGCATGAACGAGATGTAAAATGACCCAATGAAACTTGACATTATGATGAAAACCCTCTGAATGATGGTACACTCAGCTGAATGGTGACATGGACTGACATTTAGACAAATTTGAAAAGAGTGAAAACCAACCCTAGACCTAATGCCTAGTGATCAAATTTTGCTTGAAGACTCATTGAAACGACAAAATTTGACCTTGACACTTTAAAATCACTTTGAAAGAGCATGTTTGATCACTGGAGGAAGGCTGCAAAGACTGACTCTAACAAGGTGGATGAGAAGTAGATGGGTTTGTTTGAGTAAAAATAGATCAGTTTGTTCATGAGACTTCTTATTTAAAGCCAAAGCTTTGATGGCTTATGTATTAGGATTATTATTGACTTATATACTTTTATATTGTGACAATTTTGGATTGAGAAGTTAATTTGAAGACTTGTGCTGTTAGCATTTTGCTGTTCAATGTTATGGATGTGTGACTGAAGTTAAGCTTCTGAGATCATTTATCAAGTGTGCAAGGCAAGGGTGGAAGGGCCCCCATTCCAAGCTAAGTACACTTTCTTGTTAACTAGTTTTATTTCCTTGTAATTCGATGATTGTAGAACTGGTTTTTCAAAGCTTTATTTCAGATTGCTTCATGGTTCATGCATAATGATTGATGTCATTAGTTTATAGCATATTCATCACTTTATCAAGTTGGAAAAACAGATGTATCAAGTTGAGCATCCCTTCTATGAAAATGATGAATTAAAATTGGTTTCTTTTGTTTGTGTGCAAGTAGTTTCTTGTTGAGATTTTTGATATTAAGATGAATGAATTATAATGGAATACTTTACATGTCTCTTAAGTTAAGAGCTTCTTCCATTAATAATTTATCCATCTTAAGTTCTTGGTTTTAATCTCTGATTCATTAAGTGGTAATTGAGGTGAAAGCGGATTTCTTGAGTCAAGAACCATTTCAATATTATTCCTCTTTTTAAACTAATTGAGTTAGAGTTATAGAATGTATTACTTTCAGCTTTTGAATAGCTTATCTTTCAAGGTTGATTATATCTGATCTTCACATATAGTGAACTTGCCTCAAAGCATAAACAACCCGGATTGATAATAAATAATTGTGTTAGTTTAGGTACATAAATTAGCTCAACAATAGGCTCAGACACATGAGTGAGAAGGGGATGAATATTCTTCACTCAAGAAATTTGTTGCCAGGTTTGAAGAATGTTGATTTGGATTTTTGTGAAAATTTCATTTATGGAAAACAAAAGAGAGTAAGATTTCTCAGAGTTGGGAAAGAAAAGAAGAGAAAAAAATTGGAGCTTGTGCATACAGATGTATGGGGACCTACTTAGGTATCATCTCTCGGTGGCTCTCGCTATTATGTCATGTTTATTGATGATGCAACTAGAAAAACTTGGATTTATTGTATTCAAAATAAATCTGATGTATTTGATACTTTCAAGAAATGGAAATATTTGGTTGAGATTGAGACAGGAAAGAAGTTGAAGTGTCTCAGATCAGAAAATGGAGGTGAATATTGCAGCAAAGAGTTTGATAAGTATTGTTCAGAGCATGGAATTCGTAGAGAGAAGACAGTTCCAAGAACACCGCAAGAAAATGGTGTGTCAGAAAGGATGAACAAAACAATCATGGAGTGTGCAAGGTGCATGAGATTTCATGCAGGATTGCCTTTACAATTTTGGGCAGATGTTGTAGATACTATTGTTTATATAATAAAACGAGGGCCTTCAAGTTCCTTAGATGGTGGTATTCCAGAAGAAGCATGGGCAGGTAAAAAGGTAAACTACTCCTTTTTAAAGCCTTTTGGTTGTGAGGCCTTTGTCCATATTAATAAATAAAATAGAATAAAGCTTGAGGCAAAATCAAAGAAATGTACCTTTATTGGATATGGTGTTAATGATTTTGGTTATCGCTTATATGATTATGAAAATCACAAAATCATTAGGAGCAGAGACGTAATATTCAATGAAAAGGTATTGTATAAGAATCAGTTGCAGGAAAGGTAATAGGAAAAAGAAAACAAATAATACACAGTTCTTGATGAGATCACAGAAAAAGTAAAGGTGCCTAAAAATAATAATAATCAAGAGCCACAACAACAACAACCACCACAACAGCAACAGGCACCTCAAACACCTGAAAGTGGTGTTAGAAGATCTACCAAGATAAGTAGACCCCCTGAACGATACTCTCCTTCATTATATTATTTATTGTTGACTGATTCTGGTGAGCCTGAATGTTATGAAGAAGCAATGCAGGTTGAAAGTAGGAAGAAGTGGGAGCTAACCATGGAAGAAGAGATGGACTCCTTAATGCATAACCAGACTTGGGACTTAGTCAGGTTGCCTGCAGGTAAAACTACATTGCAGAATAAATGGGTTTACGGGCTGAAGGAAGAAGATGGAGGAAAACAGAGGTACAAAGCTAGACTTGTGGTGAAGGGATTTGCACAGAAGAAAGGTATTGATTTTGATGAAATATTTTCTCCTGTTGTTAAAATGAATTCAATCAGAACTATTTTAAGTCTTGTAGCAGCGGAAGATTTACATCTTGAACAGTTAGATGTAAAGACAGCATTTCTCCATGGAGATTTGGAGGAAGAGATATACATGCAGCAACCAGAAGGATATGAGGTAAAAGGGAAAGAAAAATTGGTGTGCAAGTTAAAGAAGAGCTTGTATGGCTTAAAACAGGCTCCAAGGCAGTGGTATCTAAAATTTGACAAGTTTATGTCTGAACAAGGTTATACTAGATGTCACTCTGATCATTGTGTTTATCTGAAAAAACAAAATGATGGAAGCTATATTATATTGTTATTGTATGTAGATGACATGCTTGTTGCAGGGTCTAACATGCAGGAAATAAATGTGCTCAAACAAAAATTGGCAAATTCATTTTCAATGAAGGATTTGGGAGCTGCAAAATAGATCCTTGGTATGAGAATAACCAGAGATAGGAAAAATCGAAAATTAACACTGTCTCAGAATGAGTACATACAAAAGGTGTTGAAAAGATTTAATATGCAGAATGCAAAACCAGTTAGTACACCTTTTTCTATTCATTTCAAACTTAGTAAGGATATGTGCCCAAAGACCCAAGTAGACATGGATTATATGTCTAAAGTTCCATATGCATCAGCAATTGGAAGCTTAATGTATGTAATGGTCTGCACAAGGCCTGATATTGCACATGCAGTGGGAGTTTTAAGTAGGTACATGAATAATCCAGGAAAAGAACATTGGATGGTAGTAAAATGGATTCTCAGATATTTGAGAGGTACCACAAATCAAGCACTATGCTTTGGTGGTTCAAACATTGCTCTACAGGGATATGTTGATGTAGATATGGTAGGTGACAGAGATAACAGGAGG